>JAJTUV010000158.1:0-600000 GCA_021653895.1 Mastomys natalensis | reverse complement strand
TACCCTGGAGCAGACTGCATGAAGATGGGAGAGTTCAGGGCCCCAGGAAGGCATCACTCTGTCACCCTCCTGAAGCTGGTCCTGCTTTTCACCTCCTGCCCACTCCTCCACTTGATGGTCAGCTCTCTTGTCTCGTGTGTATCTGTATGTTGTTGGGATAATCCTGCAGAGTGGAAGCAGCTGATATGCATCCACAGTGTTACGCCATGAGACCTGTGCCTGCTGCAGTTGGGTAGGGACCATCAGTTCTCCACTGCCATAGGGCACATTTATATAGAGCGGTCTCATACTTCCATGACATCACTGAGTCTGTGAGAAATGGGAAGCTACCCAGAAGGCTGGCTTCTGGCTCCCTCCTTCCTTTGGCCCTTTTCAATGCTCTGTCACAGAGTCCCTACTTAAGTTTTGCTTCGCATCTTTATGATCTGAACAGGCATCATGACCTTATCGAGTGCAAGGCCTTTGCCTGGTGGATGCCCCTCAGCTCTGGCAGTGTATACAGGAGGGTCCCATAGATCTCCTATAAGTGTCAACTGAAAGAGTGTGGGATGTGAGAGTGGTGGATGAATAAGATGGAGAAGATACAGGTATAGGGAGTGGGAGTTTTAGAGGTTCTTTAGAGGCCACTGGCTTGACAGTGAAAGGCTTTGGTGACTCCATGCTAGGCCTTAATAATGGAAGAGGGTCCTAAAATATCCACTTCCAACCAAAATGGTTTACTATTTATTTAGTTTCTCATGGTGCTGGAATCCAGGGCTTCTTGTGCCAGGCAAGTGTCCCACTACTGGGCTATGTCCTTAGCCTGAGATTGTTTCTTTTATTATGCAAATATCTTAGGAAGCCATTCTTTTTGACTGGGCACAGTAGAAAAGCCAGAAACCCAGAGTTGGAAGGATGGCTCAGTCTGTAAAGTGTTTGCTTCGCAAGCACAAAGACAGTGGCTTGTTTCCTAGACTCCACAAAACTGCCAAGCATAGTGGTGTGTACTGTGTGTGTTTGTAATATCAGGCATTGGGAGACAGAGACAGGAAAATTCCTTGGGCTTGCTGGCCAGCCAGTTTACCCTAATTCATAAGGTCCAGGCCAATGAAGGACCATGTTTCAAAGGAGGTGGATGATGCTCCTGAAGATGACAGAAGTCATCCTCTAGCCTGGACATGAAGACTTGTACATAAATGCATCACTCACACCTGACTGTGCACATGTGCACACTCCCAAACCCACACACAAATAGCTTTGATGGAGTTATTCATGCTAAAGCCCATGTCACAAAGATGAAACTGGGCTGCTGATCTCATCTTCAGAGAAAACAGAGAGCAAACAACCATGTGTCCCACACAAGACTATTCTCAGGAGGACTGGTGATGAAGTTCCACCCACATTCTTCCTTGCATGGAACGGAAAGCTGGAGGGGCTTGGGTTGAGCCACTATGATTTACTCACTGTTCTCTATTGCTGTCTACAAGAAAAGTGATTTTGAAATGGCAGTCTGCCTTTCTTCAGTTCTTCTGTGTCTACACAACCCACTTTCTCTGTCTGGTCTGTTGAAACACTGGGTATATTTCATGGAATGACAGACCAAGGATTGAAAATGAAGCCAGTTGAGATCTTTGGTTGAGATTTTTTTTCCTTCTTTTTTTTTTTTTTTTAACCTCTCTTTATGATATGAGATGGGGGCTATGAAAGCTAAGGCAAACAAGTGGTAGAGGTAAGGATACCTGGAAATTGTCCAATAAGCCCTTGAGGCCCCGAGTTTCCAATGACCCCTGTCTAGATCCTAGCCTTGGGCATTTGTTGCCCCCAGGTAGGGTGAGAGCAAGTGCATCAACCTTCAGGGCTTGAAGGCTCAGGAATAACTCTGCTAGCACCAGTGCTGAGGTGAAAGACAAGCCCCAGGCTCCCCTCCTGCAGCCTGCACCCTACACCCTGCACCCTGAGGCTTCCAGTCCTAGATCCTACTGACTTCAAAGCTAGGCTGCAAAAGGGAAACCGTGTGGCCAAAATGACCCAGATGACCCGAGTTCTCACAACTCAGAGCTCCAGGAAAGCAACTTGTGGACCCAGGGCTGGATAAGGCTCACCCTTCCAGTTTCAGAGGGACAACCTTAGCCTTAGGCTGTGACACTCTGGAGGAAGAGCCCCATGTGGCCTCTTAGCTCTGCCCAGTTTGTCTGATTCTGCATCATGTACAAATCCAATCCGAAGAGGAAACAGGAACTGGGTGGTGTGTCTTTATTTGGAAACAGAGGCAGAGTTGTAGCCCAGAGTTATAGTACATGGTAAGTATGCAGAAGACCTTGAGTTTAACTCTTAGTGAAAAATGAGAAGGGGTGGGGTGAAAATACATTTCTTAGAAAGCAAAGATGATAGAAAGGTGCACTCCCCATACATCCCATGACAATCATAGAGAAGTCTTGGTACTATCTCATTCACTTGCTTTAACAAACGCCCACTGTGCATGTACTATGTGCTAGGAAGATTCTAAGTGTTGGAGACACAATCCCAAACACAGAAACTGGCATCTTCTCCCATCCCAAGAGTTCCCCACTTACAAGAAGAGAGAGAGAAGTATACAAAAAGCTTATATAGATGTGCTACAGAGAACTGTAAAGTCAGAAGTTGAACATGACTGTAAACACTGAGGCGATGTGTCCATGAGGGTGACAGAAAAGAACCGTGGGCAAAGGGAGTTTGACAAGGTCTGAAGGAAGTGGAGGGAGGAGGTCTACATGGATTTCTGTGCCGGGCAAGAGAAGTAGTCTGTTCAAAGTCCTGAGGCACAAGTGTGCCTGCTGTTCAGAGGCCAGGAGGCTAGTGTGGTTGCTGACTGAGAAAGTGAGGGTAGAGAAAACTCATCCCAGAGGCAGAGGTGGGCCTGGATCAAGTAGACCCCTCCTCTTCCTCTTAGACCCCCCTTTCTCCTTTCTCTTCTCTTTTTCTTTTTGAGACAAGGTCTTGCTACGTTGTACAGTTGGCAAGGAATCCTCCTGCCTCAGATTCCCAAGTAGCTAGGACTATAAGCACAAACCTCTGTTCCTGACAGTGTGGCATTTCTCATACTTGACTGTATACGTATGGCTTCTGGGGATGTGGTAAATGCAGGTTGTGAAGCACAAAGCCTGTAATGGGGCCCAGCAGTCTGCATGTCTCTGCTGCCTGGAAGACGTCCGTGATGTAAAGTCCATGGACAGCTCTTCCCATAAGAAGGATGGGTCTTGTGGGTTAGGGTACTAGGGAAGAAAGGGATGGAGGAGACACTGCCTTGTTCCCAGTGCAGACAGACCTCATCTGATTCTTTCTTTTCTTTCTTTCTTTCTTTCTTTCTTTCTTTCTTTCTTTTCTGATTTTTTGAGACAGGGTTTCTCTGTATAGCCCTGGCTGTCCTGGAACTCACTCTGTAGACCAGGCTGGTCTCGAACTCAGAAATCCGCCTGCCTCTGCCTCCCGAGTGCTGGGATTAAAGGACTGTGCCACCACCACTGCCAAGCTGTTTTCTTTTTCTATCCTACTTTTCTTTTTTTCTCCTCCTCAATGCTGGGGATGGAACCCAGGACCTTGGACATGCTAGGCAATAGCTCTACCACTAAGCCACAGCTCCAGACAGCTCCAGCCCTTAACCTTTGCTTTTAAAGAAACTGCATTGGCTGATTAGGCCATAGAAAAAAAAAGATGGACACAATTGCAAGCTCATTGAATAATAATTTTTTAAAAAGCTGAGTGTGGGTCATATGGAGGATGAGTGGTGGGGGGTAAGGGAGGGGTATTATTCTGAAAGTGATCCCTGGGGTACTTGCTGATAGGTTGCTAGTACCATGTGTGAGAGAAGAGTCTAGGTTGACAAGGGTAGGTGTCACTTGAACAATGAGAAAATATATTCTCCTTCTCTAATCTGGAAAGCCAGTGTTTGAGAAAGAGGTTTCAGGGTGTGGTATACTTGAGAGGTTGATTAGAGGTTTGAATGAGAGCTGGGGATGCTCTTAGTTGGTACACTATTGGCCTAGAATGCTTGAAGCCCTAGGTTTGGTTCCCAACATCCCATATACAGAGTATGGTGACACATCTGTGTGATACACAAAAAGCACAGGTAGGGAAGAGGATTAGAAGTTCAAGGTTATTCAAGTCTGAGGCTGGCACTGTCTCAGAAAACCAAAACCAAAACCTAACATTTGAATACGGGCTGAAACTGGAGGAAAGGTTCTGGTTGCAGGTTCCAGCTTGAAAGTCAGAGGATGAGAGCTAACCCTTGTCTTCAGGGGACCTGGAGGGAAAAGTGGAGGGTTGAGAACTGACACTGTAGCACTTTGAAGACAAGGAGAGAAGACACAACAGGTGCAAGGGATGAGATGTAGGAACTGGAAAAGGGAGGGCCTCAAGTTTCAGGAGTAGTTCTTGTGCCAGCTAACTACAGCTGAGTAATGAAGTTAAGATTGTTTGAGACTTCTTCCAACCTCGCAACTCACCAGGAAGGTCTTTTGTGCTGAGGGCGAGGCCCCATGCCTGGTGTAGAGCATCTAAGGTGGATGCACCTCTGTCCAGACCTGTTCCTGCTTATGGGCTGGTGCAACTCATTCTCGCTGTGGGCACATTGGCTCCAGAAGGCAGGACCAACTCCCTCACACCTTGGGAGCTGGGAAACAACCAACCAACCAAAAAAGAAGCAGCACTCAGAGTTCCCTCAGCACAGCCTCAGGATCTAGCCAAAGACTGTCAAAGCATCACTTCTGCCATGTCCTCTGGAGTAAAGCTAGGAGGTCAACCCAGACATAAGGGGAGGAAGCCTGGATCCTCATCCTTTTAGAGGGTTATGTGTGCTGGCAATAGAACTCAGGGTCTGTGCACGCTAAGACAGGTGTTTTGTCTCTGAGCTGTGCCCTCAACTCAGCCTCCTTGTCTTGATGGAGCAGGAAATTCCAAGTACACACTAGAGGAGGAAGTGTTGGTGGATATCTCAGACCACCTGGCTGAGTCTGCTCTTTCTCTTATGAATAACTTTATGTGTTTCATTAAAATAGGGATTTGATGGGATAGTTGGGGGTGCTGGGTGTTAGGCTTCCTCTTCCATTAGGCAGCCACGTGCTCTTTTATATGTCACTTTTTATTAGTTTGACTGCTTCCTTATTTATCCGAGCACTATGTAACCTTCTGTTTTATGTTGTTTGGTTTCTGGCCCTAGCCAAGCTTTTAGTTTGGTTTGGTTTCTTAAGGTGGAGACTAGCAATGTTGTCCAGGCTACTCTCAAACTCATGGTCTCCAGGATGTGATCTTTTTGCCTCAGACCCCAGATGTGCACCACTGTGCCCGACTTACCTAACTTTTAAATTAAGGACAAGCGCTTGGCTGAGGGCAGGGCATATGCCTGTGCTAGCTGTTGGCACCGCCTTTTTAGCCCTTCCTCCTCAGCAGTTTACCTACAGTATCCCCTCCAAGGGAACTACCTATCTGCAGCTGTTGCAGCCAACAGGAAAAAGTCTTTGCCAGCCCAAAGAACTCCACAAACCAGTTTTCCAAAATCCACCACCTCTAGTGTTTATTTTTTATTATGTATTCACTTCTTAAGTGCTTGATAGAGACCCATTTCTTTTTACTCTTGATTATTCAGTAACAAAAACTTCAACTTCATGGCGGAGCTGATGGTCAACCAGGCCAGATGTGCTGTGGACATTGATTTGTTCTTTACCATAGCTTCCTACCACCTGGAATCAGCGAAGGGTCTCAAGGTAAGAAGTGATACCTGCCCCAGCCAAGGTCAGCAGCTGGGAAACCAAAATATTGTTCCTGGACTCAGGCCGTCATAACACCTCCTTCCCTGTTTGAAGGCTCCCAGGCTTGTTCATCAGCCCTTCAGCCCGCTGCGGGTGAGTTATGTGTGCGTGGCGTGGTTGTATAGGCCTGCACCGTTGGAGAGGGCTTTACTCTCAGAAGGTCTCCTAAGGAGGAAAGCTTTGACTTCAACCTACGGAATGCTGAACCAACAGACGGTTCATGCACACCATCTGTGAGCTTCGCTCTTACGACCACTTACTTGGTCCTGTTCCCAATCTATCTATCCTATCTCAGAGCGCTGACTGCGCCCCAGGTCCGGAGGCTCAGCCACTCATGTACTTGCAGCTTCTGTTGCGAGCGGGAAAGTTATCTGCTCTGTACAAAGAGATCGCAGAAACCCAGAAAACTGAAGCCGAGAGCGCGGGCTAGCCCGGGACTAGGCGCACAACAAAACCTAGCCCCACCCCCTCCCCGAGCCCCTGTCCAGGAGGGGAGAAGAGGTGGGAAGGGGCAGGCTCAAGGAAGCTGCTTCACCCGCAGAGTAGTGGGTGGTGGCCGCGGGGGCGGAGCCGGGGCGGGGCCGTGGAGACTCTTAGGGGCGCCCAGGCTCCAGCACCCGCGTGGGGCGTCTGGCGAGATGGCGGCGCGCAGCCTCGGCAGCGGTGTTGGGCGACTGCTGCGTGGCCTGCACGGGCGTTCTGCACAATCGGGGTGGTCGCTGAGCCTGTCTTGCTCGGCAGCCACCCGATTCCCCCGCAGCGTTCCTGCAGCAGCGCAGCCAGGCTCTTACCCCGCGTTGAGCGCTCAGGCAGCCCAGGAGCCGGCCGCCTTCTGGGGGCCGCTGGCCCGTGACACACTAGTTTGGGACACTCCTTACCATACTGTCTGGGACTGCGACTTCAGGACGGGCAAGATCGGCTGGTTCCTGGGAGGCCAGTTAAATGTGTCTGGTGAGTGCGTTGCTGGGACCAGCTCAGTTTCGCCGAGACTCCGGAGGCCCCAGTCAGTAGCAGCTGCCCCCAGGCCTTGGCCCTTTTCTCCAGAATGCTTCATCACCCACTCTAATCCACGTCACTTTGTTCTGTTTCCCACCGGGTCCAGAGACTGCAGCTGGCGAAGCAGCAGTTACGCGCCCAAATCTGCAGCGCTGTCTCTAGCGGGAAACTGAGGATACCCGGTTTGACCTCAGAGTGGTCTACCCTAACGCAGATTCTGGGAAGCTTTGTCTTCAGACTTTAAAGCTTACGATCCCAGAAAGGTCGAGGTGGAGAGAGCCTAGGCTCCAAGAGCCCAGGCTTTTCTGCTCAGGGGACCCCAGATCAACAGGGTAAACGCAAAGTACGCAAAGTAGGTTGCTACCAGCAGCTGTGGATGCTAGGACTCCCCTGAGGACAAACCCTGCAGTGTAAACAGAGCCTTGGTGGGTGCAGGAAGAAGAAAGCGCCAGCCCCTGGGAGGGAACTGTTTATCGCCTCCCGTAGGGGAGTGTGGGCAGGAAGTTCTGGGTCTAAGAACTGCACCCCAAAAACAAACTTCTACAGTTGGCAAGGCAGGCAACCCCAGCTCTCCTTCTGAGTCAAGAGGAGCTGAACTCAAGCCCAGCTTGGACTATGTACTAGCCTCCCCCTCGATCTCCAAATGAGACGCATCAGTCACTCTAGCTGTCAGTTTTCTGATAAGCCTGAATTCTGCTAAGGCTGGAGACAGGGACATACACTGAGGCACTGAGAAGTCCGTTCGTTCGGTGAGAAATTGAAGGAGGGGCTGGACTGACAGGCTGAGCCTCTGCTACACAGCAGGGGGTTGGGAATTTATGCCTTCCAGTGGGATGGGAGTGAGGGTTGGGTGGGTCAGAGACGCCTAAGAAAGGAACCGAAGGTCCTCAGGATGAGATGAGAGGTGATGCATTGCTTAAGGACCAAAGTTAGAGGTGGAAACTGGTGTCTGCAGTTTCACTATCTCTTAGTCAGCTTTGGTGCATCTCAGTCGCCCCATTTGTAAAATGGGGAAGCAATACTCACCTCTGTGCCACAGTGCTGGGTGATTCCTAACCTGTCCAGACTTACTGGTGATCAATAAGCTGTAGCAATTCTGATTTAATATATTCAGAAATTATAGTGTCTGTGTTTTTTAAGCACAAAACTTTAAAGAAACTTTGGACCAGTTATTTTCCCCTATATTGTATATTACTTGGCAAATTTAATCTAAATGAGCCTCTTACTAGATAAGTGTTGCCTTTAGACTTGAGTCAGCAAATTCTTGAACTTGGGTTAAGAAGTTCTTGCGTTTGCAGAATGTGTATTTCAAGTGAGTAAAGCAGTTTGCAGAAGGAAAGTGGGCGGCTTCTTTGGAAACCTCTCCACGCTTAAGAGGTCAAGGCCGCTGGGACAGCCAAGCGTGTAGCTGATAAGGGTTGGTATCGGGCTTTCTGGTGAGGCTTGGGTGTGGTCTTCTAGGAATCCTTTGGCCTCTGTTCTCCTACCTTTAGAGCTATGTGAGCCAGAGGCTGAACTTCACCAAACTGAGATGCAAGACAGCAGCTTCTCCGAGTGCCTGACTTTCTATCTGCCGGCAGCATCTCTGCCCTTTGCCCGTTCTGCAACCCCAGAGGTTACAGTATGAACAGGGGACAGACTACAGCTGCCCTGGGAGCCCCAGAGGTTACAGTGTGAACAGGGGACAGACCACAGCACCCTGGGAGCCACTTAGAAAGCTGTTAGGTGGTTGAGCTGTTTGGACCTGATCTGTTTATGTGTGATAATGACAATTTGTTCCAAAAAAATTGAGTGGCACTATTATCCTTTCAATGATCTCCAGACTAACGCTTTTCAAAGGGCCAGACCAGTGCTACTGGACCAGGAAGCTTTTAGAGATGCAAATTCGGGGGCCCACTCTAGATGCTTAGGTCTAGAAACCCCGTGGCTGGGCGTCTTCCAGCTGTGATTGACAAGTCCTACAGGTGCTTGGTACAGCACAGTTTGGTGGTTTCAGCTGGGCCTTTTGAGCTACATCGAGGTCTTAATTCTTACTGCATTGTGCTTCACATGTTTCCTTATATTAGAGCTAAAGAGAGCAGTGTGTCCTGGAACATTATTGTAGTTATCATTGTTCCATACTCTAATTTAGCAGTGCAGCTGGATAATGACCATTTTATTACCCTCTGAGGTCTTAGGTCAGGACTCTGGACAGGGAACATGGGGTCGGCTGGCTCTCTCCTGCCCTGATGTCTCTCTTCCTGGTTTGGGGCCTGAGTAGTGCTATGCTTAGAATATGGCTCATCCCCTAAGCTCCTCCGAAAAGTCCGCATTGTCATCTATTATGAGGGAGGTAACTAGGATTGGGAGAGGTTATCAGGGTTGAGATAAAAGGTTCTGATCTTGGTGTTTTATAAGAGGGAGTGGCCAGAAGAGACTATGGATGTCTCGTGACATATGATGCTCTGCCTCATTTTAGGACACACTTGTCAAAAACAACATTACCAGATGTGAGCCTTGAACCTCTAGATATATGAGCCAAATAACTGCTTTTTTTTTTTTTGTAAAAATAGGTATCCTCTGTTATTTCATCCTGGTTCCTGAGAATGGATCATACAGTTGTGATAAGGGAAATTTCAGGCTGGGCTCAACTGAACCTTGTCCTGCAAACCACACAAAAGCTTTCACAGTATAATAGCTAGGTTCATGGAAGGTTTTGTGTCCTGAGGGTCTAGAGACTCATGAAGAAATGAAGGCTCCTTCAGAGCAGCCTGTTTGGGGCAGGGAGGGTACTTGGTTGCCATTGTTGCCTACCAGATGCTGTTCTCAGCACACCCAGCCGGGGAACTTGTTAAGATTGGGTGAGATTAAAGTTTTTGACACTGTTCTTAGTACAGTGCAGCCCTAACCACCCTTGGCTGTTAATTATTAATGAAGCATTTGGGGAAGCAGTGACCTTGATTTGTCCTTCAGGAGTGCTACTGAGTATTATGCCCATCTGAAACAGACCCTGTTGCAGAGTATTTGATCATACTGTGAATGCTGAGATTGTGTTATTTACTGAAAAAAAAAAAAAACTTTTTCTAGTCCTGGTGTGGCTCAGTCCTTAGCACACACCTTTAATCCTTCTGGCTGGAATACAGACATGTGCTTAGTACGCACTTGTAATCCCACACAATGAAGTTGAAGCTAGTTTGTAGAAGGAAGCTCCCATGTTTGAAAGTGACATCTAATTTAGTGGCAGACCAAGTGACAAATTGGAGAAAGATTTGACAGGATAGGATATATCTAATTCTCATGAGAAGAGAGAAGAAAGGGAAGTTACTTAAGAGAGCAGCGCAGAGAGAGAAAGGGTGGAGAGGGAGGGAGGCACTTTTACCAGGACCGTTGAACAGAGACAGGTTGCAGAGAGAGAACAAGCTAGACACAGGTAAAGACAGAACGAGCCAAAGAATGAGAAGGAGCCAGAAGATTCAAACATCTTACTAAAATTAATATGAGGCCAAACAGAACAATTCAGGTAAAAACTGAGAGAAGCCAGATTGAATCAGTCAACTTGGGGAAGAGTTTGAGCCAGTATAGCTGAGTTGACCCAGCCAGCCAGAGTTCAGAAAGAGCTAGAAAGTGTGAGCTTATTCAGCAGTAAGTCTCAGATCTACTATCTAGAACAAGCTGTTCTGGAATGCAAAAGGGATCCATCTGCCTCTTCCTGCTAGTACTGGAATTAAAGGCATATTACCACCATGCCTGGCTTAAATAAACTAATCTTAACTTTTGCTATCCATTGAGTACTGAGAGACTTCTTAGGTGTTTGTTTGTTGTTTGTTTGCTTCTCTTTTGGAGTGGAGCATAGGGTCTCACACAGGTTAGGCTGGTGCTCTGCCCCTGAGTGCCACCCGAGGCCCTCTAGACGCCTTAGGAACTCTGCACACATAGAAGCCATGCTGCTGATGCCCTTTCCTCGATGACTATGACTCAGAGACAAGGCAGGTGATGAGATGATAGAAGATAAAGCTTGTCGAAGCCTTTTAAGGAACTCCCAATGAAAGTGCAGCTCCAGTTTCATAAGACAGAGCTTCTGGAAGAATCCGAACTCTTCTCAGTCGTCAGAAGCATGACTTGCTTTAAATAGCAGCTGCTTCTGGAAAGTTGGCAAATGTAACTTTCGGAACAAAAGTTCTCAAAATGTGCCAGGGAAATTCGCTATTTAAAGAAAGCCATTGTGAATCCTCATGTACTTATTAATCCCAGTTTCTTTTCGTGACGCTCGAATCTTTGTGTGCTTACATCTGAGCTGGGTATGGGGGTGTGTTTGTGTATTTAAATAACCAATCAGAGCTTTTGGATCAGGGGTGTGGCTTAGTAAGTTGTGCACTTACTTAGCATGTAGGAAACTCTGCATTCCATTCCTAGTGCGGTAGGATTGGGGGTGGGGAGTTTGAAAATCCCTACGTTATCGTGTGCCGTCTTTGTAATCGAAGTAATAATACCTGTAGTGTGTGTGTGTGTGTGTGTGTGTGTTGTTGTTAAATTACAAAATCTGATCCACTAACAAGCATTAATGTAACTGCTCGTATAAAGCTGTGTTAGGATCTGGGCTGGGCTGCTGTGTGCTACAGTCACTGAGAAGGAGCCCATGGCTGAGCAGGCACTCTGCTTTTAACGGCCATATCCCACTCTTAATAATGCAAACATGGAATGGTCCTGTTGTATAGATGGAGACACAAAGGCCCAACCTCAGAAACAGTAGAAAATGCCCACTGTCATAGCACCTGAGTGACAAAGAGACAGATTACACATCCACTGTTGGAAGAATTGCCATGATGTGCTTTAACAGGGGCAGTTGGACAACACTTAGTCTCATAAAATACATCAAATATTGAAAGCTGGCGTTTATAGCCAGAGAAGGGCTGAGAAATCACAACAGAGATCAGAAAATCTCTATTGATTGGTTGTTTCAGCCACCTCCCTTGAACGGTAAGGACAAGGAGACAGGTCATTATGAAAACAATGGACAGCTAGCTCACCCAGGCTGTGCCTTTCCATTTTTGTATAAGCGTATAGGCGGGGGAACTTCACCACAAGGCACACTGAAAGTTTGATTTTCAACTTTGTGCCTCTGATCTTGATTTCTCCAAAGGTCTGATAAATAGCTATGTTTCAGCTTGGTGATGTGAACTTTAATGTGAACAATTCCATTTTGATTTTTAATCTGGCCAGTGCTAGAGCTTAGATCAAAACAATGGTCTCCTGTAATTTTTATTTGACAGAGTAACCAAGTAACTCTGTACTGGGGTTGATATGCTCAAGGTTTCCACAGGGCAGGTGAAGGTCTGTGGCTCTCCACCAGTCCCCGTGAGAAAGGAACCTTATGGCCCTTGAATGGGGAATTCTGGGCAGAATGAGGAAGTGTTACATGGTGTAGGCCAACTGAGAGGTGGGAGGACAGAGGCTCACTGTGTGCTGGGGACTTGGAAGGCTTCAAGTAGGAGGTGGGGTTTGAGCTGTGCCTTTGTGCTGGGCCCTGGCCCAATTCCTCCAATAAATGCTTGAAGGTGGAATGTTCTTGTCTCTCTTTGGATTGAGGTACTTTTCCTTTTACATGTAGAGATTTTGTCTATGCAGGCAGAGTATCCTCTGTGTCTTTCTTCCTTCCTCTCCCCAACCTTCCCTGCCTTCCTTTTTCCCTCTTGCCTCTTTCCTCACTTCCCTTTCCTTCTTCCCCCACTCTTTTCTCTTCTTCTTTGCCTCCCTCTCTCCTGTTTCTCCTCCCTGCCTCTTTCGTTTTCTCTTTGCCTTTTCTATTCTTCCCTGTAACTGAAGCGGGAGTCGGGGGAATAGTAGTATTTGCTAAAAACCCATTAAGAACATGGAATTTTAGGTCCATGGTTCTGTCAGCACCCATACTGTGATGGCTCTAAGGAATGGGATTATTCTGTTGGCATGTTCCTTGGGAACACTGTGACATCCTCAGTCCCAATCTTATGATGCACTTGGGGGCAACTAATTCTTAAACTCACCCAGAGTCAGGGGTTGCTATACCGCCCTGTGTATTAAAAAGCTGAGACTTGAAGTAAATGACAAGGGCATTGTCTGTAGTTAGAGTGGGTGGCTGGCCTGGAGCCAGACCTGAAGATTTTTTAGGCAGCTGCAGGTTGCCAACCAATAAGTTATGGCCAGGTGTCACACAGGGCTATCAGATACCTGTATTTCCTCCACCCCCTACCAGGAAGAAAAAGAAATGGAATCCCCACAAAATCCGGAAGCTACATATACACTGGATGTACGTGTAAACACACAGGAGTCTGCCACTATGTGGTTCCAAGACAGGCTGCAGCAGGACTGTTTGTTTAAAATGTATAGTCTCTGCCAGGGGCTGGTGTGCTTCATGGGGCGTAGGCCTCTATGTGCTAACAAGTTCTTTGGGATTATGATACCACTCAAGAGTTGAGAAGCATGGGTTTCATAGACAGGAACATGTACAATGAGAGAAATATAGGCTGAGAGATGTAGCATGTACCAGAGGGGTGGTAGTGTTGGGTAGGAAAAAAAAAACCAATGCAAAGGCCCTGGGGCAGAGGTAGTTCTTTGGGCTTAGCTTGTCCAGCAGGGAGAGACGTATCTTTGGGGACCTTGATAGCTAGCTATCCAGCATCTTTCTGTGTGGGAGGCCTCTAGGGGACATTGGATTTGACAATCTATTCTGAGCTGTCTAGGTTTGTACCATCTCTCAGCCCCAGGAAGAGGTGGGTGGACACATGGGACCACCAAGCTGTACCATAATGCTTTACACCTGTGTCTGGACTTTGTCTTCTCCTGTCTCAGCCTGCCTTCCTTCTCGGTATAAAGCAGGCAAGATTCCTTGCTGGACTGTGTGGTGCTAAGGGTCTCTGTTTAGTCAGTCATTCTCTGAGGAAGAAGGATGCCCAGTGCTCTGTCTATCATGGGAGCAGGTGATATTCTGTGGGGTCTGAGCCCTTCTTGTAGCTTCATGACTTGAGTGGGTGGGTCTACAGGATTTCTATAACGTTGCTTCCTGTTGTATCTGACCCAGTCTACTCTACAAGGTGATAAAAGTCAGGGTGGGTTAGAGCAGAGGTTTCCTGGGGGAGAATACAGGTACACATCTCCTGTGGCTTCTCAACTTAGATAGGTGGCTGAAGGACTTGAATTTATCACTAGCTCCCAGGTGTCCAGAAACAGCCCAGACTTCTGCTCTTAACCAGTCCTGTCCTGATTCTCCTTCATGACTTTTCATAGCATTGATTCTCTGGTGACCTTTCCTAACTTATCATGACCAGTTCAGAGTCACCTCCACCACCAGGCAGCTGGGGACATGGCCCTGTGCCAAGGGCTGATTTCTGCTTACAAGCCATGAAGTCGTGATTTTAGGATGAAAACTTGTATACACACACACACACACACACACCACACACACACACACACACTTGCCACACCAGTAAGCTAGACTCAGCCTGGCAGCACATTCATCTGACATTTGTGAAGCTAGCTTGCTAGTTTCTTCCCCAACAGCCTTGTTTTTCCATTCTCTGTAGGGTCTGCCTATTCTTGCCTGCCTGCACGCTTCCCTGTTCTGCATAGTTATAAGTGTCCTCTGTCAGTGGATCACACCTCTTCATATCTCCTCTCCCCTTTGCCACAGATTGGGCTCAGCTTTCTTCCGTCTGCTGCACAGAGCAGCTCTTGGCTGACTGGACCAGGGAGAGCGGAGGGCCATGTGAGAGACCTGGAGCTAGTCCGAGTCAAATCTGTTACTGTGTGACCTTCAGCAGGCTGCTCAGTCTCTGCACTTCACACCAGGGATGAGAAATACTGGTGGTGGGTCCCCAGGAGTGCTGTTCACATCTAGGCTCTGGACGTTACTGTTTCTATCCCAAGTTGCTCTTAGCTTTTGTGAGGGGGCTTATCTTGTCTGGGTAACTTCAGCCCTGTGTTTTGTTGCAAAAACATTATGTGACACCTGTCATGGTCTACCTCAGAAGATTTCCTTCAAACACCTGGAGGCCAGTGGTTCGAATATGCTTGGGTAGAAGCAGGTGTTGCAAGAACTGGACTGAGTTAAGCTCATAATTAAAATCAAATGATCAGTGAACAGGATGTCAGCAGAACTGAGCCCACTAATCCTCAGGCTTATGGTAAACAAGCCTACTGACCTTGTGCTTTTTCCAGCGAGTCATGTGAGCTGAGCTTGGGTAACAGAGCGGGAAAGGAGAATTTCTTGAAAGGCATGTCCAGCTTAGTACCTCTTACCTAGAGTCTTGGGTGGTGATGCCACTCGTGTTCAGTGTGGAGACCACTGGAATGATGTGACTACCTCAGAGTCTGTGTGGAAGGTCACCTTGTTTGTAGTGATTGTCCCTGTTCTCTGCAGTTGTGGAAATCACTCTTTCCTGACAGGGAGGAGATCCCTCTCTGTAAGAATAGCAAACCACAGCAGATCAATTCTATTGCATCTCCCTCTACAGCATCTGGAATAACATCTGTTAACTTTTCTTTGCATAGTCAACTGCCTGGATCAGCATGTGCAGAAGTCTCCTGAGACCATAGCTTTGATCTGGGAAAGAGATGAACCTGGGACGGAAGTGAGGATCACTTACAGGTACTGTGTGTCACCTGGGACTCTCAGCACCCAAAACACAACCTGGACCTTTCTGCAGTTTAGGTCTGGGGAAGGTGCATGACCCTTTTGTGACTATTAACACACTTTCCAGTCTGAAATGATTCTGGTTCTGTGTTTGCTTGGTGATGCCTGATGTTTGAAGATTGCTACAGCGAACGATGTTAGAGACTGGAGAGGCATTGGCCCGATTCTGCTGTGTCTGACTCAGGACATGGAATTATCTAAGCACTGGGAGATGTTTCAGTTTTGGGGGTGTTCTGTTATCTCAGGAAAAGGAGATGTGGGCAAGACAGGTTGCAGCAGGTATCCGAGCATACAGAATTCTAGTTTTATTCAGTCTAACAAAAACCCTGAGCTGAAGGTACTCAGATAAGACAAGGCAAACTCACGCAGGGTAGCTAAGAGCTGCCAGAGCCTGACTGTGGGCGCATCCTTGCAGCACTTACTACCCGTGCCTCCTGTCACTCATGTGAAATGCACAGAGATTAAGTGGTCTGCCCAAGGTCACACAGTAGTAGATCTTAATTTGACTCAGCTTAGCTCCAGGGTCCCTCATACCATCCTGTCATGGTTTAAACCGGAAGCAAAGAATCACCCTGTTATCAATGCCTGCTACTTGGACTTTTTCTACATATCTTATGGTGGGGTGGTGGGTGGAGTGATCATTTATACAAGTTTTTAAAAAAGTTTTTTTTTTTAAGACTGATATTGTTCCTTGATTTCATAAATGGAATCTACGCACTATCTGGACTTGGAGTACCACGTGTGTAATGAAACACCAAGATTTTAGATGAAGTAGGGAACATTCAGGGAGATATGGCCATAGACTTTGATGGGTCCTTGGATAACTGGCTATCTGAAGCTGCTGCCTTGGGTTGTGTTACAACAGATGCTGTTTGTTGTACAGCAGGGAGGCTAGTGCCTCTTCATTGATGTCTCATTAGCTTGTCATATGTGTGACTCAATGAGAGCATTCTTGCCTAGCAGATAAAAACCTCAGGTTCTATCCCTAGTAGGAATAATAATCATTTAAAAACCCTTTTGGCTAAAGATATAATTTATCTTTATAACGGAGTCTCTGGCCTGCTGTGTACTTAAGTCATGTGTTCTGTGTCTTCTCCTCATCAGGTTCACCAAGAATGATTATTCTCCTCCTGGTAGCTTCAGGCTTTCCATATCCAACCAGTTGTCTAGCAAGTCTTTGTTTCATGTCTTTCTATCAGTTACTTCTGGTTAGAGAATGTTGCAATAACAACCAATCTCCAAAGCATGGCAGAAGGTCACTTCAGGTTGAATAGTTAGGGAAGGTCTCTCTGAGGATGTTTAACCTGAGATCCAACTGATAAGCAGAAATACCATGTCCTGGAGGCAGGGAGAAAGTATGATAGTTGGGACCTGGGAGTGCACGGGACAAAGGAGGAGTGTCCATGGAAACAGTTTCAGGCCTGGGCTCTGAGCATAACAATTACTTGTGGATACTCAGGTAACTCAGGGGCAACTGGACACTCATTTCTTATGTGCTTCTGGAATTCTAGTTTTATTCCAGACCAAATTCAACCCTGGTATCCCATTCAAAGGCTGTAGAAAGCAAGGTGACTTAAAAAATAGGTATTTTGGGCAGTGGTGGCACACGCCTTTAATCCCGGCACTTGGGAGGCAGAGGTAGGCAGATTTCTGAGTTCGAGGCCAGCCTGGTCTACAGAGTGAGTTCCAGATAGCTAGGGCTACACAGAGAAATCCTGTCTCGAAAAACAAAACAAAACAAAAAGATATTTTAATTATTTTTTAAAATAATGTGTATATGTGTATAGGTGTGTGCATGAGTGTATGGGTATGTGCATGAGAGTACAGGTCCCCACAGAGTTCAGGAGAGGGCATTGGAAGTCCTGGAAGCCAGAGGTAGAGGTAGGTGGCCCACCTGGTGTGGATGTTAGGAATTGGACTCTTTTGCAAGAGCAGTAACCACTCTTAACCACTGAGCCAATTCTCCAGTCCTGAGATGATATTGTTTTAATCTTCTGTAGCAGCTGGTGGTGGTACTGGCCCACTCGTGCCTTCATCAACCGGCCCTACCAGCCCTCTGGCATGTTGTGTAGCCTTCACAGCTAGAGGGTTGTGGCATACTTTGCCACTTCTCTCCCTCTTTTTCCTCTTGTACCTGGTTTCAGCCTCCATGCGGCCCACAGACCAACAGTGTCTTCCTGCTAGGAGCCCCAGATAAGGGGATGCCCACATGGCTTCTGTACAATGGAGCTTGAGGAATGCTGCTTGTGGAAATTATCTAGTTTACCTGCTTTGTAAAGGATTTTGGGTCTGTCTCCATTTGAATGTCAATATACATCCTTCTCAAAAGGAACAGCTGCTTGGGCACTGTCATTCATTAAAAGACAAATGCCACATGTGGCAGGGCAGAGGCACTAACTAGACAGCTGGGATCCTGCTCCAATGCTGCCCAAAGGACCAGTGTTTCCCTCCCTCCCCACCCCAGGTGTGCTTAGAACTGTTTGTATGCAGGCCACTAGGGATGCCCTGTGGCCAGATGCAGTGGTATTTTGAGCTGCTGAAATGTATGGTTGAAGGTTAACCACACAGAATGCTCAGGATTGCAGCCAGCTTAGTAAAGTCAAGAGAGACCTGAGGTCGATTGGAGTAAAGTAGCTCCCAGCCACACAGGTTTCTGAGTACAAATGCGGTGTCTACTGAGCTGCCCTTCTGCAAACATGCAGAGTTAGTTCACTGTGCTTTAGTTGGTCTCTGATGGCTTAGAACAGGATGGCTGTGTCTGCTGCTGGGCAAAGTGTTACACACACTCTGTAACTGAGCCAAATGTATGAAGGTCTCTAATTAGCCCTTCCTTCCCTGGACATTTTAGGTGTTTGATTTGCTATATACATACCAGTGGACAGACAGACTACATATTACCTCTGAAATAAAGTGATTTTATTCCCCTGTGGGGTGGTCACGAGTCTTGTAAGCTCAAAGGTTAAGCTCCAGACTCTAGACTCTTTTTTTTTTTTTTTTTTTTTTTTTTTTTTTGTAGCTGTTCTTCTTCTGCTAGGGATCAATTTCAGGACATTTGATTATCCCAGGCAAGGGCCCTGCCACTGAACTATACTGTAGCCCTGAGCATTTAAAGGAATGCAGTATGGCCAGGCATGGTGGTGCACACCTGTAATAGAAAGCTGGAAGATGGCAAGGGTGAGGCCAACATGTGTTACGTAGAAACCCTGTCTCAACAAACATGCACAAACAACTAACCCCAAAACCATACACAGAGACAAGACAAGGGCAGATACGGCTATGCGGTGAAGTAGTGGGACCTAAATGTAATACCTAGTGCTGCAAAGAAAACCAGACAGAACCCTGAGGGCTTGTAGTTGTGAATGACAGTGAATGACGAGGGTGGTATGTTTTTCTGGTTCCAGGAAGCTTACAGGTGGGCTGGACATCTGCATGGAAACAGGACCTGGGAGTTTCAGGTGATCCGTATAGAGAGAATCTCTGCACTGGGAGCAGACTGGCACCAGTGACCTTTGTCCTGATTTTTGAGGACCTATGGTCCTCATTGGTTCAGAATATCCTGGCTGATGGTCTGGCACCACTTCCCTCTCTGTAAAATAGGTTTGTCAGTGAAGTGAAAATGGCTTTGCAGGGTTGACCCAAGGAGACTGAGCTGAGCATGGCACTGAACTGCAATAATACCAATGAGAGTCAGCAACAGTCGTGATCACAGCTGACCAGGAGTATTGTTCCAAACCCCTTGACAGAATCATTTTAAAGACTGTGATTTGATTAGATAAGAATAATAATGTTAATTATTATTATTTTCAACATTTTCTATGAAAAACTTGAAACATTACACCACCTAAATTTTACGGTATTTGTTCTGTGGTGTGATATCTCCATGCTTTGTCTGTGTATCCTTACTATTTTCCGGTGCATTTCAAAGCAAGTTGTGATAATATCATTATTGCATTATCTACCTTTTTTTTTTTTTTTTATCACCACCACCAAATATCTGACAAGAAGCAAATGAGGGGAGGAGGGGCTTCCTTTTGGCTCACAGTTTGAGGGTGTATGGTCTGTCATGCTGGTGAAAGCATAACTGTGGGCTGTTCTGTGGTGGCTGGAGTGTGAGGAAGTTGGCCACTTAATGTAGTCGTGAGGAGGCATAAAGAGTTCCGGAAGGAGGCTGGGCCAGACTTTTACCTCTAGGACCTGCTCCTGAGTGACCCACTTCCTCCAGCAAGATTCTCCCTTCTAATGTTTCTAAACAGTACCAGTTGCTAGGAAACAACTACTACTGTTGTTCAAACACACGAGTCTCTGGAGAATAGGTCACAGTCACACTTCAAACTTGTACAAGCTCTCCAACATGTGTGTGACCAAACAGAATAGATCGTATGTGCTTGTTTTCTATTTTGATATGAAATTTACCTGCAATGAACCCATTTGCTGATTCCAATGCACATGCTTGTATATTTTAAGATACTGTTTTATTCCTTGCACATTATCAGTTCTTCTGTCTAGCTCCCCAATTACTGTTGATTGATTTTTTTCTGATATAGTTTTTAATCAAGTCTTACAGATAAGGAGATGGACTCAGAAAGATGATGTTGTCTGTTTATGGGCAAATGCCTTGTGTGGATGTGGAGCCACAGCGTAGCCCTGCGTCAGCAAGTTGAGTGCCATGAACCCACATCAAGTGCTAAGGGCCATGTCAGCAGATGTTTCTGGGGCTTGATGGATCCTGGGACGAAGCCCGTTGGAAGGAGCCATGTCAGCATCTGGCCGGGAATTTACCTAGCCATGGATGGACACTACTGTGTTACCTTCCTCAGATGCCAGTGCCTCTCACCACTGGATCTCTCAGCATGTGTGTTTCTGAGTAATATTTCTGAATAATCTGGTTTTGTGAACTAACAATACCTTTACCCAGTAATTTTGGGGTCAGCCCTGAGTAACACCCCTATCCTGGGAACCTAAAGGAGTCACCACAGTGTGACCTGTGGGGAGGCAAACACACATGCACATACTCTCACTCATATGCCTTCTAAGTCATTCCCCACAGCATGGGTAGGGACAGATTTGCTTTATGCTTTGGCACTGTCCTTTGAGAATACAGGCCCTGAGTGACTTATCAACTTTTGCCTGTAGGTAGACGTACTTGTGCCCTTCAGGGTCCTGTATTCTGTACCCTGACCTATATAAGCCATTCCACATGGCCTTTTGTATATGTTGCCAGAGGCACTTGAGGTTGGAGTTCAGATTGGATGTCCTATGTCCACTCCAAGCAAGTAGGCTGTGTGACCATAGGGAAGCAATAGTCTGAGGCCCCCTTACACTTGTGGACAGTGGTTGAGGGAAGCCACCAGCCATGGAATGGATAATCTGGTCCTTCTTGAGGGAGGTGGGCAGACGGCACCTGGGCAGTGCCCCTTCTCACCCCCCGGGTACCTTTCACATGGTAATACTGCATACCTCAAGTGGGCGTTGCAAGGAGTCCTAGTTCATATGGAGAAACTCCAGTGTATCTGTGGTAGTATTGATGAGGTTTTGGGACTCTGCTTGCCTGGCTGGTGGGGCCCTCCCAGCCATGTTTGAGGATTTCAGCACAGAATTCTAGGCTGGGGAGGGCATAAGTCAGGGAACTGACTGAGGCCCTGCAGTCCATAAACATGACCTCAGGAGAGAGGCACCAGGTCTGAATTAATACAGTTCTTCTCTTAGGCTCACTGAAGAGGTCTGACTTTGAATCAGAGCCCAAATGACAGGCCCTAAGATCGACTTTTCTTTCTCAGTGTATGAAATAATGGGTTTCATTATGCCATCTTCTTATATGCATGTCATTATGCTTTGCTCATATTCATTGGCCCCCACCCTCCCCTGTACCCTTCTTTCATTTTATTGGTTCCTTCCTTCTCCCTCTTTCATCTTATTGATCTTTTTCCTTCTTCATTCTGTCAAATCTTTCCCTGATTTGTCACTTTGTCTGGCTCTCAATTAGATGTCACATTCAAACATGGCTGTTTTCTTCTACAAGCTAACATTAGCTTCATTGTTTGGGATTAAAGGTGTGTACTAAGGGCATGTCTGTATTCCAGCCAGAGTGATTAAAGTTGTGTCGTTTTAACCGGACCTCACAGACCTAGAAGGTCTTGGGTTTAATTACTTGCCAGAGCAGTCATGCTGCCAGATTAAAATTCCTCTACAACCACAGAGAAGTGAAGAAATGGGGTCTAGACTGTGGCGGGGGGGTGGGGCTCCCCTTGTCCATTTGACAGGGATGACCTATACCATATACTAAAGTCAGCATGGAGGTGAGGGAACCTTGAGCTGGAGCCACTTCCCTAGGAACCTATTTCTGAGCTGGACCCGAGTGTCTTCCAACATGACAAGAAGGGACTTGTCTCTTTGGGTTGAAATGATAGGAGACAGGAAGTCACTCTTTGGACATCAGTTGGGAAGGTTCTGGGATGGCTTGGGTTGAAAGACAGAGGAAGACAGCCTTTGGAGGGGTCCGAACAGGTAATCTTGTGTCAATGTCTTCAGTGGGCCTGCTCCATGGTCTCCCTTCTCCCCAGCTATGTGTGATCAAGCACACATCACCTCTCTGACTGGAGTTTCCTCATCTGCAAAGTGAAATCATTCTTCTCCCACACTGAGATGAGTGCTGAGTATGCTATGTGCCATGGTTTACTTAGAGTGTGTGTGTGTGTGTGTGTGTGTGTGTGTGTGTATGAGAGAGACAGAGAGAGACACAGAAAGAGACACACACAGAGAGACAGAGAATGAATGTATCTACACTATGTGTGCATGAGCTCATGAAAGTCACAAGAGGGCATTGGATCCCCTGGAACTGGAGGTGCAGTTAGTCCTGAGTTGCCAGGTGAGTTCTGGGAAGTGAACCTTGTTCCTCAGCAAGGGCAGTGTGCAGCCCAAACCTCTGAGCCATCTCTCCAATCTTGAATACACTTATTTGAAACTTTTCCATAAGCCCTTGGCTTCTTACATTGAAGCTGGAAGATATTTTGAATACTTAACGAATTTTGAAGCCATACGAATGAATACTGCTGCACTTGTTTGTCATCCTTTTGGGCACACTAAGGGTCTCAGAAGTTTACACTTTAGCTTGAAGGATCTTTGGACTACTAAGAAAGTTTATTTATGTCTCAGGAAACGTCTTTGAGGGAGCCTTTTTGAGGTTTCTCTCTGAGCAAACCTGGCCAAGGTTCAACTGGAAGAGCACACAGAACAAACACCTCCCTTGCAGCTGGGTCCCCACTTTGTGACCTCTCTTCTGCTATGCAAGAGCAGGTGGGGGCAGACAGCTTGCAGGAGATGGAAAGGCTTCAACTGAGGGAGAGACAAGAAGGACTCATTTTCTAAGGGGAGGGGCGTAGCCTCTGCCCCTGCTTGAGAAGCCTGAAGGGAGATCTTCCTTGTTCCTGTTTTGTGTTTTTCTTCCTGCTTTTGCAGCCTCTAGACTATAGGTTAGGGGTTAGCCTGAGTGAAAGCTTTGCTGTGTGCGGCTGTGGCTTCCTGTGGCCCCATGGCAGGAGGGTCCCCTTTAGGACAGCAGACTAGTGGAGCAGACAGACCTCTTGCTCCCTAGAAATGTGAAACTAGTCTCCTCCCCCACAACAGCCACTGCATCCTATGCTCTTCTCCAGGGACATTTTTCACTCCCTCATCTTTGCCCTTTTCTTATGTGTGTGTGTGTGGGGGGGGGAGGGGCTCAGCATGCCATGCCTTAGGGTACAGCCTTGGGATGGTGAGGACAGCCTGTGAGGGTTCTTCCCTTCTGAAGCCTTTTATCTCTTTTGTGTCCAGTCTGCAGCCCTCCTCCTGTTGGTTGCACGCTGTGGTCTCTCCACCCCCGCTGTGTCTGAGCAGAAGCTGATGTGGATGACCTTAGGTCACTGTTCAAGGTTATGGCTCTGACTCCCAGAGAGCTTCTGGAGCTGGGAAATTTCGTCCAGCTGGAGAAGTCATTATTAGCTTTGCCCTCAGCTTAGCCTCTGCAGAAGTATAGAAAAAATTTTCATCTGCTGACCTGTTGCCTTTCACAGGGGCAGCTCTGCAGCCCAGAGACTCCCTGCCTGTGTGATGCTTAGCATTGGTTGTCAACTTGACAGGACCCAGAATTGGATTTGTCTGTAAGGGAGTTTGTGGATTAGGTTAACAGATGTGGGAAGACCTGCCCTCCTCCCTCCAACTGTAGGAGACACATTCCATAGGCTGGGGGTCCAGACTGAATATAAAGAGAGTAGGAGATGCATACCATATTTATGTCTCTGAAGCTTCAGCAGGAAGCTTCCTGACTGCAAATGCAATGTACCTATAGCTTTCTCTGCCTCCTGCTCCATGCTTTCTGTGTCAGGACTGTAATCTCTTGAACTGTAAAACAACAAACAAACAAACTCTAGGAGCAGGGCTCGTGGCACCCGAGGGCTGGGGGGCATTATAAAGCCTGGAGAGGAGATCTAGCTGGGTCTTTGGCTGGTGAGGTGGATGATTCTAATGTTTTGCGTGAGGCTGTTGGAGCAGCATTCCCCACTGACACAAATGGAAATGATTTGTGCAAATTGCCAAGAAGCCTTGAGCCTGCAGAATGGGCACCAGGCCTGGTTAAGATTCCAGCATTTATGGGCTAGTACTAGCCTCTCAGCCAGGATGAGCTACTTGAACAAAATGACAGGGCTACCCAAGGTAACTGTGTCAGTGTACTCTCTGCCTTTGAACCCAAAGTGCAGTAGGCCCAACCTCTTAGATTCCACGGAACTCACGAGGGTGAAAGCGAGGGTGAGAAGGCATGTGACCAGGAATAGGCATTGTCAGAACTGCATGCAGTTGCTCTTCCCCACCTCTCAGATATTAAATAGAAAGGATGACATGACTGACAAATTTTTTATGAAGGGAAAAAGCTTAAGTTACTTTTAAAGACATTCTCAGGGAGGTTGGAAGACACAGGTTGTTTTGAGGGGCTGCTTGCCGCAGCAAAAGCAAGTTTACTTAAGTGTCTGTGCCATTGATCCCATACTTAGCTTTCAACACCTTGTTTTGGGGGTTTGAAATCAACCATGCTACGGGACTGCTTTCCCAAGAGAGCTGCTTTTTGAACAGTTACCAGCATGACAGGGTCATAGGAGCTGTCTCTCCTTCTCCTAGTAAACTGTTTCCCCAAGCTGCTCCAAGGAAAACACCTAGCCTAGATTTGACTCCTGGAGTGTCATTCTGGTGACCATGTCTGCTGGAATAAATACTTCCCAGAGACCATTCTCTAAGTGTCAAACTGCAGTGCTCTGTGGACTCACAGGAAAGCCTCAAAAGAGAATGACTCCCAGCTTGTGCCTAGCCTGGAACTTTCTGAGGGTACTCAGCCTCTCTGTTTTGCCAAAAGGACTTGTGCAGAGTGATCGCTGGATTGTTACCAGGTGGCGGGACTGGTGCAAACCTGCAACGGAAACATCCTGTGGGTTTCTTTGTTTTGTTTTTCTTTGTCAGGTTTTTTTTTTTAATTTTTTTTTTTATCACTGGGAAAAGTGAATGTTTTCAGAAAGTTAATAGCTACATTCACTTTCACGTCTCACTAGGAAATGGACTCCCTGTGTGGTTTTGGAGCAGTAAACAAGTCTGCAGGCCTGGGTAAAGTGTTCTGCCAGGCCCAGCTGTTTTTGCTGGCTTTTATGCTGGGATTCTACTGGCTCTTTGGGCTTCCAGCCTGTGGGAGCCTCGTGAGTGCTTATTGGTTTAGCACTTGCCTCCTCTGGGATATGTGAACTGCGCTTTGTGCCAGGAAGGAAGAGAACTTCTTTTCCATAAACAGGAGGTGAGCAAGAGGAAATCAGCCCATAACGAGAACAGTCTTTTCCAGGTCTGACTGGATACTTCTGTCCTGCAGGAGTATATTTTTGGCTGACTGCCTGCTGGTTTTGGTCAGGGATGTAGGATGTGACCTGGACGTGGCTGGGGCAATCCCAGCGGCAGAAGGTGCTGAGTGTGGTGCTATACTTCTTCCCTAGTACCGCTTCTCCATGTTGGTACAAAAAAAATCTAGCTTCCAAGGTGGTAGACTTTAATCCATTGTTTCACTAACTTCCCTATTTTCAAAAAAACTTATTTTTAAATGATGAGCATTGTGTGTGTGTGTGTCTGTGCATGTATGTACATGAGGTACCCAGAGACTCTAGAGGCTTTGCATCCCCTGTAGAACTGGAGTCACGAGTTTGAAGGCCCTATGTGGGTCCTGGGACCTGGACTTGAGTTCTGTGTGGGACCAGTGTGCTCTTTTAACTGCTGAGCCATCTCTTTAGTCCCTAACTTCCCTTTGAACAAGTCAGCCTGTGGTTCCCTTCCTTCCTATCGTCTGCACTGGGGAATGGAACTCAATGCTCACATATGTGAGCATAGACTCTCTCCACTTAGCCCAGTCCTCTTTAAAACAAAAAGACATTTAAAAGCAAACTATCTCAAGGGGGAATGGTAAGAACATTAATATGCTGATGGGGCAAATCATGATTTGGGGGACACTTTATATTAGGAAGAAAGGAAATTATTGTGGCCCCAGGGCTCATGAGGGGAGCTGGGTAAGCACCAGAGCGCATGCTTGGGTTCACATCCTGCCCCGATTTATTTGGTTGAATAGCTCTGAGAACAAAAACAGCTTAACTTTCATGTGACTCAGTTTCCTTGTATGGAGAAAGAGAGTTCAGAGCCCACAGATTGTTTGGCAGTTGAAGTTTAAGTCTTGACTGTTGTTCCCCACACCACCCCTGACCCCTGCTACCCTGAGAGACCTATCTGTCGACAGTACTGTGTGCAGCCTATGGTACTAAAAGGGAGTAGACCCTTCAAGAAGTAACATGTCCTGGGAGGTCATTAGGTCATTGCGGGCATGATCTTGAAGGAAATATTGGGATTCTAGTGTGCCCCCTTTTCCATTCCTCTCTCTCCCTGTCACTCTGACGTGGAAGACTTCATCACATACTCTCACCGGGATGTACTGAGCCTCCACTACAGGTCCAGAGCAATAGAAATAACCATGAAATAATAAATAAGTATGAAACTATGAACCCAAAACAAACCTTTTCTTTTACTAAGGTGATTATCTCAGGTATTTTGTTGTGGTGACAGAAAGCTGTTACAAAAGTTCTTCTATCTGAAGGCTTTGGAACAGTCTCGGGTACAGGTCACACTACAGTTGTTAGTTATTGCTGTTATAACGTGGAATGAAATGAGATTTTTAGAGGGAACCTGCCAGTTTAGGCTGAGGTGTTACAAAGTGATGAGCCTAATGGTAGCCATGCTGGCCTACAGTGGGAGGCAGGTGTAGCTGGAGAACGAGGGTGGCACATGGCAGGTGGGTGGCATGGTAGTACAAATGGCATAGAGTGGGCCTGCCTTCTCCTAGGTCTCTCTCACCTCAGACCCCAGTGAATTTCTGGACCCCAAAGGGCAGCAGCTGCCTTGTGTCTGATCATGCACCCTTCTTAGATCTGCTCCTGCTGTTGTACTGGCTAGTGAACATGGAGCAGGTGGATTGCTCAGGGCCTTCACAAACCCTTAGGTCACATTTGCCTAGAGCCAAGGATCAGATCCTGTAGCATACATAGAACAAACTGGCATTTTATGTTCTTCCTCTAGAGAAAGAAACACATGAGCCCTTGCCTCTGCTAAGGAGTCCTCAGAGAATAAAGGGTGTGAGCCAGCGGTAGGGTGCTTGCCTAGCACTTGTAAGGCTCTAGCTTCTAGCCACAGGACAGTGTAAAAATTTATCTCTAAAACAGTCTGTTTTAATAAATATAGTTAACTGTATATGCAGGTCAGTGATAGAGCGATTGCTTTACATGTGTGAAGTCTCCAGGGTGCAAGAACCAGTGTAGAAAAAGGGGCAGCAGCTATGGAACTGTCTGTATTCCCTTTTTCCCACCTCTTATCCATTTTCTGTAATGATACCACCTGTGGGACTCTTTTAAAGATGCTTAGGACATCAATCATAGCTGGGGCCTGCAGTCCCCTTAAGTGGTGGACTCTTATAAGGTCATTTAGTCCAAACTGTGGGGAGCCTATTAGGATCTTGTTACATTAGCTTTTCTTGGGTAGATATGTCTACCCATGGCAGATGGGGCAAGGCAACAGCTCTACTCCAGGCTAGTGTGGTGAAATAGTAAGTTTATCAGAGTTACTTACAGAGGCATGGGAGAGGGGTTTGTAGCAGTAGCAGAGGGGATTTCCTCAAACTGTTGCATCACTGAAAGTGCCACTTCAGCATGCATGATTACTTTTCAAACTCTATACATTCTAGCGCCCGCAAGATCATAAGCAGCTAGGACAGAGTTGCATACAGCTGGGAAAGGGGGTGGTGCAAGAGGGAGGGGCTGGAGTCTCTGGTGAAGGTCTAATATCACCCCCTTCTATGAAAGAACAGCAGGGCCAGGTCTTGAGAGTGTCCTGCAGCTAGTCACAGCTGCTCCAGTTAGCAGGGTAATGGTTGCTCTACCCAAAGGACATTGTTCTACAACAGATCCTCATCTTTGCTCAGACACTACTGGGTATCCAGGGAGAATCCCTCTATGGGATAAAGGTTGAGGTACCTTTACCACAGGGAAATACACCTCAAGGGAAGCATATCTACACTTTAACTGGCAAATAGCAGCTTTGGGAGGTTTCCTGTTGGGAGTTTTCCATGTTGATAAGTGACTCTCAATATTTTTTTTCTTTTCTTTTCTCTTTTCTTCTTCTCTCTCTTCTCTCTTCTTCTCTCTCTCTCTCTTCTTCTCTTCCTCCTCCTTCTCTCTCTTCCTCCTCCTCTTCCCTCCTTTTCCTCCTCCTCCTTCTTCTTCTCCTCCCTCTCCTCCTTTCTCCTCCTCCCTCTTTTCCCTCCTCTCTCCTCCTCTCTTTTCCTCTTCTCCTTCTTTCCTCTCTCTTCCTCTTCTCCCTCCTCCTCCTTTTTCCTTTTGGTTTTTCAAGACTGGATTTCTTTGTATAACAGCCCTGGCTGTCTTGGAGTAGACCAGGCTTGCCTTGAACTCACAAAGATCCACCTGCCTCTGCCTCCTAAGTGCTGAGATTAAAGGCATTAGCCACCATGCCCAGATGACTCAATATTTTCATCAGAGCTCTTTGCTAAAGGTCATGGTCATAACATTACATGATGGCGTACTTGGTTTATGAGCCTGCCCAGCCCATTTCTGTGGCTTCCGTTCTCTGAGGGTTATAAACAGCAGAGTGAGCGCATTTCATCACCAAAGAATCGGGCTTCATGGTTCAGTAACTGTTCCTCTAGGCTGTTTCTTCAAGACAGGGTGCAGGACCTGTTGTGACTTGCTAGGAGAGGAAAATTGGTTTGAGAATTTCCTGCCTTACTAAAACTCTTCTTCACACCAAAGGGAATACTAAATCCTAAGATTGTAGCAGAGTCGTCCTCTGATTGCTTAGGACATAGAGTTGGCCCTCCAAGACTTGGAGGGGAGAGAGATTGTGCAGAGAGATGCAGGGAGCATAGCTCAATTGCCCTGGGCCTGTGCGGCTCTCACTTTATTGTTCACCTGCTCTGCTCATTTATTTGATAAATATCTGCTGAGTATCTTTTATGACCCAGCCTTATTATAGATGCTGAGCTTAAGGCAATGAGTAAGACTGAAAGCTGTGTGTAAGCAAACCTGGTGTTCTAGTGGGACAGATACTAAAGAGGATGAGATTCTCAGCTAGTGTTTATTTCATGAACATGGAGAGCCAAAGTCATTGTGGGAAATGGACACATCATTCATTCTCAGTTGTTGTTTCCTAAACACAACACACACCAATCATATCTTCTTCCTTGGGCAACCAGAGGACTGAGGGAGAATGGTTAACAGTATACAACACATAACACACAAAACACTTAGCTGCCTAGGCTCTTTGGAAGTTTTAGTTAGCCTGGGATATGGGGTCATTTCAAAGCAACAAAAAACCACCCATTACCAACGTTTGATTGAGGAATAAATGAATATTAAAAACATACCTCTACCTCCCTCTGATCTCTATTCCAGCTGTTTCATATTTGAATTCCTCTCTGAACTTTGCAGGGGTATTTTATTTGGTACTTTAGGCAAGTCAGGTTATGGAGTACATAACTTGTAGTAGGATTGTGTGCTATAGAAGGTTTTGCAAGAATAGGCCACAGTCCTTAAGTTTGCTAACGACTGGCCCAGGTGCATGGGTAAGGCTGGGTTTCAACACCCTGGTCAGCAGGCATGGCGGCTCACTTCACACCTGCTCACAGGGCGCACGCTCTAGGGATGTGAAAAAAGGCTGAAGGTGAGGCCTAATATAAGCACTATGATCACGAGCGTTTTTAGCTGTGGCGGCTCATCAGCTGAGGGGGTTCTGGGCCCTAGATTTGTGCCTTGGGCCCTGGATGTTCTTTCTGTTAACTCAGGGAAAGTGTTACCGAGTACCACTGAATGCCACCTTGTCCTCTTTACTAGCTTCAGGGAGATTAATTGAGGGGCAAGGACTGACGGGCAAGAGTGGCCGAGCTGGGCCAATCACAGCTGGATGGGCATGGATCTTGCATTCCTTTGCGATGGCTTCAAGGAAGGGCTCCTTGAAACTTCCTGAACTGGGGCTGAGTTTCATCTGTGGTTTCCAAGGCCTCTGTTGAACTTAGACTTTTTTGAAGCCTTGGGATAGGCTAACACCTTTCAGGGACTTGAGGGCTTAATAGCGGTTCCTCCCGGGCCTGGCTCTGCCATTTAGACCTGCTTAGTGCAACTCAGAGGTCAGGAATGGTGGCCAGTGGCCTCCCTCAACCCAGAAAAAGGGACCTTTCTGAGTTAGTTTTTATTGTAAATGTTAATTATGTTAAAAAATGTATAAAAAGAGGAAGATGATTGGGTATCCATTTGCCATGTCCAAGTGTAATGAGATAAGGCGTTCAGACGCCTTGATGGGCACCATAAACTTACTTTGTGTGTCTCGCTTTTCTTCTCTTTTGCCTCCATAATGTGGCAGTTTTCCTATCCTCTGCTCCTGGTTTCCTTGGAGTTCAGCGTCATGGGCTATGATTAATAAAGGGCTATGAAAGGATCCTGAGTCAACTCTGAGCCAACCCAGCTTGTTATCATTTGATTGGCTGGCTAAATGTTGTGACATGGTGAAGGACCCATACCATGTAGATGCAGGTGTGTGTGTGTGAACATGTGTGTACATGTGTGTGTGTGTGTGTGTGTGTACACATGTGCATGTGACATCTGTGCCCTGACAGTACCTAACACAGACCTCTCCCTGTCAACTCTTTGCAGGGGGTTACAGACAGGGTAGTCATCTTTCTGTTGTTTTCTCTTCCCAGACACTATGACTTCACTAAATTGTCCCGTGTCCCACTGAGGTCTAAGTCCCTAACTAGAAGGAGAGTTTCTTGGTGCCCTTGGCTTCTGTTGATACAGAAAGCTGAGAGCCTCCTTTTCTCCTGCCAGAAGACTTTCTTTAAAAACCTGCCTTTTTTGTTTGTTTGTTTGTTTTTGGAAGCCAACATTTTCAGAAGTCTTAGGAACGTGACCTCTCAGAAACTGAAATGGCTATAAACAGCCTTAACAACATGGCCCATGATGTACCTATATTGAAAACATTTCTGTCTTGCCAAGCTGTACATTCTTTCCTCCTGCACTGGGATGGGAGACAGTGCCTGCAGCCAGTGACTTGTCCCATGCTCCATTGTGCTGTCTCTAATAGCCTTCTCTTTTCTATGCTTTAGGGAGCTTCTGGAGACCACATGCCGCCTGGCCAACACGCTGAAGAGGCATGGAGTGCACCGAGGGGACCGTGTGGCCATCTACATGCCTGTGTCCCCAATGGCCGTGGCAGCAATGCTGGCCTGTGCCAGGATTGGAGCTATCCACACAGTGGTATTTGCTGGCTTTAGTGCAGAGTCCTTGGCTGGGAGGATCAATGATGGTGAGCATGAGTGGGCATGGGAGGGGCTCAGGAGGTCCCAGACCTCGGGCTCTTAGCAGAGACTAATAGCACTACCTGTTCGCAAGAAGTTGCACCGACAAATGACAGGTGGCTGGCTGGACAGGCTTAGATCTGAATATGCATCTGTGTGAGACCTAGAAGGCCTGGCAGGGCCACACTGCAGGTGAAAGGGCACAGCAATGTAGGAGGCTTGAAAGGTACTGAGATTCAACAGCATTGGCAAGGAGCAACACTGAGAGGTGGAGAATACCTGTCTTCAGAAGCCCGGAGGAGTTGAGGGTCATGTGGTTCACTGGTAAGCTGTTCAGACCTACGGAGTCTAGTGGTACACTCCTTTTATCCCAGCATTCAGGAGGCGAAGGCAGGTGGGTTTCTGTGAGTATGAGGCCAGTATGGTCTATATAGAGAGTTCCAGGACATCCAGGGATACATAGAGATACCTTGCTTTAAAAAACAGACTTTCAGACTACAGGTAGGTCTGAGTCCCTAGGAAGAAAAGCAGCAGTGTGTTTTAGTGTTGTCAGAGAGCTGAGTAGGTGGATGTGTGGATGGCTGGCTGGCTGGCTGGCTGGGTGGATGGATGGGTGGCTGAATGGGTGGCTGACTGGCTGGCTGGCTGGCTGGCTGGGTGGGTGGGTGGCTAAATGGGTGGATGGATGGGTAGATGGATGAGTGGTAGCCCACTGTCTATATAGCTTGAGCCCTCTAGTTCCCATATACACAGACCCTGGACAGGCTTCTCAAGGAAGGTCACAGGTTCTGGAAGCCACTGAGAGTTTGTATATCTGTCTTGTTTCTCCTCTTCCTCCTCTTCCTCCTCTTCCTCCTCTTCCTCCTCTTCTTCCTCTTCTCTCCTCCTCCTTCTTCTTCCTCCTCTCTTCTTCCTCCTCCACTTCCCCCTCCTCCTCCTCCTCTTCATCTTAGTATTCTTGCAATTGCTTGTTTCAAGAGAGTACAATGAATAGCATGCACATGCGTGTGTGCTATTGAGAATTGAGTTCGGGGCCAACATACCTCCACCCTTGGGTTTGTGAGACAGTCTTCTCACTGGCCTTGAAATTTACTGGCCTCAGTCTTTTGGGGCTGTGATTATAGGTGAACACCATTTTGCCCATCAAATGCAAATTTTTCTTATATCCTGTAAAGTTTATTGATTATTTATTAATCTTCATAATTTTAAAATGGATTTCATAGGATTTCCTACCTATGGAACTATGCCTTCCGTGGGTAGAGAAAATGTTACTTCTTCCTTTCCACTCTTGACGATTCGTTCTCTTGGCTGGCTCTGGTTGCAAGTCCTGTGACCATGTTGCCTAGTAGGGTGAACTGGAGTGCTCATCTTTGTCCTGATCTCAGAGGGAACACTTTAGTTTTTGTCAGGTGAGAGCTATGATGTCAGGGCATTGCACAGATGCCCTTTTTCAGGTTGAGGATTGTTTGTTGGATTTCTCTTTTGTTGTTTTCTGTTTCTAGAGTAAACGGTGTTGAGTTTGTCAATGCTTTTTCTTCATTTGTTGTAACATAGACTTTTTCCTTTATTCCATCAATGTGGTATATGATATTGTTGGGTTCTTCTTGTTTTCTTGTGGGAAAACTCTACTTGCTGTGGAGTACAGATTTGAGACTAGCATGGCACTGAGGAGTTCTGCGCCATTGTTCAGGAGGGATATTTATTCATCTATAGTTTTCTTTTAGCATGTTTGTCTGGGATTGGCATTGAAACAATGCTGGCCCATAAAATGAACTTAGAAGTATACCTTCCTTCCATTTTTGAAAGGTTTTGAGAACTGGCGCTAGGTGAATAGGACTCCATTGTCCAAGGATCAAGGTGCTCCATAAATACCAATTCTTCACTTGCCAGTGCCAGTCTGGTCCTGGTCTTATCTTTATGAAAAGGTAGCTATTGTTTACCACCCCCCCTTGTTTTTCAGCTAGGGTCTTGCCTACTATGTAGCTCTGATTGTCCTGCAACTCACTATGTAGACCAGCCTGGCTTCAACTTTCAGAGATCAGCCTGCCTTTCCCTCCCAAGTGCTGGTATCAAAGGTGTGCGCCAAAACACTTGACTTATTATTCCCTTTAAATTAGGAAATAGACACAGAGGATTAAGTGATTTACCCCAAATCACGCAGCTGGTAAGTAGGAAAGCTGGAGTTTTCCACAAGAGCTGATGCCATAGCATTGAGCAGGTTACTCCTTCCTCTCCTGCTCTTGTGACCATGGTGACTAAATGTCTGCTAAGATTCTTGGAGATGAAGAATCACAACTGACCCTAACTGGCTATAGTATATGGTTATTTGGTAGCTGGGTTCTGGGGAAGCTTCCAGAATCAGAGGATCTCTGAATGAACAGTATGGGAGTGTAAAGGTTGGCTGGTTATGAGGCTCGGGAGGGTTTCTCCTGCAGCTATTCTTCATGATTTTCCATTAAGAACCTGTGTCTTCAGTCATCTGGGAGGTGATCCTGGGATCCACCATTGACAGTAGGCCGTAGAGCTGGGAAGAGGAACCCAAACTGGACTCCAGAGCTTCAGCAATGTATGACCAATGCATCAGAGTAACCACATGCATTGCTGATTTATAGTCTGTCTCTTGAGAGCTGCTGGGCAAAGACAGTTGTTTGGGGTAACTTCCCAGCACCTTGGTCCTGGATGTGAGATGAGCCCTTGATACAGAGATTTAAGGCCCTGGTGTATTAATTATTTTTTTTGTAGCATTGTAACCAAATACCTCATAAAAACATATTAAGTGAGGAAGATTTTATTTTGGGTTAGGGTTTCAGAGGGTTCAGTCCATTTTGTTCAGCTCTATTGATTCTGTGCCCAAGTGAGGGGGAATAGCATAGTAATGGGACCGTTAAGCAGAGGATGCTCTGCTATGAGCACACAGAAAGCAGAGAAAGAGACTCTGTGTATGTGTGTGTGTGTGAGAGAGAGAGAGAGAGAGAGAGAGAGAGAGAGAGAGGAGAGAGACTGTGTGTGTGTAGAATACAACCTTCAACTGCATGCCCCAGGTAACATATTGTAGCCAGGTAGGTTCTACCTCCTGAAGTTCTCAGAACCTCTAGAAATATCACCACCAGCTTGGGAACCTATGGGAGATACTTGAAATTCAACCCATAACACTCAGGGATGTGGGAAGCCCCATACATGCAGTATCACTACAGATGATTTACTCTAGACTCTTGCACATGGACAGACTGAAATTAATCACAAATGGGATTCTGTTGGTTTACCCCCTTGAGGTAGTGTGAAGGGTAGTCCCTCGGTACCACAGGATCCCTCACATTCTTCCCGGGGCCTCAGCTAGCTTGGCTGTGGAAGTTTGGACTTCCCGGAGAATTTTGAGCGAAGCTTGCTTGGATCCTTGAAAAGAATGTATGTGACAGGTGAGTTCTCCCATGAAGGCAAGGGGAGTGCTCCTGTGAAAGCAAGGCTTGATCACAACTCCCAGAACCCTCCTGGAGACAGTGGTTCTATTCTCTGGACAGCAGAGGGCCTTGGCCTACAGTCACTGGCAGGGATGGCTATGTGAAAACCTTGGGACTTGGTCATTATCTCTTGGTGTTTCTCTGCCAAGATGGTTACAATAGGCAATGTGTTCATCCCTCACTTGGGGAAAGCTCCTGGAGCAGGTTAGAGGGTAGAAGCCTGTCTGGGAAACTCTTATGCTGTTAACTTGTGGAAAAACAGTTTAGTCTCAAGGCAATTTTAACCTGCCCCCCATCACCCCCCAGTCTTCAGAGTTGGGGAAAGATGGGGCACTTCTATGTGACACCCGAGCTTCCATAGCAAGCAGACACTTGTGTTTTTCTGTTGCTACTTGATGGAATTTCCTCCGACACACTCTTAGGCCTGGAATATACAGCTACAGTCAGGTCAGGCTGTGAAGGTTTACACTGATCAGATATGCCTGTGTCGTATCCCTTAGCCAAGTGCAAGGTTGTTATCACCTTCAACCAAGGACTCCGGGGAGGGCGTGTGGTGGAGCTGAAGAAAATAGTGGATGAAGCTGTGAAGAACTGCCCGACAGTCCAGCATGTCCTGGTGGCTCACAGGACGGACACCAAGGTGCACATGGGGAATCTGGACATCCCCCTTGAGCAGGTGGGTTTGCCTCACGTGGTGTACAGGGTGAGGAGAGATTATTAGTAGATCACCTGGGTCTGAGAATTGTTAGGCTCTTAGTCAGGATTTCTTAGAGACTCTCTCTGCCTCTCCTCTCACATACTTCCCATATGCCCGCCTCCTCTGCCCCACCAGGGGAGTGGAGTCCAGAATTTTGCATATGCTAAGTAGCAGCCCAAACATCAGGCTACACCACCAGCCACACTTCATCTTTTTGTGTCTTTGCATTTGAAATTGACAGAGAATATCACTTTGAGAATCCTGACTTCAGCTAGGGAAATGATAGTGTCCAGGGCCTTAGTGGATGGGAGAGGATAATGCCTGGTAATGTGCTTCTGTCCCTTCCAGGAGATGGCCAATGAGGCCCCTGTGTGTACCCCTGAAAGCATGAGCAGTGAAGACATGCTCTTCATGCTCTACACCTCTGGGAGCACCGGGACACCCAAGGGACTCGTTCATACACAGGCAGGCTATCTACTGTATGCTGCCATGACGCACAAGGTAGGAACCCAGGGGAAAAGGGGGAACCGCAGTGATGGCTAGAATTTCTGCAGCCACAGGCTTGTGGTGCAGATGTTTGCTTGTAGCATGCTCACGAGCAGGCTGCTATGCATTATGGTGCAGTAGAGCAGGCATGTATAAAAGGAAGAAGAGCTGGGGTGCAGCTGAGCCTGCTGTAGCCCAGCAGCCCCTCTGCTCTGTTCCAGCTCCTTCTGGAGGTGTGGGCGATGGAGCCCTTGCTGGCTCCCTTTCATTTCTGACTTCATAGGTTTCTTACGCATATATCTTACAACTGCATTATAAAAAGAAAGGATATAAACAGCAGAAACTTACAGGGCTGGTGTTGTAGAACGTATGCTTACTATGTGAAAAGCCCTGGCTTCCATCTCCGGATTGCAGAAAAACAAACAAACACAAGTCCATTGGAGGATATTTGATCACACTGTGAAGCCCAAGATTGTGTTGTGTACTGGAAAAGCCTGTTTCAGCCCTTAGCACACACCTTTAATCCCTCTGACTGGAGTAGAGACGTGACCTTAGTATACACTTTTAATATCAAACAATGAAGGTAAAATTAGTTTGTAGAAGTAAGGACCATGTTTGAAAATAATGTCTAATTGAGTATCAGACAGTGACAAATCAGAGAAAGATTTTTGACAGACTAGGATATGCCCAACTCTCACAAGAAGACAGAGGAAAAGAGGCTGCTTAAGAGAGAGCAACACAAAGAGGAGAGGAGAAGCAAGCAGTTTTGCCAGGACAGTTGAACAGAGACAGGTTGCAGAGAACACAAGCTGGATACAGGTGAAGATGGAACGAGCCAGAGAATGAGAATGAGCCAGAAGATTAGAACATATTGTCAAAGTTAGTTTGAGGCCAAGCAGAGCAGTTTAGGAGAAGCTGAGAGGAGCTAAATTGAACCAGTCACCTTGCAGAGGAGTTTGAGCCAGAATAGCCGAGTTGACCAAGCAACCAGAGTTCAGAAAGAACTAGGAAGAAGTGAGCTTATTCAGCAGCAAGTCTCACAGACTGAAAACATCCTAGGCCTAGATAAGAATTGTACGGAGACTAGAAGCTTCCAGGACTAGACCTGGGTTAGCAGATGGAGACAGTAAGTCTTTGATGATGACAATTACCCAGCCAAGTAAAAGATATATTTTCACAAGCAAAACCTTGTCTTGGTCTAAAGATGGATACGTTCACCTTTATATATTAAGTATTTGTTTTCTTCCACTCAGATGGTTCATCTTTTCTGATTTTTACTTTTATGTTTGATTGAGTTTTCTTTGTTTTTATTTTACTTAATTTTTTATATATTATAGTTTGATTATGTTTTTCCCCTTTCCCAAGTCCTCTCAGATCTTACTTACCTCCCTAACCAACTAACTTTATGCTCTTTTTAACAACAACTGAAAACAAAGCTGAGAAAACACACACACACACACACACACACACACCCCACAAAAACAAACAAGTATAAGAACAATAAGACAAAAATGCAAAAACAAAATGAAAAATCCACAAAAATACTACTGACTCCATATTATCCTTGTCAACTGCTCTGGAGTATGGTTGACATACCCAGTTACACTCCACTGGATAAAACTTCTTTTCCCTTTGCCAGTGGGTATCAATTACAGATAACTTCTTTGTTAGGGGTGAGACACCCTGTGATGTTTTGAATGGGAGTGGTCCCCCATAGAATTATGTTTGAATATTGAATACTTAGTCCATGGGGTGTGCTGCCATTAGGAGGTATGGCCTTGTTGGAGTAGGTGTGGCTTTGTTGGAGCAAGTGTGTCACTGTAGGGGGCAGGTTTTGAGGTCTCAGAAGCTGAGCCAGTTCAGCTGCCTTTCCAGTACCATGTCTGCCTGCATGCCACCAAGCTTCCTGCCATGATGACAATGAACTAAAGCCCTGAACTCTGAACTGTAAGCCAGCCCCTGTTAAATGGTTTCCTTTATAAGAGTTGTTGTGGTTATGGTGTCTTTTCACAGTGATAAAACCCTAATAAAGACAACCCTCCCTGTGCTGGGACTCAGCCTTTCTGTGCAGGTCTTGTGCATGCTGCCACAGTCTCTAAGTTCATTTGAGCAACATTCTTGTGTCTAGAAGACACTATCTCCTTGGAGTCATCCGTTCCCTCAGGCTCATACAATATTTGTTTTTTGTTTTTGTTTTTTTTTTTTTTTTTTGGTAGAATCTTACTCTGTAATCCAGACTGATCTCCTGCTTCAGTTTCTTTAGAGCTGGGGTTATATATAGGCATGTATCACCAACTCTGGCTTCCCACTGACCCCGGAAAGAAAAGAAAAAATTTTGTGGGTCTCTAAAAACAATTAGTACTACTCATTTCAAAAGTAAAATTAAAAATACTTTTTATAAAGAAATTTGAATTAGTGAGTGGAAATTGCAGTGGGTCACCCTTGAGGCACATTAAATGACAGATCATGCTTTTAGTCCAATAAATACATACAGAAAGTGTTGATGGGTAGAAGACTTATGATTTAACACGGGTCCTGGTTGCCCCAGAGAGTAGCTGACACATCCTAGGAGGTAGGGCTGAGCTTCTAGGTTCCATTGGTGGGCTGGATGCTCTATTCCTAAAGCTGAACTCAGCTATGACTAGTGGCAACAGCAAAGGGAACTATATGGCCAGGAGACCTGGAAACCCAGGTCTCCGTGAGCAGGGCTTAGACATCCTTCTGGCTAGTAGCAACTTTCCTTGGCTTGGTCTCTTCTATCATGAGGCCAGAGTTCCAGCCAGGCTTCCAGAGAGAGCTTTGAGTCCCAGAAAAATCTTGGCTGGTGTCTTAATCACTGTTCTATTGCTGTGAAGAGACACCATTAACCAAAGCAACTCTTATAAAAGAAAACATTTAATTGGGTGCTTGCTTACATTTTCAGAGTACAGTCTACAGTCATCATGGTGGCATGCAGGCAGATATGGTGATTATAAGTAGCTGAGAGTTCTTCATCCAGATCTGTAGCTGGGGGAGAAAGGAGAGAGAGAGAGAGAGAGAGAGAGAGAGAGAGAGAGAGAGAGAGAGAGAGAGAGAGAGAGAGAATGAATGTGTCTGGACCTGTCATGGACTCTTGAAATCTCAAGCCTATCCAGTGGTTACTAAGCATTCAAATATGGGGGCAATTCTCATTCAAACCACCACATCCCACTCTCTGGTCCCTATATGCTTGTAGTCATATCATAGTACAAAATGTATTCAGTTCAACTTCAAAAGTCCCCATATTCTATCACAGTCTTAACTCTGTTTTAAAGTCCAAAGTCTCTGAGACTCATGGCATTCTCTTAATTATAATCAAAGTCAAAAAGTAGATGACACACATCCAACATACAATAGCATGGAATATACATTACCATTCTAAAGAAGGGGGAAAGGGAGTATAGTGAGGAAATACTGGATGAAAGCAAAACTGAACTCCAGCAGGGCAGATTCCAAATTCTGCATTACTTTGTCTGATGTCAAAGTGCTTTTTCAGACCTCCAACTCCTTTCAGCATTGATGACTGCAATACACTTCTCTCTCTTGGACTGGTTCCACTCCCTGTTAGCAGCTCTCTTTGGCAGTATTCCAAGTCTGTCGACTCCAACATCTGGGGGGCTCTAACACAATTCAGGCTTCTCTTTCACATTTTCATGTAATGGCCTCTCTGGACCTCCATTCTGGGAAACTCCAGGCATATCCCTGGCCTCAGAAGCTTTCCTTAGCTGTGGGGAGATTCCCCAACCCCTTTCTTGTATCCTTGACGCTAAAGCCAGCATCACATGGGTGGCTGAAGCTGCCAAATTCTGCTGCTCACTGAAGCTGGAACCTGGCCCCTTCTTTCAATTTCATTTGTATCTGCTTTCTTTTGTTGATAGTTCCCTTTGCTGCTTAATTTCTTTTCACAAGTTGGAAGCTTATCTAGATGGGGTCTTGCCCTGAGGTTACCACTCTATTTATTCTATTTAGCAGTCTTTTCTTTAAGCTTTTTATCTCCTTGAGCATAAGACTTGGTGGTACAAGCTTTGAAATCTCCACGCTCACCTCCAGTGGCAAACTTTCTCCAACATGGCCATACCTACTCCAATGGGGCCGCACCTCATGAACCTTCTCAAATAGTGCCACTCCCTTATGATACACATTCAAATATATGGGAGCCATTCTTATTCAAACTACCACAAGGTACTGAGATAAGGCAAGAAGCATCTTTTTCAATGCTTAAGAGACTTTATTTTTAAAGCACTGGGAGTAGAGACTTCTGTGGCTAAGATTAAACACAAGTAGGAATGCCATGACAGATGTATGTCTTTCTGCTCATACGGTGCTGGAAGCTTTTTCTATGCTAGGTGTCACACTCAGGCCTTGAGGTATAAGGAGGCCTGGAGTGTTCCCAAGAACCCAGGCAGCTCCATAGCACACTCTCTGTGTGGCCATGACACACTGTAAAATGTCTGTTGGAGTAAAAGTCTTGTTCCCATCTAGGTGTGCCCAGCTCTGCTCTGACGTGGCTGGTCTAGCTTGTGCCAATGCTGAGGCTGCCATGTCTCTGTGTCCTCAGTGGCAGGTGTTAGAGATGTCCACACTGGGGTTTCCCTGCTCAGATGACAGTCTGTGCCAGGGTCCTTGGTTCAAGTGTACATGTTTTAATATGCATGTGTATGTTCACTTGGGGGGATGTTTACATGTTTATAGATGCATGTGGACACATACAACTTAGCATATTTTCCCACAGGCTTGTGATCATGTGTTTATGGGTTTCCCATGCACATGGATGCATGCTGATGGTGTGGAGACTGTTAGGGAAGAGGATGGTTGACTGTGAAGGGTGATAGAGGTGTGGGTGACGGTGGGGTATGCAACAGAGTCATAGACCTTCCTGGCTGCTGGGTCTTTTGGAGAATGACTGCACATAAGCCCGGGCTTTTCCTGTAAGGAAATATGGGGAAAGAAATCTTGAGGACAGACAATTTGGATCTGAATTACATGCACAATTGTTTTGCTCTAGTGCTTGGGGGTTTTAAGATTAGAGCATTCTGATTGCCCAGAACAGTGAAAGTGCCTTCCTCCTCTGGAGTGTCCTTGCTGGCCTGGAGACACAGCTCTGGAAGGGCCTGCCTGCTCACAACCTTTCATGCAGCTTCTTGCAAACTGCTGACTCCTAGAGAAAATGTCTCTGGTCCGAGGTAGTAGAAACTGGGGGACTTCCCAACCAAAGATTAAAAAAATATATATTTTTTGAGACAGGGTCTTCCTCTGTAGTCTTGGCTGGCCTGGAACTTGCTATATAGATCAGAGTGATCTCAAACACATAGAAACCTGCTTGCCTCTGCCTTCCAAGTGAAAGTATCAAAAGGTGTGTGCCACCATAGCAAAACTCTTTTTTAAAATTACACAAAATACACTGCCAGGCAGAGGTGGCACACTCCTTTAGTCCCAGCACTTGGGAGGCAGAGGCAGGTGGATTTCTGAGTTCGAGACCAGCCTGGTCTACAGAGTGAGTTCCAGGACAGCCAGAACTACACAGAGAAACCCTGTCTTGAAAAAAAAAAAAAAGACCCCCCCCCAAAAATACACAAATCCTACCAAAATCCAATCTGTGTTTCAATGGATTACTATAAAATGATGCCACTTTTGTGAAGAAATAGAATGTTTACTAGTCTTGCAGAAGCCCTTTCTATAGTTCCATCTTTCATAATGTGATATGTTACTTTCCCATCTTTCTTTCAAGGTTCACCCCAAAGCCTATCCCCAGACAAAGGTATTTTCGGTCATCACAATATCTGGATGCATTCTTTACCATCTGGGTTCCCTCTTATCCCTTTCATTTCTTTAGACTTTGTCTGTATCAGTTAGTAATTTGTCACTGGGTCCCTAAGCTTTGTTTTCCTCAAATGGTCAACAGGATCCCAAGATGTCCCTTCAGCAAGGGGGAGCAGGTGTCCCTTGCATGCTTACAGAAGCTGACAGTGTTCAGTAGGTGCTTGCCTTTGATTTTTAGAATGTTTACATTTTTAGAATGTTTTATAAAACAGTGGTATAAGGTAGTTCAGAAATACGGCAGACTTTTTTTTCTTCTTCTTCTCTTGATGCTGCAGATTAAACTTAAGGCTTCTTGCATGACAAGACTGTTCTCTAATGCCAAGGCACATTCCCGGTTCAAGTTGCCACACCTTAATTGTATACTGAGATGAAATGGCACCATCAGTGCATACCTGTTTCAGGACATGGGCTGTCTTTAGCTCACAGATGAACTTCAGAGCAAACGTCATTCTATAGCTCAGCATTATTTGGCTTGCAGTCATTCCATGGGCTCTTGTACCATGTACAGTTTGGTACTTGTGATGACCACATGGTCGTTGTCTGTGTTTGTGGTTCTGTCTTCTGCTGGGCTCTGTGGGAAACCTCTGCAGCCATCACTCACCTCCCTTCTGATAGCTGTGGTGGCTGTCACAGTTACAGACTGCTATGAAAATGACTGTGTCTTAGTGGTGGGTAGGAAAAGGGTGACTCGGGGAAGACAAGCTCCTGAGGGGTCTCTCCTCTGTCCGTAGCTCGTGTTTGACTACCAGCCAGGTGATGTCTTTGGCTGTGTGGCTGACATCGGTTGGATCACAGGACACAGCTATGTGGTGTATGGACCCCTCTGCAATGGAGCTACCACAGTCCTTTTTGAGAGCACCCCAGTTTACCCTGATGCTGGTGAGGACCAAGAACTCTGGTGAGGCTGCCTCTGGGTAGTAGGGGAGGGATCTCAAGGTTGGAATAAAGAGTTACAGAAGCCTGGAGGTTTGTATCTGGCAAGGGACAGTTCTTGTGTCCCATTGACCAGATGCCAGGCGGACATTGGAGATACTAGGCTTTGAGCCTTGCTAGATGAACTGGGGGCTACTGCCATGTGCAGAAACATCAGAGAGAGTTTGACCAGGAGGAATCTCATCTCAAAACTGCCCATTTTATGCTTCCTATCCCTGTATTGGAAGCTGCCTGCTGAGAGCCATTGCTTAGTGTTCTCCAGCTTATATCTAGGGCCATTCCAGTAGTCTACATGTGGCTTTTCCTCAAAGCCTGGGCCATCCATCCATCTTTCCCACCCTCCTCAGTCCCACTGCCCAAACTTCAGGACCATACATGGCTTGCAGCCACCCTTGTTAATTTGTACCACTTTGAGGACATGACCTCATCCTGCTGTCTTTTTATGTTTCTCTCATGTAAAACAGTTTTCCCAAATATTTACTTTAATGTAGTCAAATTGTTAATGGCTCTTGCCCTAACATGCCATAGGACTGGGGTGTGAACTTTTTCTTTGCTGCCTCTTGGCCCCCACAGCCACACTTGAGGAAGCTTAATGGGATGATAGCATGGACAAGCATTGCTTAAGAACAGCTTCATGGAATAGTGTGATCTTTGGAGTTTCTGAGTATTATGTGTGTTTGTTTTCTGGGCACATGGATACACATATACCAGTAGCTATGCTGTTACCAAGGGAAGGTGAGTCATTACTTTAGGGACCATTTAATAACTACTGATCAAAGTTCCATGTCACTTTTTAAAAACTTGCAGCAATAACACCTGACGCTGATCCCTGACTAGCTCACGTGGAATACCTCATGTGATGCTGTCATCCAAGGCTGGGTGTAGAAGCTTCTGCATGCCACCTTGTGGTTAGGGAGTTCTCTGGGACCCCTTTCTTCAAGGATGGTAGGGGCTCCCTTTCTGTGGTCACACGCACAGTCCAAGCCCTCAAAACTCTGAGCTTGGCTTGCATGTGTAAAATCGGTCATGCTTGGTGGGCTATCTGGCTGACTCTGACTCTTTTGTAGGTCGTTACTGGGAGACAGTGCAGAGGCTAAAGATCAACCAGTTCTATGGTGCCCCGACAGCTGTCCGGCTGCTGCTGAAATATGGGGATGCCTGGGTGAAAAAGTATGACCGCTCTTCCCTGCGCACACTGGGGTCAGGTGAGCACAGTGCTGTGTGGCTTAGCATGGCTCTGGGGCTTTGCTAGGCAGTGCTAAACTAGGTAGTCCTGCTAAACAGGGCAGGGTGGGGGCCACGCCACTGTTTGAGCAGGATTTGCTCTAAACTGATGAGCAAGGGTTGTGTGTGAGCTCTGGGAGCTTTCCTGACAGACACAGCGAAGTCAGGCCACAGAATGCTGGGGCACAGCACCTCTTTTTAGAGGCTTAAGAGCCAGTCAAGTGTACAAATGCCAAGGAGCTAGGTTGATAAAGGCTTTCTTTCAGACATAACACAGGTGACCGTGACCTAGATCAACTATAGAGGAATATAGGCTAGAAAGCAGAATAGGATATGGAAGGCTCTCTCCAGCAACCCCTTGCTGTGATTCATTGTAGGAGTTCTCTCAGTATGCATTGTGTTCTGAGCTTCACGTGGGTGGGGCCATACAATCTGTGGGTAGCAGTGGCTTGCTGTTTTTCATTGTTTTATAGTATTCCACTGCATAGCTATACCACAGCTTACTCATTCTGCCCTTAAAGGCAGTCTCTTTCTGGCAATGATGAAAGCCTGGCATGGGTCCATCTGTGTACATGCCTGTTCTTTGTCAGGAGTCTATTCTGAGTTCTATGGAGTAAATGTCAGAAGTCAAAATTTCAGGTAGTAGGGTAAACACATCTTTAGCTTTGATAGATTCTACCCTGATAATTGTCCGAAATAATTGTATGAAATGTATAGTCTCTTAACTACAGCAAGTGCATCATACTTGTTCCTCAGAAACTTGGTTCAAGATTTCAGTCCTGCCGGGCGGTGGTGGCGCACGCCTTTAATCCCAGCACTTGGAGGCAGAGTGCATGTAGTCATCATAATGTGCATTACTTGGATGACTCCATAGTCATGGGAACACAGACTCTTCCAGGTCCTTTGGTGTAGCCTTCTGGCAGGTCACTGAGCTGTTCCTCCCTAATTACTCCTTTTTGTTTCAGGGTATTTTGAAGCCTGTTAATTTCCTTCTTGCTTTTGTATGGTTTCAGTGGGAGAGCCTATCAACCATGAGGCCTGGGAGTGGCTCCACAACGTCGTGGGTGATGGCAGATGCACACTGGTGGACACTTGGTGGCAGACGGGTGAGTGTCCCTGATGGGGAGTTGTCACAGGCCTGAGGGATAGCCTGGGACTGGAGAAGGCTCATGCATACCTAGCATGAGGGTTCGTGTTCTCAAAAGTGACTGTGATGGTGCTCACGAGGCCCATGTCCCTTCAGCATGCAGTTGCACAGGAGAAGGTTCAGAGTTCTATGCCTGGCTGCTCTAGGGGACACGTAAGGCCCTCCTGAGCTTCTGTGTGAGCTCCAGAGTGAAGAGGAAAAGAGGTGACAAACCAGGGCCAGTGGACTAGCAAGTCCTCAGGGTTCATTCTCCTTTACAGGCAGAGGCCCTTCCCTGCTTGCTTGCTTCCTTTTTAATTTTGATACAGTGCTGGGACCTCAGCCTAGGACCTCATACACGCTCTACTTTTCTGCCTCAGCACCACCCCTTTTTGAACACAGACACTTCTGAGGAGGACACATCTGTTTGTGGGAGAAGGAAGTTATTTTCCTGTGGCAGTTTTGTTTTGATTTGTCCATTTTTTTTTTAATATCTGACTCCGTGGGATGTTCAGGGAAAGAGGCCACCAGTATACAGTAACACAGCCGTTAAAAGCCTTATTTTGCAAGTAGTCAGCGTGAGACAGGTTCAAATAACATCTCTGGTTTGTGCTGGAAGACATGGGACAGAGAACTTTTTACAATGTGTCTCGGAAACACTGCCATACATACTGACTGGTTCAAGTACCAGAGAAATGACCACACAGGCTTCACTCTCCATTGGTCTTAGCTCCAGCAGTAAGGCCTATTGGGCAGAGGGTAGTACCCATACCCAACTGCTGAATGCAGATCTCAGGGCTCAGGGCTCTGCTTGTGCCCACAGTAGAGGAGACTACAGACATGCCTAGATGGGCACATTGTGGGATATATCTGTCCCTGGTCCCCAGGTCAATTGATGTTTCTTTATCCTTCCTGCAGAAACTGGAGGCATCTGCATTGCACCACGGCCCTCGGAAGATGGGGCAGAGATCCTCCCGGGTATGGCCATGAGGCCGTTTTTTGGCATCGTCCCTGCACTCATGGATGAGAAGGTATGAGGGGTCTTGCAGAGGTTGTCCCCTGTATATAAGGCCTTGCTACTCATCTGGCAAGCCTTCCACCTCCTTGATTTCTGTCCCTTGCTAAGATGCAGGGTCTAGTCCTTGGAGTAAAGTCTAGATCCTTACACATGCCCCACAAACCTTTCTTAAACAGCACTGCTAATGACTACTGCAAGCCAGGGTCCTCATCAGACTTTATCAGGAGGAAAGCTCTGGACAGTTCTATCCAGTGCTTCATATTTCTTGCCTTGGGTTAAGCTGATAGTCAGTTCATTGCTTTTCTCCCAGTGCTGGCCAGGTCTCTCATGAATGTCTCCCTTCATCTGTAGGGCAATGTTGTGGAGGGTGGCGATGTTTCTGGGGCCCTGTGTATTTCCCAAGCTTGGCCAGGCATGGCAAGGACCATCTATGGTGACCACCAGAGGTTCGTAGATGCCTACTTCAGAGCATACCCAGGTGAGCAAGTAGGGTAGATTCCTATATCTTTTCCATGGGTTCCTGGAATCATGTTTCTATAGATGGGGAAGTGGTTAAATTCTTGGCAGCTATGTATAATGTGATGGCTCTGTGAGAGTGAGTCTGGCTCTGCACCCTCCCTTTACTTCGAAGGCCTCCTTATCTTGATTGGGAGATTGGGTCAGCATGCCCAGCCTTTGTAGGGGCTGGGATAAATGTGAGTATATACTTGGCTCTGGCCTGGGATGGACATCATGGTAGATACTGAGAAAAAGATGAGTGATGAGACATGTTTGGGAAGCTGTTACAGAGGCTGAGTGTTCTCACAGTTTATAGTCCCATTCTTCTCATGTTTCTTTGGGGTCCTGGGTTGGAAGTTTGTATGACTGCCAAGGTCTTTGCCTTGCTGGAAGTAGGAACATTCAGTCTCAAGGTTACAGCTGCGATTCATCTTTATGAGCATCCCAGCTGTGCTACAGTCTGTTTTCTGCTTTCTGGACATTAACAGTCTTGACATCATTCAGTGTCACTTGCCCTCTCATTAGAACACAGCCTGGGACCGCCTAGAGAGGTGTTTATGTGTTAGTTGCTGAGGGAGGTGACAGGTCAGGAACTTGGACTGTACTAGGGCCTGGCTCAGAGCCCCTGGCCCTGAATGCCCCACTATGGTGTAGGTTATTACTTCACTGGAGATGGAGCTCACCGGACGGAGGGTGGCTATTACCAGATCACGGGGCGTATGGATGATGTCATCAACATCAGTGGTCATCGCCTGGGGACTGCAGAGATTGAGGATGCAATGGTAAGCTCAGTCTGCCTTTTACTTTCCTTGGTATTCTCATGATACCTCTGATGATCTCAGAGTCAGGATGGGAATGCACACCCCAAGTTATCTCAAGGTGTTTTGTCCTCTGTTCTGCACAGGCTGACCATCCTGCTGTTCCAGAAACTGCTGTCATTGGGTACCCTCATGACATCAAAGGAGAAGGTGAGTGTTTGCCCCTTCTCTCTATAGTGGAGGTGCACGTGCAGCAGGATGCCCAATAGAAAGACAACAGGGTACAGTGAAAGGGCCTTATGGCTATACTGTTGCCTTCCTGGTGAGAACACTGATCAAGGTAAATATTAAGTCTAAGCTGTGAAACACCCCTATTTGCTGACCTTTAAGGACATTCAGCCATAAGAAGCTATGATATATTTGGCCCCTGGCTGAGCCTGGGAAGTCTCCTCTGTTTCCAGTATCTCTGGCTGGGGAACTTTCTAAGCCACACCCATATCCTCCTGCCCACCCACCCACTTAGTTTCAGCACTCATGCCAGCTCTGTAGCTGCTATACCTGTGCACTGGACTATGCCCTATAGCAGGCTGTGTGCTGCCCTGAGATGCTGGGAAACTTGACATTCCACAGCACATTGACACAGTAAGGGAAGGCAGGGTAAATTATCAGAATGCTCTTAAATCAATGATATCTTTTAAAAAAATTTCCCAGCCGGGCGGCGGTGGCACACACCTTTAATCCCACACTTGGGAGGCAGAGGCAGGCGGATTTCTGAGTTCGAGGCAGCCTGGTCTACAGAGTGAGTTCCAGGACAGCCAGGGCTACACAGAGAAACCCTGTCTCGAAAAACCAAAAAAAAAAAAAAAAAAAAAAACAACAAACAACACAAAAAAAAAATTTTTTCCCCAGAGCCAGCTGATTCCCAAGTGCTGTTCTAGAAAGGACACTTGAGTGTTGCAGTGGCAGACCCTGTGACCTGGTGTGACATGGTCATATTCTAAGCATATGTGAGGTCATTTCTGCACAAAATGACCTTTATGCCCTGTGAAGTGGCCTGGATTGAGTGTTCTCTCTTCCTCTTAGGGACATTCTGTTACAATGTGCTTCAAGTGTCACCTGACTCTTGTCGACACTTATGTGCTGCTGTTCCCGTGCTTAACCAAACATTTAACCTTTTTCATGTCCCAGCTAGAAACCAAGTCCTCAAACATGCTAAGCATGCAGTCTACTACTGAGCCCCACCACAGCCCCTTAGATACTGCCTTATCTTTTTTATATCTTTATTTAATGTCTATAGATGTTTTGCCTGCATGTATGTCTGTGCATCACATGTGTGTAGTGCTTGCAGAGATACAGAGATGGGGCACTGGATCTCCTGGGACTGGATTTATGGATGGTTATTAGCTGCTATGTAAACCCTGGGAATAGGACCCCTGGCCTCTGGAAGAGCAGCCAGAGTTCTTAACTGCTAAACCATCTCTCCAGCCCCATCAGATACTTTCTTTGAACTGACTTGTTGCAAAATTTAAAAATCAATTAATCCTTAATTACCATAGAACCAATGTGCTGAGGTGGCTGTGGCTTTGCTATTGAGACAAAGGCATGTGGGAGAGCTGTTTGGGGCACCTGCCAGCAGAAGCAATTCTAGATATCATCAAGATGGGAGGTGGGTGGCAGTGAGAACAGTTCCTCACGGGTAACTGTGAAGGTACCTTGTTTGGGTAGGGATCTGGACCCACTTTGGTATCTCTGTGGTCCAAGGATCTGCAGTGCCCTGGTATGCTCCCAGCATCTGAAAATTGTGAAAGCTCAGTGTGCCCAAGTCTCAAGACAGTGCCAATACTTCAGTCCTGAACCTGAGAGGTCAAGAAACTGCTGAAAGCAGCCTGTGACCCCAAGCACCTTCTGCTTGTCCTTGGGGGGTTATCAGCCCTTGGATGAACCCTAGAAAATAGGAACAAGGTCAAAGAAGCTGCATTGCAGCAGAATAGCTTCAGATGGGGTAGGCTATATGTTGGGTTGTGTTCTGCCTCAGCTGTTCTGCCATCACGTGGGTTCTTCATGGACACATCAGGCAGTGTGGTGCCTGATGCTTAGTACTCTCTGGGTCCTCTGGCCTCTTGGTACTCCAGCATCAGCTCTCAGCATCAGGTATTGCCAGCCTTTCAGTGCCTGCAGGGCTGGGAGGGGTTCTTTTTACATATAGTGTGATGCTACTGACTTCTAACAGATTCGTAATTCACCAATAACCCATTCACAGTTCTTAGTTAGTGTCAAGCTGCTTGAACACTTTTGGAGTTTGTCCCCACTTCCTCTGAGCACCTGTGGCTCTAGTTTTACTAGGACCTGAATACTGTGGGCTTTGGCTAGCTTCTAGTCCTGCTGCTGGTTTGTGACCATTTGAACCTTGAACGTCTCTGGCTCTTAACCTGCTCCTCCATCACCTTTCATCCCTGCCTCTGGAATCAGTAATCCAGGTCTATCTTCACAGTCATGTCAGCTGCCAAGATGAAACAATGTATCTTACCTCTGAAGATTCACAACCTGATGGGGTGGGGATAGTGAAGCCATCAACCATTCTATAAACCAAATACTATAACATATGGACAGAGTAAGAAAAATTGTCACAGAGTATATGTTAACCAAGCTTGCCTTTGAGGGATGAATAAGAGTTTTTCAGGTGACGATGGGGAAGCCTTTCTAAGTAGCAGCTTTGTTCACTACATACTGATTGTAGCTTGGGCAGGAAATAATCACTTGTCAACACATTTAGCCAGCACCTACCATACTCAGGGAATGTTTTAGATGCTGGAGACATACGCCAATGAGTGTAAAGTAGGTGGAGCCTCTGCTGTCATGGAGCCACCTGATGGGATGGCTAGGGAACAGAAAGGAGAGACAGAGATGGTCAGGGAACAGAGAGGAGAGACAGACCCTGAACAATAAGCATGGTCAATGGGGATGCTACACGCTGTAGTAGAGTCAAAAAGCTCAGGGGGAGCATAAGTTTGGAAGATGGGAACAAACAGTAAAATTAGATTTTTGTGTGGTAGCAGAAACTATGGTACATACTTTCTGGACCTTGCCAGGATACTGGAAAATGTCTTCTAGTGTTTGCACAGATACCATATGCATTCACCTTGCAGCCTGCCAGAACTTTCTTCTGAGATGGAGCTTTTCAAGGTTGAAGTTTGATACTGTTGAACACAGTAGCCCCAGAACACTCAACCAGCAATTGACCTATGGTCATGTAATTGTGTGTGTGTGTGTGTGTGTGTGTGTGTATGTGCATGATTGTATAGTGCACATACATGTGAAGGCAAGAGGTCAAAATCAAATGTTTGTTCAGTTGTCCTCCACTGAATTTTTTAATACATAGTTTCTCACTAACCTGGAGCTCACTGATTGGCTAGGATGGCTAGCCAGCACTCTCCAGGGATCCACCTATTTCTACCTCCCCAGTGCTAGGATTACAGTCATGTACCACTATGCATGCCTGCTTTTTTTACCCAAGTGCTACGGATCTGAGTTCAGGTTATTAACCTTATGTGGCCCCTTCTTTACTGATTAAGCCATCTCCTCAGTCTCAGGGGTCAACATTTTTAAGAAAAAAAAAAAAAAAAAGCTAAGTGTTTGCCAGTATGCTGATACACAATCTTATGTCTATTTCCAGGCAGCCCGTGTCATGCATTCTTTCACAGCTGAGGGAACAGAATGTTAAGTCACATGTCCCAGGTCACACACAGCCATCAGCACTGAGGCTGTGCCATGCTCTCAACCACGCATGACCACCCATGCGGGACACTGGCAGAGCCACAGTTGGAGTTGCTTTCACTTCCTGTGTAGTGGACATGCTCCTTCAGGGTTGTAGTAGCTGAAACCAGTTGCTACCATGTAACCCTCTGCATTTAGAAACCCTCTGGGTTTACAGCAGCTTGTGATAGGGGATTCAAGACAGACTCAGACCTAGCACTCCCCTGTCTTTGCTTTCCTTCTTTCCAGCTGCGTTTGCCTTCATTGTGCTGAAAGATGACATCAGTGATGCGAACATGGTAGTAAATGAACTCAAGTTGGCAGTGGCCACCAAGATTGCCAAGTATGCAGTGCCTGACCAGATCCTGGTGAGTCAAGTCCACCTCGGTGGGGGAGGAAGGCATCACTCTCTGCTTTCCACAAATGTCAAGCAATGTTGAACTTTAACAAGCAAGAGGCCCCTTTTATCCCAACATCAAAACTGTCATTAGTGGTTTGGTTTCCCTGAGTGGTTTTCCTAACACAGGGAAGGTCCATGCATTCTATGAAGTTTACAGCCGACACCTGTTTAGGACACAGCCCTAGGCAAGGCTAGATACTCTTGTACTGTAGCCTTCGGAGGATGGCTGCTGGTACAGGACTGAATGGTAAGGAGAATAAAAATGTTATGTTTTTCTTTTTGTGATGTTAGGTATGTGTTTGCTTTCTATCTCTGAGGCAAAATGCCTGAGACAATTAACTTAAATGATGGGAAGGTTTTATTTTGGCTCATGGTTACAGTTTATGGTTGGCTGGCTGGGCTGTACTTTGGCCAGTGGCAACACTGTTTATCTTGGTGGGAAGCGTGTGGCAAAACCAAACTGCTTAAATCGTGGTAGCCAAGAGAGAGGGAGGAGCAGGGCTCCCAATGTGTCCTTCAAAGGCCGATCCCTGAATGGCCCTTCTTTCTTTCACCAGCACCCGTCTCCTAAAAGTCCCACCATCTCCCAACAGCACTACAAACCGGTGACCATACCTTTAACATATGGAGAGTATCTAAGATTAAGATCCTAACAGAGTTGAGCCCAAAGACTTCTGAAGGCTTAGCTTGAACTCTACCTTAAGCTGTGTCTCAGCCAAACTACAGATTTTAAAGGTTTGAGAGACATGGAGTTCTCCAGTCTCATGTGGTTTCTGAACATGTTTCCTATTTCCTGCAAGGAGTCATTTCCTGTGGGAAGGCCTGGGCCACCCTGTAGCCTCTCCAGATTTTTTTCTTTCTTCTCTGATATCTCTCCACAGTGGTTTCTGGGTTTGGAATTCTTTGAGGCAAGAAGTGTTCATCACCCCTTCATATTGCTCACAATGCTGGCCTATCAGTTGAACTTGTAACATTAACTATCTCCAGATAGGGCATCAATCTTCAGCAAGTACTACCATCTACACACACAATGCCACGTTTGCAATGTGGGCATTGTAACTACCTCCCGGTCTGTCTAGCTCCTTAGTAATAGCCGTTTCAGCTCCTTAGTAATGGCTGGCCTGTTCTGCTACTTTGTAAGGCCATTCTGTTGCTCAGGTCTGCTAGTCAGGTTCTAGCAAGAGAGAGAGTGGGGACGGAGGGGCTAGAGACGCAAAGGATGGAGACAAGACAAAGAGTCTAATCAAGGCTCTGTCTCAAGTCTCTTTTTTTGAAAGAAAATCCTGGGTATTTATACCCTTTACCAGGTGACTTGCCCACGTGGCAAGCTCAACTGAAGGCACTACATCATGCGCCTAGCATCGTGGGACCACATGCTCCTAGCTGCTGGCAGCATTAAACAGCAAAACAAGATGTTTATTAGAGTGTGCTCAGTTGTTTCGGGCTGTTGAAAACAAGTCTCTTGTCAGGGTATATGGCTCGAGATGGCTGTAAAGATGATAGCCGCTTTCGGCTAAGAGTTGGCTCCCAACACACACACACACCCAGCACGCACTCTCGCATGCACTCTCGCACGCACGCATGCACGCATGCATGCACACACACCCCTTCCAAACACAGCTCTTAAAGTATCAGATTGTACAACAAAATTTTCTGCTCAGAGGCTTTTACTCAACTAAGCGTCAGGCTTGGACTGAGAAGGAAACCACTCAAGTATTGTGGTAGACAAAACTGGGCTCCATGGTCACACCTGGAGGGGGGTCAGCAAAGCTTGGTCACAGGTTAGATCCTGCCCTTTGGGTTGATTTCAGTGCAGTCACTGGTGTCAGAGGGAGCTATCCAGACCTAACACCACTCATCTTTGCCAGGTGGTGAAGCGTCTCCCCAAAACCAGATCTGGGAAAGTGATGAGGAGGCTGCTGAGGAAGATCATCACCACCAAGGGGCAGGATCTGGGGGACACTACTACCCTGGAGGACCCCAGTGTCATCACGGAAATCTTGAGTGCCTTCCAGAAGTATGAAGAGCAGCGGGCTGCAACCAACTGAGAGGTGTGCCTCTATGCTGCTCAGATAAGGCAGAACAGGACCCCTGGTCGTCCTCAGGGACAGAAGCTTCAAAAGTGACTTGTTTCATCTGAACACATGACCCATCTACTGCCTTATTTGGAGCTGAAGCCCCTCTTTCTCCTGGGGCCCAGGGGTCTGCCTCTGGAGGGGAGGCCTTTGCCCTACATCTGGTTTCCAGAATTAAGTCATAATTGACACTAAGCCAAGCACAGGGTGGCCAGAGGTCTTAGCTCCAAAGCTGTCATGCTTTCTCCAGATGTGTCTAGAAACAAAACACAAAATATTTTATTTTTTGTACTTTTTTTATTTGGGGAGAATAACAGAACATTTGAGTATAGTGTGAACATTTAGTTACACACACACACACACACACACACACACACACACACACACACACACACACAGTGGGAAAATCTCCTTTCTTGCCTCCCCAGGGATGAAGATAACAGAATGTGCTTCTTTATTTTTTTTTTTAATTACCATTCAGTGTGCTTGAAGTCCAAACCAGAGATGTTTGTGCCTCTGACACATTACTGTTCTGATCCTACCAATCCAAGTCGCTATATCCACCTCCTGTGTCTGTTTCATATTTGGTTCATTTGGTTTATTTTATGATAGAACAAACTGGACAATTCTTATATTTTGCGTGTTAGGGATTGCACTCAGGGCCTCCTGCACACTAGGCAAGCGCTCTACCTCTGAGCTACACACCAGCACCTCTAACTCCCAAGAGACAGAGTGAATGTCCTCTCCTTTCACTTGTGAAATCATTTGCGTTTGTTTCTCTAAGCTGTGATCTGGAAGGAGCTTCTTTCCCTAAGGTGCCTCATAGTAGGAGGTCGTATTGCTTCAAACATGTGAGGTTGTTCATGGTAGCCAGGGAAAACTCAGGTGTCTTACTAAACCTCTGATCCCATCTGAACTGGGCTCCTGAAGACTCTGCCTGCCCTTTCTTGTGGTTGGGGTAGCAAGAACTCACTGTGGTCCAGTGATGACACTTGGTGCTCCTGAGCAAGTTCTCTCTTGTTGTGCCTTAAGTCCTGTGGACATTGGTGAGTGATACAAATCATGAAGTCATGAAAAGGTGTTTTTTTTGTAGCTATGTTGTGGCTAAACTTGGGAGAGCTGAAGGGGTGGCAGCTCTGTGAGCAGGGCCCCTGAGGGCAGAGGAAGACTGTTCTGACCGGTCCACAGAACTTAGCTATATGGGTGTTGCAGGGGTATCTTAGTTACTGCACACCTACTGTCTTCCTGACTTCTTGGGTAATGGGGTAAATGTGCTGATACTTCCAGGAGGTGGAGTGGTTGTAGTACGCACAAATATTCGTAGTCTTTTGTTACAATCAGCAATGAGGAGCTGTGTGATGGGCATGGCTGACTATAATTACCGTGCCCTTTAGGAAGTGGCCTAGGTTCCCAGGTTACTGATAGAAGCCCTCAGAATGATTTATAGAAATGCTCAAATAAAGCTTTATTTTGTTCACTGTCTTTTTATGGGGATGTTTTTGGTTGATGTTATTCTATTTTGTTTCCTCCTGGTGTTAGGGATTGAATCTAGGACCTCTTGAATGCTAGGTTAGCACTCATCTCAGACCTCTACTCCTTACCCCACCCCACCCCCACCCAGCCAACATAATCCTGAGGGAAAACAAAAAGGAGCCTATCCAACTCAAAAGATAGAACACACCAAAAAAAGTGTTGGTGCCGTGTGATCATATGTGTGTAAGAGAGAGCTTGTTTATGTGTGTGCAGGTGCTGGTACGTGGTGTGTGTGTGTGTGTCTGTATGTATGTGTGCTGTGTTTCAAGACCAGAAGACAACCTCATAGCAACCATCTACCTTTTCTTTTCTCTTTTGAGACAAAGTCTTTCACTGGGCCTAGACTCACCAAGTGGCTACTCTGTTTGGTCAGTGAGCCCCACAGATCCTATCTCCATCTCCCCAGTGCTGGGGCTATAAGAGAACACCTACTTATTTTACTCATGGCTGCCTATTTTCCCTGGGTTCTGAGGCTAGAACTCAGGTCTCATGCTTACAAGGTAAACACCTTAGCAATTCAAGCTATCCTGGCACTGCTTCAGAAAGAGCCACCATTTCTGCAGGGAAACCACCCCTGACCTTGTTGAGTGACTAACTCTGGCTACAGGCCTGAGGTTATGATGCTCATCTCCTAGCACCACAGGACCCAGCCTAAGTAAGAAGCTCAGGTATGACCATCTGATCAGGGACAATAGGAAACACATAAAGGTACCAAGGGAGTGGACCATTATCAATCACTCGCTTGATAAGCAAAAGTGTGGCCGGTCGGAAGAAGAATAAGGACCCAGGGATTAGTGAAGGCCTTAGAAAGCTACCTGCCCATTTCTCTTGGGACTTCCCCTTGGACAAGGAACCAAGTTTTTGATACTACAATGCAGAGAGAACAGTCTGCTGCTTGAGATGGGTAAGTAGCTAAAGGTGCTGGCATAGTGATCTGAGTTCAATCTCCATGACCTGTACAGTGGAAGGAGAGAAAAGACTCCTGCAGGTTGCTGTCTGAGCTCTCTTGTGTGCTGTCTGTGTGCTGCACACACGGATGACACAGATATACACAGATACAAATGGACAACTAAATGGCAAAAAATGTATGGCAATGAAATAGCTATGACTCATGGGTTGATTGGCACACTTACATGAAAGGCAATCACAGGAAATGCTGGGGAATATCCATCCCTGGTATCCCCATGGAAACTGAACTGATGAAAAAGAGGTCCCATTGGTTTCTACAGTTGCTCGTTTTAAGATCTGATTGGCCACAAAACACAGAGAGGTTAGCTTGAGGTGTTGGAGTCTGCTGAGAGCTAATGTTCTGTACTGGGTTACTAACCTAACCATACCCAGCAAGGAACAATGCCAGAAACTCAGATTTACCAAACTCTGTGTGCAAGGGAGGCCTTGTGGCAGGGTTCATGCCCCTGTCACCATAGATGCTATTCTTCTTAGAGGTCCTAGGTAGAATGCCTGAAAATAGTCTGAATCCATGAACCCCAGCCTTAAGCACACATATGGTCCTGCTTGAGGAAGCTTTTGGGTGACAGATCATCCTGTGGAGGCTCGATGACCCAGCATAGGGGAATGTTAGGACAGAGGCGGGAGCAGGTGGGTGGATAGGGGAGCACCCTCATAGAGGCAGGGGGAGGAGGGAGAGGATTACCGGGGTTGTGGATGGGAAACTGGGAAGGGGGGAAACATTTGAAATGTAAATAAAATAACCAATAAAAAAAAAGAACTTTGTCAGTGAGTTCAGCTATCTCTACTCTGTTTTATATAACTTCCCCTGCCATCTTGTTAAAAAATTTTGTTGAATAACAAGATTAAATCAATTATAAATGATATTCCTGAGTCAGTTGATGCTTCTTTATTTCTTTTTTTTCCTCCTCACTTTTTTGTTTTTGTTTTTGTTTTTGTTTTTTTGGTGCTGGGGATGGAACTCCAAACCTCCGTTCCTGAGTGTCATCCTGGGCCCCCTACCAATTCATTTTAAGCTATGGTATCAAACATAGATATAAACAATTTTTGCTGTAAACCAAATGTCTGTGACCTCACCCCATTCTTTCTTTCTTTCTTTTTTTGTTTTTTGTTTTTTTGTTTTTTTTTTTTTGTTTTTGTTTTTTCGAGACAGGATTTCTCTGTGTAGCCCTGGCTGTCCTGGAACTCACTCTGTTGACCAGGCTGGCCTTGAATTCAGAAATCTACCTGCCTCTGCCTCTGCTTCCCAAGTGCTGAGATTAAAGGCATGCGCCACCACCGCCCTGTGACCTCACCCCATTCTTATGTTGAAATTTTACACCTAAAGTGATAGTATTAAAAGGAAGGGCCTTTTGAAGTTGATGAGGTCAGGAAGGTGATGTGTTCATGAGTGGTATAGTGCCTTTATAAAAAAAAATGTAGAAGTGCTTACCTACTTCCTCCCTTTGCTGGACACAGCAGAGAAACTGAAGCATGCAAGCCAGGAAGTAGGTTCTTGCCAAACATGGAATCTGCCAGTATCTTACTCTCCCATTCTCAGGACAGTTAGAAATGATTATCATTTGAGCTACCCAGTCTGCAGCCTTCTGTTATAGCAGCCCAAACTTAGACAAGGTATCTTCTTCCTATCATACTGAAAAACTGGGGTGGGGGAGATGGCTTCTGGACTGTCAGAGTTCTGAGACTAAGCTGCCCTCCCTCTAAGTAGATCAGGGCTACAGAAGGAAGACATTGTGAAAGCTAGCAGGTAAGCTCCGTGTATACTTAGATGGCTGCTTACATTCTGGGGGCCTGCAACAGGGCCCCTTTGGTTACCAAGGAGATAACCAACAGAGGCTCTGGCTTTCTGGGCATGGTTCTACCTTCCTCTAGCACCCAAGATTCCTTGTCTGTGTTTGTTTGGTATTGATGCCCTTCATCTGCCCGTCTACAGAGGAGTTGCCACAGACCCAGTGGCCTGGCTTCCAACCTCTCCCAGCCAGCAGAGGCACCAGGCCTTTCTGAACTTTTTGTTGGTATTGTGATTTCTTTGCCCCATTGGTTTTTTAGAAAGCTATTATGGTGGTTTGAATGAGAATATCCCCCATAAACTTATGTATTTGAACACTTGACCCCAGTTGGCAGCACTGTTTGGGGGGCAGGGGGGTTAGGTGGTGTAACCTTGATTGAGAAAGTAAATCACTGGAGGCCAGCTTTGAGATTTCAAGTCTCACTCCATTCCCAGTTTGCTGTGTGTCTGAGGTTGAGTATGTGGGTCTCTCAGTTTCCTCTCCTCCTGTCAATTTGGCTTACTGCCATGCTTCCCTGCCATGATAGACTTACTCTGAAACTTTAAGTCCCAAATAAACTTTGTTCCCCCCATAAGTAGTTTCAAGTCATGGTATTTTATTTTAGCAACAGAAAAGTAACTAATATGGTTATCTTAAATAGAGGATGTGTTGCAACTCTTTTTCTTTTTTGGAGGGTTTTGATACCAGGTTTCAGTGTAGCCCAGGCTGTTATGGAACTTGCTAGGTAGCCCAGGTTCACCTCAATTTCCTGTTCATCCTGCCTCAGCTCCAAAATGCTGGGAGGTAGGTGTGAACATCAGATGAAGAGCATCTTTTAAATATCTAAATGTATCTAATTTTCAGAGTTTTTATTTTTGTGCTTTGAGATACGTGGCACAGATTGTTCTGGAACCTGTGCCTTCATACCTCTGGTCCCAGACGTGTGTAACTTCAGCTCTGTGGTCATGGTGGTTTAGCCATTTATGTGTTGTTCTGACAATACACTATTAGGATTTTAGTCCCTGAAGTTGGTGGAGGATCCTTCAGGCATACTCAGTGACAATGATCTCTCCTTACCTATCCCCCTCTTTCTCTCTCTGTCTCTCTGTCTCTCTCTTTCCCTGTGAGTGGGGGTGTGGGTGGGGGAAATGCATTTCACAGGCCTTGAACTTTTTGATACCTTCTATTTCCCCTCTCCCAAACCTGATTGATTATAAGCACGGTGTTCTACACTGTGATGCGGATTCGATTCAGGTACACCTCACCATATCTAATCTCTACAACCAATTTTTATAACAATCGCAACCTAGATGAAAAGGAAATATATTCCACAACCTCTAGGAAGACTATTTTGTGCACATCTTGTAGGTGAATTTTGTCAATCATATTGCCTATGTTTTCTTTTATTTGCAGTTTCTGAGTGAAACATGATAAGTCCTCTCACTGTGAGTGTGGGCTTGTCTGTTTCCTTTCATATGTGTAGCTTTTAAAGGATTTATTCTTACATATATATTATTTATTATATATTAGGTACTATTTTAAAATGTCATTAACATCTTGATAAAAATCACTATTTTTTTTTCTTTAAGGGTATCCCTCTTTGATTTTTAATTTTAATTTTTTTGAGACAGTGTCTCCCTATGTAGCCCTGGAATTCACCATATATATATATATCTCCATCCCAGGCTGGCCTTGAACTCATAGAGGTCCACCTACCTCTGCCTCCTGAGTGCTGGGATTAAAGATGTGTATTTTCATGACCCTGGTGATACTCTGTGTTATTATTTTTCTCTTTGCCCTTTAAATACTTTTTTTTGCAGTAAAGTATATTTTGTGTGATATTAATATAGTCATGTTTTGTTTCGTTATCATTTAAAAGAAAGTTTTCCATCCCATTAATGTTAATTTTTTTCAAAGCTTCATTTATTTTCTGTATGTGAGTACACTGTCTCTCTCTTCAGACACACCAGAAGAGGGCATTGGATCCCATTACAGATGGTTGTGAGTCACCATGTGGTTGCTGGGAATTGAACTTAGGACCTCTGGAAGAGCAGACAGTGCCCTTAACCTCTGAGTCAGCTTTCCAGCCCAATGTTAATCTTTTCATATTCTTACATTTTTCACATATCTTTTAAAAGCAACATGTAGTCACATATTTTTATTTATTTGCTGTGTTACTTTTCGGCAGTACTGGAGATTAAGCTCAGGGCCTTATGTGTCAGTCACGTGTTCTACCTGGAGCTATACCCCCAGCCAATCCTTTCATTTTAAGCCACTCTGATAATCTTTGTTACTTAAATAATATAGCGAGTCCATTCATATTTAATATAACTATTTGAATTAAAATCTTTCACCTTACAGCCTTCTGTTTTTCTTGCCTAATTAACATTTCAGTTTTTGATTTTACAGTGACTATTTTTATTATGTTGTTCCTTTTCTTGTCCCTATTACCTTGAAACTATAAATGCTTACTAATTATAAACTATTATTTTAAGCTCCAAGTTAGACTCTTAACTTATCAAAGTCTAATTTTAATTGCTAGCTTTAATTTTTTAAAGTTATTTCCAACTGATTTAAAAACCTAGGAACCCAACCCTATACATGACACATCTTAATTCTTTCTGTATTTCAATTTCATAAACATTATTATTTTATATATCAGTTATTGTTCTCCATAGACAATATAATTCAGATTTTTACTTGTATTTATCATTTAATTATATTTTTCCTTTATACATATCCAAGCTTCTATCCTTCCTTTCTGAATCCTTTATACTTTCCTTAGCACTTATCTGATGGCAAAAAAATGTATTCAGTATTTGTCTACCCAGGAATAATTATTTACTTTCACTTTTGAAAAGCATTCTTCCTGACTGAATAACTTGGACTGGAAGTTATTTTTTTTAGCATTTAAAAGTTCTTTTGTTTCCTTGAAGGGATCAGTTGCCAATCATCAGATCTTATTTAAAGGTAATCTTTTTTATCTGGTTGTTATTATTTTTGTTTTTTCAGTTTTATTTATTTTATTAAAATTTATTAATTGATATATGGTCCAGCCCACATGAATTAAAAACACGATTTATTTTATTGTGTATGTGTGCTTTGCCTGTATGTATCTTTATGTGCACTATGTGTAGGTATGGTGCTAAAGGAGGTGGTGGATCCCCTGGAACTGGAGCTATAGATGGTTGTGAATCACTATATGTAGGTGCTGGGATTGAACCCAGGGACTCTGGAAGAACAGTGCTTTTAATCAGTGACCCATCTCTCTAGCCCTTTTGATTTGTTTTTATTTATTGTACTTGGGCTTTGGGCTTCCTAGACCTCCAGCTTGATATTTATGTGTGTCAATTTCGACATACCTTAAACATCACCTCTTTGAATACTGTCATTCTCTATTTTCTCCCACTTTTTTGAGGACCCCAATTTCCCATAGTTAGGAAGTTTCATGTTCTATTTTTCTCTATCTCTTTCTGCACCGAAAAAGATTCTGAGACAAGGGCTTGAAGAACTTAAGAATACTAGTAACTTAAGAATACTAGTCCAAAATGACCCATGACAGAGGGCAATAGGAGAAGAGTCAGTGTAGGAGAAAACTTGTGGATAGGGAGGGGAAAACCTAACCTAGGTTCCATCTTGCAAGACTCTTGATCTTATCAAATATATCTCCAAACTAACTCTCTCAGAACTAGCTGTTGGAAACCCCAGGGCAAATGAGGCTCCAAACAACAGGCCTGTCCCAGATCCTAATCTAATCATGACCACTTACCAGATTTTCTGATATCTTTAAACAAATGTCTAGAATATTTTGTTCATCAGGTGACTCTGGATTATCTATTCTCTGTCATCTGACAAAACATTGCCTTTTTATTCCTGATAAGCTCAGGTAGGCCTGGAATTTACTAAAGTAGCCAAGGTTGGCCTCAAATTTGTAGGGCTTCTCTAGCCTCGATCTCCCCAAAGTTAGGCTCATTACTGACCAGTCATCAGTTGTACAGGAGGTTATTTACCAGTTTAAAATACAAGAGAATATGTTTCCAGACCACGACTTTTCTCTCCATTTTTTTCGTCTGAACCAGTGATTCCCAACCTCCCCTCTGAGGGAGTCAAAGGACCCTTTCATGAGGTCACATATAAGATATCCTAGCACTATAGCTAGTTGCGTGACAACAAAGCCTTCTTGTCTTTCTTCATCAGCTCACAAGAGGGATCCTATTATCCTTACCTGTCATGTTCTCTGGAAGGCTAAGAGGGAAGGAAACATGGGAAAAGCCCCAGTTTCTCTCTCTAGGGTAGGGGTGAGGGCCACTGCCTTCCTCAGGTGTTGGACTTCCCTTTCCCCCCTTTAAAGATTTATTTATTTATTTTATGCATACGAGTACACCACCATTGCTCTCTTTAGACACACCAGAAGAAAGCATTAGACTCCATTACAGATGATTGTGAGCCACCATGTCATTGCTGGGATTGAACTCAAGACCTCTAGAAGAGCTATCAGTGCTCTTAACCTCTGAGCCATCTCTCCAGCCTCCTTTTCCCCCTTTACTAGGGATGTGGGAAGATTCAGGGAACCCCAGGTTTGTTTTCAGTAAATCTGCTGCAGGCATGCTGTCACTCTGGACAGTGGCCATGGCCATGTAAGAGATGGCAGATCTCTTACATCTGTGTTCAGTTTTGTCACACTGGCTGTGCTCTTTCTATACTATGTAATTGCTAGCCAAAACACCAAGTGTTTTGGAACATGGACCACAGGCGTCAACTGTTGGCCAAGGAGGTAACAAGCCAGGAGAAAAGAATCCTTCCTTCAATAAGCCCAGAAGTAGGAAAGGGAAGGGAGTGGGGTGTTAGTTGTTCTCCTAGACTGTGGATCTCTGAGACAGTGAGGGCTGTAGGAGTCTAGAACCCTACTGAGAAAACCAGCACCACCAACTTCTGCCATTAAGTGGAATTTTCTTGGTAAACATCACCAGTTGAATAACCTCAGGTTCTCTTTCTTTGGTTCTATAAATCTGACAGTTTTGAGACCGAGCAAACACACCTTGGACCATTTTCTTTCCTAAAGCTGGACATTACTTAACCTAAACCATGAACCTCTTTATCACTGGGAGGCAAAGACTCCTATCTCAAAGATGTCAATCAATTGGTGCAACAAAAGAATAAAAGGCAGAATAGTAATCATCATCATCAACAACAAAAAGAGTGGTAACTTGCTTGTAAAAAGTGGTTTCTAAGTCATGCATAGCAGCATATACTTTCAATCCTAGCATTCAAGAGGCAGAAACAGGCAGGTCTCCATGAGTTTGAGACCACCATGATCTACATAGTGAGTTTCAGGATAGCCAAAGCAATACCGAAAGATTCTATTTCAAGCCAAGCCAAGCCAAACCAGAACATGGTTTTCAGGGCCCTACGATATAGTGTGAAGGTACAGCTTGGGTTCCTAGCACTGTGGAAAACAAACTGTAAAACACAAAACCAAAATGGTTTCTGGGAGTAATTAAACACAAGTAATGAGGTGCCAGTAAAAAAATGCCATTGCTAAGAGAACGATTGGGCTGGTGAAGTTCACTTCCTGGCCAGGTAACAAACATAAATATCCATGCCACTGGTAGACATCACCTACTGAATGTGCTAAGCCCCTGGCTGCTGAGGCTGGACTGGCTGAAAGAATAGATGGGACAATTACAGTAATTATCCTTGGCAGCCAATTTTCAGCTTGTCCCTTTCCGGTATACTTGGCAGAGCACTCATCTCTTAGCAAGCCAGTCTTGCCCTGCCTACACTGGTAGCACCTTGTCTTCTCTGTGGGTTTTTTTTTTTTTTATTGCATGTCCCGTGGGCTACAGAATCCTACTGAATGCTGCAAAACAAGATATTCTGTCCAGGAATACAGATTTGGGAAGGGACTGTAGTTAGTGACTTGTGGAACAAATTAAATAGAGGGCCATGGTGGATGAAAAAAAAAAAAAGGAAATAAAAAGGAAAGGACACGATTGTTCCTGGGTATGGTGGAGGAGGAAGTTTATTATAGATATGTAGGAGAGCATAGCTGGAGGCAGGCACATCTGGGAGAGTCCAGAGTAGTCATGATCGTGAACCATGTGAGAGAGGGGGAGGGGAAGGGAGAGAAGAATCAGGTGCATAGTCCAGAAGCCAAAGGTACAAAAAGGGTGGGTAACCAGAATGTCTGAATTATATACAGAAGAACCTCTCGGGGAAGAGCAGCCCAGCCCCTGGGTTGGAGTGTTCAGTGTAGAGGACAGGGTATGCCAGTTGTACACTGTAGCAGGTAGGGACTAAGGGATGCTTGGAGAACCTGAAGGCCAGGTTAGCTTTGATACATTGAATACATTGCTGCAGGTTTGAAATGTAACACATGGAACACCAGGTGTGAAGCCATGCAGAGGGTGTTGGTGTGTCAGATAGGACGTTCTCAGGGACAGCATAATCTTCTCTATTGTCTGGCTTAGACATCAGGGGCCATTTTCCTCAGCTGGTAAGTAGCTGCTGCTGCAGGCAGTAGGTTGGTAGTCCACTCCTTTTAAAAAGGATTCCCACACCTCTGTGTTTATTTTATAGCAAGATCCGTTGCCTGTGGCCACCTTACTATTAGAGCCTAGAATGGCAACAGTTTAGATTTTATGCTTCACAGTGAAAGAAGAGCCAAATTTCTGCCAGTGAAGCTTGAGGGAAAAAGTGCCCGGCCCTGTTAGGCTTTGGTGAGTGGTGAAGAGAAACTTTGCTGTAGTGGCAGAAGCAGCAGCTTCTCCTCTCCTCCTCCTCCTCCTCCTCCTCTCCTCCTCTTTTTCTTTTTCATCTTCTTGTTTCCTTCATATTCTTTCCAGTTCCATGAGACCTAGCTATTTGTTCTATGCTCGGTTTATTAGCAGCACAAAGGGAGATGCTGGCTCTTTTAGCTGTTTCTGTCAATTGAGCATAGGTTCTTTAACATTCTTGAGCCTCACTCATACTCTCGCCCTACCTGCACTGAAACCAGAGCTTCCTACTATGATGTGGTGATTTATCTGGAAGCTCTTTCTCGGTGCTGCTATTTCCACTTAAAAAACTACTTATGTATGCATTTAATGTAAATGTTTTATCTGAATGTATGTATGTATGTATGTGTACATATGTGTGCTTGGTGCCCACAATGGCCAGACAAGGGCTTTTGGATCTCTTGGAACTGGAGTTACAGACAGTTGTAAACTGCCATGTGAGTGGTGGGAACTGAACCTGGATCCTCTACAAGAGCAACAAATGTGCTCTTTCTAGACCCTTCCTTCCACTTGCTAATTGTTTGTTGTCCCTTTCAGACGGCTTTTCTTTTATCAGTCGGACCCTAAAACCTACCCTTGTTCATAATCCCCTTGGTCACCAATCTCAGGACCCCTCAATCCTCCTAGTTTGTCTCTTGCCCTTCTCTATCCTCCCAGCTCACCATTTGGATTCTTACTTATCAGAGTTAGTGCACAAGCTCCTCTGGTTTACTCCTATATGTCAGCATGGCTGTCCCTGAAGGTCAGGTTACCTAGCTTGCCCTTTTGTGCCACTCCTTTAAAATATTTATAACAGTCATCATGCTTTCTGTCTTTCCTCCCCATTTACAACCATGAATATTGGCGCTTCTGAGGACCTTTGTTTTGTAATAACCCTTGGGACCTGACAGGCTTTTGGGACATATCTGTATTAAGAATTGAACTAGTAGCTGGGCAGTGGTGGCACATGCCTTTAATCCCAGCACTTGGGAGGCAGAGGCAGGCGGATTTCTGAGTTCGAGGCCAGCCTGGTCTACAGAGTGAGTTCCAGGACTGCCAGGGCTACACAGAGAAACCCTGTCTCGAAAAACCAAAAAAAAAAAAAATTGAACTAGTATGGGATTAGAGGGTAAAGTCTAAGACTAGAATTCAGGTTTGTTTCTATTTTGTCTAGTTTAGAACATTGGGACATGACTGCTCAATATCACGTGCTTCTTTTTCCATACTGGGATGGCCCCATTTTGTTGTGATAAATGCCGTCTGTGTAGATGAAAGTGAGATGCATCTTAAGTCCCAGGATGGGTAGTGGTCTCACCCAGTGGTTCCCAGTCAAGTGCTCTTCTCTCCCTTAGAGAATATTTGGCAATATTTAAAGACATTAAAAAATATTGTTTCTAATCTCTTGTCATAATAAGTACTGAGACAATCAATTTATAAAAAGGGTTACTTTGGCTCAGGATTTTAGATTTCAACCCATGATCAGTTGGCTCCAACTGCTTTGGGTCTATGGTGGTACATTATGGTAGGGGGTATGTGGTGGAGCAATTGCTACCCCAATGTGGAGAAATAAAAATGTGAAAGAGAAAAGGGATAAACTCCCATACTCTCATCAAAGGCATGCCTCTAGTGTACCAGTAGGCCAACATCTTAAAAATGCCATTACCTCCCAGTATCACCCATGCTGAGAGCCAAGCTTTTCACAGCACAGATTTTTGGTGTTCCAGATTAACTCTAGCACTAAACTAGGTGGAGTACTACTGGCATTTAAAGAGTGAAGGCCAGGGGTGGTGCTAAATGTACTATACTCATGAAAACTGTCACTTCACTTCTACAACAAAGGGTTATCTAGTCCAAAATGTTAACAGTGCTGAAGTTGAGAAACCTGACCAAATGAGGCATGACAGTCCCATTACTCTTTGTGCAAACAGTTGGTACAATGAGACAGTGATGCTGATTGGCTGCAGGGCTGGAGGGTGATGTGAGACAATAGAGCACTAAGACCACCTACAACAAGCAAAATGGACTTTACCAAGACTTGCAAACAGAAAACTCCTAAGTCGTATTGCCTAACACAAATGATCGAAGCTCAGCCTATTCTAACCCCAGCTCATTCAGACTCATATCCTTCCAAGATAAGGCCATGAGTGTATCTCCCAGTAATTCTCTTGTGGACTCATTTGTTTCAGAGATATGGCCACTGGCTCTTCCAGTCACTCTCCTAGTTTACAGACTCTAATGAACCCCTTCCAAGACTATTTCTAACCTTAGCCCCAAATTTCATGAGCAGTCTTCCATAACTACCCTCTTTTGAGGGCCTCATAGGTCCTCTGGTGAATTTTATGTAGCAAGTTCAGTGTGTTCCACTCCCTATTATTTTTAGTGTGTATGTTCCAAGTTGTTTTGGCCCATGTGTTTCACACTGGGCATAGGATACACATAACTGATGTAACAGGTATAGGATACACAACAGACATAACAGGCTACTGGTGACAGTTCAGGAATGTTCAAAGGACCTCCCATAGAGGAAGAAACTCTGGAGATTCAATAAGAGATTTTCAACAATGATACTTGAAATGGATTCTGGATGATAAAAATGGTTTAGGTGGAGGTAAAAGAAAGACGTATCACAAGGAAACAAAGAATAAGATCTCAAAGTCAGAGATACGAAATCAGAAAAGGCAAGCCATCAAGGCATGCAGGTAGGTGCCAGACCCACACAGCAGCTGTTAAAATTACCCACGATATTATCTTTATAATGTTTGTCTTCAATGATGGAATCAAGCATAATGTTGCCAAGGCTTGAATTATATATAACCCGAGATCCCTACAGAACTGTTAAGAAATCTTAAGCTTGAGAAAAATAGAATATTGAGGTGGCATTCTGTCGCCATCTAGTGCCGAAAAGATGATGGCATGTTTGTTTCTGTAAAACTTCAAGTGCAGTACAAAAAACCTTCGAAGCCTTACTTGGTTATTGTTGCCTGAAATTTAATTAAAATTTACATGTATTGAAGTTATGAGTCCCACTAGTTCCAGAGAGGAGGGCTTTACCTGCGGTCTGCTCACCTCACCCCCATACTCAGTGAGTATGTTTGACTCATTGTAATACTGTGGAAGCACTACCTGGTTGCTTCATGATTCCTAAAGTTTTGCTATTACCTGTTTTTTCTACTTGGGCCTGTCTTTAGGTAACTCCCTTTAGAAAATTTATCAAATGTCTATTGTATAACCAATTGAAGATCTATCAGTCAACATCTGATCTTAACCAAAAGGACACATTTTGAACTTTAGAGGAATCGTTTCAGAAAAGCTAACAGTTCAGGTGGGGATTGCTGTATGGAACACAGTTCGTGAGTCAGTGGCATCTTCTCTTTGCAAGCCTGTTACTGCAGACTTCACGGCCCAGCACTCGGACATGAGGAAGACCCGCGCTGCAGCCTTGCTATCACGACTTGGCTGACTGAAGGAGGGACGCCCTCATTTGTTGCCCGCGCTGAAGGCAGGGGCCGGGGGTGGAGCCGCACTACTGTGCCAATCTCCAAAAGGGGCGGGGCCTGCATTGCAGCTCCGGCGCCATGTTGTACGTCATTTCCGCGCGCCAGGGTGGTTCTGGAAACCCGCGCTGCTCAGTGGCCGGCAGAGTCGGTGCAGTCATTGGAGGGTTCGGTAGAATGAGCGAGGCAGACGGGCTGCGGCAGCGCCGGCCACTGCGACCGCAAGTCGTCACGGACGATGGCCAGATCCCGGAGGTCAAGGAGGGCAGGTAGGCCAGACCTGGGCTGGGATCATCCCACGGGAGAGAACCCTCCTTATTAACCCCACTTTGACCGAGGAGCCGGGTTCGGACTGACAGGACACATTTGCGGGGCGAGGCCTTGAGTGCACCTGGTTGTCCGCCCTCACGCTGCTGTGGACCTTTTCTGTCCCTCCTTGCCACCCAGCCGCTGGAACCAATGCCTTTTGCCTTTCTTTAGTTCCGCGCATCTTCCCGACGTGTCCTTGTTGGATCCTCTGATACTCCTGGGACAGCCACCTGACTACACTGCCCTCAGCCTGTGCCTTTCGCATGCCCCGTTTTTCACTTTTCTTGAAGAGAAGTCAGAAATGATGCGGGGTCTCCTTTCTGCGAAGGTCCTCTTGTATCTACTGCCGCCGCACAGTCTGTAGTCAGCGTGGAGTAGAGAACCAACGTGACATTGTTGGCAGTTTACCTGAGAATTCGGTCTTGCAGGTTTTTGTAAGAGGGACGATAGTTACTGACAGTAAATCTCTAAAGTTTTTTTTTTTTTTTTTGGCCCCAGTCTCTCTGAATTTCAGAATGTTCTATTAGTTCAAATCTGAAGCATGTTCCTTAAACCCTACTAGCAGACATTTAAAATTCATTTTCCAACTAGTGATATGAATTTTATACTTTGAATTTCTAGATCAGCCTCAAAGTTTTGGAATTAACTTATATGATAGAAGTGTTAGGAAATATTTACTTGGTCACCAGCAGTGTGATTAGGGGCTGCGGTACATACTAGATGAGAGACAGTCTTTGATTCGGATGATAGGTTTGATTAATGATAATAAGATAAACATACAAACATGTTTTGACTTTGGAAAGAGGAGTTTGTGGAAGAACAGCAAGGTACTAGTAAGGGTCTTGATTAGGGAGACCGGCCATCCTAGGTTGCCTTGAGGTCTCATTTTCTAGGACTCGCCTTGGTAAATGTGGGTAGATTATGACAGATTGCTCACCTTGTGTGTTGTGGATATTGCTAACTAATTGCTAATGGCCGGTGAGTCTTTAGAATGGATAAGCAAGGAGTGGCCAAACCTGACTGCAGAACTAGGAGAACTAGGGAAGGGTGGAGCCGTGGAGGGCCCTATCCAGGCACTCAGAGAAGTGAAGGGTTTTCAAGCCTGAACTCCCTGGGACCCTTGATAGATTGGCCTAATGTTTAGAACAGCCTCTGACATTTCTGATCCACAGGCAAAGGGGCGTATTTATCTTTTTTTTTTTTTTTTCTTAAAGGTTCTCTGTGGGATTTCTTCTTTAATGGCTACAAATTAGATCCCAAACTGTCCCTTTCCACCTGATCTTTTCCAGTGTCTTACATTTGTGCTTACACTGTTTTGACTTTGCCTTTTGTAAACATGTTTCTTATTTTATCTCTAGTGATCTGTAATGGTTGCTTTGAAAGTGAGTTATAGCCACCCATCTTTCTACACTTACAGTGATAGCTTCCTGTTGGTCATTTTCAGCAGTTCTTCTGTATTTTTTTTTCTTGTAGTCATTTCAGATAGTTTGTCCTATTATCTTTTTGACTAAGGGTGTAGGGTTGAATGTGAATCAGGAAAGTTTTGTGAAGAAATCTGAAAGTTGGGAGCTTAGAGGTCAGGCACTTACCTAGTACACCTAAGGTCCTGGGCCTGATCTTCAGTGCCGAAAATTAAAAATGAAAGCATAGAATCTGAAAAAAAGTAGAAACAAACAGAATGTTACAATAAAATTTAGACATGCTAAAACCTGCAAACCTAACACAAAATCTTAAACTGACTTAAAACATGCGATCTCTCTTCCTCCTTCCTTCCCTCTTTTTCTCCCTCTTTTTCTCTATCCCTCTCTCCCTTCTCTCCCTCCCTCCTTCCCTTCTCTCCCTCTTTCCCTCCTTCCTTTCTTAATATTGATTGCACAGTAGAATGTGAATTTTATAGATGACAACAAGTCGTTGCAATGTCAAAAATCTTAGACACGCCTCAGAATAGAGTGGTTGAAACCTTAATTATCAGAAAAAAAGAAGGGAAACAGATTTTAATACTGGAAGGGGCACTTGGCAATACTTTGGAAAGTTTCCTGACTTGCATTCACTTTGATAAGGTTATTGATGTCTCTGAGTGTGACACTGAATGATATTCCAGACTGTGAGGATGAGAAGGGTGAGTGGAGGACAGACTGGCTGCTGGACAGTGAGTGGGAAGCATCTTTCAAATTGTGCTGTGAGAGTGAGTTTTGAGGTTAAAGCTTCTGAATGTCTGAGTGGGCCACACAGCAGATTTGATTGTTGAATCCTTGTGGTCAGTGTGGAGCACAGTTGAGTGGGGCACCTTAACATGCCACTGTCTGTTTTTGACCCTGTTTCCCAAATGCTCCAGGAACTTTATTGAAAGAGTAATCCTTACACTGTGAGACTGTCTTTTGAAACACCCTTCTGTCTAGTTCAATTTGCTTTAGTTTTCAGTGTATGCAAGTGTTCAGGAGTGAAGGATACACTGAAATTTAACAACAGTGTTTTCAATACGTTTCTGGAGGTCTAAGTCCAGTTTTCCAATTTTCCAATTTAAGATGGAGGATAAGAGAGTTAGGATTATAGTGTTTACATCTCAGCACTGCCTACGTGTGTCTTCAGATGTGTCTTTTAACTTGTTTTTCTATAATTGCTCAATTAAGACACTAAATTTTTACTCCTTTCAGAGAAAAATGATTCAAGGAGAAAAGAATGTGAAAAAATGAGCAAATTCGAGGTTAGTTACTTTAAAAGATGAGACTTGTTGCCCTTTGGCCTTCATGCTTCCTTGGTTGCTTGCTACTGCATGGATTGGAGCCAATAGATTTTTTTTTCTTTTCTGCAAAGTTCTCAGTTCATTTTTGGATTCTTGGTGTCTTTTTATCTGATTCAAGGCTCTGTGGCTCTTTAAGGCCCTGTGGTCTGATGTTCACATACAGGGAGAGTTGGAGAATACCCTTCAAATTTGGCTGTTGAAATGGCAGGGGATTTTGTAAGTTGTGGCTTTTGTCAACACAGTTGTCAGAACAGGTTGCATCAACTGTGACTTGCCCTTTCCCGTAGAGACTGCAGGTAATTCAGGGTGTCCATGTCCTCAAGGGAGCAAACATTGCTCTAGGCTCTTCGTAAGAAATTTGGACAAACAAGTTGGCTGCTCAGGGTTCACCTGGAAAATAAGTTGCCAGTTTTGTTGATTGTATGAGTATAGGCTAGGAGCGTGTGGTGCTGTAAGTGAAAATAGAGAGAAAGGTATAAGCTAAATTATGCAAGTGCACAGTCTGAGGATAGCCAACATAGAGAAAATACAGAATATTAGAAGTGGACTGGTCAGTCTCAGGATCAGTAGTAGTGAAGTCAAAGAGTTAACCTTAGCTCAGAGCAAATAAGTGTGTGCAGAATAAAAGTTCAAGAGTAGTTTGTCTCATTTATGTGACAAGCTCTCTCCATCTCACGTGTTTAGTAGCTACACCTGGTCAGTGCCTACTTTATTTTTATCATCACAGGAGATTTTCTGGAAAGTCATGCTCAGTTTTCATAAAACTTGACCAGCTGGGTGCTGGGGGCACATGTTTTAAATTTTAATCCCAGCACTCAGGAGGCAGAGACAGGTAGATCTCTAAGTTGGAGGCCAGTTTAGTCTATAAAAGTGAGTTTCAGGGGAGCTAGGGCTAGACAGAGAAACCTTGTTTTGAAAAAAAAAAAAAAATCAAACCAAAACCAACACCATCTCCCAAACAAACAAACAAACAAACAAACAAAAAACTTGACCAGCAAAAGTAAAATTACTAGTAGAAGCTGTACAGTGAAGTCTTAGAGCAAGTTGGATAAGATTAATGGTGTCCAGCTGTGTACCAGGAAAAAACGATGGGTAAAATGCCCACTCTGAATCCATAGATCAGAATCTCCAGGCATTGTTTAAAGCTGTGAATATGTTCATTAATGTGGCTCATGTCTTCAAATCTCAGCATTTGGGAGGCAGAGGCAGGTAGATCTCTGTGTATTGGAGGCCAGCCTGGTCTACCTATTATGTTCCAGGACAGCCAGAGCTACATAATAAAGAAACCCTGACTCAAAAAAATCAAACCAAAACTAAACCAAATCAAACCAAAACCAAGCAAGCAAGCAAGTAAGCAAGCAAGCAAGCAAGCATGCATCCAAAACAAAAGCTGTGAAGGTTGTCTTGATGGAGGAAGTTAAGTTGGGAGCACCCAACAGGGGGGCTTCTAAATATTAAATATAACTTTGATCCTATTAACTGTAAGAAATTAATAGTACTAGGTCCCAGAAAATCCTGTCAAGGATCCAGGGATATCACTCAGTCACAGTGTTGGCCTAACGTGTGGCCCCTGGTTCCATCACTAAGACCACAGAAAGAAAAAGGGTGCTTGCTCAGATCCTGACAAGATGGGAGATGTAGGACATCCATTACAAGTCATCTTTGGAATTCTAGCTACTTTTCCAGTTGTTGCATTGAATCCTGGCTGGACTTATTTTGGACACAATTGAACCTTTTACCATGATGTAAAGGGACAGTGACTCAAGTAGAGTGTCACACTCTGAGTCAAATTACCAAGTTAAGAGTTTTAAAATACAAGCTACAGGGGCTGGAAATGCAGTTTACTGGGACAGGGTATGCTTAGCACACACAAGGCTTTTGAGTTCTATTCCCAACACCCTCTTCCTTTGTGAGAAACAGTGTGATAAAGGGAAGTTTGTCTGAGGAAGATTAGGAGAATTTGTTTTGTTAGACAATGAAAAAAGGAAACTGTACTTTGGTTAGAATTTTATGCTTGCTTGGTTAAATGACAACCTTCAGCCATAGGTCTGGGATTATATACATGTTCCTACATTGGTTCAGGTGAAGTGGGTGATTGTATCAGTGTCCTTTCAAGGACAGGGAAAACCTGGCTGGATTGTATAATGTTCTCTGGGTGCTTTGAATATGTCTCTCTTTGGGATTTTTGCTTTTGCTTTTAAACAGCCATCTTTCTGTCACTGGTACTGGTAACCAACCCTGCTTTATTGAATGGATACCTCTCAGTTTATTTCTATTGTGGTAAAAAGCTTTAGGCTATTTAAAAAAAAAAAAAATCACTTTTGTATAATTCCCAGGCTTTGGTGTGGCAGTTTGCATAGAGGATTCATTGACTTTGAATTTCTTTTTTTCTTTAGTGGAAACAAATCACAGAATTTACTTAAAATCTTCAATTTAGTGTTTTTTGTTTTATAAAATGATAGAGTTTTCTAACAATTTAGCACTGTATAAGTTTATATATATGTATTTTTTGGGGGGAGATTGAAATGTAATTCTTGTAACATACGGTTACCATTTTAATGCGTGAAGGTCAGTAGATTTACAGTGTTTTAGCGTTGGTTGGCTACTTTTCATTATCCCATTCAGACACTTTTTACTTACTAAGTAATCGCAAACTTACACTATATGCAAGGAACAAATTCCACTCACACAGAGATGTCCATAAGGAGATGAGTAGATGAACATATTTGGGTGTATAACACACACACACACACACACACACACACACACACCACTCTGGGCATAGTCTTGTACCAGTAAAAGGAATAATACTGACGTATTATATCATAAATATATGAATGATCCTGAAAGATCTTATGCCAAGTAAATGAAGTCCTTCCTCTTTCATAGAGGCTCCTTGATGCTTGGTGTTATTTTAAAAGGGGTAAACTGGCAATAGTTCACCAGAGTTCTGGCAGCTCTCTTCATGGCTGAAAGGCCCTGAGTGAGCAGACACAGGCAGTCTGACCAGACATAAAGATCATGTTCCCTGCTATGAGAACTGGTTCTGCTCACAAGTTGCTTCCATAGTGCAGTGCATCTAACTGGGTTGGTGATGGGGTTGGCTCTATGACTGACACCTATGGAAGACTTCAGAGAAACAGCATCAGATACAGCCACATCAGTAGAGGCTTCATGAGTGTGGCCTGTCTAGTTGTCCAAGCCCTGGAGGGGCTGACAGTAGTGAAAAGGACCAACATGGGTCTGCAGGCTGACACTGAACCAAGAGATCTAGGCAGAATTGCTGGACAAGTGGCAGCTGCTAATAAGTATTAGAATGAAGGATTCTGGGTTAAAGTCGCCAAATTGAAGAGGGAGGTTAAAAACTAAAAATCATATGTTGTGTGGTTCCATCAACATAATTCTTTTAAGATACATAGTAGCACCATGACCTTTTGTAGTGTTTTATAACTAGGGCTCTGGGTCTAGACATTTTCTACTCTCTACTATTGCTAATGGTGACAGCAGGCCTAGACTCCTTTCTGTTCTTCTGGTATTCTAGTTTTGACAGTGGCCATTGCCTGTCAAAACTAAAACCCTTCCCCAAACCCTTCCCTCAGATCTGTTCTGTTAAATATGACTCCTCATTTTTTTAAGTGTATATTTAGGAAATCTTTCATAAGTTCATGATTTTAGCTTTTTAAAATTTGCTCAAGCTAACTTTTTTTTGAAAAAATTATTTATGTATGTGTGTATTTGTATGTGTTTGTGTATGAGTATAGGTGTGTATTTTGTGGGAGATATTTAAAACGGTGGCATTCAATCTGGCTTTTCTTTTTTTTTTTTTTTTTTTTTTGAGACAGGGTTTCTCTGTGTAGCCCTGGCTGTCCTGGAACTCACTCTGTAGACCAGGCTGGCCTCGAACTCAGAAATCCAGCTGCCTCTGCCTCCCAAGTGCTGGGATTAAAGGTGTGCGCCACCACTGCCTGGCTCAATCTGGCTTTCTTAATCAACCACCATGTTCTTGATTAGCCTAGGCCTGCAGCTAGGAGTGGCAGTGCCGCTGCTCAGTTCATGCCGTCTGCTCAGGCGACCAGATACGAGCCCTGTCACCCACGAGACGCCAGCGTGGGAGATGGCTCTGCCATGCTGATGGTTGTGACTTTTTTTTTAACCGGATAAGAATATGTGAGGTGTTCTAGTCACTGCTGTCATTTGTCTGAAAGCTACTCAAATTCCAGAGGTAGCATTTAGACTGGTAAAGCCTTTTGGAATTTTGTTTCTTTTTAAAGATTTATTTATTCTATGTATATGAGTACACTATAGCTATCTTCAGACACACCAGAAGAGAGCATCAGATCCCATTACAGATGGTTGTGAGCTATCGTGTGATTGCTGGGAATTGAACTCACTATGGGAGAGCAGTCAGTGCTCTTAATCTGTGAGCCATCTCTCCAGCCTGCCCTTTTAGAATTTTAACTGCCGAATCCATGTGAATTCCCCAGGAATATCTACCAAATTCCACCAAAGGAAAAAGGATTTCCTCTGATTCCTGAAATGGGGAGGTGCACAATGTTTTGGAAATTAGGGCCTCAGAGTTGGCAGGGCTTCTGTTTCTTTCATGAAAATCTCAGTGCCTCCCCACCTGTTTGCTCACCTTCTCTGTATAAGTATGTGAATATGCTTATCATGTTATCGTAAGTCTTTTCTCCCATCTTTTCTGAGGCAGAATCTTGGCATGTAATCCTGGCTGATCTTAAACTTAAACTTAGAATCCTTTTCCTTCAGACTTGTAAGTGCTGGGCTACAGGTTTGTGAGCTGTGCCTGGCTCTTCTATTACATTTTGTATTCATCAGTTTTGTGAGTTTTTCCTTTGAAACTCTGCTTGAAGAAAGAATATCTGGACTATAACTGACCAGAGTATTTTATACAGCTGCAAGATTTTACACAAAGAAATAATAGTCATGTCTGCCAAGATTACAAAACTGCTAAAGTTTAACTATGAACTACAAAGCTAGTGACCTTGCAGTGGGGAAACTGGGTGAGCAGAGAGTAACTAGTTGAGTGGTTGTGCTTTAGAGTGGGCCTCCAGAGCAGGCGGGCTTGTCACTGTGTGTGTGGCTGTGCTGATTGTCACTCTGTTTTATTTTTGGCAGTTCCTTTAGTGGCAGAGTTTTCAGAATGACCTTCTTGATGCTGGCTGTGTCCCTTGCCGTTCCCCTACTTGGAGCCATGATGTTGTTGGAATCCCCCATAGATCCTCAGAGTTTCAGGTAAGTTCCCAGCAATCTTGAGAAGGGCTCTCCCGGCAAGTGGGGGTATGCGATAGAATCAGTATGGGTTGGGAATTGGTTACGAGGATGAGAGCTCCATTTCTTTAGCCCTTGAGTTTCATGTTGAATTAGCTATAACTCAATTTGTGTGAAATTGTCTCTGACATTGTGATAGAAACCAGCTAAGAAAAGTTTAAGAGTTTGAAATAACTGACCTTAGTTCACTTGAAGTAACAGAAGCACCCTGTGGTGATTTAAATCACTTTATGTAGCTTTTGTAAGTAACTAGTTTTTAAGATTTGTAATTAGTAATTATATAATTCTGTTAAGTTATAATTCACCAGTGGAGGTCTGTGAGAAGTCAGCCTATTGTGATTTGAAAAGAAACCCCTTGACATGCAGTCATGCTTGTGATTGGCAGGGTAGAGACAGGCTCTCATTGGTGTTTGCTGATGTTGAACTTGGGCTGGTTGTAGAAGAGCTGTATGGTCTGGCCTGGAGAAAGGGAAGGTAGGTTGAGATTTTCACACAGGAGCTCTCTCAACTCCCAGAGCTTCTGTTTTCCCAATCGTTTTACAGCACGTACCTCTAGAAATCAAAGGAAATCCTAGTTCTTCTATTTGGATGAATTAAGTTTGACAAATTCATATAGGGAATTCACATAGATTCTGTAGTAGCAAAACTTCAAATCATCATACCAAAAGCCTTTGCAGAGTCTTGGTTCCTCTTGGAGACACTAGTGGGAGTGAAACCATTTGAAGTTTATTTTAAATGAGTTAGTACTTCATGTAAAGTTTTAAGGACTTAATACAAGAACTTTGTCTAATTATGAAGTGAAGGTAATATATACAACTGAATAATGTATTGGTGTTTTGTATATAAAAATTAAGGTTTTATATTGGATTCAGTTCACTAAGAACATGTTTGGCAGCTAAGACATGGGTCCACCAGACTTCAGAGATGTGGGAGGACACATCTCTTCTGATCTTAGATGGACATGTGGGCAAGAGTCACCTTTTTTGTTAGATTTAGAATTACTGAATGATCTGTGTGTGTGTGTGGGGGGGGCGTATGGATAGAGCATTTGCTAGTCAAGTGCAAAGACCCTTGATTTGATCCCAGCACTGTAAAAATCAAAACCAGAATAATGACTGACTACAAATAAAGGTGTATACTGCTGTGGAAATGAGATTAGCTTGCATTGTATGATCCGGAAGAAATGCTAGCCTCATCAGTTTGAGGGATTGGTTATTATCTGTATGCTAGTGAGTCCTCTTTCTTTCACACTTCCTATTTGAGTCTGAAGACAGTCTAGTAGTCTTCCCATAGGCCCTTCTTAACAGGTAGAAAAATGTCTCAGTCTACTCTCCCTGAACTGATCTAGGCCTCCTTGAATAAGACAGCAGAGTAAACAGTGTGTATAGCTGGAGATCAGATGCCTAGTTTGTTCTAGCCTTGTCAAGCAGTAGGTGAAGATGTAACTTTGGAGTTGACTGAAGTCCTTTGATCTCAGGAAAGGCCAGTTTGTGTGTGGAAAGAATAGTGATGAACCTAACTGAAAAGGGATGTGGGCCATGGCAAATGGAAAAAGAACTCAGTAAGGATTTAACATTGTACAAGGGAGGCCTGATGAGGCCACAGGGTTAAAAGATGCAGCTGAGAGTCTCCATGACCTCAGATTTGGGACTGGTACATTCAGAAATTAGGAGAATGGGCCCCTAAACACAGAGCAAAAGGAGTAGATTGGTTGAGAACTCAAGATTCACAGTGAAGTGAGATGAAGAAAAGTGTTAACAGCAAAAAGGCTCTGCTTAGAGCACAACTATGTGACAAATGGTGCTGTGTCACACACATGGGAGGAAGGCAGAGCTGCCATCTTCTGCCTAGCCTCTGTCATTATTATTAACCAGGTGTGTGGCAGTGCTAGCATGTATGACTGTGTTTGTTTTTGGAAGTGTCCTCCAGGTTACTAGAGAGAGCTCAGAGCAAACCTAGAAGTGTCTGAGTAGTCAGAGAGGCCATGTAGTAGGTGGCAAGACAGAGGAGGCCGGAGGTGCAGCCCTTTAGACTGAATGATTGTGCAGCTGATGCTACTGCATAGCGAGTAGGAAGACAAAGGCCTGTTCTTCAAAGCCACGTTCCTTTTCAGTTATGAAAGAGGAGTATGTTGAGCTGCATATTTGACATCTTAATGACAGAGTCTTTGAGGATACATTTGACAACATGGTGAGATGTGAGCAGAATGGCAGGGCTGTCAGTGTGGTCATACGTGGTTGGTGGAGGAGCAAAAAAGCCAGCATGACCTTAGTGATATCAGCTGCAGAGAAATGAGGCATTTGGGGATGTGTGAGTTAGAGAAAGTTTTCCATAAGCCTGTCTTAAGAGTGAGCTCTCTGTGGTTTTAGACCACTCAGGTTATTCTCCCACTTGTAGGAAGTCAGTGTGTATGTGGGACATGGCTTTTCTTCTTCTGTAAGTGGAGGTCCTACTTGGGTTTAATTTTATATGCTTATTGTAATGCTGATTCTCTCAGTCTTCCCCAACCCATCTTCCCTGCCTCCTTCCCTCTATTCCTCCCTCCTTGTCTCCCTTTCTTCCTTCTTTCTTTCCTTTGACAAGGTCCCACTTAGTATCCCAGCCTAGCCTGGAAACTGATTCTTCTGCCTCAGCTTCCTGAGTGCTGAGATTTCAATGTGGGCTACACACTAGTTTCTCTTACCTTTTGGTATCCCTGCTTATTCCTAAAGGCTGCTCTTTGTTTTATTTTTGACCCTTTGAGTTTTGAGTTTCATCCTGGTAGCAAAATGTGTACTTCTGAAACACTGTTAGTCTCAGGTACTGGTGGAATTCATCCTCCTGATGGTCTTTAAAATGGTAGGAGCAAAACCTATTCTCCAAAGCATTGCCATCTCTTTAATCTTAAATTTGACTTTGATTGCTAAGTATATATTTAAAATGCCTAGAAACACCCATATCCTTCTATGGAAAAGAGTCTTTTTGACTGTTTCTAAGTAGAAACTCAATTTGTTTTCTAGGTCCTATGAAAGGTAAACTGGATTGGCAAAGATCTCTTAAGATGGCATGCTACAGGATAATGTCCTGGATGTGGACATTTGTGTGAGACAAACTCAGCACACTTAGATTTGACAGAGCTAGCAAAGGGATTTAGAAAGTTTGATTGTAGAAAGAACAAAACATAATCCTGGCTGAAAAACTGCAATAACAAAAAGATAAATAACTGGACATAAACAGTACAGCTACAGAATTAGCAAGGGTGAGCAAGTGTCACTGGCTTTAATGAGTACCTGTGGCTGACTAGCCAGGTAAGGCCCTAAGACATGGTCTGATTTGGGCTTCTTGGTGGCTGTCCTTTGTTGCCAACTACTACCATGAGGACCTTGCTTGCCAGCTCTTTCCATTTGCATCTAAATCTGTCCTCCGTTTCCTCCACCTGTTGAGACATGGTCTCCTTTTGTAGCCCAGGTTGGCCTCAAGCTTGTGATAGTACCCAGATTTAGCCCCTGGAGTGCTGGGATGATAGGGATGAACCACTTACTCCTGGCTCGATATTTCCTTGTTGTTTTCCTTCTGAGATTTTCCTCAGGTTGCCTGTGCTCAGGAAAAAGCACATTAATACTTCTTGAGAACTTCTTGAGTGGAAGAATTTAAACCAAGGTGGGGAGGGTTGAGTGTCTCTGTCATTGGCTTTATGCTCAAACATAGTTTGCTTTACACACTTAGCTTGGTGATTGGACTTGCCAGAGTCAGAACTAAATTCATTGATCAATGCAGGCAGGCTACATACTGCCCCACCTGAAGGTTCATGGTTAAGCTGAAAGGGTTTGACCTTATGGCTGGTGGAATGCCACAGTTGAGAGCCAGGGCAGAGGGTAAGAGAGAGAATTTAATCTGAGTGTGGTGCTGACTCAGAAGTGGCACCAAGGAGGAAAGTGCATTGTCATGAACTGACAGGCAGAATAGAGAGCTTTTTATCCACCACGTTCTTACCCCCTCCCCCCATCCCCTTGCTTCCCCTCCACTCATGATCAGGCCAGGAAACTACCTTGCTGAATGGCAAGGTTGTGGAGAGGTTAGGAAATAGTTCTCTTCCTCCTTAGCAGTGTGTGTATGTCTGTTGGCCACATTCTTGGGATATAGCAAAGGGAAGCAGGAAGAGATTCCTGGTCTACACAACATCCCTTCTAATGGGGCCAGACAGTAAACACACCAGAGAAACAAATCCAAAAGTACATGAGACAGTGATAAGTGCAATGGGAAGATTAGAGCAAGTACAGGGCCAGGCCCAGGCCCAGGCAAATTTTAACTTGGGTGCTCAGAGTAGGCTTCACCAAACAGGAAAGAGGAGCTTATGAGAGAGTTAATGTTAAGGACCAAAAATATCTGGTACCAAAGACCCTACAAGGGTTGGGGCCTGGGATGAGGAGCAGAAGAAGCAACAAAACGGGAGAGGTAGCAGGACTGGCCTGGGCAGTGCATGGCCAGACTGGCCAGCATAAGAGGTTAATCTAAGGACTTTGGTTTTGAATGAAATAGAGCATTTGCATTGCAGATGCTGTGATTCGAAGTGGGGTTCTTAACTGAGAATAGACTGTAAGGATGAAGAAACAGAGGAAAGAAGATACTGGCCAGGGCAGAGAGGCAGCAGAGGACCTGGGAGGAAGGCGCAATCATGTCTCTTGAAAAGTGGCCTCAGCGGTAGCTGGCAGCTATGGCGCTTTTGCCTGTGGATGGGAATGAGTTATGAGGAAAGTTGCTGGACTTACTTTGGGAGGGGAGGATGGTCTAGGCCTCAGGGAGTGCCATGAGCACTGGAGCTTAGTCCATGACTGGCTTCCTTTCTTACCAGTACATGTGAGACAAGAAGGTAGTCAGCTGTGGAAGGTCAACAGGCTTCCCTCCATGTCAGGCAGACAGTACTAACTAGAGAACTAGTTACAGGAATGTCTGCATCAGAGATTGTGAGGATGTTTAACTGTCTTGAGGCCCTAGATGGTGATGAGACCCTCCAGATGTCTGGAGTATGGGGACTTGCAATGTTTTTGTTAATTATTTCCTGTTATAATTTTTTCTGATATTCTTGAATTTTTTCCCCTTAACTTTTAATTTTCTGGCATTCAAGGATTTGGGAATGTGTTCTGTGTGTCAGAACAGGGAGTTAGACATGCCATGGGTCCTCAGGAAACATTTTTCTTCATAAATATTTTTATACACAAAATACTACAATTGTATTATTTTACAGCTTCAAAGAACCCCCTTTCATGTTTGGTGTTCTGCAACCAAATACGAAGTTGCGACAAGCAGAAAGGCTATTTGAAAACCAACTTAGTGGACCAGAATCCATAGTAAATATTGGGGGTAAGTAAACCAGGAGACCTGTAGAGTACCTTGGCTGATTTCCAGGCTGCCATTGTTGTTCAGGGTGGTGGGTTCTATGAGAATAGCTGCATTGGTACCCAGCTCCCAGGTAGGGGAGCTCTGGGCTTGAATCTCACCTGTGAGCATCTCCAGGGAGCAACTCTCTCTCTAATTCTCTGTTTGATTTGCATTCCATTTTTGTATTATTGTTGTTGTTTTGTTAGTTTGTTTTGTTTTTATAAGACATGGTTTCTCTGAGTAGTCTTGGCTGTTTTGGAACTTGTTCTATAGAGCTGATATTTAAACTCAGGGATCTGTTTGCTTCTGCCTCCTGTGTGTTAGGATTAAAGGTGTACACCACCACTGCCCAGCTGCACTGGGAGATTTTGAGTTAATTTTTACAGAACACTTTCTTGTGCTCAGTATTGTAAGGAGGCCAAAGGCAAATGCAGATACTGACAGTGAGTTCATCTATTTAATTAGGTAGGTGTTATTTGATAGCACCCTAGTTCTTTACTTTATCTTTGTTTTGTACAGGTTTTATTTTGAGGTGAACAATAGAGGTTCTTAGTATTTCCACTGAACTTACCATCTCAGGATGGGTTTTCTGAAAACAAGAATTGGGCCTAATGTAAATGGTTGATTCTGCAGCCAGGCAGTAGACATTTTGTTGTTGTTGTTGTTCATTAGAATGAGAATTAAGCTTAGTATTGAAAGGACAGAGTTAATGAAATGAGCAAACTTGGGCTGGGATGAGGATTTCTGAGTAGCAGCTTTGAAATGCTGCAGCCCTGCGTCTGTTCCATTACCTGGGCAGTGACTATGGACATTGTGTGCTGTGTACTTAGTTTTGTTTCTCAGCTGGCCAGGGCCACTGCTGCACAAGTGTTTGACAAACTCTTGTCCTGCACCTGTTTTTTCCCTCAAGACTTATGGCTGCTCATTTCTGCAGTTGTTGCTTTGTTATATGGCTTGTAAAGTAAATATTTTTCCAGTAAGAATGAATACTTCATGGTAGAACTTTTGTGTCTCTTGAAAGGTCTTGGCATTTGTTGGTAAGTTTCATCAGTTCTGGTGAGGAGCCAACACTGTTGTTTCCACTGGAACTTCTGAGTGTTGGCTGGTGATCTTTGCTGCCTTAGTGAGTGCATCTATTCTGCCTTCCTCCATATTAAATAGCTGTGTACTGGGTGACATTTCTTGTGAGGACCCAAGGCGACTTCTCTGCTTCTGTTCTTGTGGATGTGAGGCATAAGTTGGCCCCCAGATACCTGCTACTGCTGCAGCAGCATTGTTTGGACGGTGTCCTGGGAGAGACTGGCAGGTGCTGCCTGCCTCAGGACAAGTGCTAGGGAGAGCAACCATCAATTAGCATACATTATCTGTTTTCAAGTGAACCATTTTTAAAAATGTTTTTCAGCAATTACAATATTTTTGCTAACATCAACACTTCTAGTAGCAATAATACAGAGATGCTTTCTAGACAGTGAGTTTTGAATAGGGGTCCAAGATGGACCACGAGAGTGCTTTTAACTGCATTGTTATAAAACCTGCTTTGTTAATTAACTGTCAGAAATGTTCAAAATGGTTTCAGTTTTGTATATTTATTATTATTCTTTGATAATTTCAAACACACATATTTTTGTCATTTTTACTCCCTCACCCTCTTTCATTCATTTTCACTCCCTGTGAACACTTTGTTCTTCCTACCAAGTCGTCTATTTTCACATCTTTTTGTTTGTCTTTTTATTTGTTATCTTTTAAATAGCCCGCTGAGCTTAAGTAGGGTTCCTTGTAAGAGTATACATGAGGTTTATCTACTGGAAAATGGGCAGCATAACTGGCTGTATCACTGAAGAAAACTACTCTCCTCCCTCAGCAACCACTAGTTGCAGTATATTCTCAGGGAATTACTCATGAGCCTCTCCCTAGTCCATGATGAAGTGTTGAAGGTCCCTTCCTGTGCAGGTAACCATAGCTTCTGAGTTCATGAATACAACATGCCACATGCATGAGACAGTGTTTCACAGCATTCTTCCCCATCTTGTGGCTTTTACATTTTTTTTGGTTCTCCTCTTCTGAGATGTTTCCTGAGCCTTGAAGGGACAGTGATATGGATATCTTTTGAGGGTTGAGCACTCAGCAGTCACTTATCCTCAGTGACAATTTGACCAGTTGAAGTCTGCATTAGCTATCACCCACTGCAAAGAAAAGCTCTGACCAAGGCTGAGAGCAACACTAATCTATGTGTACAAACATATATATTTAGAGGGCAGTATGTCACCATTTGTATTTAGCAAAACAGTAGTTGCTTCCCCTCTAGGACTTCTAGCTTCTCAGCCTTGGGCTTTTGATCAGGGCCAACTATTTTTAGTAATGGAGCAAAAAGTAGAGATGCTATCAGAATGGGCATTGGGTTCAACATGGAGGTTTGCCTTCTCACTGCTGTCGTCTACCAGAGCTGTGCTACCATTCACACTGTCTGTTTTAATTAGGGTTCACTCTTAGCATTGTATATTCTGGATTTGGACAAATTTGTAATGCCATCGTGGAAGATATTTCTACTGTCCTAAAAAAAAATTTACCTGTGTTCTCCTTCCCTCTTTAACTATTGGCTACTAGTGACTTACATTTCTGTGTTGTTTGCCCTTTTCAGAACCTTGTAGCATTAGAATCATACAGTCTTTTCAGGTGCCTTTTGCTTCTGTGTTTGTGGATAGTGGTCTGTGGTTTGTGTTTCCCTTAGTGTCTTTAGGGCAATACAGAAGTTGTAATTCGTAGAATAAGTTAAGAAGTATTATTTCAGCTTCTGTCTTTTAAAGCAGATTTTAGAGATTTGGCTGTAATTTTTTATTTATTTATTTATTTAATTTTAATTTTTTTTTTAAATTTTAATTTTTTTTTTTTTTTTTTGGTTTTTCAAGACAGGGTTTCTCTGTGTAGCCCTGGCTGTCCTGGAACTCACTCTGTAAACCAGGCTGGCCTTGGACTCAGAAATCCACCTGCCTCTGCCTCCCAAGTGATGGGATTAAAGGCGTGAGCCACCACTGCTTGGCTGTAATTTTTTTAAGGTAGAGTTTACCAGTGAATCAGCTCACTGGGGACTGATACTTTTTGTTGTGCTATTGTTAATTATTTATTCAGTTTTTAAAACACGCTTAGGTCTGTTCATACTGTCTATTTCTCTTTGTACAGCTTTGGCCAATTTCATCCTTCAAGGAAGCTTCAGGGTCAGCCCTCATAATTTTGTTACTTTAATTTTAATTTTTATTTTTCTAAGACAGGGTTTCTCTTTATAGCCCTGGCAGTCCTGGAGCTTGCTTTGTAAACTAGGCTGACCTCAAACTCACGGGTTCATCCACCTCTACCTCCTTAGTGCTGGGACTAAAGGTGTGCACCACTTCCACTCCCTACCCCTCACCTGCTGACTTGTTTCTTTAAATTTTAAGGGTTTAAAATTTTCTCATACATATTTGCCATCATTTTCAGAATTTCTATTTTCTTTCTGGCTGTTAAAATATAACCCAGCCTTTTAGAAGATGACAGTGTGGTCATAGTTCTTAGCCAGCCTTTTAATGGTCTTTCCCCTTTTTCATTTTCATAAACAGATGTGCTGTTTACTGGAACAGCAGATGGCCGACTTGTAAAACTTGAAAAAGGAGAAACAGAGACCATCGCCCGGTTTGGTTCAGGCCCTTGCAGTAAGTTGATGGAACTTCATTTGGAAAGCTGTCTTTGTCACTTTTGGAGATCTGCTGACTATTTGGCAGATAGGACATGCTGTGTGTTGCCTCCATTTTTTTATTGCCAGGTCCTCTGGCCTTGGAGTGTCGAGTTGGGCAGTGGTCATGTACTTCCTGGTGCCACGTCCTCTCATCATCCCACTCAGTTTCTGCTTGCCTTCCAGGGACTTCAGCTGCTAATGGCTGTGGATGTGGGTGCTGCTTTATATAAAGGTGGGGGCTTCATGACTGTCCTGAAATTCTATAGTAGCTCCTCAGGGATTTCAGTCATGTTACTCAAGTCTCATTCAAACTTTGGAAGCATGAGCAGAAGAATCCACTGTTTAAAAACTGGTCCATAGGATTCTTACCATTTTTTATTAATTAACTCATTGTAAATATTTATTTATTTATTTTATTTTTTAAATTTTTTTAAATAATACTCTGGGTGGACTCTAGGACGTGTTGACCAGGCAAGTGTTTTACAACTAGGGTACACAGCCTAGTTATCATTTTTGATGGCTGGCACATTTCATAAAAAATGATATTTTCATTTCAAAATAAAAACAACATAACATACAAAACCAAAATAAATCATCTTGTGTCTTTCGTGATATCTGTGCTGACATTTAGTGACTACCTTTTCAGGCATCCTTGTATACCCATGCTCACACTCAAGATTTCCTTCTTTAGTCCTTTCCACTCCACTTAGTAGCACCTGCCCTCACACCCACATTGAGCATTGGACAGTAGGCAGCCCTTGTGGTGCAGTAGCACTTGCAGTAAGCACCTGTAGTGAGCACATTCTGTGAATATGCGCTGTGGTAGCACCTACATTAAGCACTGATGTTGAGCTCCTTGCAATGACCCTCAGCTGAGGCAGGTCAGGTTCTAACGCTGTGGTCTCTTTGCTCTGTCCAGCATGGTGTCTGTTTAGGGAGGTATGGAAGAAATACTTGGACACTGAAGAGGGCACAGGTAGAATCTTGGAGCAGCCGCCGATTCCTATCGTTTATCTTCCTAGAAACCCGAGATGATGAACCTACCTGTGGGAGACCCCTGGGCATCCGGGCAGGGCCCAATGGGACTCTATTTGTGGTTGATGCATACAAGGGACTGTTCGAAGTAAATCCTCAGAAACGTATGTTACAACTTGTTTCTTTGATATTTTCTGATCTTTCAAAGAGTATACACATAAAGCGGATTTAATAACATTGTTTAATATATAGTCTTCAGGCAACTGCAATGTTTTCTTACTAAATAACGCCACAAGTATTGCCCTCAGATATTGTGTTGGCCACCAGAGAGTTGCCTTTCTGAACCTGCTTTGGTTCCTACCCAGTTATTCTCAGGCATCTGTGTTTTAGCTACTGCCTCTCAAAAGGGTTATTTTGTAAACATCACTCCTCATCCTCTTGTCTGAGAATCGTTTCCCCCCCTTAGACAAGTCCTCCTCTTTTCTCTCCTATGACTGGTCATGGTACTACCAGAACTGGTATTATTGTATGTGCTGTGTTCTCTCTTCATGGGGCTAGACCATGGGCATTGCAGATTGTCCACTGCTTTCTGTTGGTTATGTCTAGGGAGGTCACTCAGCCTCTCTGTTCCTGTTTTTCCATATAGCATAGAAGGTTAATAGTGGATCTTCCCTGCGGATTCTTGCGTAGGGTTAAATATAGAGTATATAGAAATCTTGGCACTCAATATACTTCCTTTCTGTTATTTGAGTTTTGAGTTTTGAGCTAGGAGGTCTCATTGTATTACCCAAGCTGGCCTCCAGTTATTGAGTTCAAGCCCTTCTCTAACCTCTACTTCTCATACCTAGAACTGCAGTATATCCTCTTTCCTGGCTAGTTTGAAAACCTCACTATTGTTGCTGCTTAATGTAAAAGTGGATAAATGGAAAACTTGATGTTTTATTCTGCCAGGCTAACAGATAGTACTAGATACTTTTACATATTATTCTTAATAGGTTTTTTTTTTTTAATTTATTGATCTCAATTAAAGAATGTATTCTTCATCCTTAGGATGGATTCTGCCTTCAGTAAAATTTAGGGTTTTTTTTTTTTTTGTTGTTGTTGTTTTTTAAAAAGCAAAACCCAAACCAAAAACCCTACAAGATTATAACCTAAAGCTGGTAACTAGGGGATTAAAAAAAAAAACTCACTGAGGGCTAGATAGAAAAGCTCATTTTAGTTTTTTTCTCTTGACATCAGTTGTGTTGATTAACATTGAAATTATCAAGAAACAAATTCCTAAAGTGACAGCAAATCTTTAATTTTTTTGTAACTTCAGGTTCAGTGAAACTACTGATATCCTCTGAGACTCCCATTGAGGGCAAGAAAATGTCCTTTGTGAATGATCTCACTGTTACTCGGGATGGGAGGAAGATTTATTTCACGGATTCCAGCAGCAAGTGGCAGAGACGAGACTACCTGCTTCTGGTGATGGAGGGCACTGAGGATGGGCGGCAAGTGTTCCTCTCGGCCTTTCTTTCAATTAGGGGATTGGCCGCAGGTGATAGCAGCAGACCTTGTTTCTGCTGGAAGCCGAAGTAGGGTCTCAGCACAGTGTGCCATTGTCTAGGAATAAGAACTTAGTGGCTCAGGACATTCTTACTTCCTAAGGGGAAATAAAATGAAGTCTAGTCATGAGGGTGGTTCTGGACAGAGTGGGTGAGGTCCACCAGCGGGCTTAGGTTTCAGCCCATGCCTCTAAAGCCTGGTGTGCTGGCTCTTACTGTGCTGACCTAGTTTTCTGGTCAGCAAGGGAATACTAGATTGGCTGTAGACTGAGAAGATCCTTACTAGCCAGCCTGGGACCATAGCCACATAGATCGATGACTTAAGCACTTCTCTCTTGTGACTGTTGTGTTGGGCCTTCCACAGCCTGTTGGAGTATGATACTGTGACGAAAGAGGTGAAGGTTTTGTTGGACCAGTTGCAGTTCCCTAATGGAGTTCAGCTTTCTCCCGAGGAAGACTTTGTCCTGGTGGCAGAGACAACCATGGCCAGGATACGACGGTATGTGTATGGTGTGAATGGAGCTATCAGTTTTTCCTCCGGAGCTTGTCATGGCCTGTGGTAGGATAGACATGAGGCAAATGACTATCTGAGATGCTTCACACCCCCTGTCTATGTGATGATGAGAAAGTTGAAGTTAGACTGGGCTTACTTGTCTCAGCCTTTGTGAGGATCACACAGTACAGTGTGCCTTGATTTCATGCCACCAGCATAGCCTGCAGTCTATTTCCTTGTAAGGTAGGTTCTTCCTGCCAGTGTAGTCCTTAAGATGTCTGTCAGTAGCTTTGCTTGCATTCACGACAGACACATGTATAGTATTTTCCATACATATATTTGAAGTAAGACTAGTTTTGTGCTTGGCTAAAAACTTTTCCTTAAATTTTTTCCTGTTTCTCATTGTCTACTTGGGCATGCTTTTCAGAGTCTATGTGTCTGGCCTGATGAAAGGAGGGGCAGATATGTTTGTGGAGAACATGCCTGGATTTCCTGACAACATCCGACCCAGCAGCTCCGGCGGGTACTGGGTTGCTGCTGCAACCATTCGTGCTAACCCTGGGTTTTCCATGTTGGATTTCTTATCTGACAAGCCTTTTATTAAGAGAATGATTTTTAAGGTAATTATGAAAATTAATTCCAAAAAGCAAGATGGAAATGAGTCTTATGGTCTGTTTCTATTGACCTGACTAGTTCTCAAACTTCCAGTTATAGATTGACTATTTGGTACCTGTCATACCTGCCTTTAAGCACATTTCTGAGTTCACACAAAGGCATGAACGTGTGTGAAGGCTTGATTTCAACCATAGGGTCAGTCCTCTGGAGCCATCTACCCTGTTTTGTTAAACAGGGTCTCTCATTTGGGGTTCATCAGATAGGCAGGGCTGCCTAGCCTTTGAGCCCCAGGAGTCTGCCTGTTTCCATGTCCCTAGCACTGGGCATGTACTGCCACTTTTGACTCTTTACCTGGGTGCTTGAGTGGGAAGCACTTTGCTTACAAAGGGAATTCCCTAGAATTATAAACGGATTTTATTTTTTAGCATATACTAGAAGTTGAAACATTTGTGCCCTGCCCTTGCCTCCTCCTATTTTCCTTGCTTCTGAGTATTTTGTCATTTCACCCTCTTGACTTCAGAAGCCACCCCTTACCAGATTCCTCAGAGGCAAAGCTAGGAAATGCAAGCAAATGCTTACACTTAACATTTATTTATCATATCTATTTTTTTATTGGATATTTTATTTACATTTCAGGTGCCATCCCATTTCCCCTCCCTAGAAAACCCCTATTCCATCCCCCCTCCTCCATTTTGCTTTTATACCATTTGAATTACATGCAAGTATTAAGGTCAGTTCTAGGTTGAGGAACTAGCAATACAATAGATGCAAATAGTCAAGGAACAAACAAGACAATAAACATAAATAGTCAAAGAACAAGCAAGGCAATAAACAAAGTTCCATGAACACTCCTGTGATCACTGTTTCTAGGGGCTTATCAGGATGACCAAAATATCTGAGCCAACTTCCCTGTCCTAGCCCAAAGTCATTTTCATGTCTGATGCCTACTTCCTTGTTCTAGCCTAAAATTTAGATTCCTGTCTAAAATTACTTCTGTGTTCTAGCCTAATATTTAGATTCCTGCCTGAAATTACTTCTTTGTTATAGCCTAAGATGTAGATTTCTACCTGAAATTACTTCTTTGTTCTAGCCTAATGTCAGATTCCTGCCTGAAGCCTATTTCCTTGTCCTTGGCCAATGTCATATTCCTGCCAAGCAGCCCATTTCCTTGTCCTTGGCCCATGTCATATTCTTGCCAAGCAGCCCCAAAAGCTCTCTGCCTCTCCCCCTTTCTTATTTCATTAACAAGACTGAGCCTGTCTAGGTCATTCTGGCAAGAATGCCTTCCTTACCCGTCATGGAATATGCATTATCAAAAGCAATGCATTTCTGTCTTAAGTTGGTTAAGGCTCTGCAGAATCTTACCCATCCTTGGCTTGCCAGCCTGTTAATTTAATAACTCTGTCTGGGGGTATCATATCTATTTAAATTTAAAAGCCATAGTTTATGCAAACTATCTCTAGTGTAATTAAATCCTATGGGCTTTGTTTAGTTTTCTTAGTTCCCTTCATCTTTGTACCTTCCTTGTCTTGCAATGAGATGCCTGGATCCCCTTATCCTGCATATATTTCCTTAGTTTTTGAGATAGGATTTTACTAATTGCCTAGATTTGACTAGAACTCAATTTGTACCTCTAGTGCTGGGGTTACAGATGCACCACCATGCATAGATGTGTTTACTATTTAATCAGTTCCTCTAAGTACAGCCATGCTATAGCCATTGACCCCATCTGAGGAGACACTGGCCTGGTTCTAGACTTCACATAGGGTTGCACCTTTCCAGTGTCTTTCTTCAGTGCCAGAAATCATGTCCCTCCATGAGATTTTTCTCCTTGAACTTTTTATGAGCCCTACAAGACTACACCTGTTGGTAGCTGTGCCCAGAGGTGCTTAGCTCTGTGCAGGGGCATGCCAACAGGGACTGCAGACCAAGCTTCAAGGAAGATGGCAAAATTGGCTTGTTAAGAGGTGATACTGTTAGGATGGACTTACTGACATAACCTTCCTAGTCCCTTTCTGAATGTGAAAGACTTTAAAACTCCATTATTTGCCCTTTTCCACTCCTTGAATATTTACAGAGGGTTCGTGGCTTACTTTGGTTAAGCTGTACTGGTTTTGACCCAGTGTTCTGTCAGGCAAAGATGGTTTTCACCTTGACGTCAGTGTAGTGATCTCTTGGGTCTCTTGCATTTCTCTGTGAATGGCTATGCCATTGCTGTCTCTGTGGAGACTTAACCTTCTTGGTCTGATCTGCATGGGAGTAGAGGTCATGATTCTGCTCCTGCCCTATGGGAACCTTCCTGACCCAAGGATGCTGGACTATTCTTAGGTGATGAGAAGTTGTGTGGTCAGTTTGTTTGCAGTCAGAAGGTAAGCTCTACTCCCTGATATTCTCCTTCCAGCTGTTCAGTCAGGAGACAGTGATGAAGTTTGTGCCACGATATAGCCTGGTCCTAGAAGTCAGTGACAGTGGTGCCTTCCGGAGAAGCCTGCATGATCCTGATGGACTGGTGGTCACCTACGTGAGTGAGGCTCATGAACATGATGGATACCTGTACCTGGGCTCCTTCAGGTCTCCCTTCATCTGCAGACTAAGCCTCCAGTCTATTTAGCCAGCCCTGCAGCTGCCCCCACTGTGCATGCCGGGAATCATCACACGCAGTCACATAGGTCTGGAAGGAGCCATGGACATAGCTCTGTCCCTGTGTTCCTGCTAGTCCTTGGAAGTGTGGGAGTAGCTGCTGCAACCTAGAGAAGGAATGGACCTTACCCATACCTTCTCCCAAGAGGTGCCTCTCACCTGGACTTGATGTCACTTTTAGAGGGAAATAGTGTATCTGCTATGGGGAAGACAAATCATGGAAAGCCATTTCTCTTTAAAAAAATAATATGCTAAGTACAAGAATTCTCTAGTATTTGGAACATTTAATACACTTGACATAGGGCTCAGGGTTTGATGATTAGAGCATGAGATTAGCTGTGCAGGGATCTTTGTATCATTCTAAAGTGGGGTCATGCTTTTGGGGTGGTATGGCACGGTGCCATGGAAGTGGTAATGCATGTGTTGAGGCAGGGATTATGCAAGCTGAAACTTGTTCTCAGGGGCCACGTGAGATGTGTGAGAATACCTGGACTTCTGGTATTCCTCGCCAGTAAAGGGGTGCTCTCCCACCCTAAACAAGCCTCTTTTCATGCCAGAGAGTTTTCAAGATCCCCATTTTAGTGGCCAGGAGGATTTCATTGGGCTTCTTTCTGACTGCCTTCTCCACTGCAATTGGGTGACCTAGCGGGATTGTACCTGCACAGGGGTGTTTTACAAATGCCATTTTATGGCTTGATTCCTTTTAGACCTACAGATGTGATTAGCGAACTGTTGATGTAATGTTTGTGCTAATGTAATAAGTTTAAAGTTGCTTATTTCTTGACAAGTATGTTTATACACTGGTCTTAATTTTGATAATAATAAATCATATTAAACCCACTTTTCTGCTGGTTACTCCTTTTGATAAACTGGCCCAGGAGTTTCTTTTCTACTTTAATTACTGTATTTTTCTGCTTTAATGCCTTAACAGTGTCAGTATGAAAACTCTTTTGGTAAGGGTATTATTTTAGGGCAAGACAGCCATCTAATTTGCTTAGAAGTGAAGCTAGGGGACCTCTCAGAATACCAAGGGTCCTCAAGTGTCATTTCTCGACTTTGATTCATCCCAGGTATGTTGTTGGCTTTCTCTCCTGTTTGTATTTTCTGCTCTTGGCACTGTTTCTCTTCTCCTTGAGTTTGAGAATGCTGAAGAGACTGTGTCTCTGGAAGTATTTGAAATGACTTGACAGAAACAGTAGTTTGAGTAGTTAATGATATAAAAATTGAAAAATTGTCCATAACTGAGGTAAATGAAAACCATTGGCTGACCCTCCTCTCCCCACATTGCTCATGTTGAGCTGGAGAAGTGGCTGAAGTTTGAGTTGTCACCTCCTTGGGACTGGCTTTGTAGAAACAAAGCAGCAGATATATGGTAAGATGGGCCTCAGACCAGTGAATGCAACTCTTTTTCATCAGCTAAATAACTCTCAATGCTGTTTATGGAACTTTATAGGAAAGAAAATTAAAGTCATGTAAATACTTCTCATAGCAGTGATATGCCCCATCCCTCAGATACGCATGAAAGGCTGTGCAGTACCAGTAAGTCTCTAAGAATGCTGCATGTCCTGGGCCTATAAGTTGACTGTCAGGTTTTTATGAGAAGAGAGTTTTGCCTTTAGGACTAAATTCTCACTGGTGAAGTTATTATTATTATTATTTGCATTTTTAGCAAAGGACTCTTGATTTTGAGTCAGCTGTGCTTTCAGCTCCCAAGTGTCATTTCCTGTGTTTATCTGGTAATTTGTCTTGGTGAGGTGCTAAAGGGGGTTGTCTTAAATATGTGGAACATACTTTTCTTGTAACCATAAAGGGAATGTTCTCTAATATGATTTATTAATATTTTCATAACATTAATCAAGTAATTAATAATTTGCCTCAATTGTTTGAAAACTATTAAGAGTCCGTTTTGCTTGACAGTGTAGTGAAGTGCTTTTTAAATTTTTATGGTCAGCATACCTGTAGTGAGAATTTTGGTTTCTTTAAAAACCTAGTTATATTATGTGAATATGTTTTTGTTTTAATGTGAGACTGCTTCACAGCAGGTGACAATTATTTGTCCCATGTACTAGGAGGGTTGTGATTATTGTCTAGCTTCAGACAGTTTGTTTGGAATTCTGGGAACTTTAATTAGAGGGTATAAATACCAGAACCCTGAGAGGGGTGGGGTACACTCCAGGAGGCTGCAGCTGGGTCCTGCTGCTGCAGTTTGTCAAGTGGTCATGAACAAAGAGATGAGAAGGAATTGGAGATATCCTGACGATGAAGATTGGACTTGCCCCAAGGAAATCGATGCCTCTAATCATCAGAAAATAATCTAAAGAAGTCTACATCCCCTTTCCCCTCTAACCTTCCTTCTCTCCTACCTATTATTGGAGGGGAGGAAGGGATTAGGGTGGACTAAGGGTTGGAAGGGTGGTAGATAATAAGAACTCAATAAACTTTGAAAGTTTTTCACATACTGTCTTACCTAATTTTTTTTGAGACATGGTCTTGCTACGTTGAGGCTGGTCTTGGATTCCTGGGCTCGGACTTCTCTGCCTTAGCTCCTGAGTAGCTAGAACTGTGTGTACCATGCCCAGCTTGCATATGTGACTTAGTGATGTAGAGATGGATGGCCTTGTATGGATGGACTCTGAGGCTCAAGGGCTAGTGTCTGCTTAGTGTCACAGCCAGTACATGACTTGTAATAATTGAGGAATGTTCTGTAAGACTGGACAGGAGGTAAATGGCCACCTTAAGGAGTTTGAAGCAGTGACTGTTTGAAGGTCTCAGGCTTGGGCACAGCAGAGTCCTTTTAAGATTCCTTAGAGGGTACATGGTGGCCTGGATAGCAGTGGTGTGAGGAGTTCCCATGAGCAGTGGTGAGAGTGATGTTTTATGGAGCAGCAATTGTCGCCAGCTCACTTGCCACCTGCAAGGGTCACTAAACTGAACAGAAGCAGATACTTGAAGCATTCAGTCATGGACCTGGCACAGTGTATCTGGCAAGGAGTGGGTGGCAGTGGTATGCTAGAGGAAGCTCTAGAACATCAGAGTTGAGCTCTGTGAGGATTCTGGATGGCTAAGGTGGCAGGTAGAGCAGTCCTTGATGTGTTCTCATGGATACTTTGCAAAAGGACATGGACCCTTCATCTACCGCTTTATCATGAACATCACACAGTTGTGTCCTGAGGGCTCTTGCTGTGCACCCTGTGACTACTTGTTTATGTGTGGGGTCAAGTGCCTTTCTCAAGAATTGGCTTTATTGGCTTCACAAATTGCCAAGTGAAGTCAGTGTCTTGTGTCATTGCTGCTGTCACTGTCCCTGAATTAAAGTAGTCTGGGAGTCAGGACAAAAATAAAGGGGAATTTGAAGGACACCAAGGCAGATCCCCGTGCTGTTCTGTATTTAGGGCTACAGCAGTTACATTGCCATGCATATTGGATCAGATTTACTTTCCTGCTTGTTATCAAGTCTGTGTTGCTTCCAGGTGCCTGCATCTCTGCTTTACTCTGAAGAGAGACGGGAGAAGTCTAGTGAGTGGCCCTCTGTCCACCCTGGGCTTTCTTGGTACTTAGCCATGGTTCTCTCAGAATGAAGGCTCTGAGACTGCTGCCTGCCCATTCTGGGTTTCCCCTCTGCTCTGCCCTGTTCTAGCTCAAGCTTCATTGCTGTCTTCCCAAGTCCCTAGTTCCTTGCGGCCCTTCATCCTTCTAGGGCCCACACAACCTGTCTCTCCCACCGCAGCCCCTTTACCTAGGCTCTGTCTGTGCTGCCTCCAGTGACTGATTTCGAGGGTTTGGCCCATCATTTATCCTACCCTGTGTTGAGCTTGCACCTGTGTGTTGAGTACTCCTAAAGTATTAGCCTCATGGCAGCAGTGAACTTGGGAGCAGGCACTCTTCCTTCAGGAATGTTCCCAGAGGTCTTCTGTTCTCTGTGGTGTTGCTACCCTGTTGATGTCAAGGTCTGGGCCGGTTACTTAGGTCATCAGCCCGCTTGAGCTTACCTCTTATCACTACATAAAGCCTCTTGAGGTTTTAGGAAACACAAAATTCACCAGGTCACCTGCTTTCCGGGGTTTCCCTGTAAGGATGACACCACGGTATTGTTTTTAGATCAGCTTTTTATTTATGATAAACCACCCCCATCAATAATAGTCTGATGGTAGTAGACGAGATGGATACAGAATCTGCTCGTGCAGTGAGGCATCAAGAAGCCTCCCACACTACAACTTGTTGACTATATGTGCTTTGCTCTACCCATGCTCCAGTAATGTCATCAAAAGATTCTCTGTATGCCCACATCCTGAATCTAGGTGTGTAGCACCAGAAGAATTAATTTTAGAAGAAAGTGTGAATACAGTTAGTCTGGTGAGGAGGGCACTGTATTCTCCTGTGCCAGCCTCCTTAGGACCCACTGGCATGTCAGTCTGCTCACTGGTAAGCAGGGCCTGAGGATCTGAGATGGCTAGGCTGTGGTGGGAAGTAAGGAGTGGGGGATACATGAGTGTATATTTATCACAGCTGCAGTCTTGCTGAAGAGACAGAAGTCAGTGGCAGCGGAGAACAGGCACCTCGAAACTGTGGAGCCAGGGGATGACCCAGACTTCAGAGTAGCAGTATAGAGTCTGAAACAAACAGAAAAAGGGCTCATCTTAGGACCCCAGCTGCCGTTGAGACTCTGCCCACCCAGGCAAGGGTATCCCTTGTGCATGCCAGGCAACTGGGAACTGTATGTGAATGCATATACATTTGTGTGTACTCTGTGTTGAGTCAGTCCCCCCTGACCCACCACCAGTTTTCGTTTTGAAAATCTTCAAACCTAAACATTGGAATGATTCAAGAGTATATACTTCTTAGCTAAAATTATGACATGTTAAAATTGACCCACATAGCTTTTGCTTTTTTTCTTTAGCGAGATCATATATAGTAAATACAGCACTTACATTTTATAATATATCCTATATCTGTAGGTGTTGTATATGATTTCTGAATCCTTTGAAAACTTTTTCTGCTGAAATCTCCCTATCCCACATTCAGAGCATTGCCCTGCAGAGACTTCTGGAAAGTCAGGTGGTATAGGTCATGCGAGGGCTGGGACAAGAAACTGTTTTTCAACCCTGTGTCCCTTGAGAGAGTGCCTGCTGCTGCTGTCATGTGTTCGTGGTTGGGAGGGAACATATCCTTGGGTATGAGGTATGGATGTGTGCTGCCAGTGGAGGGAATACACTCAGTAGACAGGCTCTTCTGCTTACCCGCTTCAAGTCAGGGTTGGTTTGGAAGTCACAGTTGTCCAGTTGGCGGTGCATGGTCTTCCTGCATGTAGTTCGGCCGATTTCCACTTCCAGCATATATTTCAGGCCTTTCACCACCTGAAGAAACCAAAGGGCCGAGAACTACATTCCTTGGAGTAGGATGCAAAGGAGTCATTGCCTTCCCAGCTGGCGGGGCTTGTCCTGAAGCAGGTAAGGAGAGTACTGGGGAGGCAAGCTCAGGACTTGGCCAGGAGAGCTGCCGCAGATGGATAGGCCCAGACTTCAGCCATTCCTCTTCCTTTCCTGTTGGGAGTGTCTTATGGCCCCTTTTAGGTTTCTGCCTGAAACTTTGCATTCTAGAGAAAGATCAGTGTGGGGTTGCCACAGCCACAGGGAAAGACCTACTTTCTCCCTCTTATCTGTCATCTCATTTCAACCTACCCACAACTCCCATTTTAACCCTCAGTGATGTTTAAATAGACATTAAGCCTGCTGACTTCTGTATTGCTTGTTGTCATACATGGTACCTGCTGGATTCTCCACTCTCATGGGAACTGGTTATTTTGAGTTTTATAATGATAGTTCTTCTCTACTTGGATACAGCCATGACTTAGTTCTCTTTCCTTGCTTGTTTCTGTATAGTTGGAAAGTTCCTCAATTTTTAGCCCCAGTCTTAACCAAATAGCATATGAAATAGTCTCCAACATCACGTGAGTACACAGGGACAGTGCTCATCTCCCTTATAGGGGGACCGTGGGCACTCAGGCTTAGAATCTGGTTGTCTGAGGCTGGTCCTTAGAGTGCTGATAGTGCCACACATATGAAGGTGCCTAAAGCATCCTTTCTTATAGAACGTTACTCTCTTAAAGAGTGTATACTTGCCAAAAGAAGACTATAGAAAGTCACCATAGCCCTGTGGCCCAGAACAAGCATGAATGCTGTAAAGCTGCCATCCTCAGAGCAAGGCCTTTCTGTAGCCTTTTTCCTCTAGTCTCCAGTACACAGTGTATGTTTTCTGAAGCTAGCATCACATTAGTGGAGTGCTACCAGGGCCTCTGTGTACAGCAAATGAGAGGCTGCCAAGACTCTCCCTCCTGTCATGTTAACACATGTTCTTGGGACACAAGGATTAGCAAGACTGGCTGAACCCCTAGTATACCCTGGGCAGGAAAGTTTGAGTGGATATAATCAATTACCAAACAGGCTAGCTTTGAATGATGACACTTGGGCAGGCTGGAGGAAGAGTGGGCTTGTAGGTCTGAGAAGGGAGTAGGCCCAGTTCTAGGAGGAAAGTGAATGGATGCCATGGAAAATAGTTCAGTGGCTTTGTGGACTGTGGATGGGGATAATGACGAGATGATCTGGACCCTGGGACCCTGGACCCTGGACCCTGGACTAGGGCAGCCCTGATTGGTACCGTTGTGCATCATTGCCAGGCTGTCAGCCTCAGCACACCAGGACCCTGCCATTTCTTACTGCTACTGATGGATTCTGGTCAGAGGTTTGGTGGTTTTACTAAAGAACAGTTCCAGGCCATTAGGTTACCTGGGTAACACTGGTCTTGGCTACAGTGTTGTAGGTAATGGATTATGTGGCCCAGCTTCCCAGAGCTGTCTTGAGGTGATAGCTATTGGTCCTAGCTCCTCACCTGTACCAGGGCTTTGCTGACACGGCACTCCTTGAACAAAAAGATGTCATTTGTGCAGTTGTTGAACTTTTCCACACTGTGCCTGGCAGCCTTAAGCACTTCTGGGTTATTGGTCTTTATTGTTTTGGGGAATCCTGGCTTCACACTGGAATTCAAGTCTTTGGAACAAAAATCTGAAAGAACCAGACAAAAACATTGATGTCAAGGGAATATTGAGTCAAAGGTCACACCTCATCCCATTGTGGTATGTAGTTCTCCCAGCTGTGGTCCTAGCCCCTCCTCTACTGTCACTGGTTTACTTCAGTACCTGACGATTGTACACCCTTATTATGCTCTCGAAGTTAAGAACAGATGGCACAGGCTGGAACAGTAGTGTAGTTCCCGTCCCCTAGTCCCTGCCTACATGACCTTTTTTTCAGAACCCAGGGTTATTCTAATCATGGGGTATCAAACAGCAAAACTCCAGACAGGATATGTGTTAGAATTTGCCCAGACTGGTCTTGAGGCTGGCTGTCATCCCTCTGGTGTCCCTCACACCTTGTCAGAGCAGCCTGAGTCTAGCCTAAGTCAGGTACATCTTAAACACAGCCCATGACTGCCACCTCGTATGTACTAGTTCCTGAGGTACTGGTATACAGGTCTTCTCTCTCCTGTTGAGTGAATGTTATCCCTTGAGTTTTGGGTGCAGAGTCTGGTATGCTGTGGGTATGAGAGGGTGGTCAGCTAGTTTTTACCTAGACCTAGTTTCCTGTCCCAAGGAGTCCATATCTGTAAAAAATGAGGGAACAGTTTGAGGGGCGTCTTACAGCTAGGTATAACTTGGGACTCCCTGCTCCCAGAGGCATCAGTGTGACTGATCCTGAAGACCTACCTCACTGGAGACCCTGATCCAGTCAGTCCCTTGCTCAGGATCACTTTTCAGTATCCCAGAGAGCAGCGTGATGAAGTGAGGAGGGCAGGGCTTGGCCAAGTGTATGTATTTGGCCGCTCGGCTTCAGTGTCTGGACTTTTATCATTAGGAAGATAGAAGAATCAGTGAACCAGTTAGCTCCCTACAGCAGAAAGTGGCTTGTGGTTCTTGATGTTTTGAATTTGTGTTTCTCTTTATTTTTAACTTTTTTCCCCTAATGGCCAGGGATGAGTTGCATATGAAAATAAAGGGTTGATGAGGTGACTCAGAGGGTAAAGGTGCTTGTTGTTGAGCTTCATGACCTAAGTTTGATCCTGGTAGAAGGAGAGAACCAACTCTCTCAAGTTGTTCTTTGACCTTCACAGTTGTTTGCGTGTGGCCATGCACATAAATAAATACGTGTGATGAAAATTAAAATGCAATGAAAATAAAAAGCTCTGGGATAGTGGGGCTTTAGATTGGTAAACTTATCTTTTTAGACTTTGCTGAAATATGAGTATTCTGTGACTATCTAGACTGGACACCAAGATGAAGGTGCTGTTGTCTCAACTGTAGATACCAAGTTCCCTTTGGGGACAAGATGATCTCTCTATCCCAGTGACTGAGTAGATAGGGATCAAGGCCCAGTGGAAGCAGATGGAGAAATAGCTTTTACCTTGAACTGGGGGTTAGGAATTAATACTGTAGGTAGATAACACCTCAGAACTGGAGGACAGGAAGGTTTGGGTCCCACCAGAAGACTTTTCTGTGGGTTTCAGGCCCTAGGGCCAGGGAAGGAGTCAGGCTTTTATTAAACATGATCTTTAAAGCAGGCTGTCTGTCCATGTGGCCTCTAGAATCTTGATACCCAAGGCATAGTTGTCAGGCCTGTTGGACAGTGTTCAGCAGGGGACCCTGTCTATACCAGATATGAGAGGTAAGGATATCTCAGGTGAACAGGGAGGTCCTTCCTGGATATCACTGGTCTATATCAGAGAACCTCAAGTGAAACACTGAAGAAGGCTGTTCTCATTGCTTATTTGAACCTGAGTGAGGGGAGCCAGGACAGCACGGCAAGCATCGTCTGGAGTTCACTATCTGTCACCTGCTACAAGTCTTTTTTGGGCCAAGGGGAGAGTGATATAATAGAGAAGCCGTGGTCATTGGAACACATGACTTTGAGGCATCCCATCTTCTTTTAGTAAAGGGAGGCCAGCAGTGTTTGACCAAGTAGCATGTCTCCTGGCAAAGGGCTTCCAAACTAGAGACCAAGATCCAGTTACAGCTTACAGTTGTTTCCGGGCTATCTAGGCCTGAGCCCCTAAGGCTTTTTATCCTAAGTAAGTAGCATGCTGCCAGTGTTCTCATCCAGTAGGGCTTTGGGATCTGGTCTGGTCTGTAGATCTCTCATAGCTGCTTCCTGTACAGTTTCCTCTAGACTGTTCTAGTTTGCTCTCTGAGGACTGGAATGGTGATAGGGCAAATGCCAGGCTCTGCCCAGCTGCAGGTGAGCCACCCACACCCTGTACCTCTTAAGGACCCTCACCTATACCATCAAAATCCATTGAGTCTATGTCTTTCCCATGAGTTCTATGGGTCATACTTATGCTTTGAGGTCCTCAGTTGTGAGGGTGGGGGCTTCTTTGAGACAGCACTGTCTCCTCATCTGCTGGATGCTGATGCTTTTTCTAGGATTAACTCTGTCTTTACCAACTGGGACACACCCAGTGTTAGAATCTCAGCCGTTCTTCTCATTAGCTGTGCTAGCTTGGGCAAGCTTGAGCCTCCATGTCCTGTGTATAAATGGGGATGATGATGACACTGACCTAGCAGGGTAAGAATAAATGAGACAGTTTGCATGAAGCATTAGAGTCAGTATCATCCAGTACCACATCAGGTACAATATGACCGCAGCAAGGGTCTCTGAGGACAAACATGTTCATGGGAAATCATAGCACAAAGGTTAGGCCAGTGGTCCATTCAGGCCCAGACCCAACCTGCACCAGCTTCTAGAAGTTTCTGTGGGAATCCATTATACCCAGGCCTAGTTATGCCTTTAGCCCTTGCTCTGGGGAGCAGGTGGTTACATGGCTGCAGGTTTCTTGCCTAAGCAACAAGCTGCCTTTGCAAGTCCTACTGGAGAGGGGCAGGGGATGAGGCAAAGGGTAACCACCAGCAGGGAGCCTTTGTGGAAGAAGTGACATTGAGAAAGAAGACTCCCCATTCTCACCAACAGCAAAGAGGCAGAGACAATGAATGTGGCAATTTCCTAAACTCTGAGGATTGGGGATACTGCTCTGGGCAGTTTAACTCCTAGGCACAGAGAGATGCCATATGTTCAGCTCAGACACATTCAGTGTCCCTGTTGCCCTTGCCTTGGGCTCACAGAAGGTTCAAGAATTCCACAGGAAGTAGGGAATGGAGGGAGGGAGAGAGGGAGGGAGAAAGAGAGAGAGAGAGAGAGAAAGAAAGAGAATGAATGAATGAATGAATATGATTGAATATGAACCATTAGAGGTCCAGGTTCCCAGCTTTTTTGAGAAGAGCTGGAGAGTACCCCATCTTGTAACCGAGGTCTTACTGGAAACATCAGGAAAGGTGGTACCCCAGTTGGTAGAGATGGGGTTCATTAGCACCTCAGAGCATAGGCCTGGCCACTGACTGCAGGCAGGTGGCACTGTTGGGAGTACCCCAGGCCTCCGAGCACTTGGTGAGTATCAACACTGAGCCAGTTTCTCTAAGACTCTGAGGTCAGGACGAGTTACTGGCATCTCAAAGGCAGGCTGATGGAAGTTCACTACTTCTCAGATGGTGTCTATGGGGCTTATAGTATTCCCAGGTTCCAGTGTGAGGGTGATATTTATTTGGGCCTGGGCAGAAAGGCCTGAAGGGGTTGGCTCAGAGACGGTGCTGAGGGCAGGAGGAATGGAGGGGATCCATTTCAGCTCATACTCTAGGGGGAAGTCAACATGGTAGAGACAGGGAACTGGCAGTCCTCCAATATCTCCCCCAACAGCTATCCTGTGGTGTTAACTATAATGTGGTGGATGTGGCCACTCTGTTGAATTAGGCCTCAGAGGAGGCAAACACAGTATCTTCAAAACACTGAGTATAAAAAAACCGAAACCCCAGGACTGGTGAGACAGCCAGCACCAATGAATGTCTTCCCCAGATATTTCACATAGGCTAAGAGGGCTTTGCAGCATGAACACCCAGCTTCTGCCCAAGGTTTTTTCTAGACAACTGGGGCAAAAGAACTGAAGGGATGCCAGGAAGGGCCTCCTAGTGAGCACTAAGCACGCAGGGAGCAGGGCATGGTGAGGCAAGGTCTATGGCCTGACCTGTGCTTAGTGCTGTCTCCTCTCTGACCAGTTAACTACCTATTTGCCAATCACCCCCTGAGCTGCTGTGGCTCATCCTTCTCTCAGAGCAGGAGGTCCCCCTCCCCATTATTGTCCTATCTCCATAGTTCCCAATTCACAGCGTCTACTTGGGTCTTGGATTTGGAGGCTACTGTGTCTCTACACTTGCTTCTTGGCACCTGATTTGCTGTAAAGGGGGATTCCATGTCTTTGGTGTCTTTTTGGTATTCCCTTCCTCTGCCTCCCAATGACCAGACCCAGCCTGCTTTAAGGAGGAAGAATGACAAAAGCCTTATGCATAAGCACTGTCCTTATCTCCTGGGAGATGGTCAGTTATCAGCTTTTTTTTTGTCAGTTAGAGGCAGGGCCCTCAAGCTTTATCTATGTGCTGAATCTGTTTGCCGGGGCAGACATCTGCCAGCTCTCTGTAGGGAAACACATTTATGGCTGGTGGTTAGCAAGTTAGCTAGCCTGGCTGTATCTCAGCTTTCCAACACAGATGACCTCCACCCCTCACTGGCCACTAACATGCTGACTTGCATACTGCGTATCTTATTGGGGTTTCTGCAGTTAGAAAAGTAAAAAGTCAGTTAGAAAAGTAAAGTTGTCAGGTACAGACGGATTGAGTGAGGCCCTTGAATAGAAGAGTATAGAAGTAGCTCTCTTTATCCCTGTGGCTGCTGCTATGCTTGATGCCCGATGTCTATTCTGCTTGAAAGTAGCTGCTGCCAGGATCCAGAGCCCATTGCCAGGGTCTTTCTCAGGGTTCCAAGAGTGACCTGGGAAAGACTAGCAGGCCAGAGTCCCCATACTTCTACTACTACCAGATGGTCAGGACAGTACTCTGGGATGGGGCCAGATGACCCTTCTCTTACCTGGGGGGTGTGCCCCGTGGGTGTCAGAAGTTAGGCAGCAGAGGGCAAGCAGAATGGCCAGCCACATGGCTGGGTGACTGAAGGGTAGTATGTAGTGGGCCAAGGCTGAATACAAGTACTCAGCAAGTACAGCTCCAGGACCAGGGCAGGGTGGGATAGCTTTGGTGGGGCGTGGTTTCTTGCTGAATCATTTTAACCAGAAACGCTTCATCTTCAGGACTTGGGGCCACAAGAGCAACCACTTCCTTTAAAGAAGTTTCCAAGCTATGATCATTTGCAGGGGAGGAGGAGGGAGAGAAGTGAGACCCATGAGCAAAGCACCCTCTCTCCTGCCCAGGGTGGGAGGAGACAGTTTTCTACCATTCACCACACACACAGGAGATGCTCATGTGAAGAAACCAGGGGACTTTCAAAAGCAGTCACTTGACTGTCCTGTGTTTATAGCCTCTTTCCCCTCCTGCATGCAGAATAGTCCCCTTCAAGAGACAAGAACCCATGCTGCCTGGGTACGAGGGGTTATCTTACCTGCAGGAAAGCTATCCATGTTTTCCAAAGTTCCCAGGAAGGAGCATTGGCATATGGCTTCTGCTCCTCAAACAGGAGCTCAGCACATGTTAGCTGAGTTACTGATCACGACCCACCCTGGTCTCAAAGCCATCAAAGGACAGGAAATTATGTGGATAGAGGTCTGATTCTGGCTGTGCCTCTACTTTCTGCCCAACCCATGGTTTGGAGTGGGTACCCATACCCAGCTATCTGAATTGGAATCTAGGCTTTGCTGTCATTACACTAGGAACAACCAATGCACCTCAGTTACCTCCTGGGAAATTGTGAAACATTGGAGTTTCTTTCGCATAAAGGCTCAGGGTAGGAGTAGAGGAAGCTCTAATGGGGTTCAGTGTGGAGAGGTATATTCATCTCTCAGAACTAGGCTAGAAAGGTACTGTGGAAGGATGCCTGAGTCTTACTAGCCCCTGAGGAGACATATGGGCCTCCCGCTGCCTGACATACAGATATAATCAGATCCTGGGTGCTCAGGGGGGATCTGAGCCAGGGGAGTTCTGCTGGGTCCTACTCAATTCCAAACAGGGAAGATAGGGTCTGTGAGACATGGGCACACTATGTAGTCTGAGGTCCCAATAGGTTTCTGGGTGCTTTGAGATTTATTGTTTGAGTAGTTTGGTATTTAGTGCTATGCATGGCAGGTAGTATTCAGTAAGTGGTGGCTGTTACAACCCCCACGGAGTCCTTCTCTGTTTGGTCTTGGGATCCCTTTCTTTTTTGCTGTTAGGGTTTGGGACACAATGTCTTCAGTATATATGGGATAGACTAGTGCCCGCTCTAGTTTCAAACATCCACTGAGAGGTTGTGAGTCAGAACATAATCCCCGTGTTGTATTTCCAGTAGTAACCAAAGCATCAGTGGTCTAGGTGGGAGCTGGCAGTAGATGAAGCAAGGCTGGCTGCTTGGTCCTTAGGGCAGTGTGATGCAGTACAAAGATAAATTCAGGGATTTGAATTCCCAACTCGTGTACTACATAAGGTCTGAAAGCTTCTGTGGAGACCGGAAGGAGAACCTCATCTTTTATAGTTCCCGAGATTGCTGAAAATAAAATGGGGAATCCCATCCTCCAGTTATCTGGAGACAAGTTGAAGTCCAGCCTTGCGGAAAGCTTTGGAAATGAGAACACTGATGCAAAAGAATGGGATCCTGTATGTTGGAATGGAAGATATGGGAAGAGTCCAGTGAAGCAGGGATAGTGAGCCCCTAAATTCTGATGGGGTCTCTTTGTCAGTGAAAGAGGTGGGGTCCTTAGTGGGCTAATTCTGAGTACTGAGCCCGAATTAAGGTCAACTGTTGTGAAGGCTCTGAGGTACCTAAGGACTGTGTCTGTCCTCAGATCAGCATGCAGACAGCCTCCTGGGTACTAAAGATGCACTGTGGCCAGGGTGGTCATCTCCTGCTCATTGGATCTACATACGCATAGGTTGCAGAGTGCAAGTGGCCCTGTAGGTACTGATCTTGTCCTCGGGCCAGATTGTGGCACAGGACCTGAAGTGGCAAAAGTGTGAGGTAGCCCATGGTACTGGGCTTTAACTAGACCAGCCTGTCATTGTTTCTTTGGATACTGGGCCTTCCATTGGAGGCAGTGTGCGCATGGCCATCTGAGTATTGACTCTAAACTGAAAAGCATACAGTTGGCCTCACAAGTACCAGTCAGTACTCTGGTGGGCAGTTTGCAGCTGGCCCCTGGATACTGGCCTAACATGGAGTTCAATGTGCTAGTGACTCCTAGGATAAAGTATTTAAATTCAGCAAGGAGACAGACCCCATAGGTACTGGGCTAGCTTTGAGGGCATATGTGGATAACCCTTTGATATTGGGTCTGTGCTAGGTGCAAGTTGAACAGCATTGTTACTGGTCCTCACTGTTTCTAGCATGAGAGCAGCCCTCAGGGTGCTTGTCCTTCTGTGAAGTAAGTATAGAAGGCTCCTGGGTACTGACCCTAGATTAGGGAGCATCCTACTTATCTGGCCGTCCTGTATACTGACACTTCCATGACCATTATGGTAAACCCCACCCCCTTTGGTAAAGGGCTTGCTCTGGGGGCTGTATTTAAGCAGTTCCCTGGAGTCAGGGCTTGTTCTGGGGTCCTTCTACAAGAAGCCCCCAGAGAACTGGACCTATACTGCGAGCATTGTAGGGGATGTCGTCCCTTAGTACTGGGAATGTCCTTGGGATGTCATTGTAGGCAGCTGCTTTGGTAATGTTCCTGTACTTGGGACAGCAAGAGGGATGCTACATGAGTATGGACCTGTCCCTGTCCAGCAACCTGAGGGGTGTCTCTATGGTGGGTTAGGAGTCTAGACCTTTGTGCAGTACACTCAGATCTGTGGTAGGCTAGGCACCCAGGCTATTCTCCATTTCACTGTGGACTTTTTTTAACGTGTCACTGGACTTTTCAGGTTGTATTGCTTAGTTTCAGCTACTACCCGTTGTTTCTCTTTTAGTTTTGATTTCTCACAGGGTCTGAGGTGGAGAGGAGTGGTGGTTGTGTCTTTGGGTTTGACAGAGGCTTTCTCTCTCCAGCTAGGTGGACTTTTACTCAGGAGTCAGGGTGCGGGAAGCTCATGGTCATATAGAACTTTCAGTGGCCCTAGGTTCTTGTGTGAATTTGAAGGATGAAATTCATGGGACAGAGAGGGTGAGTTTTAGAAAAGAGCTGCATTGCTGGCTGCTTAGGAGAAAGAAGGCAGAGCTACTGGATGACAGGAGCAGGTTCCAGGAATTAGTGCCATCAAGGGGTACCATCAAGCACCTGCTAGTCTGGTAGCTTTTAGCACCAACAGCAGGAACTGGGGTGAGGCATGGGCAGTCACACAGTTGGTTTTGGTCACACAGAGGAGAGAAGATGACAGGAAACCAGGACTTCCTTCTGGCATTTCTGGCCTCTGGCCAAGGACAGAACTGCAGATGAGATTGCAGACCTTCTGGGAACTGCTGCTCTTGAGTATCCATACCCTAAAACTGCCTGGCTAGTTTTACTTCATGTTCTCATCATCTCCCAGACCAGCCTTCTGAAGAGGTAACCACAGCTGCTCTTAGCAATGTGGGTGATGGCTAATCTTACTGTTTCCTGCTTGAGTGGAGTTGTTGGGTGCATTCCACAGTGGGCCTTTCTAAGGGACCACAATAGTACATGACCAAGGAGCATCAAACTGAGAGAAGCACCTGCAGTTACCTGGGACCCTCCTTGGTTAGGTGTAGGGGTTGCCAACTGTTTGAAAAGCCTAGACCCACAATTAGTGTGTACATGAGAAGTGGAAGCAGGCAATCTAAAGAATTAAATGAGTGTCCTCCTCCCTAAAAAGAGATGAATTGGAGGCTAGTACAATGTTGGCTACTATTTCCTGCTAGATACCATGCTTTCTATCCTCCATTTTAAATGCTGACTAGGTTTGAGTGCAGAAAAAAATCAGGTATTTTTTTAAGGTTATGGGTCAAATGAGCCACAGATCTTTGTGATCAACAGAAGATGGTAGGACTTCTGATTTCTCCTTTGTCTTTCTATCATCAGGGAACCCCCTGATGGTTCTCTCTTCATTAGCCACCTTGAAGAAAGGAAGGACCTTGTTCCAACTCCCCTTTCCAACCAGTTGATGTCACATTTATTGGGCAGTTGCATATATCATGTCTGATTAGGGATGACTAATATTTTTGGATATGTTAGAGTCTTAGATCATGTAAAAACAAAATCTTAGATCTAAAATCTTAGGCCTGAGCTAGAACTGACATGAATACTTCTTCCCTCAAAACTAGCTTTCATGGTACCAGGAGGTGCATGTAACTTCCAAAAAAGGGAAGGAACCAACAGTCCTTCCAAACTATGACCACAGCAATATGAACTATAGCAACAATCAGCATGGCATTGATAACTCTAAAGGTGAAGTAGTACCATGCATACTTTGGCAGTCATTAACAGCTCTCTAATTGGACTTAAGACTTCCCTGCACAACCAGAGAGGAACCATGCCTGGCACTGGAAACCTAGCCAAGGGCCCAAGGCTAGTCATGGATCTTAGAGTAGAAGAATCTATGTCTGCTACTTTATTAAACCAGCATAATCCCTAACACTCTAAATTTTTGTTCTTATGTGCACAGGTAATTGTAGCCCTAATCCCCTCTCAAGGAAATTTCTTTTTGCAACAGAGACCATTCTAGAAAACAGCAACCAATCAAAATGCAGAGATGTGAAGCCCAGCCCCAAATGGATACACCTACAAAACAACTCCTGCACCTAAGGCTTAGGAAACATTGCAGAAGAGGGGGTGGAAAGATTGTAAAAGCAAGAGAATCATGTAGTTTGCTGTAAAATGTTTCCTATAAATGTTAGAAGCAACACCTATAAAAAAAATCACCAGCATTGATACCTAAACATGAACTGAATGAGGATTCCAACAACAGGCATGCTGTTGGAGGTGGGCAAAGCTCACAGTGCCTCAACCCTTAACAAAGAACTACTAACAATTAAGGGATATGGAGAACTGCAGAAATGGTATTAGGGAAGAGCATACCAACTGGGCATCAAATACTGAATAGCTAGCCTTGAAAACATATAGAAAAGTAATGTTATATAGACTGAGCAGGCTGTGTTTATATTTTGGGAATATATGTGTGTATGTATATATATATATGTGTGTGGTGTGTGTGTGTGTGTGTGTGTGTGTATAGTGACTTTAAAATATTTATATTTATGGTATTATATATTATATATTATATGTATATATTATGAATTTGAAAGAGCTGGGAGGATATCTGAGGATTTGGAGGTAGGAAAGGGAAGGAGAAAAATCATATAACTATGATCTCAAGACATAAAAAAAAATGTCCCTGTTCTTCCTTTGGACAGAAATATTTCTGGGTTAATAGAACTTCTTAAAAGAATAGGGACAAAAAATTGGAACAGAGACTGAAGGAAAGGCCAACTGGGGAATGGTCCCACCCACTATGTGTCAGTTCCTGGGGAGGTCCGGCCAGCAACTGACCAATGCAGAGGCAAATGCTTGGGGCCAACCATCAGACTGAACTCAGGGAACTTGGTGGGGGAGCTGGCTGAGGGGTATTGTAACCCCATTGGAAGAACAACATAGGCTGACCTGACTACCCAGTTCTCCCAGAGACTAGACCACCAACCAAGGAGTGTACTGAAAGGGATCTTTGGCTTCAGATACATATGTAACAGAGGATGGCCTTGCCCGACAGCAACAAGAGGGGAGGCTCTTGGTTCCGGGGAGGTTTGATGCCCCAGAGTAGGGGGATGCTGGAACAGTGGGGCAGGAGAATGTGGGTGGGTGGGGACACTCTAATGCCAGCAAAAGGGAGGGGGAAGGGAAGATGTGGGTTAGGGGTTTGGCAGAGGGGTAACCAGGAAGTGGGATATCATGGGATGAGGGATGGGTAGAGGGGGTAACTGGGAAATGGGATATCATTTGAGATGTAAATGAATGGAATTATTAATAAAAGTTAAAAATAAATAAATAAATGAATACATTGAGTGCAGATATGATGAAGTTTATAAAATTAATATTAGGTACAGTTTGCAAAAGCCGTTGCAGTATCACACAGGTTCCATGACTAACTAGTAAATATCAGTTTCATGCATAATTATCACTTTTTTATTGATTATTTTATATATTTACATTTCAAATGTTATCCCCCTTCCAGGTCCCTCTGCAAACCCCCATTCCATCCTACTACTTCCTGCTTCTATGAGGGAGCTCCTCCACTCACCTACCCACTCCCACCTCACTGCCCTAGCATTCCCCTATGTTGAGGCATTTCGTCTCCACAGGACCAAGGGCCTTTTTCCCATTGATGCTAGTCCTCTGCTACATATGTGGCTGGAGCCATGGGTCCTCTAGTGTGTACTCTGTGGTTGGTGGTTTAGTCCCTGGGAGCTTCGGGGGGGTTTGGTTGGTTGATATTGTTGTTCTTCCTATGGGGTTGCAAACCCATTCAACTCCTTCAGTCCTTCCCCTAACTCCTCTATTGGGGTCCCTGTGCTCAGTTTGATGGTTGGCTGCAAGCATCTACATCTGTATTGGTTAGGCTCTGGCCTCTCAGGACAGCCATACCAGGCTCCTGTCAGCAAGTGCTTCTTGGCATTAGCAATAATGTCTGGGTTTGGTGTCTGCAGATGGGATGGATCCCAGGTGGGGCAGTCTCTGGATGGCCTTTTCTTCAGTCTCTGCTCCATTCTTTGTCCCTGCATTTCCTGTGAGCTTGGGTGTGTCAACACTCTTGGAGGATAAGATTTTCTGGGCAGGATTGGGGTGCAGAGGTCTGTGGCACAGGGTCAGCTCCTAGGCACAGATGGAAACCAGGTAAATTGTCATGTTGAAACTTTGGAGCTTGCCTGATTGCACTCCAGAGGACCCAGCAGCAGGGATCAGAGCACAGCACACCAAACCACTCTTGCAGGCTCCGTAATTATTATTCTTGTTGTCTCGTTATTATAGTAAATAAAAGAGAAAGCTCTTGTTAAGGTTTCTATGATGTGAAATGTCCAATACAGGCTCATGTGTTTGAGTACTTGTTTTCTACTAGGTAGTACAGCTTGAGAAAGTGTAGAAAGCAGAGGAGGTTGGGCCTAGCTGTAGATCAGGTAGACTGTTGGGGAAGGGTTAAAGCCAATGTATTTAGTTACCTCATAGATTCTCGTCTGGACACCAGCTGCTCCCACCACCATGCCTTCCCTACCCTCTCAAAGCACAAGCCAAAATAAAGCCTTTGTCCCTGTATGTTATGTAGGTGTTCCCTATGAAATGAAAATCAACTAGTAGAGGTAGCCCATGGGGACATGAAATGAGAAAACTCTAGTGGGTTGTGCCAGCTTTGCTTGATCCACTGATGCTGTGATCTCATCAGGAGCCATGTCAGTGTGAGGAACGACAGACAGCTGCCCATAGAATGCACTGGCTGAGGCTGGTTTCTATCATTGTGCAGAGGACATTTGGTGGTGACTGAAGGACCTGAAAGTTGTGGTTGGACTTAGAGAAGTTGGTGATTGGTTTAGGTTTGGACGTTGGTGATTGATTGACTTTGACATTGATCATCTGCTACATTTTGTCATAATTAATTTTTCTCCCTGCAGTTTGGTTGCACTTAGAGTCTTCTCAGTTTTTGGGCTATGTGACTTTATGCATTTGGAGATTTTTGGATTCAGGTTTGTCTCTGGTTATGGTATATTTCCAAGTTAATTATCATCTTTTTTCTTTTTCTGAATTTGCACTTTATTTTTGTCACTTTAAATTTGTGCCTTCTTTCTAATTTTAAGTTTCCATTGGTATGAATTAGTTGTACAAAGTAAGGAATTTCACTGTCATTTATATATATGCACTTTTATCATGTAAACTTGGTCTACTCTGGTACTGTCTATCCCATCCCCTCTTTGATCTTCCAATCCCCTCCTAAGCCTCCCTTTACTTAAGCCCACTTCTATGTCACCCAGATTCCTAATATATGAAATAACATGAGAATTTTCTTTGTTACACTGTATTTATTAATGAAATACAATGATCTCAATTTATGTCCATTTCTAGAAAATGGTAATTTTTTTATTCTTTATAACTGCTATTTGCATCTTGCCCTTGCTCCTATGTATATGCTGTATGTCAATATGTGCATATTACATTCCACAAATTCCTGGGTAAAAGCATGTTGAATTTCAAGCTAAGTATTAAGTATTCTCTTGTGTGTTTGGGTAAGTGTGAGAATGTGCATTGTATGTGCATGTGGATATGAGGCTATGCACAGGACCAAATGAGTGTGCATGGAGGCCAAGGTCTACTGTCTTGCTCCAGCACTCTTTCATGTTACCATTTAAAATAGGATTTTTATGAAGAGATCACTGATATGGTGATGGCTGGTGATTTCTGGGCATCTTTCAGTCTCTGCCTCCACCCTACAGTGCTAGTTACATCTATGTAGCACCACATATGGCTTTTTATACAGGTGCTAGGTATCTGAACTCAGAGCCTTGTGCTTCCTTGGAAGACAGTTTGGTGACTGTCACTGCTCTGTAGCAGTGGAGCTGGTGAAAGAAACAGATGCAATTTTAGCCTCAGATTTCTAAATATCAAATAAAATAAGCAAAGCCTAGTAAACTGTGAGGTTGCCAGCCTGAATGACTGCCAAAGAAAAATGAAGGAAGCAGAAACTGTTTTCCCAGGATTCTTCCATATAAGATGAGAGGATTAGAAAAGATACAGCTTTTTTGAGCTGAGCATATTAGTGCTTACCCACAATTTGACTGCCAGCTTTGCTGTTTACAGTGTGTGTGATCTGGACCAGTCAACTGACTTCTAACTTGACTACCTCTTCCTCCAGGGCTTGTCAAGATTGTGTGAGAAACTTGGTGTGAAATCTCACTGCATCATTTGTCACAAATGGTAATCACTCTCCACAAAACCCCAGAGTAGCAGGTCATCTACTTTCAGGGCAATACCATGTGTATCAATATATTCTGCAAATGTTGCTGAAACGGGAGACACTGCTTTGGCCATAGGAAACCACAATTTTTTTTTTCCTAAAGTGCACATTTTTAAAAGATATATTTTTATTTTATGCTATATGTGTGTTCCTGACTATATGTATATGTATATGTATGTGTATGCCTGTATGAGCAAGTGCCCATGGAGGTCAGAAGAGGCTGTCACTTCCCCTGGAGCTGTCTGTTACAGTCAGTGTGAGCTGCCTAATGTAGGTGCTGGGAACTAAGCCCATGTCCTCTGCAAGAGCAGCATGTACTCTTAACCGCTGAGCCAACTTTCCAGCCCGAATTTACCATTTGTTTGTGTATGTGTGTTCACACATGCTTATCTGTGTTTACTAATGTATGCACAACCAGACCAATGGACACATGGAAATTGGAGAACACTTTGTGAGAGTCTGTTCTTTTTTTTGAGACAGGGTTTCTCTGTGTAGCCCTGGCTGTCCTGGAACTCACTCTGTAGACCAGGCTGGCCTCAAACTCAGAAATCCACCTGCCTCTGCCTCCCAAGTGCTGGGATTAAAGGTGTGAGCCACCACATGGCTTCAGGGATTGAACTGGATTTGGACTCACAGGTCCAAAATTGTGTTGTTTGTTTCATATTGAGACGGATTTGTGGGACAAGGTTTTATTTTTACCATGCCACATATAAGAAATGTCATTTTTCCAACTAAATAATCTGTTCTTTAGAGCACATGGAAGACATCATACACAGACACATGCATGCACATATAATAAATAAAAGTCTGGAAGAGTGGTTCGCATGGTGGGTGAACAATGAGACTCCTATGCCAGCTTTCATGATGACTGCCAAGTTCCCTTCAGCACTCTGCCTCAGTTTCCTCATATATATGAGGGAGATAATGACATTGAGTGTAGTACTGTGGTTTATAATTACAAAACTTATTTGACCTTTGCTAATTTTCTTATTAAAGTTTTGTTAATTGTAGTCCATGAAATAGATTGGTAACATACAGATTAATAGGGGAAAATAAGATTTATCACTTAATCAAGAAAGGAAAAAAATGGAGACGCATTTTGGGTGCTTAACACAAGCATGGGAGTCTCTTCCTCAGTTAGGCTTTAGGCACGCCCCACTTCAAGATAATCTCACCATTTGCTTGTTTGCCTTTCTGTCTTCTTTTCTTTTTTCTTTTAAAGTCGGGTTCTCAGTAAATAGCCAAGGCTGACCTCAAACATACAATCTTCCATTTTCTTTCAATATCTGAGTTTACAGGTATATACTACCATGCCTAGCTGAATTGGGCTTTTGTCCTGGGCTACAGGATACTCCTATTCAGGTGCAGGCTGGTGTTTAGACCGGGCTGACCACAGCAGGAGACACTGCTAGGTTTCATCATCTGTGCAAAAGTTTCTTCCCCCCATCACACAGAAAATTGGCTGTACTAACCCCATTCTAATAAAACAGCTTAACTTATCTAATATCAAAAATGAATCGCTGTTTTAGAGTTTACAGAGAGCTGCCATTTTCTTTGAGCTTCAAAACACAGTTCAAAGCTGCTTAAATCAGTATCTTCTTGGTTAAAACCCTAATTACAATGCCTTTGTTTTTGTTCAGGCTGATGCCTACATTCAGAGTCACATGACTTAAAAGAGTGATTTGTGGTTGCAAATATATATGAAGAAAGCTGTTGCTGCTGGAGAGAAGAAATAAGATGGCATGATGGCTATTCTTTGTTTTCAACGCGACTATATCCAGAATTAACTAAAACCCAAGGGGTGGGTACACTTGTGAAGAATTTTTTCGTAATTAAATTGTTTGAAGTGGGAAGATCTACTTTTAATCCAGATCTTTTGAGGCAGGAAGATCCACTTTTAAATCTGGGCAACACCTTTTGCTGGCAGCTTATTTAAAGGACATGGCGGAAGGAAGCTTGTTCTCTCTTTGCGTGTTTACTTTTGCTGGCAAGTTTATTTCTTCATGACATTAGAGCTGGCTTCTTCCAGATTCTGGCATATGTTGAAGAAGAACTGAGACATCCGGCTTTGTGGAACAACAACTAGATTCTTGTATGGTCTGTTAGTGGACAGCCATTGTTGCAGTCTCAGGACCACAGCCTGTGAGCCATTCTAGGAAATCCCATAGATATTTGTTTTTAAAATTCTGTACCACCAGAGAACTCTGAATAATACAGAAGGAAAGAAGAAGACACCACAGTGAAGATCTCACTATTCAGATAAGCTCCCCAAGGTCAAAGTCATCAGAAGCTATCTGAGTTATCTCTGCCTGGACAGGTGTCACATGTCCATACCTTATTGTTGGGGAAGAAACTCTCCTTTAGGGATGAGAGTTCTCAGAGAACCCCTTCACATTCAATTGCAGATTAAAGTCCTGTTCCAAAGGAGATTGGGTTCCCACTCTCACACTGTCTTCCTACAGAAAATCAAGATCAAGTGAGCTTTTGTCCTTCTGCTCCATGGGACATTTCTGTCCTCCTTGTCTACCCAAACAGTCAGACTAAAGTGGTTTCCTTAGTACAATCCAGTCTCCTCTCTATGGGGAGGCAGCCTTTGCTCAAGTCTTCCCAGGAGTGGTGTCACACAATACATATCTAGTGGCCTTTTCTCTTCGTTGAATAGACAGAGCTTGGGAGATTTGAGCATACATATGTGGCCTTCTGTTTCTTTGTAAGAGCTGTTTGGCCTGCTGTAACATTCTTTAGAAGTGAGGATACAGACAAAGAGAACCCAAACATACTATCCTTCTGCTGGGATTCGAAACTAGTCTAGTCACTGTGGAGGCCAGTACACAGGTCTCTCAAAAAACCTAAAACTCTATCACATGACCAAATTAACCCACACCTGAGTATAGCCAATGAACCCTGAAGTCTTACCACAGATACTTGCACAAGATATTTTATTGCTGTTCTCTTCACAGGAGCTAACAAATGGAGCTAGTGTAGATGCCTATCAACAGATGACCTTTTAAGGAAAATTATATTACAGATAAAAATGCCATTTTCAGCAGAAAAATGAAATGAAAACATATATTTACAGAAAAGTCAGTTATGTTCCACTGTTATGGAACTTATGGACACTGTTTTAAGTGAAATAAAGCAGAGTCAGACAAAAAACAAAACAAAACAAAACAAACAAACAAACAAAAAAAACCCCAAAAAACAAAAAACAAAAAAAAAAGAAAGCTGCAATGTGGCCATTTTCAGGACAGCTCTGACATCTAGTGGCTGATGCTGAGGTAGAAGATAGCTCTTTCTCCACAAAGAGTTAGTTTATTTGAATCCAAATGTGACTGACTATGCCAGGGAATGTGGATTCAGGTTGCCTCAAGTGACCAAGATTCCTTCAAGGGAATATAACATTCATTGTCATGGGGAAAAAAGTCCAAAATCAATGTAGTTCTCAGATATATTGAGATAAATGGGTTACAGAAGAGTAGGGAGACTATGCTTTAGGTTTCACTTGCTTTCTTACAGCAAACTGAGCTAGAGTTTGTGGGAGCCAGTGGCTTCCCATACACTGCAAAGTTTTGACCTTATAGTCACAAAGGTGTTGGTGCACATACATATCAGTGGCCATTGAAGTGTGTGAAGATGACCAAAGACATTTTTGGTTTTCATCTGTAACACTCCACTTTTCAAGAAGTATCACATTTTAGTTAGTGAATCACTGTTAAGAATCTTCAAAACAGATGTCACATTAGGTGGTAGACCCATCTTAAAATTTCATCCTTAGCCGGGCAGTGGTGGCGCACACCTGTAGTCCCAGCACTTGGGAGGCAGAGGCAGGTGGATTTCTGAGTTTGAGGCCAGCCTGGTCTACAGAGTGAGTTCCAGGACAGCCAAGGCTACACAGAGAAACCCTGTCTCGAAAAAAAAAAAAAAAAAAAAAAATTCATCCTTAACTGGGAACTCCACGTGGCCTAGTGGAGGCAGGCCCTATTCACCCAGCCCTGTGGAGACACATCTTCCTTCTCATCCACAACTTGGCCTAGGGGTAGAGCCAGTCCTCTAGACCCTCTCTCACATTCAGAGACAATTTGACTCCCAGGAGGTCTGTCACAACCAGGCTCCCAGGTGAGACACCTCCCACCCGAGTACCTGGCCTAACTGGGACTAGTATAGGCAGGTCCTTCCTTCCTGCTGGAGACACGCCATTCTGGTCGACAACTGTGCCCAGGAGCAGATCAGTGCTCTAGCACCACCTTGCCCATACCCAGACATTTGTTGTGAAATGATTAATGTATTGTTTTTTCTTCGGTGTAGTTCCCCTCCTTGTGTTGGAGTTTTCCTTCTATTATTCTCTGTAAGGCTGTATGAGTGGAAAGATAGTGTTTAGATATAGTTTTGTTATTGAATATCTTGGTTGCTCCATCTACAGTGATTCAGAGTTTTTCTGGGTATAGTAGCCTGGGCTGGTTTGCACCTCTTGCATTTTTAGGCGTAATTTATAAAATTCCTGTTCCTAGACATGTGTCTTGGAAGCATTTCATGGGTTCAAACCTGTCAGGAGCCATAATGGGACAAGCTAATAACTAGCAGGTAATCATCCTGAGATGGCCTGCTTTGGATTATTATATAATCTGTGACAGGTGCATTCTTATAAGCAAGGCTGTAAGGGATTCTTTTTAGGAAAGATTCCTGCTATTAATATGCCTTTCCTATTATTATTAAATATATATAACAATCACTAAGTAATAGCACACCCCTTTGGAGCAGATCTCTGCAGATCCATGATACTGTCTTGTAGTGATGCTATATAGACAAATAGATGACTTAAGTCATAATGATGATCCTATAAGAATTTCTAAAATTATATCAATGATTATTAACCTCTTTTATAGTGGGACTTCTATTAGGTCCTTTTCTGATAGTCAAAACTATGATGAGAACCTGCCAGTCTTCCAAGTGTCACCAGTTAATTGCTCTTAGACAGTAACCAGACTTTCTCCTACTCAGAGTACATTTTAAGAGGCTGTAAAACCATTAAGCCAAGGTCATAAAAAGAGAACTAATGATTAATTATAGGTGTTAGGATAGCAATGACATCACCACATGCCTGCAGAACTGATCGGTTTCATAGGACTATGAGTTTGAAAGCTGTGTGTTTTTTGTTTTAGACATTTGTGTGTGTGGGTGAAGATCAGCCACCCAGCATGTGAAGAGAGAGCTGGGACCCACACACTGTGCCTGCAACACAAATGTTACTAAGAAGATCCACATAGCAACCTGGAATAAACCTCTGTTTATGCAAAAGAAGGATGATTATTTTCTTTTCAAAATAAATTTTATTGTCTTTCTCAGCTGCCCAGTGCCACCACTGTTCCTTGATATATCATTTCATCATACTAGTAGGCTTGGTGAACAGAACCTAGGTAATTCACAAGCATCCACCACATTCATTGCCTGCAGTATATCTCAGACTTCTTGTTACAACAGGCTCACTTCCATCCTTAGGTCAACATCTTCAAATCATTTTAGCATCTCTTTTTAGGTTCCTCTATCTGATGTTTTCCTCCTTTTGTGGCTTCCTTTGCTCAGCATATTGCCCTCTTGTTTGACCTATCTGACATAAATGTCAGGATCTCTTGGCCCTCTCTTTCTCTGAAGCATGTTGCTAATGTGAAGCATGTTGGCCAAGAGTAACTCACATTTTTTTTTTTTTTTTTTTTTTTATGGATCCTGGGTGCTGTGACGACAGGTTTGCACCTCTTGCATTTTTACGTGTAATTTGTAAAATTCCTCTTCCTAGACATTGTATTGAGCAAGCATTTCATGGGTTCAAACCCTTATCATAAACCCAGGTGTTGACACTTTCACAAACATTTACTGTGACTAGAATTTTTCTGTACTTGTTTTTACATGCATGTTGACTTCAGTTCCTTAAAGAGTTGATGTCTTGAAGATGTTCTCTGGAGCCATCTTTGGTGTGGAGAACTTTCTCCCAGTGTCTGTCTCATACCCAGTTTATGTGTCTTCCTTTGAAACAATAGACAGGGGCTGTGTTGTGCATATCCTCCAGAGTGACCTCAACAAGCATGACGCTTTTATTCAGAGGTCCCTCTGTGTACTCCAGTTAAGGGTGTGCAGCCTGGGGGTGGTTGGATGGAGTGTTCATTCATGACATGACAGTGTTATTAAGGGCCTTGGGGAGATGTAGTATGTTCATCAAAGGAGTGTGTTCATGAGATGAACAAATTGTTTGTCCTAGACATCAGTCTAGGCAGAAAATTTAAAAACTGCAAGCAGAGAGAGGTGGGCCATTGGTGGGGGGTGAATATGTGGTACAACAATAAACTGAAACTTTATTTGAACAGACAAATAGTCCCCATGGGGTCATAGGAGGACCGCAGACAGAAGTGGGTATCCTGTTCTCTCCCATCAGATCTTTAATATGCTTTACAGCACCTCTGTTCCTTCTATACATGACAATGGCTCGGGGGTACTGAACTTTCCCCAAAGGGAAGAAGGTTGAGCTCCCTGGATACGACTACATATGTCCTCATTGATTCCTTGGTGTCATTCTTGATAGAAGCCTGACATTTGCTCATAATGGAGTTGGCACCTAGGATACTAGATCTGTCTTGGCGTTGGGCAGTGTGTGGGTCTGCTTAAAATTGTCATAAGTATGATAGTGCCCCATAGATACTGATCTGCCTTGTGCACAGCCGAAGACCAGGGAAGTGTGTCTTCCCTGAGGTCACTTAGGGGATAGTCCATGGATAATTTATCCAACATGAGGGTACAATATGGCAGTCCCTGTCTATTGATCCCTCCTGGAGCATGCCTTTTCGCGTCACTGCTTTTCCCTTGAGGAACAGTGTGTGGCTGCTTGGGCATCAGGCTTGCCTTGTAATAAAAATGAGGTGGGTCCCATGGGCACTGGACACTTAAGAGGTCATGCACTCCTCCTGGCTACTGATACGACAAAGGGGCCACTAGTTGATTCTGGAGGCTAATTGATGAGTTCTGGTGCAATATATGTCCTCTACCCCATGAGTTTTGGTCCTGTGGTGCTGGGTAGCATGTGAGATGACCACTAAGGACATGACCTGCCCTGAGATTCAGTATGCATTCAACCTTTAGGATAACAAGCAGCTGTGTGTGTGTGTGTGTGTGTTTGTGTGTGTGTGTGTGGCATTTACTCACACCCTGGGTGTTGGGTCTGTCCTATTGTCTGCCTATTGTGGCAATTCGCTGAAAACCAGAGTGGCCTTGAACTCCGAAGTCTGTTTGTCTCTTCCTCCCCAGTGCAAGTATCAAGGTATGTGCTAGGCCCTAAGATGTACTTAAATACCTTTTCATGAGATGGAAGTTTGGCTGGGTGTTGTCTTAACTTGATGTCAACCATTCCTTGTATTCCCTCTAGCATCAGACTTTTCTTTAAATTTTTTTCAATGTCCATAAACACAGGATTTAGTTGCATTAAACGCCCTGTTTCTCAAACTGTACATTTTGCTTATTTCCTAGCTCAGTTTGCTCCTTTTCATTATAGAACAGCATAAGATCAGCCAACAAGAATCACATGACACAATCAATGCTAGGCTGCTTTAACTGTCCACTGCCAAAGCTTTTAATGCATAACTCTTCAATTTATCCTCAGGTTATTTTTAACACAGTGGTAAAGAGCAGCAATGTTCTCAGTCAAAATATCACAAGATTGTTTTCTAGGCCCCATACTAATATTCTCCTCTGAATCCTCTTGAGCCTCAGCTCAAGACCTCACAGTTTAAATTACCCCAGGCATCACTGTCTTCCATGCTTCTCCTATTATGACCCATTAAACCCTGCATGAATTGTCCATTGGCTCTTCTAGCTCAAAGCCCCAAAGTGTTCCTTATTCCTCCAAATGAAAGCATGGGCTGTCCTATCATAGCAACATCACAGTCTGTGGTACCAATTTCCATCTCTGTTATTTTTTTCTTGATGTGAAGAGGAACCATAATCATTGCAACTCTTAAAATAGAAAACATTTATTGAGGCTGGGTTATATTTCAGAGGTTCAGTCCATTATTATAACAGAAAACATGTTGGCATACAGGCAGACATGGCACTGGAGAGTTAACTGAGAATTCTACATCTGGATTGAAGACAACAGGAAGAGAAAGGGACTCTGGGCCTGGGTTGAGCATTTGAAACCTCAAAGCCCACCCCTAATTCAAACACAAGCTCCAACATGTCTATATGTGATCCAACAAATGCACACCACTTAATAGTGCCACACCCTTTCAGCCTACTGGGGCCATTTTCTTTCAAACCACCACAGTCATATTTTAGAAAAGAGTAAATTTTCTTTTTTTTTCCCCTGGATATTTCCTTTTTTATATTTCATATGTTATCCCCTTTCCAGGATCACCCCCCACCCCAGAAATCCCTTCTCCCATCCCCAATCCCCTGCATTTATGAGGGTGTTCCCCCACCCACACACCCACTCCTACCTCACCACCTTTGAATTCCTCTACTCTGGGGAATCAAGATTTCACAAGACTAAGGCCTATCCTCCAATTGATGCCTGAAAAGATTATTCTCTGCTACATATGCAGCTGGAGCCATGGGTCCCTCCATGTGTACTCTTTAGTTGGTGGTTTATCCCTGGGAGCTCTCAGGGGGTATGTATTTTTCTCCACCTCCTCCTCTTCCTCCTCCTTCTCCTCCTGCTTTTAACTTTCTGGTACCAGCCAAAGATTAAGAATGCATTCCTGCATTTTAGTATACTCTGGCCTTTTTCCCAAGTTATCTTTAGCCTTAGCACATACTTCCTACACATGGCTGCTTGGTGACCTCCATGCAACAGGAATGGTTCTTGCTGTCCTCTTCATTCCCTCTTGTTGGCAGCTCCTAATGTTTCCAGCAAGCCTGTCATGTTTTACTCACAATACTTGAATAAAATTGTTCATGAGCTTCTTTCAAGGTTTTTATAACATTATTTTATTCACAAAATTAAAACTTTAAAAAGGAAACTCTGATATCCACAGTACCACCACCAAGTATGAGCCCAATGAAGCCTTGATTTCTGTATCCTTGGTTTCTATAAAAAAGAGGCCTTGTGTAAATGTCTCTACCTGTGAAAACATCCCCAAACTTACACATGTTCTTTTTATAAACACACTCATTGTAGTTATATTAGTAAAATTACATACCTTTTACATTTTTATGTTTAGTGTGTGTGTGTGTGTGTGTGTGTGTGTGTGTGTGTGCTCATATGAAGTTTAGGTGCAACAAGCCTTGGCAGGAGTTCAGGGGTCCTGAAGAGCACATCTCATCTCTCAAACTTGGGTTACAGGTTGTTGTGAGCCACTATGTGTTGCTGAAACCCAAACCAGGACTTTCTTAAGACCAGGAAGCTATATTTTTGCTTTCACATGTTAATTATACAAAGTGAGAGAATGTTTGTTATGAGAAATCCATGTGGGTATATACTGAAATTTGGCTATAACAATCTTTCTACTTCTTTCTTCTTACCGTGTCCAAATCCATAGAAGGCCCCTGTCATTTTAAAAAAAAAATACATCAGTATCAATTTTCTAATGTATAGTGTTTAACACAAGAGTTTATACTTTAATTCTTATGGCTCAGAAATTTGTGTTGTTGTTTGTATTTAGGAGAGCAAAATAAAAACTTTCCAACACATTAAACAATGAAAACATTAAGAATACATGCAACTCAACAGACCTTTATATAAAGCTATGCATTTGTCAATGCTTCCCCCTAATCATAAGGTCTATTGGCTGTGTAAAAGATTCTTTTTCCTATCAGGACATCCAAGTCTTAATGAAAGGAATAAGATTAAAAGACAGAGATAGTACCACTGATAATATTATGACAATTTATACCAAACTTGCTGTCCTTTGAAGGAAAGGAAAACAGTTATTTGTGTGACTACATGCAGAGAAAAACAGCAAGTCCCTTTTTTTATTCTTGTCAATTCCATAAGAATAAGCTCTTCTTGACCTGAGTCCTTATAAGAGGGGCCATCCCTTGAAAAGGTGATGCATTGGTGGCCAGGCTAGCCAGTTGCAAAAGAGACTGAAACAAATGAATAGGCTTGCCCAGGTCCTGCCATGGGGGTGTAAGCCATTACTCAAAGCACTGTGCATGTGGTGACCTCATTGAGGTAAGTTACATTTAGGTGTTACAAGGAAGAGCCAGGCTGGAAAAGCCAGTTCCCTTGTTCATGTCTATATGATGCTCTCTGGACAGCCCTGAATGTCAGCCCCGGATTCTGGCTCCACAGCTGTTGGACACATGCTGTGACAGCAGTCTTTATCCAAGGGCTAGTATACCAGCAATAGCAGAGGATTCCAAATCAGTCTGTTTATGACGATAATCGATAACAACAGTGTTTGGATCTTTCAAACCTTTCTGAGTATAAAGATTCCAACAAGGTAACGCCAGAAGGAAGTGCTGACTGTGCATAATTCATGTGTTCAGCTGCTGAACTGTATCTCAGCACTTACTAAGCAACACTGCAGGAGGTTTAGACTTTGTTTTCTCTGCTTGATTGCCAGTATTTCACTTTCTATCACACAACTTCCCCAGAACCCAAACAGCCCTCCAATTGCTACACTTGGACATCTGCAGGACCTTGGAATAGAGTTCTTCCTGATGGGTATAGGCTTCAGATCAAGTCACGTTAGGTTTCTACAAGTCCGCGGCTGCAATCGCAGCTGGTTCACTGCAGTACCTTAAAACTCACACCTTTCTCACGTTCCTTTTTAACTCACTTTAGGTCTCCAGAAATTCATCTTCGTAATCCCCATCTTCCGCTTGGAAAACGAAGGCTCCGTTTGCCATTCTGCCACATCTAGCTAGCGTGGTTTTCTGTCAGTAGTGATGGCAGACGTCTTTGCTACAGCCTCCAGTACAATGGCGATGGGTAGAAATGTGTACCGGGAGCTCTTCTGTCTGTGGTGCAACCCACGGCGCGAGGTCTCTGCTGAAGCATTTAGCAGGGCACGAGGGCGCAAAGGCCTCTGGGTGGAGCAGTTAACTGGTAGTAGCACGAGGGAGCAAAGGCCTCTGGGTAAAGCAGTTGCTCTGGTATTGCAGTAGGTTCAAAGGCATCTGAGTAAAACAGTTGGTAGGTGTTTCTGTTTCTTGTCCCTGGAGAACTCTGGAAGCATCTCAGCAGTTGGGCTCTGTGGGCTTTTTTGCCATAGGTAAGAGGGGTTACCTATTAAAAATAATTATAAAATGGTAATGTATAATACAATTACCATTGCCTGGGTCTTTCAGTTTTGTATGCACCAGAGCTTCGGGCCTATGTTACAGTGGTTTAAAATAATCTATCATCAGTAATTTCCCACATGTACACATTATAGTTAGATAAGATTCATTTGTTTCTCCTGCCTCTAACTGCAAGAGGGTGTTTTCCTGTTAACCAGGTGAAGTGAGCGCTGTCTCCTGTGCTTACATCTCAAGTAGCCACAGCTTTGCCCTCCTGCTTCTTACTGTAAATATTTTTGGATCCCTTTAGAGTAGGCTGCCTATGTTTTATAGATGTTGTTTACTGGGGCATATTGCCATGTCTTAACGTCCAGCATTCCTGTTGGTTTCCAGAGACTCCGTGTGTGTCCATGTCTCCTATCACATAGGGAGGAAATCAGTGGCATACATAGAAATTTATTAACTATAATCTAAGAGCTGAGTGCAAAAGAAAGGTAAAGGAAAAGGCACATGGCTGCTGCTAAGTAAGTTTGAGGAAACTATTGGTTGTAGAGATGTGGTTGAGCATAGCTAGAGGGAGTGGCCTGTGGAAATACCTAGAAGAGCCCTGAGAAGCCTGAGGTGGGCCATATGAGGCGAGGGAGAGGGACAGAGGGACACGGTGAAGCAGCCAGGAGCCCAAAGGTTCAAAGTGCAATTAAGCAGCATGTTTGTATTACATAGGGAAGAGGAGACAAGCCCCCTGGGCTGTGGAAATTCAGGGTGTGCGCTGAGGCATGCCAGCCAGGAGAGACCAATGAATGAGGGATGCAGAGAGGACCTGGCTGCCAGTTTGATATTTTAAATAGGCACCTTACTTGACAAATAATTGACTGTGTTGTTTACCCAGGATGCTCTTAGAAAATCTTCCCATGTTTTAGAATGTGACAATATTTTTTTCCATATAGATTTCCACAGTCTCCTTGAGTTTGCAAGACAGATACGGCATCATTGAGCCTCAGTCCCTTATTAGGACACTGTCAAAAGCCTAAATGAACACAGCAAGGTAGACTGTCTCTGAGGAATGACAACCAAGTTTGACCCCTGAGCTCTCAACATGGAAACATACATGTATGCACCAAAACCTACATCTTCATAAACACATACAAACCAATGCAATCTCTCTTTATCACACTCCTACCCCCAGTCCTTGTGCTTTCATAGATTTTGTTTGGAATTCACATCAAGTAGACTTTCTTTTTTTTTCTTTATTTTTCCTTTTTTTTTTTTAATCGGAAAATTTTTTTTTACATTTCAGATGTTCTCTCCTTACCCCATTTCCCCCCCTCCCTCCCAGGAACTCACTATCCCTTCCCCTCTCCTGCTGCCTCCACGTTGGTGTACCCCCACCCATCTTCCCCTGTACCTCACATTCCCACCCTCGAGTATCCCCCCCCCCACGACGTCCAGCCTTCATGGGACCAAGGATCTCTTCTCCCACTTATATATAGCTCCCTTGCATATATAGCTGGAGCCATAGGTCACTCCCTAAGCACTCCCAGGCTGGTGGATTAGACCCTGGGGGCTCTGGTTGGTTGGGATTGTTGCTTTCCTCATGGTGTCGCAAATCCTCTCAACTCCTTCAGCCTTCACTCTTTCTCCATTGGGAACCCCATGCTCAGTTTAATGGTTAGCTGTGAGCATCTGCCTCTGAGTATGTCAGACTCTTGCAGACTTCTAAGGGGACAGCTATATCAGGCTCCTGTCAGCATGTACATCCTGACATCCACATCAACCTCTACCTTTGGTGACTGCACATAGGATGGATATCCAGGTGGAATGGTCTGTAGACTGTCCCTCCTTCAGTTTCTGTCCTGCACTGTTTCTCCATATTTGTACCCTTGAGTATTTTGTTACTCCTTCTAAGAAGGACTGAAGCCTCCCCTACTTGGCCATCATTCTTCATGAGCTTTATATGGTCTGTGAGTTGAATCTTGGGTATTTCAGGCTTCTGGGCTAAAATCCAATAATCAAGAGTGAATACCATGTATGTTCTTTTGTGATTGGGTTACTTCACTCAGGATGATATTTTCTAGTTCCATCCATTTATATAAGAATTTCTCAAATTCATTGTTTTTAATAGCTGTGTAATATTCCATTGTATAAATGTACTACATTTTTTGTATCCATTCCTCTGTTGAAGGACATCTGGGTTCTTTCCAGTTTCTGGCTATTATAAATAAAGCTGCTATGAACATAGTGGAGCATATGTCCTTGTTATGTGTTAGAGCATCTTCTGGATATATACCCAGGAGTGGTATAGCTGGATCCTCAGGTAGTGATATGTCCAATTTTCTGAGGACCCGCCAGACTGATTTCCATAGTGGTTGCACCATCTTGCAATCCCACCAACAATGGAGGAGTGTTCCTCTTTCTCCACATCCTCGCCAGCATCTGCTATCACCTGAGTTTTTGATTTTAGCCATTCTGACTGGTGTGAAGTGGAATCTCAGGGTTGTTTTGATTTTCATTTCCCTGATGACCAAGGATGCTGAACATTTCTTTAGGTGCTTCTTGGCCATTCGCATTTCCTCAGTTGAGAATTCTTTGTTTAGCTCCTTACTCCATTTTTTAATAGGGTTATTTGGTTGCCTAGAGTCTAATTTCTTGAGTTCTTTAAGAACTTCAAGTCTCTGAAGAAAGAAATTGAAGAAGATCTCAGGAAATGGAAAGATCTTCCATGCTCATGGATTGGCAGGATTAATATAGTAAAAATGGCCATCTTGCCAAAAGCAATCTACGGATTCAATGCAATCCCCATTAAAATACCAACTCAATTCTTTACAGAACTAGAAAGAGAAATTCTCAAATTTATTTGGAACAACAAAAAACCCAGGATAGCGAAAACCATTCTCAACAATAAAAGAACTTCTGGAGGAATCGCTATCCCTGACCTCAAGCTTTACTACAGAGCAGTAGTGATAAAAACAGCCTGGTATTGGTACAGAGAGAGGCAGGAAGATCAGTGGAATAGAGTTGAAGACCCAGAAATGAACCCACACAACTATGGTCATTTAATCTTTGACAAAGGAGCTAAAACCATCCAGTGCAACAAGGACAGCATTTTCAACAAATGGTGCTGGTTCAACTGGAGGACAGCATGCAGAAGAATGCAAATCGATCCATTCCTATCTCCTTGTACAAAGCTCAAGTCCAGGTGGATAAAGGACCTTCACATAAAACCAGACACACTGAAACTAATAGAAGAGAGGGTGGGAAGACCCTCGAATACCTAGGCACAGGGGGAAAGTTCCTGAACAGAACACCAATGGCCTATGCTCTAAGATCAAGAATTGACAAATGGGACCTCATAAAATTGCAAAGTTTCTGTAAGGCAAAGGACACTGTCAATAGGACAAAACGGCAACCAACAGATTGGGAAAAGATCTTTACCAATCCCACATCCGATAGAGGACTAATATCTCAAGTAGACTTTCATCCCTCCCACTTTATCAAAATTCTTGCTGTCTTTCAGGTCACAGAAAGCCTGTTGCTCCACATCCAAATTCAGTGGTCAGCTCCTAGCACTAACTCCCTGTGTTAGCATTAGCACAGTGCATCACTCAGCCTTCTGTGATGCTGTCCTCATCTGTTCCTGGTGACTCACCCTTGACTTTACCTCATGGTCAAGTGGCTACTTCTGAGTCCTGCTTGCTGGGACTCCTGTCTGAGGTGATGATTTTGATGGAATTTCCATGAAATTCTTTGGATGCTTTTCATTTTCATGAATGTCTGCATTCTTTTCCTTGTGGTGCTAATTTTACTCAAATCACTAAGGCACAATCTTTTTAATTGTATTGATTATAATTGAAATATCTTAGTAGAATTTTTATTGTTTTGTTTATGGAATTAGTAAATGCAGAACTTGCTTGACATATTCTGAACTAGTTGCTAAATTATTAGAACAATGGAAATATTGTATATATAAATTTAATTAGATGGCTGCTCAAAGGCTGAACTGGGATAGACACCTGCCACCAAGGCTGAGGATGGGAGTTCAGTCTCTGGAAGAAAGGGACTCCTACAGGTTATCTCCTGACCTCCACGTGTGAACTGTGGCTGTTGTCCATCCACATACAAACACATGTACACATTTAAATAAGGAGTGGTAGAATATGAAAATATAATTAGAATAAATATTTTTTCTTCCTTACTTAGATGCTATTGGCCTCTTTCTGAACCACTCAATGATTTATTCACATATAATAATAGAAATATCATTTAAAATCTAGAAACAAAGTCTGGATCAAATTGACCCGATGGTTCTACGACTTGTTTCCACAGGAGAACTCACTGTGTGATATGCTGCCAAGTACTTTGACATGAAATAAGGGCAAGGGAATGAATAGCAAAAGATGAACTATTCTGGAACTAGACCAAGCTCCCAACATGGCACTAAGCAGCATACACGTCTCAGAGCACACTTGACTCCTGCAGTATTATAGAGAGGAGTAAGTGGTTGCCTTCTGAGGCAAGGAAATATAAGCCAATAAGGGACTTTTCTTACAATCTAACAGGATGTATTGAATTGCTCTGACACTGGTTTGTCACAAACATGTGAAATATTTGCCTCAGCAAATCATATAGAAAGAAACGTGATGCCAGAGTTTATTGTTGGTTTGTCAATCATTGTTTTTGACTAAGATAAGCCAACTTCCCAGGGAGGTAGGTATTCAGCATAAATGACATGGGTTTTGTAATTTTAGGTATTTGGTAATCCTATCAGGGAATGTTAGAAACTTGCTTGGCAGCTAGTTTTCCATCTCCCAGGCTGAGTATACATATATAAAAGACATATTTTGAGAGAAGTTGTTCTTTGTGCTTCAAGAATCCAGGAAAAAAAAAAAAAAAAAGGTAGAGTCCCAGAGTATGTCTCCATTGCTAGGGGAGAGGGTCAGTGACAGTCTATGATCTTTTGGTCTTGGCTCTGGTGATGGGCAATAATGAAAGTTAGTTTTTAGCAGTTATAGATGTCACAGCAAGAATGGTTTTACATTAGAAATTAATTTAAACAAATTGATTTTAAACTATTTACATATTTTATCTGCTTTGTTCTTTTATATAGATTATTTCTTCTGCTGCAAAAGGAGTTCTGAGGACATAGCAGTGGAAACGTCAATAGTAAGCTTGGATTGGAAAGTCTTATCTGTAAGTATGTATAACAAGGATGTAGAGAAATTAAACTGAAAAGAGTTATGGTAAGCGCAGGAGTCCAGATGTTAGAAGAATGAATTTCCAACCATGAACCCCATTGTCTTGGATCCACAGAAGTAGCATGCTGGATGTTCCATTCTGTTACCTGAAGACATCTCTATACTTTAATGTCTACTTTAATAACAATCAATTCTATATAATACTCCATGCGTATTCCTTTAAAAATGGATAGGTGTATTTTGTTGTGCTCCCTAACATGGTTTCTAATCCAATTCTTCTTGGTGGGTAACCCTCCAGGTTTCAGATCTTTCTTTGTTTTGTGTGTTTGATGAACAAGGTTTAAATAGGGTTGCTATGTTGGTGTGGGTGGAGTTTATTGATGAGAACATGAAAACATCACTCCAGAAGTGTTCCTCCTCTTGGCAACCATTGAATGTTAAGGACTTTTTAGTATAGAAAGTTGAGCCTTATCTTCACAGCCATAGGTGGATTCACGACTTATATCAAGAAGTCAGTGCTTCACAGCAATTAGTCCCTTCACCTGGCTCTCTTATACTTTCTTCCCTCTTCCATGGTGTTTTCTTAGCATTGGAGGGTTGATATCCATGTTCCACTTAATGCTGGGCACTCAATGGTTGCTTCTTCCTAGCACTTTCATCAGGCATGAGGCTGTGCATATGTTAGTTTGTGTCCTGTTTCCTTTCCCTGAAATACAACTGTCATTCATGGGAAGGGGAAGGGAAGGTTGGAGAAATCATTCTCCTCCCCACCCCGCCCATCTCCAGGTTCCCCTCACAGAGCCCCTTCAGAAGCCCTTTGGCACTGGGGGAACCACATAACTCAATATCAGATCCCTCCCACGTGACCCAGCATGAGCTGTAGCTGGATCACCAGGAACCCTCTAAAGGGAACGCCGCTGTAGCCTTAGCCCTTGGTTGATTGAGAACTATCAAGTTGTCTGAGTATGCCTATTCACACAAGATCTCCAATCTGCTGCCCAGTGTCTTTGAGTTGCAGTGTGATTTACTGGGAAACTGATTGGGCAACGTTGGGAGGTTATGGAGGCCAGACCTCTTGCCTCTTAAAAGCATGCATGTGCAAATGAACAAGGCTTTTAAAAATCATCCTGAGGGCTTATATTCTGTTATCTGATTCCAGGGTCTCACCAGTTTCTTTGTGGTATTGTGTCCTGGCATGCTGGGAAGTCATATCCCCTTATAGATCAATAAGTCTTCAAAACTTGTCAGGTCACCACTCTTGGCATCCTGGAGTCTGAGGGTTTGACAAGCTGGGAACTGTATAGGAGTAACAAACCTGGGGAGAGGGGACAGAAAAGTTGGACAACTTTTGGAATGTAAATAAATAAAATATCTATTATTAATAATAATAGTAATACAAATAATACAATAATGATAATAACAATGCGAAAAAGACACATAGATGCTGAGGGCTGATACCTGAAGGTGTCCTCTGGCCTTCACACCCACCTGCGTACATTGCAAAATTAATGTGCACATGCACAAATCATTGAATCTCAAAGACATTATGATAACTGACAAAATAAACCAGTGTAAAAACTTTTACAACACTGTATTACTGTACTCTGACGTTATTGAAAAGAGGGCTACAAAGATATCACATTAATGGTGACCAGTGGGAGGGGCAACTAAGGAGGAAGGGGCAAGTAAGGAGTGACTGTAAGGAGTATCACAGGGATTATTTGGGACAGTGGTACTATTCTTTCTCCTGATCACAGAGGTGCTCACACAATTCCATATATGTATTGGTTTGCAAAACTGTATATGAAAAAGACCAATGTGCTCTTTCAATGTTTTGTTCTGTGTTAATGAAAATAAACTTGAGATAAGCACCCTCTTAGAGTCACTGGATCACAAATATTCAAGCTGTGTTCTTGCAAAACAAACAAACAAGAATACATTTCCGTAGGGAACTAAAGACTCTGATAGAATAGCCATAAAAGTAAAAGTTGAATGAGATGAGTTGATTGCACCCAAGTTCTATCAATTCTATATCTTTCCCAATTTGATGCTGGTTTTGAGCATTTTCTTTTATGATATATAGTATCAGACGACAATAAGGGCCCCCATGGCTGCTGGGAGAAGGAATGCCATACAAAAAGGATGTAGTGACCAACCACCAACCCATATTGGCTACTAAAATGAGCTCTGTGGAGGGATCTTCCATGTTTGATTATAGAAGGTACTCGAGCATCAGGAACCTGTTTAGAGGATGTGATGAATCTTTTTATTATTATTTTATTTCATTTTTGTAATCAGGTTTGATTTTTATTTTATTTTTTATTTATTTATTTTAAACTCCAGATTTTATTCCCCTCCCAGTCCACCCTCCAACTGTTCCACATCCTATACCTCCCTGTCTCCAGGAGGATGTCCCCAACCCCCAACCCCACCCTACCCGACCTCTAAGCTCTCTGGGGCCTCCAGTTTCTTGAAGGTTACCTGCATCTTCTTTGACTAAACCCAGGCCTGGTAATCCTCTGCTGTATATGTGTTGGGGGCCTCATATCAGCTAGTGTATGCTGCCTGGTTGGTGTTCTAATATCTGAGAGATCTCGGGGGTCCAGGTTAATTAAGACTGCTGGTCCTCCTACAGTGTCCCCCGCTCCTCAGCTTCTTCCAGCTTTTCCCTAATTCAACCACAGGAGTCAGCAGCTTCTGTTCATTGGTTGGTTGCAAATATCTGCGTCTGACTCTTTTAGCTGTTTGTTGGGTCTTCCAGAGGGCACTCATGCTAGGTCCCTTTTTGTGAGAGCTCCATTGCCTCAGTAATAGTGTCAGGCCTTGGTGCCTCTCCTTGAGCTGGATCCCACTTTGGGCATGTCGCTGGACCTTCTTTTCCTCAGGCTCCTCTCCGTTTCCATCCTTGTAGTTCTTTCAAACAGGAACAATTATGGGTCAGAGTTTTCACTGTGGGATGGCAGCCCCATCCCTCATTTGATGCCCTGTCTTCCTGCTGGAGGTGGGCTCTATAAGTTCTCTCTCCCTACTGTTGGGCATTTCAGCTAAGGTCCTTCCCTTTGAGTCCTGAGAGTCTCTCACCTCCTAGGTCTCTGTTGTATTCTGGATGGTACCCCCTACCTCCTACCTCCCTAGGTTGCCTATTTCCATTTTTCTGGTGGCCCTCAGGGCTTCATTCCTTTTCCTTCACCCAATACCAGATCATGTTCCCCTCTCCCCTCCACCCCTGTCCACTTTCCCTCCCAAGTCCCTCCCTCTCCACTTGTGGTTGCTTTCTTCTCCCTCCCAAGTGGGACTGAGGCATCCTCACTTGCATGCTTCAGCTTGTTGACCTTTTTGAGTTCTGTGTTGCTGTATCTTGGGTATGCAGCAATTTTTATTTGGCTAATATCCACTTATTAGTGAGTCCATACCATACATGTCCTTTTGGTCTGAGTTACCTCACTCAGGATGATATTTCCTAGTTCTATCCATTTGCCTGCAAAACTCAGAATGTCCTCATTCTTAATAGCTGAGTACCCATTGTGTAAATGAACCAAATTTTCTGTATCCATTCTTCTGTCTTGGAACAACTCGGTTGTTTCCAGCTTCTGGCTATCACAAATAAGGCTGCTATGAACATAGTGGAAGGACTAGTAGCTATGCCACAACACTTAGGCTGCCTGTACTTCCTTGGCAACAGTGTCCCATAGAATGTTGACATCTAATAATACAGATCTAGTACTCAGGATCCTATCTCATACTCCTGTGCATGCTGTCCAGACCCTGGCAGACCAAGTACAGTCTATGTGTAGTGCTATACATGAAAGAATGGAGAATGCAACCTATTCTTTCAGTCTATGCCTTCTTTATCTGGCAAACCTCTCATCCATCCTATCCATCTGTCTGGTCCCATCCATCTAGGTGTCTACTTTTCTACTCTCTTACTAACATGTGCTTGTCAGATGTCCTAGACCTGTCTTCTCTGAGATCTCACTACCTGGCTCTTTCCCAAACCCTATGGTCACAAGTCTATTCAGAGTACCTTGTGATACACGGCCTATCAACAAGATGATACCTGTTCATATCTACACTTTCAATCTAATTTGATGATTACTGATAGAGTCACTTTTCTCAGAGCTGCCATTTTGAGAGCTTCAGTATGTGAAGGTGAGATGGAAGTGTACAATTCAGGACACCTGACCCACTGTGCAGGCAGGAAGAATTTCTATCTATCTATCTATATCTATCTATCTATCTATCTGTCTGTCTGTCTGTCTGTCTGTCTGTCTGTCTGTCTGTCTGTCTGTCTGTACCCACCTACCTACCTACCTACCTACCTACCTACCTACCTACCTATCTATCTATCTATCTATTTATCTATCTATCTATCTTTCTATCCATCCATCCATCCATCTATCTTTATTAATCTTCAATCTGCATCACAGCATCCCATCATTTCCCAATCTGCACCCTACAAGTCAGTGACAACTCTGTGCTCCAGTTCTTGTTGACCCTGTGTGAAGACCATGGTGCAATCTGTTAATATGACTTGGAAGGGCTAGTTCCAGTCCATGTATATTATTTGGTCAAAGGTTAAGTCTCTGTGAATCCTTAAGGTTTGAGGTTAGTTGAGTCTGTTGGACTTTGTGTAGAGTTCCTTACCCCTCCAGGTCCCCAGTCCTTCCTCCAACTCTTCCAAAGATGCCCTGAGCTCTGTCTAATGTTTAGCCATGGGTCTCTTCATCTGTTTCATTCTGCTGATGGGTGGAACCTCTCATGGGACAGTTATGCTAGGCTTCTGTCTGCAAGCATAAAACAGTGTTAATTAATAGTGTCCTTCCATGGATTGTTCCTTCCATGGGATGGATCTCAAGTTGGGCCAGTCATGGGTTGAGCATCCCCTGACTGTCTGCAGTCTCTTTGTCCTTACATTTCTTGTAAGCTAACAAATTTAGGGTTGAATATTTTGTGGGTATGTTGTTGTCCTTTCCCTCCACTGGAAGTCTTGGCTGGCAACAACAGGTGGCTACTTTAGACTCCATATCCACCACTGCTTGGAGTCTCAGCTAGAATCACCCTCATAGACTTCCTGGAGTCTTCCTCATCACAGGTCTCTGGCACACACTTGGGATGAACCTCCAACACCTGTAAAAAGACTTGTGGTCACTTTCCCCTACCCTCTCTCCATGGTTTTCCCATACCAGATGTCTGTGTTCTAGTCCCTGTTCCCTCTCCCCTCCTAGTGCCCTCCATCCACCCATCCATCTCAGATGACTATTTTATTTCCCTTTGGCTGAGATTCAAGCATCCTCCTTTGTACCTTTCTTGTTCTTTAGCTTCTTTGGATCTGTACACTGTAGCATGTGTATCCTGTACTTTATTGCTAATATCTACTTTTAAGCGAATACATACAATACACGTCCATTTGGGTCTGGGTTACCATGTCTAGGATATTTTCTAGTCCCAAGGAGGAAGAATCATTCATTCATTCATTCATTCATTCATTCATGTACTGAACATCCCACTCACTGCCCCCTTCCAGGTCACCCCTTGCCACAATCCTTTTCCCATCCCCATCTTTCCTTCTGCTCTGAGCTAATTAGGCCACCTGAGTATTCCCCAAACCTGGGCCTTCAAATCTCTGCAAGGCTAGTTGTTTCCTCCCCCACTGAGGACAAACAAGGTAGCCCAGTTAGAAGAACATATCCCACATACTAGCAACAGGTTTTAGGATAGCTCCCTGTCTATTCTTTGGAATCCACATGAAAACCAAGGTGCACATCTACTACATATTTGCAGAGAGGCCTGGGTTCAACTTCATAATGTTCTTTGGTGGTGGTTCAGTCTCTGAGAGACACAAGGGGCCAGGTTAGTAGATTCTGTTTGTCTTCCTGTGGAGTTCCTATCCACTTAGGGGCTGCAATCTGTCCTCCTGTTCTTCCATAAGAGTCCCCAAGCTCCATCCACTGTTTGGCTGTGGGTGTCTGTACTTGTTTGAGTCATTTGGTGGATAGAGGCTCTCAGAGGACAGCCATATTAGACTTATGTCTGTAAGTATAACACAGTACCATTAATTGTGTCATAGGTGCTTACCTTACGGGCAGGTTATTGATTGGCTGTTCCTCGGTCTCTAGTCCACCCCAGTTTCTGAATTTCTTGTAGACAGGAGACGTTTTGGGTTGAAATTTTTGTGGGTTGGTTTGTGTCCCTATTGCTCCACTAGGGTTCCTGCCTGGCCACAGGAGGCAACCTCCCCAGGCTTCATATCCCCAACGTTGTGAATCACAGCCAATGACACTCACATTGATTCTTGGGCACCTCCCCTGTTCCAAGTCACTGTCTCCTATTCCAGGTCTCTGTCACTTTCTGGAGATGCCTCTATTTCCCCCTCCTCTATTAGGGTGCTCTGGGACATTATCAATGCCTTCAGACCAGTAGGTTTGGAAGAACTTAATGACTTTGGCATTCTTTTCATCCTGCTACATGTTATGGATGTCTGCCAATGCGATGATGCCAGTGCTGTGAGGTTATCCTCAGAGGACCATATGGTGGTGCTTTTTCTTAGCCCTTTGAACTCCAAAACTGGATGTTTGTTCTCTTTCCTCTATGAAACTTTAATTTAATCTGGGTGTTTTATCTTTTGATTATGTGTAGTATATTTGTATCAGCGTGGGATATGGTGAATATGTGCACACAAATGCAGATGAATAAGGAGATCAAGAGAACACTTCAGAACCCCTGGATCCCAGACAAGTTTTAGCGCCTGATGTGGTTACTGGGAATTGACATGTAGAGTGCTGAGGCATCTGTGTAGCCCCCAGACTCAGGATTTGTTAGGCAAGTGAAACACAGAGTGCCCTTTAGTTTGCATTGATTGATGCAGAACAAGAAGTTTAATACTGTCATCCTTGGGCTATGAAACTAACACTTGAGTTTCTTCTTTCATTTTACAGTTGCTGAAACTGAGGTCCAGAAACAGGACACAATTTTCTCAAAGAATTGTGTCTATTTCAGCAGCACACTGGCCAGACAAGAGTTTTGAGTTCTTGTTTTATACCTAAGGTATGATCTTCAGAATAGTTGCTCAAATGAATGTGGGTGGGGCAGAGAGGCAGGCAGAGCATCTGCTGGAGACCTACGGTGTTCAGAAATCCTGCCCCTGTCAGGGTTGATCTGTCACTGCAATGCTTCTCAGCAGAGAGCTCTTTCCCACTGCTGTCCTTCATGCAGATGTGTGTGGAAAGACTTTGGGGGCCTGGTGACTTGTCATTACTGCAAACACTGAAGAAAGTGGCAGAGAGTGGTCATCAGTGCAGGGAGAGTTACAATTCTTAGCAAGGTGATGGAGATTATTCTAGGACCTGTAGGCTTGGAAAGCCTGCCACCATCCCATGGCTCTCACATTCTGTTACTCTTCCAGGTCTGTGGAAGTGATATGTTTGTTCTTGTCACCTACAGACTCTCATGATCTTCTGTAAGGAAGACCTTTGGCAAGACTGTGAAAGCATTCATTGATCTAGATCATAAGAGCATCTGAAGGGATTGGGTGGGGTTTGGGGAGGTTGAAGAAGAGTAATTAGAACTGTGTTCTCAGTCTGGAGTCTCGTTTGTAGGTGGTTGGAATACTTGCTGATCATTGGCAGTGGTAAAAAGTAATAATAGCACAATTCAGTCACCTGTGTCCCTTCTCACCAGGAGCACGATTCTGTAATGAGAACCAGCTCTGTAGAACTACACAACAGCTTGCTGCTGCGGCAAGCTCACCTTATTATGCTTCTGATTCACTTATATTTAGGGCCCTTATTGAGACCTTGCAGCAGCATGCCTGTGATCTCTGGTATTCCCTGCTCATCTGGCTGGAAGAGGAATCATTGTGACTGAGGTGAACAGAAGGGGATGAGAGAACAGATCACTGCAGAGTACCCACACAGGGACTTTTCGCTGTGTTTATAAGGACTATAGGTATTGGACGGGAGAGTTAAAAGCCTGTCTGTAACATACTCTACTGGGACTAAAGGGCAGTCTACACAGGGAGTTGAAGAGGTTTAAGGAAAGTGGATGTGCTGGCCAGTTTTATGTCAACTTGACACAAGCTAGAGTCATCAGAGAGAAGGGACCCACAATTGAGAAAATGTGTCCATGGGAGCAGGTTATGTGGAGCAAGCCAGTAGCAACACCCTTCCATGAGTTTTGAATCAGCTTCAGCCTGCAAGTTCCTGCCCTGTTTGAACCTCTTTTCCTGACCTCCTTTGATGATATATAGTGCTGTGGAAGTGTAAGCATCACACACACACACACACACATTCTCTCTATATATAATGTGTGTGTGTTTGTATTATGTACATATATATGTGTATGTATAGGTACCTCAGAATAGTTGCATTTAGCTTAATTAGAAAAGAAAATATTATTTCAATAATAATAAAGTTACTATTGAAGAGGCATTTTGTTTTGCCTACCCTTCATGTGACATTCTGGGTAGTACTCCTATAGGAACAGTCTTTTTTTTTTTTTTTTTTGGTTTCTTTTTTTTTTTTTTATTGGAAATTTTATTTACATTTCAGATGTTCTCTCCTTACCCTATTTCCACCCTCCCTCCCAGGAACTCACTATCCCTTTCCCCCCTCCTGCTGCCTCCACGTTGGTATACCCCCACCCACCCTCCCCTGTACCTCACCTCCCCAACCTCGAATATCCCCCCCCCCCCCACAACGACGTCCAGCCTTCATGGGACCAAGGATCTCTTCTCCCACTTATATATAGCTCCCTTGCATATATAGCTGGAGCCATGGGTCCCTCCCTAAGCACTCCCAGGCTGGTGGTTTAGACCCTGGGGGCTCTGGTTGGTTGGTATTGTTGCTTTCTTCATGGTGTCACGAATCCTTTCAACTCCTTCTGCCTTCACTGTATCTTCTCCATTGGGAACCCCATGATCAGTTTGATGGTTAGCTGTGAGCATCTGCCTCTGAGTATGTCAGACTCTTGCAGACTTCTAAGGAGACAGCTATGTCAGCATGTACATCCTGACATCCACATCAACCTCTACCTTTGGTGACTGCACATGGGATGGATACCCAGGTGGAATGGTCTGTAGACGGCCCTTCCTTCAGTTTCTGTCCTGCACTTTGTCTGCATATTTGCTCCCTTGAGTATTTTGTTACTCCTTCTAAGAAGGACTGAAGCCCCCCCACTTGGTCATCATTCTTCATGAGCTTTATGTGGTCTTTATGTGAGTTGAATCTTGGGTATTTCAAGCTTCTGGGCTAAAATCCAATGATCAGTAAGTGAATACCATGTATGTTCTTTTGTGATTGGGTTACTTCATTCAGGATGATATTTTCTAGTTCCATCCATTTATATAAGAATTTCTCAAATTCATTGTTTTTAATAGCTGTGTAATATTCCATTGTATAAATGTACTACATTTTTTGTATCCATTTCTCTGTTGAATGGCATATGGGTTCTTTCCAGTTTCTGGCTATTATAAATAAAGCTGCTATGAACATAATGGAGCATATGTCCTTGTTATGTGTTAGAGCATCTTCTGGGTATATACCCAGGAGTGGTATAGCTGGGTCGTCAGGTAGTGATATGTCCAATTTTCTGAGGAACCGCCAGACTGTTTTCCATAGTGGTTGCTCCATCTTGCACTCCCACCAACAATGGAGGAGTGTTCCTCTTTCTCCACATCCTCACCAGCATCTGCTATCACCTGAGTTTTTTATTTTAGCCATTCTGACTGGTGTAAAGTGGAATCTCAGGGTTGCTTTGATTTCCATTTCCCTGATGACCAAGGATGCTGAACATTTCTTTAGGTGCTTCTCGGCCATTCGCATTTCCTCAGGTGACAATTCTTTGTTTAGCTCCATACCCCATTTTTTAATAGGGTTATTTGGTTGTCTAGAGTCTAACTTCTTGAGTTCTTTGTATATGTTGGATATTAGTCCTCTATCGGATGTGGGATTGGTAAAGATCTTTTCCCAATCTGTTGGTTGCTGTTTTGTCTTATTGACAGTGTCCTTTGCCTTACAGAAACTTTGCAATTTCATGAAGTCCCATTTGTCAATTCTTGATCTTAGAGCATAGGCCATTTGTGTTCTGTTCAGGAACTTTTCCCCTGTGCCTAGGTATTCGAGGGTCTTCCCACTTTCTCTTCTATTAGTTTCAGTGTGTCTGGTTCTATGTGAAGGTCCTTTATCCACTTGGACTTGAGCTTTGTACAAGGAGATAAGAATGGATCGATTTGCATTCTTCTGCATGCTGTCCTCCAGTTGAACCAGCACCATTTGTTGAAAATGCTGTCCTTGTTGCACTGGATGGTTTTAGCTCCTTTGTCAAAGATTAAATGACCATAGTTGTTCGGGTTCATTTCTGGGTCTTCAACTCTATTCCACTGATCTTCCTGCCTGTCTCTGTACCAATACCAGGCCGTTTTTTATCACTATTGCTCTGTAGTAAAGCTTGAGGTCAGGGATGGCGATTCCTCCAGAAGTTCTTTTATTGTTGAGAATGGTTTTCACTATCCTGGGTTTTTTGTTGTTCCAAATAAATTTGAGAATTTCTCTTTCTAGTTCCTCTGCTCTGGATGCAGTAGGTCCCTCTAGGATGTCTCAGGATCCGGTGTTTCCACAGGAGCAGATCAGCTAAGGGTCTGCCCCAGGCAAAAGGACCAGGGTCTGGGCGGAAGGGAGGTGGTATTCCGGAGGGGCGGGGTTTGGGTGCCTGATAGTTCCTTAAGCCCCACTTGGCTCCCAGTTGTAACTCTAGGGCGTGGGGTTTTGGGCAAGGTGTCTTACCCTCTGCTCTGGGTGCAGTAGGTCCCTCTAGGATGTCTCAGGATCAGGTGTTTCCACAGGAGCAGACCAGCTAAGGGTCTGCCCCAGGCAGAAGGACCAGGGTCGGGGCGGAAGGGCGTATAAGAACAGTCTTGAGCATAACTCTGTGTGCATATGTCAAACAGCTTCAATGAGCTGCACAATTGTATCCATAAAACAGTCACTATATTCAAGGTTATTTTTACTGTTAATAAATGAAACACTTTTATTAAATTTAATATATTTTATTTTACTGGGTCAGGACCAAAATCTGAACTAGATGGTATATATTGTACTCTGCACAAATGAAGGCTCCATTAATTCTTTTTCTCTGCACAAATGAAGGGTCCATTAATTCTTTTTCTCTCTCTGTAAACACCTCTATCATTTTGACACGTATCACGTATGTTCTAGGAATTGAGTCCTGTGAGAAGGCTTCTGAGTGCTTGTGAGAATATTCCCCAAAAATCCAGACAAGATCCTTGTGACCATAGTTTCTTCAAAATACCAAATTATCCATGGAATGTCTTTTCATGCTCCTCCCTGGTGTTTTGGATAGGAGTGAGTTTATTTCAGATTACTCATTATTGCTTGCTGTTGTAATTCAGTTAAGTTTTTAAATGACCCTTTATAGGTCTCTATGGAAAAACATAATTTGGCCACTTGGAGCTAGTTCCTGGGATTGTATACAGATTGAACTCATGAGAATTATATATTGAACTCAAGAGTATATGATCTAAGGCTTTGAATGAAGATAGCATAAGACTTTAATATATCTTAGGTTGGGGTACCATCTCCTAGATCCCCCTGCCTCTAGAGCAGTGACAGATAAGTGTGAATAAACTGGGAACACAAAGCACAGAGGCAGGAAGAACTTAAGGTTACTTTGTATTTTAAACTGATGAGGGTCTTAAAGCTCACACCTAGAGTGACACAACTACTCCAACAAGGCCACACCTCTCAAAAGTGCCACACCCAGGGCCAAGCATATACAAACCATCACAATATAGTTTTGCAATTATAATTACAATGTCTCATCATGCAGCCATCTTTACCTTTGGTTAGACTGGAGCTTGTTCTATAGACCAGGCTTGCCTCAGTTCACAGAGCTCCATGTTCCTCTGCCTCATGGTTCAGTTCTGCATTTATTGATTAAAGTCACTGCTATAGAGAACACCCATATAAATAGCACACATAGTCACCATCAGTTTTATGTATGTTTGGCCCTTTCATTTGGTAGCTTTTTTGGGTCATCTCATTGAGGAAGTGGTGTCCCTTCTTAGGTCTAGGATTATAGTAAAACCAGTGGATTCTCAGTGCCCATGTACACAGCAGGGGATGTGATGGATAAAGGGGACTTGAACAGCTTCCCACACTCACTTTCCTGCTGCCAGGATAGAGGCATCAGGCTCAGTGAGGAAGGACTTCAAGCTGCCAAAGATACTATTCTTTTACACGTGGTGAGACCCAAGGGCTGGGTACTCCAGAAATCAGCAGCCATTTTCATTTATCTTGTTCTGCTTAGTTCATGCACTTATGAGTATCTTGATCTGGCCTTAAACTAGGCAAGGATACAGGAGCCTCTTCATTCAAAGAGACCTGAAAACATGGGTTTACAGTAAAAATTACAGAGTGTTCTTTTGTCTTGTAACTGACCACCTGTTTCCCTTGGCCTGAGCCATGAAGCAATACCTGAGTGCCCCTCTTCCACTCAGTGTGTCTTGTTCAAAGATTTAGCCCTGTCCCTGGCCTTGTTTATGAGATGGTCTCAGGCTTTGACCCATGCTGTGTATTGTTGTTGATGATTTTCAGTATCTCTAGCTTGGGGTTTTGCAAAGTTCATATATGTGCAATGAAAATATCTGGTCATTCAAAGTATACCAGCGGCAACAGTATAACTCTAACAACCATAGTACCAGAAGCAGCATCAGGAGCAAGGACATTGTAATTGCAGGGTTAACAAACCTTTGTGGTACGTGTGGAAACTATGCAAAATAATTGTATTAGATATGTGTCCTAGGAGGAAGAAAACTATTGTCAGCCAAATCTACTTGAATGTATATTGGTCTTTGTATTTGGTGAAAATATGACAAGTCACCATGACCTACCCAGAGTAAAGCCCCACAGTCATAAAAGGGGACCTCATTGGTTTTCCCACAAATAATTCCCAGCCCCTCCCTCCTCTCCTGTGACTGCAACCTCTGTGAGGGGCTCTCTACTCTGTGGTATCAGCTCCAGGGACCACAGGGCCTCCAATAACACTTGACACAGACACAGGAAAGCGTCTCTTAATAGAAATATGCAGTACTTGTGCTCTAGCTGTGCTGCCTCTCAGCTGGGTTTGGCCCTCTGTCTGATTCCCCCTGAGCTTTCCACTCTTTCCTTCACAAACACTTTCTCCATCCTTCACAACTCTCAGGCTACCACCCTCTGCTTTCTACATCTAGTTCAAATATTTCAGGACTCCTGTTATGAATAAGGATGAGATGGGTTTTCTCTCTGGGGTATACCAGTGAATCTTCTGATACATTATCACCACCCCCTATATGTGTGTCTAGTAAATATTTATGTTAAGAATACAGTATTCAAAACATACATGATTAAATAGATAAGGGTGGGTTTACCATCATGCCAGTATGTGTGAGCTGGTTTCTCCACGACCTCCCCTATTTGCTACCAGGATTTTACTTTTGCTCAAAAGTCGTTGAGTTGTTTTGGTTTGTTTTGTTTTTATGCATGGAAAGCTATGTAGAAATTTTAAATTTGTATTGATGGTACTCTTTCTTCCTGCTTTCTTAGGGGAATCCAAAGTAGAAACTGGCACTGGTAACAGATGCTCCTGAGAGTCTGTTTCCCAGGAGGATGGGCTGCTGTTTTATGAAGGCTCTAAGCTGGGATTTCACTCAGGGCTTGCTTACTGGACAAGAAACACAAGGAGCATGTGCTTGGTTCTAGATTCTGAGTGCTGACCATTCTGTCATGCAATACTGATGATTTGTGAAGACATGCTTAGTGATTGCAAACTCTGGAACAGATACTGACCTCAGTCCCTCTATAAGTTCTGTTTCTGAAGTTAGGCATATGAATGATCTAGTGTGAAATTTGCCTGGAAAATATTCTCTTCAGTACAAGTCTTCTTCAGAAAACAAAGGGAGGGAGGCACACTCCATTTTCTTCAGTCTTTCCTCTCAGACAGATCAGGTAGCTCGTCAAGTGAAGGTGTGAAGGGAGGGGCACTGGTTCCCCCTTTACTGCAAAGGAAGGTTGGGAGGTGGTGCAGGGGTTATTGTACAAACCTGCCCTCTATTTTAATTACCTTTACACTCCCATGTAGACTTCTTTTTGATAATGAGATAGGTTGTCATGGCATAGTTGTATGATGTTGGTTTAAAGCTTCTATGAATGACTTTTTTCTGCAACCCATCAAAAATATTTTGAATGCTAGATTGAGATCTGGTTCCATTAGGATTTTGATTATGGATATATTTGATGACTGTACACCAAAGCACAGACAAGAGTCTCCAAAATATTCATAAGTGGGGATACTTCGTGGTATTCACTGCTATTAGTATTTGATTAAATTTGTGTAAGCTTTGGGGGAAACGATCCAGGACACATGTTTCAGGAAAAAGTCTGACCTTGGAACCATAATTTCTGTCTTTCTGACTGGGGTGTGACTGCTTATTAAAACTTAGAGGACCACTCCAAGGCTCAACCTGTCAATGTGATCTAGTTCTGCTCCTTAGAAGCAGAGGAGGCTGAAGAATCATGAATGTTTCATTGTACTGCCTTGACCTTTATTTTGATCAAATTTCTGCTACCAATAAGGAATTCATTTTTAGAATTAAGTAGGGTTTCATCACATGCTATTGTTGCTCTAAAAGGCCTTGGATCTTTTATATTCCCTACTCCATTACAAATAATAATTCTAACCCTACCTTTGGGCAAGTTCCATATGGAATTTTTTCTGAAAAGAAAAGCCTTTGATGATTTTACATCATGGGGCATCCAAAGGTGTGTCATGATGTGATAATTGTTGCTCTCCTTGTGGCCTCACTCTTAGTACTTGATTAAGTGGATCTTCAGGCTCTTAGGAGAGTTTATTGGGTGAATAAAAAACAAAACAAAAAAACCAAAAACCAGTAAATGTTGTTTACAGATAAAAGATGTTATTTGAATTTTCTGTCTCTCTTAATGTAAATTCCTCACCACTAAAAAGCAGAGGACTACTGCAAGCACCACGGTATCAGTAGGAAGCCCTTCAGCTTATGCTCCTGACTGCCTGTGCAGCATTGTATTTCCCCTAACTCACATGCTTGCACAGCCACCACAGGTGCTCCTGAGCATCTGTTTACATTTGGAATGGGCTGCTGACTCTGAGGATTCTATGCTCCTGCTCTTACTCTGGACATCTCTAGCAAAGTGCCTCAATACATAGAGGAGCCTGTGTTTGGGCCTTGGTTCTTTGTGCTGTCAGTGGTCACAGCATAGTATTAAATTGTTAAATGTGTGCTTCTTGTTAATAATTCCTCAGAGCTGATAATCCTCATATTCTCTCTGTGAGTCCTTTTTTGAGGCAAGGCTTAAATGATGGGGGCAGGCTTTGTGGGAATGTCCTCTTCAGCATAGATAGGGGAGGAGCAGTGGCAAGTGTAGAAACACTGCTTCCCCTCTTTAGAAGCAGAGGGAGTTTGGGAGGTTTGACTTGGGTCTGTGTCCCTGCTTCTATTGTGTTCAAACATTCATTGGCAAGTTAAATGCTTATATATGATTAAATGTGGGTCTATGTATTTTGTTGCTTTAAAGCATATTTGATACCCTGTATTTCACATTCCATTTAAAACATAATTCCAGGTTGGAGTCTGATTCCTTCCAGATTTCATCTGTGAATGTTTATCATATGTCTTCAGCTTGGTGTAGCTACAGGTGTGCCAGAACTTCCAGTAGTATGAGACTGTTTTGGCATCCTCTGCAATTTATTGATTATATAAATCTTCAAGCTCTAGGGATAGGCAATGTTGGGTATAAGTTTCATGAAGGTATCTATCATTTAGTGGTTGAATTTTGTCTCTGTGAATGGAACATTCATAGAGCTCTAGCATGTGTGCTTCTTGGCACTTCAGGGACAAAATATTCAGTTTCATACAAACACTGGAAGTGCCTCATATGGTGTGTTTCATTTGAGGGTAGGGGTTTATGCTTGTGTTCTTCCTGTGGATATTTTCCTTGGAAAAGTATCAAATACCTCTATGAAGGAAGGTGTGCCTTTTTCTAGGTTCTGAGAACTCTGAGTGGTCACATATTGTGGGTTTTCATAGTTGAAATTTGTGAAGAGGAAGACTCTGAAAGCATGCTTAACAGCAGTGAATCTTTGAAGCCGATGCTGCTGTCAGTCTTTCAGGAACTGCTCTCCTCGAGGTGAGATAATATCCATGCTGTGAAGAAGCTTTGGTTTGTGAAGTTCTTCTTCAGGAAGATACAGTGGAAGACACACACAGCCCTCATGTCTTTTGCTTTCATCTCGTGGTAGTTTAACAAGAGTGGATGGAGTGAAAGTATGAAGGGCAGGGGCACTGGCACCCTCCTCAGATGCAGTGGGAAATTGGGACATTGTGCAGGGCTCACTGTACAACTGTACTGTCTACTGTGGTCACATTGACACTGCCTGGTGAAATTCTTCATAGGGAATTGTTTTCTATAACATGGTTGGATTTTTGTTGCTTTAAAGTATCTCTGACTTCCTGTATTCAGTAACCCATTAAAAAATGTCTAATGCTAAGTAGAGGTCTGGGTTCCCTTTGGATTACTTCTGAGGAAATCCTTGTTGTATTCATTATGGATCAGCCATCTTCAGTTATTAATTTAGTAGATCTTTAATCTCTTGGGAGAGGTGATCAGGCATAGAAGTTTGCATTTGGTAAACCTGGCTTTTGATTTTTGAATTCTCTCTCTGACATGATACACGTCCTGTTACTAAATAATATAATATCAATACAGGACACAGCATGTCAAGGGAAGACCTTCATATTCTGTGTGACAGAACATTTTGGGAGAACAGGTATCCATTGATACCATGAAGCTTGTGACCTTCATATTTCCAGAGGAGAGTCTTTTAATCCTAAATGAAAATCACAGTGTAACAAGCCTTTCTAATCTCCTGAGATGTTTTCATGTTTAGTATGTCACTGGGCAATATGGTGACTATGCAAAGCTATGATAGCCAAAGTAAGTTCTCTAAAGAGAGGGTTGGCCTCCTCCTCTAGATGTGAACATATAGCGACCCCTTTCATAAGGTTTCCCTATGCTACATGTTCCATAACCAGGTAGGATTTTATTCTTGTCTCCATGGCTTGCAGCAGTTGTTTGATGTGAGGATGATGCAATGCTTTTAGGAGCCCAGGCTGAGAGCTAATCATGGTGCCTGTACACTGGTCACGTCAAAGAATGTTGATAAACAGCAGGTAATCAGTGATAGGATGGAAAAACAATGGGCCCTGAATCTAGGGTGCTGATAAATAATAACAATTAGTTAAAATTTTCTCTTTAAAGAAACTGGCCTTGAGTTCCCATATCAGCACCTAAATTTGCTTTTGTTCAAAGATGTGAAAAGTAGCAACAGCAAATGTTGATGCTAGGGAATTGTTATCTACCCAGAATAAATCACTTTTCCAAAAGTTTATAGGTATGCTTCCTAACATTATAAGTCAGAAATACTTAAAGAACCAGTCACAATGCAACTGAATGGCTTAAGAATATAAGAATAAATCAAAGACAAAGATGGTGTGTGGTAAGAATGAATAAGGATCATGGCAGAAAATCAAGAAAGGGAAAGAAAAATGAAAAGCCAGGCATCCACTGTCATTAAATGGCAAAGTATATCCTTAAGCTCTGGGAAGAAGTGATCTGGGATATAAGTTTGAGCATGGAATCTGCCTTTTGATTTGTTCAGGGAAGACAGGATGGAAGAACTCTGGCTCCTACAGCCTTTTCCTCCCATGTCCAGGCAGCTCAGGTAGAGTGGGCAACAGGAAGGTGGGAAGGGAAGGGAAAGTGTTTCTCCTCCTTAGAAATAGAGGAAGGGGGTGAAGGTGTGAATGTGACATTGTACCACTCTGTGCTTTCTTGTTGTCAAATTTACTCTATCAGGATTTCATTTTCAGAATTAAGATAAGTTGTCATGACTTGAATATGGCTTTGGCATTTTGCAACGTGTTTGACATCCTTTATTATCTACTCCATTAAAACCTTTCTGATGCAAGTGCAGGAACTCTGGTTTCCCTCTTCACAAGCAGTAGAAGTTTGAGAAGTTTTATAGGGTTCTTTGTTCACTCTCTCTATGGTGTTCAAATTCTCAATGGCAGGTGAAATTCTTATTTATGATTAGTCATGTTGCCATGTATTTGGAATCTGGTTCCCTCTGGATTTCTTCTGAGGATCCTTTTTAGTTGTCTTCAGCTTGGTGCATCTATAGATGTGCCAGGCCTTCCATTATTATGGTGTTTTTTTTAACATCCACTGTCATGAATTGATTAAGTGTATCATCAATCTCTATTTGGTGACAGGATGATAGGTGATGTGGGCATACAAGATTTCAGAATGAAATCTCCCGTTTATTCTTTGAATTCTCTGTCACTCTGAAGGGAAGGTATCCAGTTACTATAAAGCACCACTCCAAGACACCATATGTCAGTTGGAAGTGCGTCCAAATGTGTGCTACACAGCATTTCTGGGATACAATATTCAGTCTAATACAAACCCTGGTTCTAACCCTTGCAGTGCTCCAGAGGCTGTGTTTCTTGTCAGGCTTTTATGCTTGTGCTCTTACTTTTGGCTACTTCCCTGGAAATGGAAGCGATCCTGCTACAAATGTGATGTGCTTGTGTTCTGAGCTATGAGTGGTCACATCTTGGGTCTTTTTCATTCTTGCTGTTTGTGAAGATGAACACTATGCAAACGTGCTTAGTATCAGAGAATCCTTCTAGCTGTTGCTGCTGTTCTCTGTCTCTCAGGGTCTCTTGTTCCTCAGGAAAGGAGAATGTCCATGCTGTTGGGTGCTTTTGCCTTATCCATTCTTATTAAAGGATGAAAGAGTGGAAGGCACAGTGTTTCCTCATGCCATTTCCTCTCATCTCCAGGCAGCTCTGGTAGAGTAGGTAAGAAGAAGGTTTAGCGGGAAGGACACTGTTTCTCCTCAGAGGCAACGGGAATTTGAGAGGTTGTGTGTGTGTCATTGTGTGCCCTCTCTAATGGGCACTGCTAGGTGAATTTCTATTTTTAATTAATTGTTTGACATTACAGGGTCATATTTTAGTTGCCTTAAAGCATCTCTGACTTCCTGGGTTCAGTAACCCACTAAAAATTCTAATGCCTGGTTGGGATCAGAGTCCCCTTTGGATATCTTCTGAGGAAATCCTTGTTGTGTCTTCATCATATCTAAGCCAAGGCTGTGTCATAAGTCCCAGGATTATATGACTCTATATGATTCTGCCTTCAGTTCCTCATACAGTAGGTCTTTAAGTTCTTTGTAGAGGTGAACTGGCATATAAGTTGGCTTAAATTAAACTCTGACTTTTGATGTTCAAATTTTCTGCCTCTGTGGATGAGAGGTATCCAGTATCTAAAGAGTGGAGGATTAAAACAAGGCCTGGGTTGTCAGAGGGAAGCCCCCTGTGTTCTTGAACACCCCAGGAGAACAGTATTCAGATGTTCGGTTGAAGCTCTTGATCAGTTTCCCAGAGGTGAGTCTTTTCCTCACATCTAAGTCACTAAGTCTAATGAGCTCTTTGTGAGCTATTGAGACATTTTCATGCTTAATAACTAACTTGGAAATATGGTGTATATGTGAAGGTTAGAGAGCCACCATCAGTTCCCTCAAGAGAGTATGTGCAGCCTCCCCTCCTCCTCCAGATAACTACATTAGGTGACATGTTTCAGTGGGGTTAACTTTGCTTCCTGTTCCATAACCAGGTAGGATTTTATCCTGGTCTCCATGACCTGCAGCAATTGTTTCATGTGAGAATGGTGTAAAGATTTCATTAAGTCAGTATCAGAGATGATTAAAAAGTCTGTACTGTTGCCTTCTGTCAGTATTTGGATGGGCACCAAGGTGTCTGTCATAAGATGGAAAGCCAAAGATCCCTGAAACAAGGGTGCCCATGACATTTGCGAGATGTTTTCTTAAAGGAACTGGTCTTAAGCACCCTTGACATTTTCACTATTTGTTCTGTTGGTAGAAGTGATCAGGTAAAGTAGAAAGAGAGATGCAGATAATTGATATCTTCCTGGAATAAATCATTTCTAGGAATGATTGTATTTACAAATCCTAACATTACCATTTAGAGATACCTAACAGCACTGTCATGGTGGAGAATTGTTAGTGATTCCCCCCACCCCGCACCCCCAGAATTAATCAGAAGGGAACTGATCTGAGCCAACTAATAGCAGGGTGTTTATTCTGTATGATCTAGCTCAGGTTCCTCAGCTTACCCTGACAAGCAGGAAGGTTTGGGTGGAGACTGGAGCCCTGAGTGTCTACTGGGGCAAGGCTTTATAGTTAGCAGCAAGATGGGGATGAGTGTACAAACATTTAATTGAAGAGCTACTCTGGCCATTAACAATATTGGCCAATGCTAAAGATCATATCATAAACTTAATTTCTACTTCCCTTTCCATTGTTGGTCCTTAGGCAGGGGCGTGATTGTAACCTGGGGGTGCAGATTTGTTGGTGGAATAACCTGGAGACACTGGTCTTCTTGGAGGTTAGCCTAGAGACTGGAGCTAGGCTGAGATTTACTCGGGGGATATATTGTCAACTAATGCTAGGCATCAGCCATTTAGTTTACCTGACTTCAAAATGAAGTCAGAGCCTCTAAAATGGAGTGTAAATTTAAATGATTTGGCCTCTCATCCGCCCACTTTGTCTTATGACTAGAAGGCCAATCATGGGACTTGATGATGCTTTATGAAAACAGTAACAGGGCTATGTCTTCGTGGTGTCCCTGGGCATAGGTACGGGCCCGTCAGTGGGATATAGGAGGGAGTTCTGAGGCTGAATTCTCCTCCGGCTGACCAGTGTGTTCTTCAACTGCAAATGGATATGCAGTGCATCCACACTGTAACTCTGTAGCACAGGGACCCTTTCATTGAGGCTCTAGTGACCCCTGGCAGTGTCTGTTGACTAGGGCCCAATCTCCAGGCTAAAGTTGGTGGAGCTCTAGATGTGGACCTGTTTTATGGAAAGCACAAAGTTAAGCCAAACATGTTTGTGTACCCACTGGATACCCTCAAAATCACATAATAATTAGCATTCATCTGCTTCTGTAATAACTTCTGTCAGTAGGTGAATTAAACATAGCTTTAAAGGGGGTGAGTCCCATCTGGTATGGGGAGTTCTGTACTCTAGGATGAAGGGAGAAGAGTCACCTAGTTACAGTCAGTCTTTTAGGTCAATCTAGTTAATGTCTCTTTTAGGTTCTGTTTATCTTCTCTGTGTGTTCTGAACTTTGGGGTCTATAAGCACAATGAAGTATACAATCATTCCCCAAATATTAGCTAATCTCTCACTTAACTGGACACAATATAGGTTCATTTTCTGACCATTTAAACTTAGAAAAATCATACCATAGAAGAAATTTATTTTAGTATTTTCTTTGTTGTCAACTGCACAGTCTCATGCTTAATGAGAAAAGTCTTAGTCCATCCTGAAAAGGCACATATAAATACGAGCAAATATTTGTATCTGACTTTTCCTGAGTTTAACTCACTGAAGTGAGTTTCCGGATAGACTGCTGGCTTTGAGCTCTTCTGTTGAGTACTGGGTTTCTTTTAACCACATAGGTCTATTGACACTTACAGGGTGAATTTCTTTCTCCTGATCAAATACGTTACCATTACATGCTCTTAATTTGTTTCTTTAAGGCATTCTTGATGTCCTATTTTTAGTATTTCAGCAAAAAGCTTTCTAATCATGGGCTGGGAATTTGTCCCTTGGAGTTCCTTGTGAGGACATTGGTGATGTGTCTTCTTGATGTCTCAGCCATAGGTATTCTAGGACATTAATGATTGTGGGCCTTTTTGTGTCATTTAAAGTCAGTAATTCATTTAGCAGAATTTTTAACTCTGAGAAGAGCTGATCCAGGATGCAAGATTCACGATAAATTCTGCCAATTGTTGTTGGAATTCTTTGTCATTGTGAATGGGACGTGCCTCATCACTGACATAGAGGACCACCCCAAGGATGGACGTGGCAGTAGGAACCTTTCATGCTTGGTGCTACTAAATCCCCAGGGCACCACATCACTCTAGGGCTCACTCTGGCACTTCCAGCAAGGTGCTCCTGAGGGTGTGTTTCCCTCATGATGAGGGAATGAGGGAATGCTGAAAGTCTTATGCTTGTACTCTCACCAAGAGACACTTGATACTTCCTAGGAGGATGTGCTTATGTCTGGGTTCTCAGGGCTATCAGTGATGACATCTTGGATTTTTCCTGTTTAAGTTTGTGAAGATTTTTGCTGACAATAAATCCTTGGAACCCATGATGCTCTAAGTCTGTCCTCATTGGGTTCCCAATGGGAGGCCTATGTCCATTGCTGGGAGTAGGTTATGGAAGGGAAGCTCTTCTGTAAAAGACAAAATGAGAAGGGTAAAGGCGTTGGATCAGCTCCTTAGAGGCAGAAGACAGTTGGGAAATTGAGTCTGTTTTATTGTACAACCTATATAGAGTCATATCCTCTACTATGGTCGAATTTGAAGTGCCAGGTTGACCTCATATTCATGATTAAATATGTTGCCTTTACGTGGTCATATTTAAATTACTTTGAAGCATCTTTTATATCGTGGATCTTGTATCCTATTAAAAATATTTCTAATGCAATTTTGACAGTCCTGTCTCAGGGCTACTTGTGAGGATGATGGTTTTGTTGTTGTTGTAGTTTTTGATTTTGTCTTTATCATGGCACATTCACATTTCTTATGTCTTATATGATTGTGGGCCTCTTTGTGGATTCTAATATCCATAGCTGATTAGTTAAATATTTCTTCATTTTGTAGACATGATGGGGAGAAATGAAATTCTGAATAAAAATTGCTATTCAATTTTTGGGTTCGTTTTGATTTTGAGCAGAAGTTGTGTAGTAAAAAAGAAATACAGAACAACTGTAAGCCTCAGAATGTCAGTGGAAAGAACTTTATACTGTGGCTACTGGACACCTCTATTGAAAGTTATTCAGTACAACAAATACCCTGGCACAGCCATCAGATGTGATCTTGCTGGTCTGTTTCCATGGAGGATGGGCTGATGTTTTCCAAGGCTTCTCTAGCTGGTCTCTGATCCTGAGGATGTTTGCTTCCAGATAAAATTGATCCTTTGTAGGAGGATGTGCTTGTGTCTAGGTTGTGAGAGTTTCTAAGGCTGACATCTTGGATCTGTACATAATTGAAGTTTGTGAAGACGTCCTTGTTGATAACTGATACATGAAATTATAATTTTTCCCTCTCTGTAAGTTGTATTCCTGAGGTGAGATGTAGGTCTATGCTAATATGGAGAGATGTTCACAAAACAATAAAAGTTTCAGGGGAAAATTTTCAACCTTGAGATATTGTTGGCAAGCGGCAGAGGAATCCTCCTGGTTTCTATTCTGTGGAGTTAAAAGTGCATCTGAGATAGATGGCAGCAAAGCAGAGATCATCTTGTAAAGAAACTACTGAACCAAGGAAAGGGAGATGCGACCAGCATCCTCCATCTGAGCCTCTGGTTTGGCCAGCAAGTTTGGTTAAAGAGCTGACAAGGGAGTGGGAGTAAGAGCAATGAAAGATCCCCTTCATGTCCAAGCTTTAGTAGGGAAGGAGAGAAAATCTGTTAAGCTAACATGTAGTAGGGGCCTTACCATTGGTCCCTTATAAGAACTTAGGATCATCAGAAAAGACTTGGCACTTGAACTGCTGGAATTAGGGAAGACTTTTGAACAAGGAATGAAAGAGCCTGGTGCAACCTAGCTCATGGGGCTATGGGAAAAGATAGGAATCAAATGGTATCTGTCTGAGTGCTGGGGAAGGAGGAAAACTGAGTAATGTAACATTCCTCCCTTCCTTAAGGCAAAAAATACATAACCTGAGACAGTATGATGCAAACCACTCATTAATGGATTGACATTTCAAATCCATTAGGAACACATGGTTAACTCCATTCCATGTCCCCATAAGTATCAGGGGCTGGAAGTCCAATAAAGAGGGACAGTAGCTTTTGTGGGAAATCAGAAGAAGAGACACTGTGTTTGGCTCTAATTCACTAGGACAGGTTAATTGTATTCACATGATTCATAAAAGAAAAGATAGATCCAGGCTAATAGAGAACTTTTAAGCACTTTGCTGCACAGTTTGGTGGGGTAGGACTTTATATAATACAAAAGGCCTTTGTTAATCTGAATGATATAAACAAGCAAGGAAACTATGTGGAATGTGAGAGGGCACTCTAAAGGAGCCAAGAATATGGAAAAGCAGAGCACAAGGTCTATCTGGGTTCCTCAAAGATAAAGGTAGCTTGATTTGTGTCAATATGGAGTCTCCACCCGCCTTCCAAACAAAAAACAAAAACAAAACAAAACAAAAACCCTGTTGCTGAAATGCCAAAGGTTGTACTAAAGGACTCCTGGGATGCTTTAAAGCCTGAGGAATAGTTGGTAGATGGCATCTGTGAAAGAATAATTCAAGTGAGAATGCTCAAGTCAGAGGCAAATATCCCCCAAGACGAAGCAGTGTTTATTTCCTTCTAGGAAAAGTTAATGATAAGCACAGAGATGGTTTGTCCAGCTTTAGACTCTGAAATACTGAAGTTTGTTGAATGGGGGAAGCTGAAGCTATAGAAAGAGCTAGAGTCCTAACCAAGCAACCTCCACACTTATGAAACTACAGGTGCAGCAGGCAAGAGCGCGGCCAGGTGTCCCTTTGGTCCTGAGTAGGTCTACTCACATCAAGTCAGACATAGAGAGTTAGCTGGTCATGGATGGAGAAATGCAGTAGGCTCCATAGAAGAGCTCCAGGATATAGAAACATAACATCTCAGAGGGATTGAGTGAGCATTACAGGGAGCTAATTAAGTTAGCAGCTTATGTCCACGTTTTATGCCCACCTTGATCTGTGGGGGAACTGATACTGATACAAGTGGATAGACCACTATTTGCTAGGGGATGGTGGTTTAGGAGGTTGCTTTGTCCTGCCCATCCTCTGGAAAATGTTTTGTTATATGGATGATACAAGGTTAACCTCTGAGTGTTTTGCAGATTTGGCAAGCCATTGGAGAGCCACCCAGGTACAAGGGTAATTCTGTCTACAGTCCTACAGGCATTGGGTTAATTGAAAGAAAGACGGTATCATACTTGTATGAAAAGAAGGCATGTGGTAACTACATGAAAGCCTAGTGCCAGGGATGGGCAACCCACATGAGGGTTGTTGGCCATGGAAACCCTTGAGGGCCCACAAACCATAGATTCTATTGCTACTGATGCTGGTTCTATGCCAGAACTAAACAGTAAGACTTTGCTTTCAGAAGACAATGCTTTGACTGCAGGACACAGGAAAAGAAGCTGGGACTGAACTGGAAACATCTACCCTGCTGGTAGGCAATCATAGTGCCAGAGGGTGGCATTCAGGTTGCTGGTAGAGATATGTCACTAACATGTACCTGCTGCTTAAATTAGTGACAAGCCTGTGAGGAGGTGCCTCTCATTTTGTAATGGCTAGGTTAACATGAGCAATTCCAAAAGCCTTCTGATTGGAACTAAGAGCACTCCATAAGAGGGGGTTCATATCTGATACTGTAAGTCTGGACAAAATCCTGTAGATGTGGTGCTCATAGGTCACAATGGGGGAACAGCTTCTATTCTTTATTAGATGGATTAGATGTTCTTGTCATATTGCCTTCTAAACAAGTGTGTTTTTAATGCCATAGACTGCAGACATTGTCAGCATCACCTGATCCACCAGTGAAGCTCTTCAGACCAAGGGACTGTTGCTGTGATACAGTGGCCTAATTCTTAGCCATAAGTGGATATGTTTGCCACCCCTTCCAAGGCTCAGGGACCATCGCGGAAGAGGTGGCGGAAAGAATGTAAGAGCTGCAGGATGGGGTGGAGTGCTGTGCAGCAGCGTCCTGGGAGTCTGAGCCACTGCACCCACAGAGAAGCTCCTTAGCCAGAAGGTAACCGACTCAAAGTAGCTTCAGAAAGTCCCGGAAACTGACCAGATTCTCTAGGGCAGCCTCTCAAGAGTAAACAAAAATGAGAGTTTCTTTAAAAAAGTCTTTCAGACAGGGAAAGCTATAAAGCCTCTCAGATCAGCTGCCTAGCAGAAGCAGAAAGCAGCTGAACTGACCAGAAGAGGTACAGATCAACTGAGTCCCTTCAAAGTACATGCTCCAACCAACTGAGCTGCCACAAAGAACACTCTCCAACTTGTGGTGGTGTCTTTGGGCTGTGGAGTGTGCTGCCACTTCCCAGCTTTTGTGAGATCTCACCTGTGCTTTGGTGGGCCTTGGAGATACCTCTATCTTTGAATAATTTCTATTTCTGTAAGTAACCTTTCCCTCATAATTCTGTAAGTCACCCCAATAAAACTCATTGTTCACCAAGTGGAATTTGTTGCTATGTATACTTTGTTCTGTCCTGTTCTCCCCATCTGGGGTGAATAGTCGTGTGTTGTATCTCTAAAAGTTAAGTCTCACACAAAAGCCTTCAAGTCCATTCCAGTTCCATCCTGTAGAAAAGCACAGCACCACATATAGCACATCTTAAGGGACTGAGCCTGGTGTCCCACATCCCTAAGTAATACCAGTACTTAGGACGAGGAGGCAGGAGGACCATACATGTTAGGCTGGAACACCTGCTCATTCCCTGCACAAGCTGCAACTCTATTTGCACTCTCCCCCCAGCCCTACCTTCACAGAGAAAACTCCCTGCCCAATTGTAGAAAGCTCTGGGCCAACATATCATCACTCCTAGCCTCTGGAGTTCCCAGCAATCCACCCCAGAGTGCTCACACAGGGGTTCAGATTTTGACCATATTTTGACACAATTCCAGCTCCTACCTTACAAGTCAGCACCATCCCAAGACCCATAACCTCTTCCACTTGTTTTAGCCTTGCAGTATAACTTCACTTTCCTTCTCCAGTAACATCTCTGAACCCACAGGAAAGCTGCTTCCTGATAAACCTGCCTTTATCTACTTTTAATCTGCTCTAATGTAGCCTATATCTGTGTCACCAAAGGAGAGAAAAAAGCCTATCAGTGATCTTGGGGAGAATCTGAATTTTGTACCCAGTTCCATGTCAATCTTTTCTATGAACGGGCACTCTGTGTTAATCACAAAAAAGAAAACAATGAAAGAAAATACCCTAGACACGGGACTTTAGGAAACATAGAAGGTAAGTTTCTACGACCATCACACAAGAAAGGGGAAGTGAAGAAATCTCCAATATTTGTGATTTATTATAAAGTTGAGATTCTGGTCAAAGCAATGTAGACAGGGACTACCCTACCAAACTCAGCAGAAGACAGTACCTGCACAGAATGAACCCTACGTTTCTTCTTTAAAAATTTATTTTTCTTTCATGTGTATGTGTTGTTTGCATGTATAGTAGTATACTGTCTTGACTATCAGGTGCTTGCAAGGTTAGAAAAGTGCAATGTATCCATTGGCACTGACATTATAGATGGTTGTGATTTGTATGTGTGTTCTGGTTATTGAACCCAGGTTTTCTGCAAGAACAACCAATGCCCTGAGCCATTTCTTCATACCTTGTCCATGATAACAGTACTGTAGCCCCATGTGATATGTACACAGAGAATAGAAGCAGAAAGTGTCTATTTTCACAAGGAAACTAGCTTGCAGAGGTGCACCAAGGGGGAAATCATGCCATCTGATGATGGGTAACCCCCTGCTGCGGACCAGGAACAGACTGCCCTGTGTCATGCAGTAATCTTTTTCATTTCATTTTGTTTTCTTCCCTTTTGGCAATAGAACATATCTGTTAATCACTTACTCATGTATTTATAATTTACAATTGCATTATTTGTGTGTTGTGGGTCACATGCTGCATGGGTTTTGTGTGTGTAGGTGAAAGGACAACTTGTGAGAGTCAGTGTGACCTGAGGTCATCTGGATTAGAGATGGGGCGCATTTATCTGTGGAGTCATCAATAGAGGAGATGATTCTTTCTTTCTCTCTGTCTCTCTGTCTCTCTCTCTGTGTATGTACATGTGTGTGTACATGTGCATCTGTGTGTGTACATCCTTGTGTAGTTGAGTGTACATACTGTGTATTTGGAAAGTACATTCAAGGGCACACATGGCCCATGACACATGCTTAAAGTCAAAGGATCATTTTATGGAGCTTGTTTTTCCTTCCACCTTTACATGGTTTCCAAAGATCAAATTTCTGTCACCAGGCTAAGTGCCAAGCATCTTTATCAAGTGAGATTCCTGGACAGCCTCAAAAATGAGATCAGCCATATAGCCCAAATATGTAAATAGTAATAGGAAAGCATATGTCCTCAACACATAATACACATTCTACTGCCAGGCCTATTCAGGTATTGACTACCACAAAACACAAATCTATAGATAATAAAATTATTAAAACATACGTCCCATCAATTCAGGCTGCTCCTAGTGCCATTCTATGACAAACGAATATAAACAAGTATGAATGGGTTACACAAGTATACTGCTGACCTTATTTTAGTCACCTGTTGTCAGTCTGGGGATCTCAAGAATCAGGAGTATCTAGGAATCCAGGAAATACATCTCAGAGCAGATGGCCACACTTGTGAACTGACCTTCATTGTACGCAGTGACCTCTCCCACATGTTGTATATCTGTCACCACATATAATATGTGCAACACACAGAGTAACATTCATATAAGTTTATATTATCAGCACAGCTTCCTCTGAGCAGTAGGCTATTGAAAGTTACATTTGAGAGAGTCAAAACTTACATGCAGCTTTTCATTCTAGCAGATATCCTTAATTATTAATCATTCCATTCCTTTACATCTCAAATGATATCCCACTTCCTGGTTACCCCTCCAAGCCCCCACCCACATCTGCCCTCCCCCTCCCCTTTGTCTGTATAGGAGTGCTCCCTCACCCACCCACATTCCCCTGTTCTATCGCTCCAGTATCCCCCTACTCTGGGGCATCAAATCTCCCAGGGACCAAGGGCCTCCTTTCCTGTTGCTGTCAGGTAATGTCATCCTCTGCTACATATGTATCTGGAGCCATGGATCCCTCCAGGTACACTCCTTGGTTGGTGGTCTAGATTTTGGGAGAACTGAATAGTCAGGCCAGCCTATGTTGTTCTTCCAATGGGGTTGCAATCCTCCTCCACTCCTCCAACACTATTGTTCGATCTCACAGGCTTTACTGCATCTTCATGTGAAGTGATCAGCAAAATATTGCTCTACTTGAACAAATCCTGAGTGGGACAGATGTGCTGACCAACATATCTGCCATGACTCACCTCAGTAAAGCCCTAATAGGCCCTAGAGCAGGACCACGAAAACAGTGCATCACATCTTTGCAATTGCTCCTGGCAGACAGCTTTGCTGGCTTCCCTTCCTGAATATCTAACCTTGAATCCTAGAATAATGTGCTTTCTAAAAACCCTTGTCCTTTGGCCTTGAAAGTCATTCTTCATATATTTGAGATACTGGCCAAGAGTAAATTTGTAATCCTAGATAAAGTACAGGGTTGAGATCAAATTAGTATGAATATTTTAGTATGAAAATAATTTAAAAATAAATTATTTTATACATTATATTCTGATTATGGTTCATCATCCTGCAACTCTTCCCAGATCCTCCCAACCTTCCTACTCATCCAAATCCATACCCTATCTCTACATCATCAGAAAACAAGCAGCCATCTAAAAATTATTATAATAAAAAAGTAAGACAAAATTAAAACATCACAATAGGACAAAACAATCAAACAATGAGCTAAAGTAAAAGCCTAAAAAACACAGATACAGCCTTCCTTCTGCACCCTCCGCCTGGCCCTCTCTTCTGGGGCTGACTTCTAGCTAGTCTGTTCTGAGAAGACACCATATCCTGACCCATCCTAGAGGATCCACTGTACTCAAAGTAGTTGGTAAGAACCCTGCCTCACAACCCAAAGTCCCAGAGTTGTAGCTGGGAGCCCAGCACACTTGGAACCCATCTCTTACCAAAAACCTGCCCTCCCAAATACCGATCGCCTTCCACCCCCTCTACCTGGTCCTCTCAGCTGGGGCAGACTCCTAGCTGGTCTGCTCCCAAGAAGACACCATATTCTGACCCTTCCTAGAGGATCTGCTGTACTCAGAGCAGTCAGCAAGAACCCTCTCCCATGACCTGAAGTCCCAGTGTTGAAGCTGGGAGTCCATCACCCACCAAAACCCCACTTTCCCGAATGCCACTCCTCTTGTACCTCCACTGCCTGGTCCTGTCAATGCATTCTTATTTCTTTGTATAAAGTTCAAGTCCAAGTGGATAAAGGACCGTCACATAAAGCCAGATACACCGAAACTAATTGAAGAGAAAGTGGGGAAAAGCCTTGAACACCTGGGCACACGGGGAAAGCTCCTGAACAGAACACCAATGGCGCCCTGTGGTGGTGGCGCACACCTTTAATCCCAGCACTTGGGAGGCAGAGGCAGGCGGATTTCTGAGTTTGAGGCCAGCCTGGTCTACAGAGTGAGTTCCAGGACATCCAGGGCTACACAGAGAAACCCTGTCTCAAAAAAAAAAAAGAACACCAATGGCTTATACTCTAAGATCAAGAATTGACAAATGGGATCTCATAAAGTTGCAAAGCGCTAGGCAGTGGTGGCACACACTTTTACTCCTAGCACTTAGGAGGCAGAGGCAGGCAGATTTCTGAGTTTGAGACTAGCCTGGTAGTTTCAGGACAGTCAATGCTACACAGAGAAACCCTGTCTCGAAAAAACCAAAAAAAAAAAAAAAGTTGCAAAGCTTCTGTAAAACAAAGGGCACTGTCAATAGGACAAAAAGGTGACCAACAGATTGGAAAAAGATCTTTACCAATCCTACATCCGAGAGAGGGCTAATATCAAATATATAAAAAGAACTCAAGAAATTAGACTCCAGACAATCAAATAACCCTATTAAAAATGGGGTACAGAGCTCACAAAGAATTCTCAACTGAGGAAACTCGAATGGTCAAAAAGCACTTGAAGAAATGTTCAACATCCTTAGTCATTATGGAAATGCAAATCAAACCACCCTGAGATTCCACCTCATACCAGTCAGAATGGCTAAGATCAAAAACTCAGGTGACAGCAGATGCTGTCGAGGATGTGGAGAAAGAGGAACACTCTTCCACTGTTGGTGGGATTGCAAGATGGTGCAACCACTCTGGAAATCAGTCTGGCAGTTCCTCAGAAAACTGGACATAGTATTACCTGAGGACCCAGTTATACCACTCATAGGCATATACCCAAAAGATGCTCCAACCTATAACAAGGACACATGCTCCACTATGTTCATAGCAGCCTTATTTATAATAGCCAGAAGCTGGAAAGAACCCAGATGTCCTCAACAGAGGAATGGATGTAGAAAACGTGGTATATTTACACAATGGAGTATTATTCAGCTATTAAAAACAATGAATTCATGAAATTACTAGGCAAATGGATCGAACTAGAAAACATCCTGAGATAACCCTATCACAAAAGAACACACAGGGTATCCACTCACTGATTAGTAGATATTAGCCCAAAAGCTCACAATACCCAAGATACAACTCTCAGACCACATGAAGTCCATGAAGTAGGAAGACCAAAGTGTGGGTGTGTAAGGCCCCCAGATAGGGAGACCCCCACTCAAGAGATTACTACCACCCAATGTCTCAAGAGACCGATCGTGATACAACCAGCATGAGGTTTAATGATTCCAGTATACTGGGGTTCCCTCGCATGTAAGCAAGAAGAGAGAACCCCAAGTTCGAGCTAAGAATAGCTTTTATAGGGCCTAGGGGTTAGAACAGAGAGACAGTAACTAGGCACAATATGATTGGCAGAACAGTGTGACTTTTAAACTGATTAGTCTTTGGGGAATGAGGTGACAAGGACCTCCCTTGTCTATGTACTCTGGCCCTTTCTCACCCGCAGGTGGGTTCCCTCCCCATGGTCTGAGGAATGTTAATCAGCCTCTCCCTTCCTCCTCTGAAAGTTAATGCAGCAAGTGTCCTCTAAGAAATGTGCCCCTCCCAGGATGTGTCCTGGGACAGTGAGATTCTTTTAATCTTAAATTCAAACTGAGACCTGAAAATTCTACATTTAGACCCAAAAGTCTTACAGGTGCTTCAATCCTTTTCTTGTTTTTGGTTTTGTGTAATCCTGGCTGTCCTGGAGTTCACTCTGTAGACCAGGCTGGCCTCGAACTCAGAAATCCACCTGTGTCTGCCTCCCAAGTGCTGGGATTAAAGGCGTGCGCCACCACTGCTCCACACTTTGGTCCTTTTTAGGAGTAACAAAATACTCTTGGGAGCAAATATGGGAGACAAAGTGTGGAGCAGCAACTGGAGGGGACATTGGGAGACTGCCCCACCTGCGTATCCATCCCATGTGCAGTCACTAAATGCAGACACTGTTGTTGATACCAGGAAGTGCATGCTGAGAGGAGCCTGATATAGCTGTCTCCTTAGAGGCTCTACCAGAGCCTCATATATACAGAAGTGGATACTCGCAGCTTACCATTGAACTGATCATGGGGTTCCCAATGGAGGAGTTAGAAGACTGAAGGAGCTGAAGGGGTTTGCAGCCCATGAGGAGAGCAATAGCAACCAACCAGAGCTCCCAGAGTCTAAACAGCCAGCCTGGGAAACACACATGGAGGGACTCATGGCTCCAGCTGTATATGTAATGGAGGATGGCCTTGTCAGGCATTGGTGGCAGAGGAGGCCCTCGGTTCCATGAAGGCTGGATCCCCCAGTGTGGGGGGGTGGGGAGGTGGGAGTGGATGGGTGAGTGCGGGCACACCCTCATAGAAGCAGGAGGAGGGGGGATGGGATAGGGAGTTTCCAGGGGAAGTGGGGAAAGGGGATAACATCTGAAATGTAAATAAATAAAGTATCCAATTAAAAAAACCACAGATACAAAGAAACACCCATTTGCATGCAAAAAATGCACCCAAACACTAAAATTAAAAAGAGTATGTAAGCAAAAGTTCCATAAGTTAAAAAGAAACAAAAACCAAAAAAACTTGAACTAAACCATTGTGAAACAAGCAAGCAAGCAGCAGTCCCTAGGTGCCACTGATTTCATTTTGCATTGGTTGTCTAGTATTGGGCATGAGGTCTGCCCTTAACTGTGTTTTGTAAACCCACTGATGCTCATTTGGAGGGAACTAAATTTTTTCCTATGCAAATTGTAATCAATTGGAGATACTTGCTGGGTTATGGATAGAGGCTGTGTCCAGTTCTCTTCACAGCTCTGGGACCCCATGTGGCCCAGTCCTGTGCATGCTGCTACAGTCTGAGAGTTCGAATACGTGTCAGTCTGTTGTGTTGAACAAGCCTTGTTTTTTTCTTTTGTTTATTTATTATTTATTTATTTATTTATTTATTTATTTATTATTCACTTTACATTCTTATCACTGTCCCCCATAGAACTCCCCCACACACAGAGGCTCCCTTTCCTTCTATTCTGAGAGGGGAAGCCCACCTCCCTCTTCACATCTCCTTACCCTGGTAAATCAAGTCTCTGCAGGTCTTGGCACATCCACCTCCAGAGGGCCAAACAAGGGCTTCTTGATGGTGGAACTGGATCCACAGAAAGGCAACAGCTCTTTTGGTTTTTTTGTTTTATGTTTTTTTTTGGGGGGGGGTTTGTTTTTTGTTTTGTTTTTGTTTTTTGGACAGCACCTAAAATCACTTTTTTTTGGATATTTTATTTACATTTCAGATGTTATCCCCTTACCCCATTCCTCTCTCCCTGCCCAGCTAAAATATCACCTTTTCACATTTCTGTGTATGAAATGAAAACGACATTGGTTAAAGAAAAGGCATCTAATTATCATTGGATCAAATAATCACTGATTCTCAAACGGTATGGTCAAATAAAGAAAATGACAAAAGCATTCATGCATATCTATTGGATGAGCATTTTATTTTTAAGAGACAGTTCATTTTACCATTAGCAAAATACATCAAAAGTATATTAAGGCACTAAAATAAATACATAATGCTACATTGTCAATGAATGGAAACGTCATGAGGCGTCCTGAATGAATCATGAAAAAGTAAGATTATTTTAGCTTTGATAGTGCATAGTAATCTAACTAGCAAATTGTGATGTGTACAATCAGATATGTATATCAATGTCTAACTCATCTCCAAAATAAGACAATGGACTATGACAATTCTGGAGCAATGACTTGGATCAAACTGTATTCTACTTCTGAGGTGTTCATTTTAAGTTTTGCTTCCCTTGGCAATTTATTCTTTCAACCTGCAGTAAGGAGTCTATACATTACCAACATTACAACTTTTGAATTTTCAAGTAAAAAGATTTATCAGATGATTATCTTTAAGGAAATCTCTGAGAACACTATTTACACTAACATTTTCATAGTTTTAAAAAAAAATGCAAGTTATTGCTGATGACTGCTCTTCCTAGTGGAACATCTCCCTGGCATGTACTCTATATGAACACACAAGAAACCCCCACTGTACCTTCTGGTTAATTAGACTGGAGGCTTTATTTGTAGATACACGATTGACCCCCCTCAGAAGGGATTAGGAAACCCTCAAACCACAAGTTTAGTCACAATGACTTCTGTTTCCCACTTATACATGTCTACTTCCAACCATCATTTCTTTCAGCCTCTCAAAAATAAAAACTATCAGAGTTTCCTAAAAGGCTTGGCAGATTTTTGGAGTCTCTGAATGATTACAGCATTCTGCAAATCTGCTCCTTCTCATCCAGAAATCTGAGAAAGGAAGAGCTGTTGCCAGGGCAAAGGAGGGCTTCTCTGGGATCCTTGGTATTTCTTCAATGAAGTCTTTGATGTGGCTCACCCTGTGAGAAACGTTAAACAGTTGGACAGTCCTTTCCCTGCTGGTTAACCAGATCTGGATCCTGGTAATGGGCTCCAAGTTGTTCAGTGAAACAGCAGACAAAGTACTTTTATTGTCAACTTCCATATTCTTTGCTTTAGAAATGACTCTTGGTGTAGCACTTCCTAGTCTGTGGCCCTGTCCTGAGAAGGGCTGGAACACAGGCTCTGTAGACATACAGACTTTAATTTTTTTTTTTTTTATCTTCAAGTTTAACATCCATCTCCTCTTTATCAAAAGTTTTCCACAATTCTGAAGGTAATTCTCCTTCTTTGATGGAGTTCAGAAACTGCTGACTTGCACCATCAGAGTAACTTCTAAAATCATCATTGACAGTGAATCCATTTTTCCACAATTTTATATTTATATCTATCTGTTTCTTCTGTTAAGTGAGAGACGAGCATTTGGCGCCAGCCTTCTCTGCTTCCTCAAAAAGGCTGTCAGCAAAATATTCACAGTCGTTTTGTTGATTATCATTGAGGGGTTGAGTGTTGGAAGGACCTGTTTCACAAACCCATTTTTCTTTTATACTGTCAAGATTATCTATTTCTTTCATTCTCTTTCTTCTATTCAGGGTGCTGCCCCACCCCACCGCCTAGTCCTCAGTTCCCAGGGACCAGCTCAGTAAGCACTTCAGCCACTGCTGCTGCTGCCGCCATCCCCACCACCACCGTATCTACCACCACCACTGGGCTGAAGCTCCTCAGCCCCAAAGCACATGGAAACCTTGGGACCAGCAGCTACAGCACACCTAAAGGCAACAGCTTTAAGGACAGCCCCTGCTCAAGTTATTGGGGGACCCCTATGAACACTGAGCTACACATCTGCTACATATATATATATGGGGAAAACCAGGGGAAAGCTCTTGGCATTTGGTTTTCACATCCAGGTAGCTTACACATTCCAATGAACAGAGCAGGCTCTGTTAGGGCCAAAATACAAAATGAAGGAACTCAATTAGTCATGCTATTAATTAGTCATTTAAGTAATGTGTTCTTTTTTTTTTTTTTTTTTGGTTTTTCGAGACAGGGTTTCTCTGTGTAGCCCCGGCTGTCCTGGAACTCACTCTGTAGACCAGGCTGGCCTCGAACTCAGAAATCCGCCTGTCTCTGCCTCCCAAGTGCTGGGATTAAAGGCGTGCGCCACCACGCCCGGCCAAGTAATGTGTTCTTAAGATGATCATTTCTCAATTATTTTAGACACAATTTCTGATTTAATCTAATTTAATATTTTTCCTTATTTATTTTACAGTATGACTACTGTTTCCCTCCTGTTCATCCCCTCCCACAATCCTTATCCTATCCCCAGATCCCCTTCTCCTCTGAGCAGGTGGTCCCCCCATCCCAGGTACTCCCAACCCTGGCATTGAAATCTCTGTGAAGCGAAGCACTTTCTCTCCCACTGAGGTCAGACAAGGCAGCTAGTTAACAGAACAGATCCCATAAACAGGCAACAGCTTTTGGGATAGACCCTGCTCCAGTTGTTCAGAACCCACCTAAAAACCAAACTGCACATCTGCTACATATGTCTGGGGTAGCCTAGGTCCAGCTTGTGGATGTTCTTTGGTTGGTGGTTCTGACTCTGAGAGGCCAAGAATCCAGGTTAGTTGACCCTGTAGGTTTTCCTGTGGTGTTCTTATCCCCCTTGAGACCTGAAATCCTTTCTCTTAGTTTTCCATAAAAGTTCCCAAGCTCCAACCACTGTTTGGCTCTGGGTGTCGGTATTTGTCTGAATCAGCTGCTGGGTCGAGCCTTTAAAGAGACACCATGCACCTGTCTGTAAGCATAACAGGATATCATTAATAGTGTTGGGGATTGGTGCTTGCCCGTGGGTTGGGTCTCAAGATGGGCTGGTTATTGGTTGTCCCTTCCCTCAGTCTCTGCTCCCTCCCCCATACCTGCATTAGGTGTAGACAGGATAAATTTAGGTTGAAAGTTTGGGGGATGGATTGGTGTCTCTTATTACTCCACTGGGATTTCTGTCTGGATAGAGGAGGTGGTCCCTTCAGGTTCCATACGACCAACATAGTTATGAATCACAGCTAAGGTCACCCCCATTCTTAGGTGCCTAGCTTATCCCAGGTCTCTTTCTGGAAATGCCCTCTACTTCCTCACCCCTGTCATTTGCAGATTTCCATTCATTTCCACAGCCATCTAGCCATCTCTCCTGTCCTTCCCCACACCTGATCCTGAACTCCAAATTTCCCTCCACATGCTCCATCCCTCCAAGTTTCCTCTCTCCATCTGCCTCTGATGACTATTTTATTCCCCCTTCTAAGTGAGAGTCAAGCTTTCTTGCTTGTGCCTTCCCTCTTGTTTAGCTTATTTGAGTCTGTGGAGTATAGCATGGTACCTGTATTTTATGGCTAATATCCACTGAGTCCATAGGATGCATGCCATTTTGGGTCTGAGTTACATCATTCAGGATCATATTCTCAAGTTCCATCCATTTGTCTGCAAAATTCACAATGTTTTTATTTTGAATAGCTCACTAGTATCCCATTTTGTAAATGTACCACATTTTCTTTATCCATTCATCAGTTGAGGGACATCTAGGTTCTTTCCAGTTTCTGGCTTTTGCGAATAAAGCTGCTATGAACAGAGTTGAGCAAGTGTCTTTGTGGGTGTTGAGACATCTTTTGGGTATATGCCTGGGAGTGGAATAGCTGGGTATTGAGTTAGAATTATTCCCAGTTTTCTGAGAAACCACTAATTTGACTTACAAAGTGGTTGTACAAGTTTGCACCCCCAGCAGCAATGAAGAAGTGCTCCCCAAGCTCCACGTCCTCGCCAACATGTGCCATTTCTTGAGATTTTGATCTTAGCCATTCTGATGGGTGTAACATGGAACCTCGGGAGTTTTTTTGTTTTTCATTTCCTCGATAACTAAGAACTGAGCATTACTTTAAGTGCTTCTCAGATATTCAAGATTCCTCTGTTGAGAATTCTCTGTTTAGCTCTGTACCACATTTTTATTTTTTATTACTTTATTTTCATATACCATTTTTTATTTTTTTAATTTGTTATTCCTTTTTTACAGTCCAGATTTCATCCCCCTCCTGGTCTGGCCCCCAACCACTCCTCATCTAATACCTCCTCCCACTATCCAATAGGATGTCCCCACCCTTCCACCCCCCACTCCACCAGGCCTCCACACTCCCTGGGGCCTCAGGTTTCTTGAGGGTTAGGTATATCTTTTCTCACTGAGGCCAGATCAAGCAGCCCCCTTTCTACCCCATTTTTAAATTGGATTATTTGGGTTGATGGTTTCTAGCTTCTTGAGTTCTTAATTAATTTTGGATGTTAGCCATCTGTCAGAAGGACGGTTAGCGAAAGTCTTTTCCCAATCTATAGGCTGTCATTTTGTCCAATTGAAACTGTTCTTTGCCTACCGAAAGCATTTCAGTTTCATGAGGTCCCATTTATCAATTGTTGCTCTTAGAGCCTAAGCCATTGGTGTTCTGTTCAAGAACTTGTCTCATGTACCAATACATTGAAGGTTGTTTCCCACATTCTCTTTTATGAGACTTAGTGCATATGGTTTTATGTTGAGGTCCTTGAACCATTCGGACTTGAGTTTTGTGCAGAGTGATAAATATGGATCTATTTTTATTCTTTTATGTGTAGACATCCAGTTAGACCAGCAGCATTTGTTGAAAATGTTTTCATTTTTCTATTGTATGGTTTTGACTTCTTTATCAAATATCAAGTATCTACAGGTATGTGGATTTATTTCTGCATCTAAGATTGGATTTCATTAATCAATTGTTTCTGTACCAATACCATGCAATTTTTATCACTATTGCTCTGTAATTCAGCTTGAGGTCAGGGATGGTGATTCCTCTCAAAGTTCTTTTATTGGTCAGGATTGTTTTGGCTATTCTGTTTTTTTTTTTTTTCTATATGAAGTTGAGAATTGCTCTTTCAAGGTCTATAAAAATTGTTTTAGACTATTGATGAGGATTGCATTGAATTTGTAGATTGTTTGTGGTAAGACGGTCATTTTTTTTCTATATTTATCCTGCCTATCCATGAGCATGAGAGATCATTTCATTTTCTGATATCTTCTTCAATATTTTTTCTTAAAGGACTTTGAAGTTCTTGTCATACAGATCTTTTACTTGCATGGTTTAGACTTAAACAAGATATTTTATATTATTCATGTCTATTGCAAAGGGTGTCTGATTTCCTAATTTTTTTTTCAAGCTATTTATCATTTGTATAAAGACAAGCTATGTACTTTTTTATTTTTTAGTTGATTTTGTATTCAGTCAATTTGCTGAAGAAGTTACCATTTGTAGAAGTTTTCCAGTTAAATTTTGGGGGCTGGTTATATATATTATCATATCATTTGCAAATAGTGATACTCTGACTTCTTACTTTTCAATTTGTATACCCTCGATCTCCTTTTGTTGTCTTAATTGACTAGCAAGAAATACAAATACTATGTTGAATAGACATGGAGAGTATGCAGCCTTCTCTTGTCCGTCATTTTAGTGGGATTGCTTTATATTTCTTTGCATTTAATTTGAAGTTGGTTATTGGCTTGCAGTATGTTGTTTTTATAATATTTAGATATGGAGCTGTATCCCTGATCCCTCTAAGACATTTAACCAGAAAGGGTGCTGGATTTTTGTCATTGCACTGCCACCACACCTGCACCTGAACATCTTTTTGCATAGAGGATGGGCTGCTGTTATCTGACGATTCTAAGCTTGTGTTCTTACAGTGGACTTCATCCCTAGAAAAGTGCCTCAATAGATACAGGAGCCTGCTTGGATCTAGGCTCTTCTTGATGTCAGTGGTCACAGTATAGTTTGAAGGTGGTGAATATATACTTGTTGATAATTCCTAGAACTTAAAATTTAGAGGACATATTAAGGCTCCAGATATTGGTGGGAAGACCTTCATACTCTGCGTGCCTCAACACCTTTGAGGAACAGTATTCAGTGGTCCCATAAAAGCATTTGTCACTGGACAATTGAAAGGCATAATTTAGCCGGGCAGTGGTGGTGCATGCCTTTAATCCCAGCACTTGGGAGGCAGAGGCAGGCGGATTTCTGAGTTTGAGGCCAGCCTGGTCTATGGAGTGAGTTCCAGGACAGCCAGGGCTACAAAGAGCAACCCTGTTTTGAAAAAAAAAAAAAAAAGAACAACTTATCTGCCAAATTGTGATGAAATGCTCAAAGGCTAAGAAGCTGACCTGGTGGCACCTACTTGGTCAAGATACAGAACTGCAAAAGGCTTTGCACACCTATAGTCCCAAACTATGTGAAAGTTTTGATAGAAAGATTTTGGAACTAGATTTTAAAAAGTAAATATAGACCTTGGATCTATTTCCTATTTCTGTTGAGTAGCTGTTGTACTTCAGGTCCTGAACATTTGTTTCTTGTCTATTAGATGTGGATAATAAGGCCTAGGCTGCCTGGAAAGAGTATCAGGTAGTTGTTCTCAGAGCCAACTATAGGATCAAGTTGTATGGTTTCACTTTGATTGTGTCATGGATTTGCTATGTGATGGGCAAGGAACTCTAAACTCATCATTTTGAAATCTGTTAAGTGGGATGATGGCATTGCTTCCTAAGGACTGTTAGAGGCTACTTTACATAATTTTCTTTGTATATGAATCTGTGCATTTTGAACATGTGTATATACATCTTTATAGTGTATAAATGTCCTTGTGCATGCATGTGTGTGAACATATGGAGACCTAGAGGCTGACATTAAGGTCTCTTCCTTAATCGGTTTCCTCCTCATCCATTAATACACAATTCCTCAAATGAACTCCGAGATGACTAAGCATCAAGTATATGAGCCTGAGGGGGGCATTCTCATTCAAGCCACGACATTTCTCATCCTAACATCATCATCTTGTAGACATCATACTGCAGAAATTAGAACAAGAAAGAAAGAAAAAGAAAATCAACATATCCTTAGTCAAATTAAGTAAAAAGCATAAAGAAGTATCACATTTAACAAAGTCAGAAATGAGAAGAGGAACATAACAACAGACACTGAAATTCTATGAATTTCAAAAGCCTGTACATCTCAAAATTGGAAAATCTAAATGAAATGGACAATGTACTAAATAGATTCCCCTTAGCACAGTTAAATCAAGATCAGGTAAATCATCTAAATAGACCTATAACCCCTAAGGAAATAGAAGCAGTAATGAAAACTATTCTAACCAAAAAGCCCTGGGTCAAATTGTTTTTGAACAAAATTCTACCAGACATTCAAAGAACAGCTAATAGCCAGGCAGTGGTGGCAAACACCTTTAATCCCAGCACTTGGGAGGCAGAGGCAGGCTGATTTCTGAGTTCGAGGCCAGCCTGGTCTACAGAGTGAGTTCCAGGACAGCCAGAACTACACAGAGAAACCCTGTCTCAAAAAACCAAAAAAAAAAAAAAAAAAGACTGATTCAAAGAACAGCTAATAACAATATTCCTCAAACTATTCCACAAAATAGAAGCAGTAGAAAAACTGCCATTCTTTTTCTATGATGCCAGTCACGCTGATACCTAATGCACACAAAGAATCAAAAATGAAGACAATTTCAGATCAATTTTCCTTATGAACATTGATGAAAAATACTCAATAAAATATACACAAAGTGAAATTAAGAACATAAGAAAACATCATCTGCCATGAAGTAGGCTTCATAATAGAGATGCAGGGGTGGTTCAATATTAAAAAAAAAAATCAACATAATTCAACAAATACATGTTGGAAAAAACCCCACATAATAATCTCATTAGAGGTTGAAAAGCCTTTGAGAAAATTCAGCACTCCTTCATGTTAAAAGATTTGGAGAGAGCAGGGATGCAAAGTGCATTGGTAAACATAATAAAAGTAGTATGCAGCAAACCAATAGCCAACATCAAATTAAATGGAGAGTAACTTCATTCAATTTTACGAAAATCAGGGGCAAGACAAGGTTGCCTACTCTCTCCATATCTATTCAACATAGTCCTTGGATTTCTACCTAGGGCAATAAAACAACTAAAGGACATCCAGGGAATATAAGGGAAGTAGTCAAGTATCCCTCTTCACAGATAATATGATAGTCTACCACAGTGACCCCAAAATTTTACCAGTGAATCACAGCTGTTGAACAATTTCAGCAAAGTGTCTGGATACAAGATTAACTCAAAAAATTCAGTAGCTCTCCAAAATGATAACCGGCTGAGAAAGAAATTAGTAAAACAACACCCTTCACAATTGTCACAAGTCATATAAAATATCATGGTGTAAGTCTAACTAAGCAAGAGAAAGACCTAAATAAGAATAACTCCAAGTATCTGAGGAAAGAAATTGAGGAAGATATGAGAAGATGGAAAGATGTCTCATGCTCATGGATCAGTAGGATTACCATAGTAAAAATGACCATCTTACCAAAAACAATCTACAAAGTTGGCAATGCCCATTAAACGCCAACAGAGTTCTTTACAGACCTTGAAAGAAAAATTGTCAACTTCATATGAAAAAAACACAATCCTTGTATAGCAAAAACAATCCTATACAATAAAAAGCATATGGAGGTATTGCCATCCCTGATTACAGGCTGTACTACAAAGAAATAATAATAAAAATTTAATGTTATCGGCATAGAAACAGATGGATTGATCAACAGAAATGAACTGAAGACCCTGAAATAAATCCACACACCTATGAACACTTGATTTTGACAGAACCAAAACTAGACATCAAAAAAAAGAAAAAAAGAAAAGAAAAAGAAAGCATCTTCAACAACTGGGGCTGGCCTATATGGATTTCTGTATCTAGACCAATGAATTAGATGCTATTTATCACCCTGCACAAAAATACAGTCCAATTGATCAAAGACCTCAACATAAATCACGACACACTGATTCTAATAGAATAGAAAAAAAAAAAAGAAATAGACTTCAATAGGAAACAACTTTATGAGCAGAACATCAATATCTCAGTCAGTAAGATCAAAATAAATAAATGGTACCTCATGAAACTGAAAAGTAAGGCAAAGGACACCACTAATAGGACAAAGTGGAAGCCTACAGAATGGAAATGTACATCCAAAAGAGAGCTAAAATCCAAACTACGTAAGCAACTCAAGAAGTTAGACATTAACAAAACAAATAACTCAATGGCCCATTAAAAATGCGGTACAGAGCTAAACAGAATTCTCAAAAGAGAACTAATGCCTGAGAAACACTTAAATGTTCCACATCCTTAGTCATCAGGGAAATGCAAATAAAATGACACTGAGATTTCACCTTACATCCATCAGAACGGGTAAGATTAAAAAAAAAAATTCAAGGGACAGCACATACTGGTGAGGATGTGGAGCAAGGGAAACACTTCTCCATTGTAGGTGGGAGTACAAACATGTACAACCAGTCTGGAAATTACTTTGGCTGTTTCTCAGAAAACTGGGAATAATTCTACTCATGACACAGCCATATTACTCCTGGGCATATGCCAAAAACATGTTCCATCACACCACAGGATACCTGCTCCATTCTGTACACAGGAGCTTTATTTTTAATAGTCAGAAACTGGAAACCATCCAGATGCCCTTCAACAGAAGAATGGGTTAAAAAATGTAATTTATACAATGGAATACTATTCAGTTATTAAAACGAGGGAAAATAATGGATTGAACTATAAAAAAGAATCAGATAACCTAGTGAGGTAACCTAGACTCAAAAGGACATGCATGATATGTGCTCACTTATAAGTGGATTTTAGCCACAAATTATAGGATTTCCATGGTACAATCCACAGACCCAAAGAAGCTGAATTACAAGGAGGGCACAAGGCAGGATACTTGAATCTCAGTCAGAAGGGGAAATAACAGTCTTCAGAGGTGGAGGGAGGGAGGAAACTGTGGTAAAGGGGAGGTGATGGGAAAGCTGGGAGATCATGTGTGGGAAGGGTGGAGAGCTGCAGCTGTAGGCTGGTGGAGGACATCTCTAGAATGTGCCAGAGACCAAAATGGGGGAGGTTCCAGGGAATCTAGGAGGATGACTGTAGCTGAGACTCACTCCTAGTAGTGGGTGATATGGAGCCTGAAGTGACCACCTCCTGTAGCCAAGCAGACCCCAGTGAAGAAATGATGACAGTAACTCACCTACAAAACCTTCTTGCCTACAGGAGGTGCATGGGCAAAGAAGGGAGTCTGAGGGCATGGCCTACCAAGGACTTTACACACATTCCATTAACAAGAACCAAACCCTGACACTATTAATGATACTCTGTATTATGATTACGGTGAAGAGCCTAACATAACTTTCCTCTTAGAGGCTCCAGACAGCAGCTGTCCAAAACTAAAGTTGAGACTGACCCCCAAAGATTGAAGGGTGCTCCAAGAGTCTTGTGGAGGATTTGCAGAAGAAATTGGGGAACCCAGAGGGGACCAGAACTTCACAAGTAGACCAACAGTCAGATGCCCTGGACCCTTGGGTGTTCCAGAGACTAACTACCAAACAAAAAGCATTCATGGGATGGTATTGTGCTCCCCTCCCCACACATGTGTAGCATATGTACAGCCTGGTATGCAGACAGGATCCCCAAGAACTGGAGCATGGGGAGTCCCTGACTCTGTTGCCTTCTTATGGATGCTATTCCCCAAATGAGGCTGTTTATTATTATGGAAATGACAACAGCAGAAAATGACTTCCTGTTTACAGTCTGAAAAAAGACGATATTTTACTGCTGTAATGTATTTTATTTACGCATCAGCAAGATGGCTCTGTAGGAAAGGACTAAAGTATACAAGCTGGCAACCTGACCTTGATCATTGTATAAAGATGGCCAAGTAGATGCTATAATGCTGTCACCCAGTTTCCACATATCTGTCATGGCTTCAAAACCGATAATCACATTATACACACACACACACAAACACACACACGCCTGCCAAATGATAAGTAATGGGAACATGAAGAAGCATGGAACATCACATGATACGTACATATCCATGCCAATGAAGCCATGCTGTGGGATATACAGTTGACTGCTGATTGTCCTACTACATTACATCTCTGGCCGGTATATGAAAATGCTATTTTGAATACACATGAGGTATTTAGTGTTTGTTATATTCTCTCTATTAAACATTTTAACATTAGAATTGTTAAAATGTGTTGACAGCATAGCACTCATTGGGGTACACATTCTGTGCTTTAACTTGTACTCAGGAGGCTGACACATGAGAATCAAGAGTTAAAATGTAGCCTTGACTAATGACTGACATCCATTGCAGCCTAGATAACACAGCACAATATTTAAAAGGAATTTGTGACACTTGTGTTGCCACTGTCATGGTGATCCCATCCTCCTCTGAAACCATAAGCCAAATTAAAATCTTTTATAAAATGCCTTAGACGTTCTATTTTATCACAGTGACAGGAAAGGCACTAATACACACCCATAAAGTTTTACACCTGGATGAGTAATCTCATGTAATTGAAGAGTATTACATTTGCAAGTGCAAACAAAATAAAGAGGGGCATCATATCATAGTGCGTGAATGGGCTGTTGAGACTTGTCACAATTTTTTCTCCAGAAAAAGTATTTTCCCTTTTTAAAAATGTATTAAATTATTTTATATATTTACATCCACCAAATATTGCCCACATTTATGTTCTCCCCTCCCAGAGTTCTTCACTCCATTCCTCCTACCCCTTTTCTCTAAAAGAATGTTCCCCCCCACAAAAAGCTTCCACTGCACCCCACCCCCCAGGATTACCTTTCCATGGGGCATCAAGTCTCTACAGGATCAGATGTATCCTTTCCCAGAGGCCAGACGGGGCAGTCCTCTGGTACATATGTGTCTGGGGGCCACAGACAAGCCCATGGATGCTCTTTGGTTGGTGTCTTAGTCTCTGGGAGCTCTGAGGGATCCAGGTCAGTTCATACTATTGTTCTTCCTATGGGGTTGCCATCCCCTTCTGCTTATTTATTCCCCTAACTCTTCTATAGGGGTTCCGAACCTCAGTCCAATGGTTTGCTGTAAGTATGTGCATCTGTCTCAGTCAGTTGCTGGTAGAGGCCCAGAGGACAGCCATTCTAGGCTCTTGTCAGCAAGCACAATATGGCATCAATAATAGTATCAGGGTTTGGTGCAAGGCCATAGGATGGATCCCAATTTGGGCAGGCCACTGGATGGCTTTTCCTTCAGTCTCTGCTCCATTTTTGTCTGTGCACAGCTTTAGACAGGAACAATTTGGGTTAAAAATTCTGAAGCTGGGTGAGTGGCCCTGTCTCTCCACTGGGGGCCCTGTCTATCTACTGCAATTGTCTGTTTGGGTTCCAGCTCCCCACTGTTGGGCATTTCGACTAAGGTTGTCCCCATTGAGTCCTGAGAGCCTCTCACATCACAGGACTCTGGGACTTTCTGGAGGTTACCCCACACCTCACAGCTGCATACTTCCATTCATTTTCAGGTACTCTCAGCTTCTCTCCTGCCCACTTTCCCCCTCCCTCTGCATCCAGTGGTTATTTTTTGCCACCTTCTAAGGGGGATTGAAGCATCATCCTCACTTGGGCCTTCCTTCTTGTAAAACTTCGTAAGGTCTTTAAGTTGTATCATGGGTGTTCTGAACTTTTTGGCTAATATCCACTTATTCGTGATTATATACCATGCATGTCTTTTGGGTCTGGCTTACAGAGCTCAGAATGATGTTTTCTAGTTCTATCCACTTGCCTGCAAAATTCATGAGGTTCTCATTTTTAATACCTGCATAGTATTCCACTGTGTAAATGAAACACATTTTCTGAATCCATTCTTTGAATGAGGGACATCTGGATTGTTTCTAGCTTCTGCCTATTACGAATAAGGCTGCTATGAAGATATTGGAGCATGTGTTCTTATGGTATGGTGGAGCATCTTTTTGGGTATATGTCAAGGAGTGGTATAGTTGGGCTTTTGATAGATGGATGTCTAATTTCCTGAGGAACTGCCAGGATGATTTCCAGAGTGGTTGGATCAGTTTGCAAAACCACCTACAAAGGAGGAGTGTTCCTCTTCCTCCACATCCTCACCAGCATGTGCTATCACTTGAGTTTTTGATCTTCACTCTTCCTATTAGTGCAAGGTGAAACCTCAGGTCATTTTGATTTGCACTTCCCTGATGACTAAAGATTCTTAACAATTCTTTAAGTGTTTCTTGGCTATTCAAGGTATCTCTGTGGAGAATTCTGTTTAGCTCTGTCCCCATTTTTTAATTGTGTTATTTGGTTTTTTGGAGACCTCAACATAAAACCAGATACATTGAGTCTAATAGAAGAAAAAAGGAGATATAGCCTGGAACACATTTGCACAGGGGAAAATTTTCTAAACAGAAAACTAATGACTAAGACTCTAAGATCAACAATTGACAAAAGGGACCTCATGAAACTGAAAAGCTTCTGTAAGGCAAGGACACTGTCAAAAAGACAAAACAGCAACCTACAGATTGGGAAAGATACTCACTAAGCCTATATGCAACAGAGCTAATATGCAACATATGTAAAGTACTCCAGAAAAATAATCTTGTGTAACTGAATTTAAGTGTGTCAGCTATAGATATTACCAAATCTTTTATAGTCATAGATTGCCTTCTGTAGACCAGGCTGGCCTCGAATTCAGCAATCTGCCTGCCTCTGCTTCCCAAGTGCTGGGATTAAAGGTGTGTGCCACCACCGCCTGGCTGATATGTTCCTTGATGTATTTGTGAATAACTGTGTTGTGAAAACGCTTTATCACATTGATTAGATTTGTAGGGTTTCTCCTACAATGTGGATTTTCTTTCTTATGTATTCAAAAATGCCTGTTATATGCAAATCTTGGGAACAAGCAAATTAAACATGTCCTAAGTATTACCTTTTTGTTATCAGTTCTTATGTAATCATAAGGTGAAACTAAGTTCAAATTCCCAGGCCCTAGAGTAGCTGGAGACTTCCAAATAGTGCCCCAGCTTCAATTATGCATCTGTTATTCATAAAAACATAATGAGTGCCCATAAAAATTTCTTTTTCTATTCATCTTTTATTCGTCAAAACATAGTGACTGTTCTTAACCACAGAAGAACTAATGGATGTGATTGGTTAGACTGTAACACTCACATTCTCTCAGTTAACATAGTAAACTACATAAGGAAAGCCCCTATCACTAAATTCTGATTGGTGGGGAAATGTAGCTGTAACTTGGCACAGATGTTTCTGGTTTTCAAACATAAGCGCTCTACAGCACTGTGGCTCAGTGTGGGCAGGTGAGTGTGGGGATTTACCATGTTACATTGTCACAGTTCAGCTTTCAAGTATGTTCTCTGGCCCTGATCCAACAGCAGCAGCTTCATTACAATAAATTCTAGTCATTTGCTTACGTGAGTTTGAGTTGTGTTGGATCTCAGAGGACTCCATAACTCAAAGGCTTTACTACACTGCTTACACTCATAAGACTTTCTCTATAGTATGAACAGTTTCATGATGAAGACTGTAGAAGTGTGCAAAGGCTTCATTATAATTGAATACATTCATAGGATCTCTATCTCAGGATTATGAAGACTTCTGAAATCTGAAAAGTCTTTCCCATACTAAATACATTCCGAGTTTCTCTCCAGTATGGATTCTTCCATGATGAAGAAGACTACAGAAATGTGCAAAGGCTTCAGTGCTTGCATTCATATTTCTCTCCAGTAGATGTTCTTTCATGTATTCAAAGATGACCATGCTATGCAAGGACTTTACCACACTGGTTACATTCAAACGGCTTCTCTCCAGTATGTGTTGTTTTATGTATTTGGGGACTACACTGATTTGGAAAGGCTTTAACACATTGATTATATTCAAAGGGTTTCTCTCCTATATGTGCTATGTCTTCGTTTATGGCACAGGAGACCAGCTCCACATGAAAAGGCTTTATCACACTGATTACATTCATAGGGTTTCTCTCCAGTATGTGTTCTTTTTTTTTTTTTTTTGGTTTTTCGAGACAGGGTTTCTCTGTATAGCCCGGGCTGTCCTGGAACTCACTCTGTAGACCAGGCTGGCCTCGAACTCTGAAATCCACCTGCCTCTGCCTCCCATGTGCTGGGATTAAAGGCGTGCACCACCACTGCCCGGCTCAGTATGTGTTCTTTTATGCACTTGGAGATTACTGTAACTTGCAAAGGCTTTGCCACAGTGCTTACATTCAAAAAGTTTCTCTCCAGTATGTGTTCTTTTATGTATATGAAGACAACTTTGACGTGCAAAGGTTTTATCGCATTCATTACATTCATAGGGTCTCTCTCCAGTATGTGTTCTTTTATGATACCTGAGACCAGTTTGATATGCAAAGACCTTACCACATTGATTACATTCATAGGATTTCTTTCCTGCATGTGCTCTTGTATGTATTTGGAGACCTCTTTGACATACAAAGCTTTTATCATATTGATTACATTCATAGGGTTTCTCTCCAGTATGTGTTCTATTATGTATACGAAGATGACTTTGACGTGTGAAGGCTTTACTGCATTTATTACATCCATAGGGTCTCTCTCCAGTATGTGTTGTTTTGTGATACCTGAGACCACTTTGACATACATAGCCTTTACCACATTGATTACATTCATAAGCTTTCTCTCCTATATGAATTCTTTTATGCCTTTGAAGAGAACTGGTACATGCAAAGTCTTTGCCACATTGGTTACATTTAAAGGGTTTCTCACCAGTATGTACTCTTTGATGTCTTAGGGGATGATATTTCTTGCAAAGGCTTTACCACATTGGTTACATTCAAAGGGTTTCTCTCCAGTATGTAGTCTTTTATGTGTATGAAGATAACTATGAAGTACAGAGGCGTTACCACATTGAATAAACTGAGAGGGCTGCTCTTCACTATGACTTCTTTCATCCCTGCAAAGACAATTGGCAATAGTGAAAGCTTTCTCACATCATTACACTGATGAATCTTTCCATTTCTATGAATAAGTTTTATAATTTAGTCTAATTGTAAAGAACAACCTGCTGTTAATGAACTATCACTTTGTTTACATTCACGGAGTTCCCCTTCATTATGGGGTGTTTTGTATCTTTGAAGACACTTGGACTAAGAAGAGCACTAATTGCATGACTCACATTTACAGCATCCTCTTTACTATATGAGGCTGTTCACATATCTGAATAGATCAAGAAGAACTCAGAGCTTTGCCACCCTGATGGCACACATAAATTTTGCTACTGTGAGAGTAATACTACACTGGGCAGTGGTGGCGCACGCCTTTAATCCCAGCACTTGGGAGGCAGAGGCAGGCGGATTTCTGAGTTCGAGGCCATATAATTCTGGTAATACCTGCACTGAATTCCTGACACAAACACTCTAATGTAATCAGGGCATTTTAGAAGGAAACTGAATAATGAATCAGCTTCACCTCTGTCATTTCTGCACTCCTTGAGTAGGATAAAACCTTGTAAGAGAAATGGTAATTAATAGACATGAAGACTGACAAGTACACAGTTCAACAGTACTGAGCACACATTACATAAATTGTATTAATAATTACTAACTAAGAAAATGATTAGCATACTGGGTGTATTACTCCTGCCTTTAATTCCAGTAGTCAGCATGTGGACCCTGGTGTATCTCACTGAATGGTTTGGTAAGCCTGGTCTATGCCATGAGATCCAAGACATCAATAGGTACATATTAAGACTCCCCTGTAAAAATCAATCAATCAAAGAAACAGAAAAGAAAGAACTCAGAGGTCTTCACTGAAGTTCCTACAAAGATTATACATTTACCGCAGGTCTTTATTCATCTTCCAAAATCTTCAAGTGACCCAGTTTCAACAGTAAAATTAAAAAGATTTTAACAAAAGGTATGCATGCTTAAACATTTACAAACGAACAGATGAAAATATTAGCTATATAAGTCTTGATCATGAATTGCCAACACAGGGAGGGAGAGGTGGCTCACCAGAGGTATTCCCTGTCTTGCAATAATTGGAGTAAATGGCCAATATTTACATGGAGGTGCACAACTGTCCACTGAACCAAGTTCAGGAGTTCTGAGGCCATCTTCTGCCTACTGTGAGCATTGGGCACACAAGATAAACATATTCATGCATACAGGGAAAATATTCATATTCATTCAAAACATTCAAAGCAAACCTCACAGGTAGTAATAATGCCACATACCTGCAATCCAATAGAACATCCAGGTAGTATTAATGACATGAATATCTGACACCCTGAAAATATAATATACTGTCTGACAAGTTTTAAAACTCAAGTGTGCCTGAAGTTCAGCACATCAGCATAGGCATGCATATACAAAACTTACATTCCAAGCCCATCAGCCAATACTATAAAAACAAAGCAAACCAGGTATTTTGGCCCACATCTAATCCCAGAACTCTGGAGAGGAAGGCAGGTGGATCAGTAAATTCAAGTGCTGCCTGGTCTGCAAACCTACTTTCAGGACAGCCACAGCCACACAGGAATACATTGTCTTCAACATCAAAAACAAAAGCAACAAAACAAAAAATATAAAAATATTAGTGAAATACCTTAGCACTGAATAACAATCCCTTCTGTTGTATCTTATATGATTCAGGGATAGAGTCTGTAATGATGAGGATATGACAGCAGAAGAAAGAAGCTGACTGATGAGTTTCAACCACAACACAGTAGACATAAAGGAAAGGAACTGGGTTAGGCGTATTGAGTACATTGTGACTCTGGTCACTATAAATTCATGGTCATCCTCTCATGAAAATATATTTGTATAAATTCAATAGTTACAACAGCCCCTGCACTGTTCAAATTCCAAAGACTCCTTTGATACTCACAGCAGTCTTGTGACTGCCACATCTTGTAAAATTAGAAAACAAATTATATCTTTCAAATATACAATGGCACAAACAACCCTTTCCATTCCAATATGGAGGAATGTGTACATTGGACCAAGGCAAGAAACCCAACAGGACAAACACTAAATCCTGTAGCTGTCTCAGCCACAAGGGGCTTCAGGTTCAAAGTGCTTACATGGCTCTATCCCTGCAACTTCTCATACATCTCTCAGTTTTGGTACTTCAACTCCCTATATGCATCTCTCCATAGTAGATTCTCATAGCTTAAGTATCTGAACATCTTGTGGTCTCAAAATGCAACTAGGTATCATCCTCACAGTTCATGCAATCAACTCTCACAGTATCCTCACTGGGGCTGTGACTCTGCCAATCATGGAAAGCTAGAATAGTGTTGAACTGAAACCAGAAAGGAAGAATCCATGACCATAATTTCACAACTTCCTTGTTTCCAGAGCCAGCACAATATGGTTGAGCCTGTGAAGATTAGCTTCTAAATTGGGATGGACCCTGACACACATGTACCATAGTTGTAGCAGGTTTTTATATGGAGTTCCTTCCTGGACTAGGTATCACTTTGCCTACTCCTTCCATGAATTGAAGGCTTAGCAGAAAGAATACACACTCTTAGGGCACTTCTTAGGCTTCCAATCCAGAGCAATGGTCTTCATGTTAGTTGTGATAATCTTGAAAATTCTTGCCTCTGTTTAAGCACTGACTGCCATCTGAAACTACCTAGAGTGTTTTTTCTCTACAAACACATATTTGCATTTCTTTCTACCCTACTTGTTGCTTTTTTTTCTACTGTAGTTCTGAATGAAGTCAAAGTAAGAACCATCCAAAAGGTTCAATATTCCAACTAAGAATCAAGCCATTATCTTTTAATTCTGCCCTACTCAGTTCCTCAGGGCATTAGCAGAATAAGAAACATTTGTGAGCCGGGCAGTGGCGGCGCACGCCTTTAATCCCAGCACTTGGAGGCAGAGGCAGGCAGATTTCTGAGTTCGAGGCCAGCCTGATCTACAGAGTGAGTTCCAGGACAGCCCAGGCTACACAGAGAAACCCTGTCTCGAAAAACCAAAAAAAAAAAAAAAAAAAAAAAAGAAAAACATTTGTGACCAAAATAGCACACGTGATCTCTCTCATAGCTTCTGTTTCCCACTCAATTCTATGACATCATCTTCTTCTGTCTGCATCAGCCTCAATACTCCAAATTCCTAAGTCCTACAAGAACAGCTGACTAAGATATGTGTACAGCTTTCTATGCCATTGGCCATCTAAAATCCTATCTTTTCCAGATGATGCTAAAAGAAAATATTCCCAGGTTTTCTGAATCATCAAAATCCCTTTGTTGTACCATTCAAAGTTGGTCAGAGAACTCAATTCTTACACAGGTCCCTCTTTATTTGTAATCCCTTCACCCCAATCCAGAGAGATTGGAGGACACTCATTCACTGGTCTCTTTTTCTTCTTACTGACCAGTCAGAGTCCAGTCAACACCATGTTTTAATGTTGCTTGTGAGCTTCTAATGCCACCTTGAGCACAGTATTAGGTGCCTGTTCTTTGCTATCATGATGGGCCTAGTTGCTGATTGTAAACCAGAGTTGACTACATTGTTATAACTTGGAGACAAATGTCTGGACAATCCTGGTAAACAAACACATGCAGACTATTCTTTTACAGTCCTAGTTAGCATATTATGTACTTGTGGGGTGTTTTAGAGACAGTCCTCTCTGCCACATTCTACTTGGTGTCACTTACCATCTCCTAAGTAAATCCTTTACATCATCAATTCTACTCTTCTACATCACTGCTTAATATTGGAGTGCTAGGCAACATCTGATAAACCGGTTTACAGCCTCCACAAAAATAACTCCAAATGGAACTTACACTTACATGTTAAATGACACTCTCAGAAAAAAAAGAAAAAAGAAAAAATCAAAAAAAATGACACTCTCAGAACTTACTGAAGATAATAGGGTTTTCAGGTTTGGCATCTTGCCAAGTATTTATCTGAACACAATCCTCTGCCCCAAATGCTTTGTGAAGATGCAGCCCCCATAATAAAGTAATTCAGAGGCCATTGCCAGGTCAAAGGAGAGACTAGAACCACAAAGGACCTCACAAGTAGCCACATCTGTCTGGCTGCTGCTTACCATCCAGCTGCTGGGAAGACCCACCACATGTGGACGCTTTGCAAAGCCGCTTGCTCCTCCCCTTTGTGGGAGAGTACCCTGAACTTACCATGTCTGGAGTTTTGAGCTTTTCTGAGCTCCCTCACAGCACCCAGCAGAGGCATTCAGAACTTCTACAGACACGTTCAAGCCTGCTCAGATTCAGACAGGAATTTGCAGGCTTGGTACCAGGAAAAGCCTCCTCTTCTTCTGAGTGGCAGGACCGTCTGAAGGTTCTGATTGGCTAGTGCGTCTTGAGTGACATGAGCACCACCCATAGGATTCTAGTGTACTGAAGAGAAACTACCTAGTGGTTCCTGATTGGTACCAGTCCTTTTCCAAATCTGCAGGTTTGCATTTCAATAGCACTAGTGCCTGACTTCCTATAGCCTGACTGTGTGTCCTCCCACAAAGCACCTCAGAGGACATACAACTCCAGATCCCTGCTGCTCAGTTGCCTGTGTCTCTGCACTGTGGGCAGTCAGCACTTTGTGAATTTGGGCTGTTCCTGAGCTCACAGCACTCAGTAGGTGCTTCCCCTTCTTCCTCCTGCAGTCAAGCTGGATAGTTTGCTTAGATAGCCCTTTAATCAGCTAACAGTGGAGTTATCAATCTGTCCCACAAGTGGATGGGTGCCCAGAATATTAACAACTAAAGCTAAATTTTCGGAAACAAGATTTTTTGTGTGTGTGTGATTTCAGGCTGGGTTCAGGTAACGTGCATTAATTTTTTCACCTGATAGTAATGAGACAATTCTCAGAGCAAAGCAGGAAAACATGACAAATACTGTGGGGCACTCTTGTAAACTAGCACATCTTCCTCAATGGGTCTATAAAGCAAAGAAAACAACAACAACAAAGCCACGGCTATATTAGTGAAGGTTCTCCAGATGAACAGAACTGATAGAAAGGATCTCTCTCTATTATGTAGAAAATGGATGTATTAGAATGACTCACATGCTGTCTCCCACTAGCCCGACAATAGCTGTCTATCATGGAAAGTTGAAGAATCCAATAGTTGTTCAGTTCAATCAGTGTCTCAGCTGGTCCTCAGTATATACCTGAATTTCAAAGAGATAGGCTCTAATGCCAGCAAAATTAAAACTGAACTTGGTAGCCAGAGGTAGGGCAAGCAGACAAAGAGAAAGATGTACTATCTTCTATCTTCTTTATATAAGTAGGCTGCCACATATATAAGCTGTGGCCTAAATTAAAAGTGAATCTTATCACCACAAAAGATCCAGATTAAGAATATTTTTTCCCAGGTCTAAAAATATAATTTAGAAAAACACCCCACAGTACCCAACTTCAATTTAAATTATTTTTTTTTAACTTTTAACGATTTGTTTATTTATTTATTTTATATGAGTACACTGTTACTGTCTTCAGTCATACCAGAAGAAGGCATTGGATCCCATTACAGATGGTTGTGAGCCACCATGTGGTTGTGGTGAATTGAACTCAGAACCTCTGGAAGAGCAGTCAGTGCTCTTAACTGCTGAGCCATCTCTCCAGCCCCATTTTTTTTTTAACCTTTAATTGTATTACTTCACTTACCCCTTCTGTTCCTAGCTGCATCACTCCCCAAATTGTTGCTAGTCAATTTCTTCCTACTTGAGTATGAGTGACTAAGCGTGCTGAGTCTACTTCTGTTGTTTGTGTGCATATGGTTTCAAAACTGACCACATTACATTGGGCTCTTTGAATAGCCATAGAGGGGACTCATCTTTTCCTGAGGATAACTGTCCCACTTGCAGGAGAGTTCTGCTCTTTAATGAGCAACAGGATGGGATGGTGGGGGCACAAAGGTCCTTGCAAACACAGGTCACTGGGGAATCCAGGAATGTTAAAATCACAGGGGCCTTTTGTCTATCATGGAGATAAAATATCTCCTTTCAATGCAAAATACTGAAAGTGGGTTTTATTAATGCCCTGGTGACCTCTTGCCATCTGTGGAAGCAGACCTCACCTACCTTTTGCTATAGTGGTAGACCTAACTGACCCAAATTACCCAGAATCAGTATCCCAGACTCTTGCTTCCCTAGACTCTTACCCATCATTAGGAAAGATGTCGCAGTATTTTATAGTTAGCTGACTTCTATGCTATTTGGTGAGAGGCCACATTAAATTCTCGGTCTTTCAGCTATAGAAACCATTCCCTTGGTCACATGTTCTTAGTAAAACAGTTTCTATTTAGTCACACCCTCCACTTTATTGTACACCTAGAAGCAAAACGATTAGACACATTGTTGCCTTTAATCTTTCCCAAATTGTACTGTGCTCTAAATACGCTGGCAAAGATTTCTCTGGTATTAGATTCTTATAGTCTGATCTAGGTTGACAAAGTCAATCTGCACTGGGTTTCCATTCTCATCTCTTACTATGGTTTGCTTTCCTATCTGAAACTTACAGGACTCCCTTCAATAGAAGTTGGACCCTCAAGTGACCCAGGATGCTTTGGAGAGGAAACATTAGTAGCAGTAGAAAATTTGGGATAGAAAATACCTCAAACACACACACATACAAGAGGGAAAGAAAAACAAAGTAATGTAGATAAAGGGAGCACTGGAGAATTGGAACAATACAGGAACTCTTTTTTTTTTTTTTTTGGTTTTTCCAGACAGGGTTTCTCTGTGTAGCCTGGCTGTCCTGGAACTCACTCTGTAGACCAAGCTGGCCTCCAACTCAGAAATCCGCCTGCCTCTGCCTCCCAAGTGCTGGGATTAAAGGCGTGTGCCACCACAGGAACATTCTTGATTAAATAGTTCTCAGAATGTACTGATAGTTAACTGACCCTCTGGAAAGTCCCAGGTAGACTTCAAATGGGTGTCACGCTTGCTAGCCAATAGATTTAAAGGTCAATATGCTTAACCAGTAAGTTTCAACTATAACCTTGCTGATATAACCTGTACCCCTAAAAAGTATAAACTGCTTGTAATAGTTTTGGGGGGTTGCCTTCTCATCACTCATCTCAAGTGACTGATTGAGGGTCGACCCTGATTGGCTGGAAAATAAACCTCTTGCTTTTGCATTGATCTGCTTCTCAGTGTCTCACTCCTGGGCATCTGGAAGTAAGTACCATTCACTGAGGATCTCTGTACTACATTATCTCTCAAGCTCCCAAGGAGAATGTTCTTAAAAGGGTTGCTTCTTTATGGAAGTCTATACTTGTCAATCTTGGGATCACTCTTAACTTCAAAGGTGTGGAACAGATCATAATTACTCTAGAGGTAAAGTTTGAAAAATATTCCTGGTTTCTATAGTTGGAAGGGAAGAATTTCTGTGTTCTGATCTTCCAAAGAACCCTTCTTTGTATTTGCTTGTCTATCATGTGTTATCATAAAACACAGCATGGACAAGCAGATTATAATTGAAGGCATTAAATTGGGCTTACAGTTCCAAAGAGTTACAGTCAATAATGGCAGCATAAACACCTGGCATCAGGTAGAGCTGAGGGCTCATATTTTGAACTTCAGACAAGAAATGCAAAATGAGCATGGTCAGAAGATTTTAATGCCTGTAAATGTACCCATGTTGTTAAAAGCACCGTTCATACACTTCTTCTTTCCTAGCACTCACAGGGCAGCTCACCATGGGCTGTAATTACACTTCCATAAGAACTTTAAATCAAAAGAATTGGGTATAAGCTGGTACCTGGCATTGACTTGGATGGTTTTATAAATGAGACATTTTCAGTAAATCCTGACATATAGATTCAAAATTTAGTGATTTAAAAATATACCTCTGTTGCCAAGGACCAAGCCTGGGCTTAGAGCAGGTTCTGAGAGAATGGGTGTCTGGGAATAGTAAAAACAAAAGACTTGCAGTTAAATACTGAGTCCAAGCTGGAAGCAAATACTCTTCTGAAGACAGCTTGCCAGCCTGCTTTCTCTATGATCTGTTTTCTCTAGAGATCTCCAGAGTGCTCTCTGTATGTTCTGCTGGAGAACCTCCAAGTAGTTCTCGCTTCCTGTTCTAAAAAATTCTCTGGATAGCTCACCTCCTGCAGATCCTAAGCCCAGGCTTTTATTTTACATATCAGTTCAGCCATTTACTCCAAGTTTCCTTTTTATTATTTTAGGAATCTGTATTCCTTCCACACTTCATCCCCCACTCCACCCCCCCCCAAAAAAAGTATCAGCATCCCATAACCCCAGGCTCTTAATTCTTAGGAAGCACACATTGTCTTTTTTTTTCTTTCTTTTCTTTTTTCTTTCTTTCTTTTTCTTTTTTTTTTTTTTTTTTTTTGAGACAGGGTTTTTCTGTGTAGCCCTGGCTGTCCTGGAACTCACTCTGTAGACCAGGCTGGCCTCGAACTCAGAAATCTGCCTGCCTCTGCCTCCCAAGTGCTGGGATTAAAGGCATGCACCAACACCGCCAGGCTTTTTTTTTTTTTTTCTTGGATATTTTATTTACATTTCAGATATTATCCCCTTATCCCATCCCCTTCCCATGAACTCCCATCCCATCGCCCCTTCTCCTGCTTCTCTTCGGATGTGCCCCTAAACCCCCACTCCCACCTCCCCAACTTCAAATTACCCCACACATGGTGTCCAGCCTTCATGGTTCCAAGGATCTCCTCTCCCACCTATGCACGACAGGGCCATCCTCCCTTACACATACAGCTGGAGCCATGGGTCCCTCCCTATGTGCTCCCAGACTGGTGGTTTAGACCCTGGAAGCTCTGGTTGGTTGGTATTGTTGCTCTCCTCATGGGGCTGCAAACCCTTTCAGCTCCTTCAGTCTTTACTCTAACTCCTCCATTGGGAACCCCTTGATCAGTTTGATGGTTAGCTGTGAGCATCTGCCTCTGAATATGTCAAACTCTGGCAGACCTCTAAGGACACAGCTATCTCAGGCTCCTGTCAGCATGCACTTTCTGACATCCACATAAGTGTCTACCTTTAGTGATTGCACATGGGATGGATACCCAGGTGGAATGATCTGTAGACAGCCCCTCCTTCAGTTTCTGTCCCACACTTTGTCTCCATATTTGCTCCCTTGAGTATTTTGTTACTCCTTCTAAGAAGGACCAAAGCTCCCCCACTTGGTCTTCCTTCTTCATGAGCTTCTTCATGTGGTCTGTAGGTTGATTCTTGGATATTTCAAGCTTCTGGGCTATATCCAATTATCAGTGAGTGAATACCATGTGTGTTCTTTTGTGATTGGGTTACCTCACTCAGGATGATATTTTCTAGTTCCATCCATTTATCTAAGAATTTCTCGAATTCATTGTTTTTAATAGCTGAGTAAAACTCCATTGTGTAAATGTACCACATTTTTTTGTATCCATTCCTCTGGTGAAGGACATCTGGGTTCTTTCCAGCTTCTGGCTATTATAAATAAGGCTGCTATGAACATAGTGGAGCATATGTCCTTGTTATATGGTAGAGCATCTTCTGGGTATATGCCCAGGAGTGGTATAGCTGGGTCCTCAGGTAATGCTATGTCCAATTTTCTGAGGAACCGCCCGACTGATTTCCAAAGTGGTTGCACCATCTTGCAATCCCACCAACAATGGAGGAGTGTTCCTCTTTCTCCACATCCTCGCCAGCATCTGCTATCACCTGAGTTTTTGATCTTAGCCATTCTGACTGGTGTGAGATGGAATCTCAGGGTTGTTTTGATTTTCATTTCCCTGATGACTAAGGATGTTGAACATTTCTTTAGGTGCTTTTCGGTCATTCAAGTTTCCTCAGTTGAGAATTCTTCGTTAAGCTCTATACCCCATTTTTGTTTTGTTTTGTTTTGTTTGTTTGTTTGTTTTTTTGTTTTTCGAGACAGGGTTTCTCTGTGTAGCTCTGGCTGTCCTGGAACTCACTCTGTAGACCAGGCTGGCCTCGAACTCAGAAATTCACCTGCCTCTGCCTCCCAAGTGCTGGGATTAAAGGCGTGCGCCACCACTGCCCGGCTTATACCCCATTTTTTAATGTCGATGCAAAAATACTCAATAAAATTCTAGCAAACTGAATCAAAGAACACATCAAAACAATCATCCATCATGATCAAGTAGGCTTTATCCCAGGAATGCAGGGATGGTTCAATATTCGGAAATCCATCAATGTAATCCACTATATAAACAAACTCAAAGAAAAAAAACCACACGATCATCTCACTAGATGCTGAGAAAGCATTTGACAAAATTCAACATCCCTTCATGATAAAAGTCTTGGAAAGATGAGGAATTCAAGGCCCATACCTAAACATAGTAAAAGCAATATACAGCAAACCAGTAGCCAACATCAAACTAAATGGAGAGAAACTTGAAGCAATCCCACTAAGATCAGGGACTAGACAAGGCTGCCCAATCTCCCCCTACCTATTCAATATAGTACTACAAGTCCTAGCCAGAGCAATTAGACAACAAAAAGAAGTCAGAGGGATACAAATAGGAAAGGAAGAAGTCAAAATATCACTATTTGCAGATGATATGATAGTATACTTAAGTGACCCCAAAACTTCCACCAGAGAACTCCTAAACTTGATAAACAACTTCAGCAAAGTAGCTGGTTATAAAATCAACTCAAACAAATCAGTAGCCTTCCTCTATGTGAAAGATAAACAGGCTGAGAAAGAAATTAGGGAAATGACCCCTTCACAATAGTCATAAATAATATAAAATATCTTGGTGTGAATCTAACCAAGCAAGTGAAAGATCTGTATGATAAGAACTTCAAGTCTCTGAAGAAAGAAATTGAAGAAAATCTCAGAAGATGGAAAGATCTCCATGCTCATATGGGCTCATGCTGAGGCATCCCATTCACTGAGGTACCAGGCACAGAACGGTATAATATACGGTATAATATAGAGTTTATTCAGGCCATGGGGAGAGGAGTTGAGACGGTAGTAGAGACAGAGAAAGGCAGAGGGAGAGGGAGGGAAGAGGAGTAGAGGTCAACCATGAGCATGTAGGTTGGGGGAGGGGAATGGGGAGAAGGGGGAAGGGACAGAGTACAGAGTGAGAGCAAGAAGGCAAAAGAGCAAGAGAGAATGGAGGGGGCAAGCAGCCTCTTTTATAGTGAGTCACGCACACCTGGCTGTTGTCAGGTCACAGTGAGGCAGAGCCTAGACAAAATGCTAACAGTATACATCTCTGGTCATTAAAACCTATGTTATCTTTAGTGATATAAAGAGACATGTGCTAATAATGACAATAAGCAATGTGGAGAGTTCATTCAATGGGACTAGAAATCCATTGAATCTTTCAAGGCCATGTACCAAAGGCTTTCATCACCTTCAGATGACAGAAGACAGGAGGAATGAGGTATCTGCATCTTCTGCATTATTATTCTTATATATTTGGGAGTAAGACAGGTGGGTTCATGGTACTGCTCTTGTTGGGTATCAAAGTTTGGTTTCTAGCACCACATCAGATGGCTCAGAAATATATGCAATTCCAAGTCCAGAAGATATGATGCATTCATTTGGCCTCCTTGAACATCAGGCATGTAAATGACATAAGGACATATATGTGATATATATGACTGCATATTGTAAGAAGGGCTTTCTTCATGTATATTTTATAACTTTTAATTAAAATTAATTTGCTTTCAATGCATATGTTTTGCCAATGTGTATTCCAATTGCATGCAACTTTCTAGCAGTAGTTAGAAGAGGGTGTCAGATTCCCCATGACTGGTGTGACAGACAGTTGTAAGCTGCCTTGAGGGGCTGGGAATCGAAGCCTGGCCCTGAGGATGAAAAGCCAGTGCTCTTTGACGCTGAGCCATCTACTCAGTCCCATATATATGTCATTAATAGCATTAAGGTGCAAAGTCTGCTTCTCAGTTCAGTTCATCTTTACTCTGATGACCCAGAAGAAATATGAGATTAACAGCCTCAGAAACTAACTTGTGCTTCAAGAAGTTTGTGAAACCTGAGGGTGGTGGCACATGCCTTTAATCTTAGCACTTATAGGGCAGAGGCAGGAGAATCTTTGTGAGTTGGAGGCCAGCCTGGTCTACAGAGTGAATTTCAGGATAGCCAGGGCTACACAGAGAAACCCTGTCTGATAAACAAACACATACATATTTTTTTTTTAGATTTATTATTTTCTTTGACTGATGCATCTATTTCTTCCATTGTATCATTCATACATGAATTTCTCTCTTCCACCTCTTGTATTATGTTGATGATGGCTGTGTGTATAGTTTTTGTTTCCTTATGGAGATTTATTATTTATTATATGTGATATTATTTCATATATATCACAGAATTCCCTGAATTTGTATTGTGGGGAAATTGAAAAAATGAGAGGCATTCCTGAGTGGGCACCCTATCTGGAGTTCTGGTTAGCATGATCTCTGGTAGAGCAGGGTTCCTCTGGTGGAGTTGGGGGCGGGGGCACAGTAAGGTTAAGGATAAGGGGCACTGATAAAGTGTGTGTGTGTGTAGGGGGGGGGATCTTCACGCAAGCTTCCTACCTGGTGTTACAGTGGCCAAAGTTCCCTGTGGTCCAGCAGGCTTCCTCTGCTGATGTTGGGACCTAGACTCATTCTCTACAAGACAAGACAAATGTTTACATGACCAGTGTAGCCATTTTTGATCCAGTAGCAAGAATGTCTATTTACAAATTATCCAAAGAATGTGGACAGGGAATTCTAAACTCAGTGCTGTCACTGTGGGTAATTCATTCCTGAGAGTCATGTAACATGTACAGTGGTCACAGTCTTTAAAACCATTATATTTTAAGGTTTATCCATGCACCCACAGATAGACTTGCTGGGGTCCAGCCTTGACACATGATTAGGGTCTCAACTGGAAGCAGGGATATCTGGAAGGCATGTAAGTAATATACTGACAACTTTTAGCAGGTACAACTGGCAGGCTGTCTTAGGCTTGAGATTGAGCTCTTGCCTCTGACTAACCACAGTCTTTTATTGTCACTCAAAGGAGGAAATGGAGAGACATTGTGTAATCGTTGCCAGATGTGTGAAGTTCAAAAGAATAACCACATCTCACAAAGAATTAAGAATTAAGATTGTTACCCACAAAGCTTCAAGCTTCCCTTTTCCCAGGCTCATGGCTTATCCATACATTTCCAAGGGAGACCAGGAACCACACTCAAATGTGCAAAATGCATTTCTTTTTTTTTTGTTTGTTTGTTTTTTTCAAGACAGGGTTTCTCTGTATAGCTCTGGCTGTCCTGAAACTCACTCTGTAGACCAGGCTGGCCTGGAACTCAGAAATTCACCTGCCTCTGCCTCCCAAGTGCTGAGATTAAAGGCATGTGCCACCACTGCCTAGCGCAAAACACATTTCATAACCCAATAGCCTTCCCTTTTCTTTCTCCAGGTCCTAATAGTTTAAACAACACTGTCCTAATGGAGATGGACTGCATCTCCAACTTCCCTCTCTAGGTATAAGTATATCAGGGTCAAAAATATATATCTTTCTTCTCAGTGGAGTCCACCATCTATCTTGAATTAAAATATCCCCATACATGGATCTTTTTCATTTTCTAATTTATATCTAAACATAATTTCTTCAAACTTTCTTTGTATGTCAAATGTTAATCCGAAACTACCATTAGTACAGTAATTGCATTGTTCCCAAAATTAGAGTGCCATCTGGGTTGTTAGGTTAATTTCCCAGAACCACTTTCACAGCATGCACCTGGGCCATTTGGACTGTGCTGTGCTGTCTTTCCATGCTCCAGTTTGTGTTTGTTAAGAATTATTACATCTAGAAACATCTAGTTTCACAGATTTCACCAGAGCAAAAGGAGAAAGAAATAGGAAAATCAGATATAATAGAATAATGATGTACACCAAGACCAACTGGAAAGCAGTCACACACAAATGAGATCTATACAACTGTTGTCCAGGGCTAAGATCAGGAGAAATGGGAACAAGTTCTCTACAAACTGCCCATGGGCTTATGAGGCCTGCTGTGGGCAGTTCCTTGTTCCTGCCAGTGAGTATCCTCGAGGGATGTGTCTCTTGCTTCTCAGGGTCCCAGATGTCATCTATGTCATTCTTATTCCTGTTCTTGGTATCCTTTTCTTCCTACCAGTTGCCTACTCCTGCCTTGATATGAGGGATTTTACCGCCTACTACTGTAACTTATTATGTTGTGTTAGGTTCATATCCTGGGGAAGCCTGCTGTTCTCTGAAAGGAAATAGAAAAGCAGTAGTTTTCTGAGAGAGCAGAGGGTAGGAATAGGATGAATGCAGGGACGGTAAGATATGTAAGAATATATTACATGAAAGAAGAATTTTTTTTTTTTAAAGAAAAGGAACTAAGATATCTACGTATGTACACTTGTTCCATGATGTGTGTGTGGCAGGACAACTTACAAGTGTCTACTCTATACTTTAATGCCAGTACTTAGGAAACAGGAAGATCTCCGAGTTCAAAGCCACCATGATCTTGAGACATATTTTTTTGGGCTACATGGGCTACCTAGCAAAACTTTGTCTTAAAAACAAAACAAGCTGGGCGGTGGTGGCGCACGCCTTTAATCCCAGCACTTGGGAGGCAGAGGCAGGCGGATTTCTGAGTTCGAGGCCAGCCTGGTCTACAGAGTGAGTTCCAGGATAGCCAGGAGTACACAGAGAAACCCTGTCTCGAAAAACCAAAAAAAAAAAAAAAAAAAAAAAAAACAAAACAAAATGAAACAAATCAAAACAACAAAACAGTAAAAATAGATAGATAGATAGATAGATAGATAGATAGATAAGGAGAGAAAGAAAGAATGAACGAAAAGAAGGAAGTCAGTCTTAAGCTTGAAAAATGTCTTAGCAGTAAAATGCAATTTCTTCTACTGTATCTTAGTTTATTTAGGGATAGTCTGTAATGGTGGTGAAGGCATGACAGCAGGACAAGGAAACTGGCTGATCAGTTTCAACCAGAGGAACATGGACAAAAAGCAAAAAGAACAGGGAAAGAGGTGAGGCCATAGATGCTCTCATCCCATCTCCAGTGAGGAAGTTCCCTCACAAAGACTCCTCCTATTAGGTCTTCCAAAAGTACCTCAAAGGAAGCTACCAATAAGATATGTGCATGTAAATGTATTATCCTATCTGGAAGAATTTATTTTCAGTCAACTACATTCTGATCCAACTCACTATAGGCTTATACTCAATGCATTTAGTCTAACCTCAAAGATCTCCATATTTTGTAATAGTGCCAATAGAGGTCAAATGTTGAAAGTTTTTACTGACACTCCAGACAGTGTCTTTGCTGTGATATCCTGTAAAATCAAGAAACAAATTAAATGACACAGGATATATTCCTGTAAATGTAACTTCTATTCTTCTGTAATACTTGCTATCTCAGAGACTTACTGCCTCAGTCTGGTAACCTAGACCTAGGTGGAAGCCTCTAGCCTCTGTACAATTTAATCTAGGCCTACAATGTTTTCAGCCTCTGAGACTCTGCTGCATAACCTCTCCCCTTTCTACTTCTTTCTGATCTCTGGCTGGCTGGTTCAACTCAGCTCTTCTGGTTCAAACTCCTGTCCAAGCTGACTGATTCAATCTGGTTTCTGTCATCTTCTCCCGAATTACTTTGCTTAGTCTCAAACTAACTGTGGCAATCTGTTGTAATCATTTGGGTCCTTCTCATTCACCTGTTTGTTCTGTATATCTAAATTGTTTTCTCTGCAACCAATCGTTCGCTATACCTGTTTTGGTAAAACTGCCTAGCTCCCTTCTCTCCACTCTCTCTTAAGTAGCTTCTCTTCCCTGTCTCTTCTCATGAGAATTGGGCTTATCCCATTCTGTCAAATCTTTCTCTGATTAGGCACTTTGTCTTCCTCTCAATTAGACATCACTTGGAAACTTGAGTCGATTCATTCTATGAACTAACTTCACCTTCATTATTTCTGAATACAAGTCTGTCTAAGGCCGGGGAATCCAGCAGTCTTGTGGTCTGCCTTGCCCTTTCTGAGTTCCCTATTCCAGTCCATACCTTTATCTGTAATCTAGGATCTGTACCCCACTCCTCTACCCAGAGTTCTGGCTGCTTCCTGGGAGGCCTATGCGTACACCCAGACAACCACACGAGAGACCCACAGCCCAATCCCCTGCCTGCTGGGCCCCTGGCAATCCAGCAGGCATGAGGTCTGACTCTTTCTTGCTGATCCTTATCTTCCAGCTCACACTTCTACCTGCAATTTCAGATCTGCACTCTACTCCCCTGGACACAGGTCTGCCTGCCTCTTGGGAGGACTGCTCCCATTCACAACAACCAGGTGATACACCCGTGCCCCAAACCCTAATGCCACCTGGGAAGAACAATCCTAGAGGACTCCTACTCCCAGGGACTACCAGGCCAGATAAAACCAGAGACAACCAGATAGAACAGAAGAAACACTACCTAATTCGTTCTAGGAAGCCACAGTTACTTTGATATCTAAACCACACAAAGACCCAACAAAGAAAGAGGACTTCAGATCAATTTCACATACGAATATCAATGCAAAAATACTCAATAATATTCTCACAAACCAAATACAAGAACACATAAAAACCATTATTCATCATGATCAAGTAGGCTTCATCACAGGGATGCAGGGATAGTTCAATATATGAAAATCCATCAACATAATCCAGTATATAAACAAACTCAAAGCAAAAAAAAATTCACATGATCATCTCACTAGATGCTGAAAAAGCTTCCGACAAAAATTAAACACCCATTCATGTTAAAAGTTTTGGAGAGGACAGGCGGTGGTGGAGCACACCTTTAATCCCAGCACTTGGGAGGCAGAGGCAGGCGGATTTCTGAGTTCGAGGCCAGCCTGGTCTACAGAGTGAGTTCCAGGACAGCCCGGGCTACACAGAGAAACCCTGTCTCGAAAAACAAAAAACAAACAAACAAACAAACAAAAAAAAGTTTTGGAGAGATCAGGAATTCATGGCAAAATACATAAACATTTTAAAGTTATATAGCAAACCAACAGCCATTAAATGAAGAGATACTTGAAGCAATCCCACTAAAATCTGGGACAAAACAAGGTTGCCCATTCTCTCTATATATATTCAATATAGTCCTTGAAGTTCCAGCTAGAGGAATTAGACAAGAAAAGAAGATTAAGGGAACACAAATTGAAAAGGAAGAAGTCAAGGTATCACTATTTTCAGAATACACACACACACACACACACACACACACACACACACACACACACACACACATATATATATATATATATATATATATATATATATATATATATATATATATAAATAACACACACACACCACACAAAACACACACACACACACATATATATCTCCATCCATGATTCCTGAAATTCTATGGGAGAACTTCTACAGCTGATAAACAACTTTAGCAAAGTGGCTCATATAAAATTAACTCAAAGATATCAGTAGATTAATTAATTCAAAGACCTCAGAAGATGGAAATATCTCCAATGCTCATGGATAGGTAGGATTAACAGTGAAAATGGCCATCTTACTAAAAGCAATCTACAGATTCAATACAATCCCCATCAAAATTCTGTTAGGAGCCAACTCCTAAAAGAAAGCAGCTATCATCTCTGCAGACATGTTGGGCCATTAATAGCAGGCTGATACTTTTCCACCCTAATGTGAGACTTGATTTTCTAGCATGATATTTTGCAGGCAGTCAAGAATAGCTGAGCACACCCTGATAACATCTTGTTCTTCTCAGACACATTCTGCATTTGTGGTTTAGTGTCTCCAGCTGCTAGACACTTGTAGTTAAGTGTCTCCAGCTGCACTCACCTGCTTGTGCTTATATACCCATGATTGCCTTTTAATGAATGAGACTTGATCAGACAGCCTGTCTTGTCTCTATTCTTTGTGTCTCTTGTCTCCCCCCCCCCCAACCCCAATCCCCACTCTCTCCCTTTCAGACCTCATTGACTGACCCGCTGGCCAGGTCAAAATTCCAACTCAATTATTCACATACATGGAAAGATCAATTCTCAACTTCAAGCACAGCCTCCTCATGCATTGAAATAATCCCAAATGCTCTTTAGTAAAATACTCAATTATGGTGGATTTTTTTTTTGCATTACTTGTTTTTAATATAATGTCATGTGCTTAAAAGTGAGCTTTGAAATGTGTGCTTACTATCTCATCTCTTCACTAGTCTTAGTATTGGACACAATTTACTCTGTTATTCAGTAGAAATATTCAAGACAGCCTTTATGTCTCATAGCCTTGTACGTTTAACAGTTTTTAAAAAAATGGTTTAAAAATAGCATTTTGAATTTTTTGTAAAACTCCAAAACTTTAAAGAAATTTAAAAATCTCTCAATTGTGTGGTTTTGCAATATCAAAATAAAGTACCTTTTTTAAGAGTGAAGGCACAGACTGCAACCTTAATATTTAGACTTCAAAACCAAGTTTTAACAGTGTAAACAATTTAGTGTTTTTAAAAATCAATACCAGTGAGTCATTTTTTTTTCATTTATTATCTATATATCACTTTATTCACATAGGAAAACATATAGATGAGAATTAACCTTGCTTATGTTTGCTCCTGACCCTTCAAGATTCCTTCTTTCCACTTCTCTATATTTTCCTAAGTCACTGAGCAAAGGCTGTAGTGTTCTACAAGTCCTTCGGTTACTATGGTGGTTGATCAGATTATAGCAAGCTCAGCTACTTCTCCAGTTCCATGTCTGTCTGCATGCCACCATGCTCCCTGCAATGACGATAATGAGCTAACCTCTGAAACAGTAAGCAAGCCCCAAATTAAATACATCTTTTTATAAGAGTTGTCTTGGTCATGGTGTCTCATCACAGTATTAGAACAAAGACTGTGGCACCCAGAAATCACTTTTTCTCTCTGAAATCAAGTCATCTGCATAAATTATAATTTTACACAAGCCTTTTTTGGCATTCAGGACAGTAATCACATGATCCATCACAGCCAACCAAGTTAAAACGTCATCCTAAGTAACCACAGAACCCCTGCCCTCTTCAGTGGATGCTGAACTACACTAAGACAAATAACCTCCTCAGAAGGAAAAAGCTAAGGAAAAATCTACGCCCCTGTTCCCCATTTGTCTATATCCCTTAAAGTATGGAATGATAGGATCCTTCTAAAAGACTACACATTCCAGCTTCCCTTGCATCTAGGCAAGGCAAGACAACTCAGGAATGGAGGGACTAAGGAAGAAAATAGATACCTCTTGCAATCCTTTCCACTCCTATAAAGAGTCACAGCCATTTTTCCTGGAGGCATTTTCAACCACACACATAAATGACCAGTGAGTCATTTTTATGTTACAAAGTTTGGCTGTCAGCATGATATGTTCTTCTATACAAATGAGTGGAGGTGCAGTGGTAATACCTCATAAATAAGCCTTGTCTTGGAGCTAATCGTCTGTGAACCTGGTTTTTAGGACAGTACAGGAATTATACAAAATTCTTATCTCAATTTAAAAGTATCTTGGGTGAGCAGTTTCTCTGGTTGGCTCATGCCTTCTGTTGCTGCCCAAAATGGCTCCAATCTTGAGTTATGAGTTTTAAATTCAGTTTTTGTTTCAGATATTACAGGTTTTTAATTTCAATGGAGGAACACCTTGCCATCTGCTGAATCTAATTCGTATGGGCACAGTGTTTCCATAGTGGAACTAGGCACTGGCTTCCTTAACATAGTGAGCTGAGAAGCCACTGACTGGTTCCCCTTTAAGAGGAGATTGTGAAGATCACACAGGGACTGGTCTTTGCTGCCAGCATCCCCTCAGTTCCCATACATGATCTCAGTTCAGAATTTGTAATGTGAGAGGATGGTACTTCTCTTTTGCTTCAATAAATGTTGCATTTATTTCAGTTTTTAGTTCTTCACATGGTTAGTTTGGAGAAGATGTATTATGGCAGCACATTTATTGTATACACAGCAATTTTGCATGCATTTTGGATGCTACTACAGGTGGTTACTGTATCTCCAGCAATTTTACTTGTAGAGAAAAAAAATCCAAATATGTTAAACAATTGTAGAACTCCATCTGCAAATATGTTGCACTCTTGGAGGAATAAATCTTGATCATTGTCTTTTTATTAAAATAAATAATTCATTTCCAATGCAAAGATTAGAACAAGTGTTAACATGCATTTAGTGGTATTTGATCAACATAAAGCATTAAAAAATAAAATGCCAGGGGCTGGAGAGATGACTTAGTGGTTAAGAGCACCAACTGCTCTTCCAGAGGTCTTGAGTTCAATTCCAGCAACCACATGGTGGCTCACAACCATCTGTAATGGGATCCGATGCCCTCTTCTGGTGTGTCTGAAGAGAGCAATGGTGTACTCATATACATTAAATAAATAAATCTTTAAAAAAAAAATGCCAGTTTATATAACCTTACTTATTCACATCTGTATGTTGTAGTTCATGGTGAATAATTTTTTTTGTTACTATATCTGAGATAGAGGATATTGTGAAAGGAAAATCTTAATTGAGAATATGCACCCATAGGACTGGTCTTTAGGCTAACATATACAAGAATTTTTTTTTTTTGATTGATGATTGATGTGAGAGAACTCAGCCAATTATACACAGTTACACTGTGGGCAGGTAGTTTTGAGAGACAAAAAATGGAACTGAAGAGATGGCTTGTTGAGTAAACATGAACATTGCCCTTTCAGAGGACCAGAATTAAGTTCCTAACACTTACAAGAGGTAGGTTAAACCTGCATGTCACAGCAGCTCCAGGGTAGAGACTTCCCATTAGATTTTGTCCTTCATGTCCTTCATGTGCATATGTATACCCCACAGACACATTGATTCTAGCACCATGTTTTCAGTTTTCAACAAGAACAGCTTCTTAATCTTTCAGCATTCAATGCCATTTACAACTCAGTTTTCCACCTTCTTCTTCTCCTAAAGACATTGTTCAAAGGCACAAACAGCCACAAATTCACACTATCTTTCCTAACATCAGCCCTACTCCTCTGACACCAAACCCATTTCACTTATTTATTCATTTATTTAAAAATAAAGACTTAAATAACAATAGCCTGTCCAATCCAACTTCTGGAGAAAGGATTCTTTTGTTTTGTTTTTTTATGTGTATGGCAGTTTTGACTGCATATACATGTATGTATCCCATGTATGCCTGATGCTTGTAGAGGCCAGAAATGTGGGATAGAGCCCCATGGAACTGGAGTCACACATGGATGTGTGTCCTGTGGATACTGACTATCAAAACTGGGACCTCTAAAAGAGCAACCAGTGCTCTTTATCACTGAGACCCCTCTCCAGCTCCTGGACTTGCTATTTCAATGTTGTTGATAGCAATTAAGTTTTAAAAAAACTTCCTTGATTCACTTAGAAAGAAAACTAATGACTTCAAAATCAAATTCACACACACACACACACACACACACACACACACACACACAGCCTAGTAATGTTGGAATGTGGGAAGTAAATTTGATACCTCTTTTCTTTGCTGTGGCTCTTCCTAGCAAAGTATATTCTACCAAATGGAATTTCACATATTAATTTTAATACTGATCTGGGTTAAAAATTTAATACACACATACATACATAGTCACACACAAACCCACATTAAAATGATATCTTAGTCAATATTCTATTGTGTGACCAAAACAATTCTTATGGAAGAAAGGGTTTAACTGTGGATTCTTACAGTTGCAGAAGCTAGTCCTTTATCAACATGGTGGAAAGCCAAGTTGTGCTGAGACCGACATAGTGCTAAGTAATTATTTGAGGGAACTACATCTTGAACTGTATGGAGGGAGGGAGAGATGGAAGGAAAGAAACAGGGAAGGAGAGAGAGAGAGACAGACAGAGAGAGATACTAGGTCTGCTGTGGAAGTTTGATACTTTACATCCCTCCCCTGGTGACACACTTACTCCACCAGGGTCAGAAGTTCTTATCCTTCTAATCTTTTCAAGTACTGCTACTCTTTGATGACTAAGCATTTAAATATATGGGCCTATAGTGAACACTCTTAGGCTTTAAAAGTTTCTGGCAATGCCCATTGTGCTTACTACTTTTGTCTGAGGTTCAAAATGTGAGCTTAGTTCTTTCTGATGCCATGTGTTTATGCTGCCATCACTGACTCTAACTCTTTGAAACTGTAAAGCTAATCTGATGTCTTCAATTATAATTGGATTTGGCCATGGTGTGTTTTAAGACAATAATAGAAAGATAAATACACAGACGTGTTCTCTGGAAGTTCAGAACACAGGAAATCTTCCGTTCCAACTACAGATATCAGAGAATAATTTCCAAATCTTATTCCTAGAGTAGTTATATGTCCTATGCCTTTGAGGATAGGAGTGATCCCAAGATTGACAAGTCTTGACTTCCTTAAAGAAGCAACCCTTTAAAGAACATTCTCTTTTACTTCTAATTAGGCTAATATCAAATAATTTCTTCTCCTTTATAGAAGTGTCATGCTAGGAATGGTGCAATATAAGCCACCAGGATTAAAATGTATACTGTTCTTAATTCTAGAATCAATATGTATTATTTATTATAGTGTGTTAGTGTATCAAGGTAAATTGGGACTCTAAATGAGACTTTGTCTCAAACAAAGAAAACAAATCAAAATTATATTTGTTAGGGACCAGCTGAAAAACTTTTTTTTCTTCCTCTTCCTAATTAATCCTAAAAGTAAAATTTGATTAATTTCTTTATAGTTCCCTGTGGGTTTTTTTCCCCTAATCATGTCCCAAGTTGAAGTTCAGCTTGGTTTTTTTAACTTGCTTTTCCTCTATAATCTTGAGATTTACACAGTGTAAATTGTTTCCATTGTTGATGATGTTTTTTAGAACTGAAAGATATTTAATTAAATTACTAATTACAAAACAACTTTGTGATCACTTACAATGTACATCATCCTTGAGTTTCAGTAGAAAAGCTTCCTCTGTTTTTCCTCAGGGACTCTTCCCTCTCCTAATTCAGAGGAGACTGCTGGATTGGTCTGGATATATGACCTGCCCAGCAGGTCCTTAGTAATTCGTGGGCACGAGGAGGACCGAAATCCTGGAAGAATGGGCGAGAGAGAGAAAAGGACTCAAGGAAGCAATTGCTTGTCAAGAGTCATGTATTTGAGCGCGAAGAGCTTTTTTATATCATATTTTACAAGGGGAGGGGGTAAGAGGGGCCAGGTGGTGGAAGAATACAGAATTCTTCTCTGCCTGTGGCCTGGAACATTTTGTGGTCTACCTGCCTGTCTCAGAAGACACTGTACACTGCCTTGAATCCATCTGTAGCTGCCAACCCATTTTGTGTCTACCTGCTTTTCTCAGAGACATGGTACACTGCTTTTTCTATCTGCAACTGCCAAGCAGGATCTTGCTGCTGCCAAGCTGCACGGGGCATTGTGCAGGTGGGGAAAGATAGGGGGTGAGTGTAAGGGGCGAGGGTCCTGGCTTCTGACAGATATAAAGTAATTTTTACCTGAAAACATTTTGATGGTTTCTCCTTGGTTCATGATACCACAATAATATACACCCTTTAAAAAAAAAAAAGTACGTCTATTTGAAATGGGTTATACTGTGAAAGTGACTTTATAGAGCAGTGTGGCATCAAATTCCTGGAAATAAATTTGCCTCCAAGTACTGGGATTAATAGCACATGCTATTATGCTTTGAGAGATTCATTTTTGGAAATTATTGTATGGTTATTGGTACCAAATAACTGATATGATATTCAGGGTAATTGTATTGTCACAGTTCTCCAGTGTTTCTTTAACGATGTTATTAATTTCATTCTTCTTTACAGTGTTTGTATGTTGACTATACAGCATGGGCTTTCTGAAAACTCAAAGTGATCTTCCTGCTTCTGTGTTCTATTTGCTGGGATTGAAGAAATGCACTATTATGACCAGTTTGAACAATAAGTTTCTCTCTCTCTCTCTCTCTCCCCTAACACACACAGACACACACAGACACACACACACACACACACACACACACACACACACAAATAATTCACACACACACACAAATAATTCAGTTGTTATTTTTATTTATATGAGGGTTTTGACTGTGTCTTAGTTAGGATTTTACTGCTGTGAACAGACATCATGACCAAGGCAACTCTTATAAGGACAACGTTTAATTGGGGCTGCTTACAGGTTCAGAAGTTCAGTCTATTATCATCAAGGCTGGAGCATGGCATCGTCCTGGCAGGCATGGTGCAAGAGGAGCTGAAGGCAGCTAGAAGACTGGCTCCTATGTGGTTAGGAGGAGGTTCTCAGTGTCTACCTCCTCAGTGACATACTTCCTCCCACAAGGCCACACTGATTACAACAAGACTACACCTCCTAATAGTGCCATTCCCTGGACCAAGCATATTCAAACAACCACATTCTACTAAGTAGCCCCCATAAGCTTGTTCAAATACATGAGTATGGGGGCGCATACCTAGACATAGCATAATAAACAAATACATTCAGTCCATCATCCAAAGTTTTTTTGGTCTATAACAGTTTCAACAATGTCCAAAGGTCAAAGTCCCACTCCCACCTCCTCGCCCTTGAATTCCCCCACATTGGGGCGTCCAGCTTTCATGGGACCAAGGATCTCCAAGCTTTTTTTTTTTTTTTTTTACAACAGTTTTTTCTGACTTTGGTTAGAAATCCCATGAGCTATCTAGAGAGTTTTTAGAACTTTTACTAGCAGAAAGAGCTGTCTTGAGCAGAAAGCTATCTGTCTGAGCCAGAGAGTTTTTAGAATAACAAGTAAAATCTGTGTACAGCAAAGCAGAATACAAACTCATCTGGAAAGCTATCTCAGCAGAACATAGGCCACCAAGCTGTCTAGTTTGGACTCAGGATTTGACTTCAAGTTGCTTTGATTCCCTGATACTTTCAAACACCCCTTCTCTTAGGAACACAGATCTATTCCAGGTTGGTCCTTGGCATTTGTTCTCTGTCCTTTCTGTATGTGAGAATTGTGGCATTGCTACATTTATTGGTTAGATCACGGATAATGATTACCAGGTAGCACTGGCCCCTGAGTAATCTTCTTTCACAGTGTCATTTACTTGATTTTCAGCTCAGACCTTGTAGTACAAGATGAACTTCCCACAGTCATTTCTGCCCATCATTTTTATAATTTACATATGTGTTGGGAGCCAACTCCTAGCAGAAAGCAGCTATCATCTTTGCCATTGTGGCCCTCTTGGGCCATATATTTGCAGGTTGATACTTTTCCACCTTGACTTGTTTTTCTAGCATGATATTTTTGCAAGCAGTCCACGACAGCTGAGCACACTCTGATAAATATCTTGTTTTCCTCAGACATATCCTGGTCTTATGGTTTAGTGCCCACAGCTGCAAGGCACTCACGGTTAAGTGTCTCCAGCTGCACTCCCCTGTTTGTGCTTATATACCCATTAATTGCCTTTCAATAAAAGACTTGATCAGACAACTGTTTTGTCTCCATTCTTCGAGTCTCTTCCCCCTCCATCCCCACTCTCTCCCTTGCAGACCCCATTGACTGACCCGAGGGACAGGTCACATGTTTCTGCATGACTTTGAGCAAAGAATGCCCTTAAAAATCTTTGCTTTTACCTTGTGACCATGTTCATAAGATGTAACTTAGCATGCTTAAGAGTGGGCAAACCTCTATGTGAACATATCCACATTCCCTAAGTAAAGTCTCAATGTTTCCTTTTTTTAGAAGAAAATCAATGCTTTGGAAGTGGCTCCCATGCTCTCCTTGCCTGCCACAAGAAAAAAAATTCTTACCTCTCCTGTCTAGATAGTTGTACTGTCTATTCTTGGCAGTCAAGCTAAATATATCTGGAATTACCTAAAACCCAAATAGTTGACTATTGTGGGGGATTTTTCTTAATCATAGCTTTTGAAATGGCAGAGTCCTTATATAATCTGGATCTTTGAGTTGTTAAGATTCACCTTTAATCTAGGTCACAGCTTACATATATAAGGACACTGAAGATGATAAATACCTCTTTGTCTGCTTGCCCTATCTCTGACTAGCAAGTCCATTTTTTAAAACTGGTGTCAGAGTTTATTTCTTCGAAATTCTGATATATACTGAAGGCCAGTTGTGGCATGCGGCCACGTGGACTAAAGCACGAGTGGATTCTTCAGCTTTCCACTGGTAGACAGGCAGTGTTGGGCTAGTAGAACCACACAGCTCTTGAGCCATTCTAATAAATCCATTTCCAACATGATAGAGAGATTGAGTCTGTCAGATCTGTTTATCTAGAGAAACTTCACTAATACAGCTATGGGGTTTGTTGTTGTTGTTTGTTTTACCAACGCACTGAGGAAGGTGTGCTGGTTAACAAGAGTGCTCCACATTGTTTGTCATGTGATTCCTGCTGGTCTCTGAGAGTTGACTCTGAAGCTGCCCGAGGCCTCAAATCAACTGGGTTCACCTGAAAGGGGGCTGGGAATGAAAGGGGGACGGAAGGCGAGAAGAGATGAAGCCAAGACAAAGTTCTCTGATCAAGGCTCGATGCTTTAATGGTTAGCTCGCAATTTAAAGGGAAAAGCCTGCCAAAAAACCCTTTCTGGTTTTAGATGGAGAGATGGGTGGGATAGTCCGTTCTTGGTCACGGGTCTCGACCGGAGATGTCTCAAAGCAAGCCCTGGGGCAGTTCTTCTTTTTAGCAGCCAAGGTGGGTAACTCCACCTAGATCCTTATCACCTGGTCCAGTGTGGTAAGCAAGGTCTCAGGCCTTCTCAAGGCCGGGGGAAGGGCACATGACTCCTGAATATTAGGTGAACACTACTTGCAGTTTGCCTGAACCCTGAAGACACAAAACAAAAATCTTGTTTCCTTATATCCCTCTTAAATTGTTAATATTCTGGGCACCCTTCCACTTGTGGGACAGACTGATAACTCCACTGTAAATTGAGAAATGCCCTATGCAAGTGCCACCCCAACGCCAGTAGAATATGTGTGACAAGTTCCACAGACTGAGGTGAAAACTTCAAACGAAGGAGGCCTCCTGGAACCGGTTGTGGAACTCTTGCCTGGAACAAAACGTTGAGCCGCGTAGTTCTCACGGCAATTTATTTGTTTTATCTTTTATTCTTTTTCTTATTTACGAGATTTTCCTGACAGCCTAGGCTGAGATTTTAAGCAAGAAATTGGATAAGAAACCATCCCTTGCCGGGCGGTGGTGGCGCACGTCTTTAATCCCAGCACTTAGGAGGCAGAGGCAGGCGGATTTCTGAGTTCGAGGCCAGCCTGGTCTACAGAGTGAGTTCCAGGACAGCCCGGACTCACAGAGAAACCCTGTCTCGAAAAACCAAAAAAAAAAAGAAACCATCCCTTGAGATGGGGTCACTAACCATGACCTTATCTCTGGAAAGCCAGCGCTTTACCTCATAAATCATTTACAAAATTACAAAATAGTATTATGATAGATTAAAAACTTTCCCAACAACAAAATATCATATGGCTATATGCGTGTCGTCGGATGTGGGCTTTGGTATATGGTAAAAAAAGCCTTTAAAAAAAAAGTTTAAATTTACACCTTGAAGCTTCACAAAAAATTAGGAGCTAGATGTTAAATAATAACTGACCATAAAAATTTATTAACCTGCTCTTGGAAGTATACCATTAGCCTTGGATGATTTAGTGCTTTACTGAGCCAAATAACAATGATGTTATCTGACTATCCAGGATTGCTCCACTAAATACATCTTCTAAGTTTGTAATACTTGTTTCATTATGTATAAAAATCTATATTGAGAGCTAAAAAATGCACTGATTCAAACTGTCTCTGTGTTTGTTTCTGTTTGTCACCGGAGAATCCTTACCCACCTAGCCTTCGAGGACCCTGGTCCCAGGGGTCTCCATATCCGACTGAGGTGGCACACAGCATGCAACTTAGGGACTTTGATAGCAGGAGGAAGAAGGAGAAGCACCTACTGAGTGCTGTGATTGGAGCTCAGGACAGCTTCAAAATTGCACACAAGGCAGCACAGGGTCACTGCCCACAAAGGGGAGAAGCAGGTAGTTGAACATCCAGGGGCCGGAGTTGTGAATCTTCCCCAGAAAACAGACACAAGCTGTACTGAAAGGCAAAGCTCTGCAGATCTACAAAATGACTGGCGTCTGACTGGCAGCCTATGCCTGAAACTGTGCACTGTGTGTCTTCAATGCACTCTAACCCTAAGGGTGTTGCTTGTGTCGCTCAAGACGCACTAGCCAATCAGCACACTTACGCGGTCCTGCCAATCAGAGGAGAAGGCGGGCTTTCCGGGAGCCTTCCTGCAAGTTCCTCTCTGAAGCGGAGCAATCTAGAGTGTTTCTGCTTGGCTTGTTTTTTGTGCCGCTGCCGGGTGCTGTGAGGAGAGCTCAGGCAAGCTCAGAAGTCCCGACATGGTAAGCGCAGGGCCATCTCCCACAAAGCGGAGAAGCAGGCGGCTGAGCAGAGGGAGCTGGTGTGTTGAGTGGTGTGCTGGGGCTCGGTGGTAAACAGCAGCCAGACAGAAGCAGCTTCTTGTGAGGTTCCCTGTGGTCCTTGTCTCTCCCTGGACCTGGAGATGGGCTCTGAATAATCCTAGGGTGGCTGCATCTGCATTTGGGGAAGTGCCTCTGTGTAGAAACATCCTTGGTAAGAAGTCCAACTCGGAGAGCCCTAGTTTCTCTAGTGTCTTCAGTAAGTTCTGGCCTTAGCATTTAGCCCTTTAGTATGTAGGTGTAAGATCCCTTTGGAGTTAATTTTACGGAAGCTGTAACATTAAAATTCCTCTTTCCTTCTTGAGAAAAGCATCGTTTTGCCACATGGGCTAGACTACACCTGGTGACCGCTCTGTGAGAAGGAAGAACACTTGTGTTGAGGACTGGCCTGGTGAAGCAAGGCTTTCTATGAGGCCTTCGTGTATGGAGAATAGCATAGCTCCTCCTCACACTCCAGAGTCAGTAACAGCCTGGGGCTTAGGCTTTAGGAACTTTTCTGTAAGGCCCTGCTGTACTGAGAATAAAATAGAGCTCCTTCTCTAAAGCAAGGAAGGTCTTGGGAGAGCTGGTAGTGGTCTGGGGCCTTTGGGGTTGGGGTGCTTCAGCTCCTGAGACCCCAGCTCTTCTACCACATGAGGCTCTGGTTGTCAGTCCCACGTCCAGTGTGGGCTTGGTCAGTAATGTTGTTGAGATGTTCAGTGTTCCTCTTTTTTGACTTTCTCTTATTAGATCCCTCAGGTGTTTTTCCCATTGTATGGTAGTCTGTGCTGACTTCACAGAAGTCTCCCATTTCGTTCCATTTTCCCCTTGAAGCCTATTTAGCATAAGACAGAGGTGGTCCAAGACATCCCTACCCCACCTTTGATACTTTCTACCTTCTACTTTTCCTGTCCTCTCATCTTCTGGCTCCTCCAACTCATGATCCTATCACTAAAGAGTAACCTGCTGTTTCAGGGTACTGGTATACTTAGGAAAGAATTCTGGTTATATCTTCTCTGTGTAAATCTCTCATCTGTGGAACTTGCAGCCTCCAGTCCATATTTAAATTATTTAAAACATATCCAGGGGCCTGAACCTAAAAGAGGTTTAAGGGTTGACAGCATATGTGGAATGTGAAATCTGTTCTTGGCTGTCTCTTCTCTGAGCATTAGACAGAGCTGAATGCATGCTGTCTTTAAAGAGATTTTTTTTTTTTTTTTTTTTCGAGACAGGGTTTCTCTGTGTAGCCCTGGCCATCCTGGAACTCACTCTCTAGACCAGGCTGGCCTCGAACTCAGAAATCCGCCTGCCTCTGCCTCCCAAGTGCTGGGATTAAAGGCGTGCGCCACTACTGCCCAGCAAGAGATTTTTCTTAATTAATCTTGTAGTCATTTGCAGAGTGAATCCTCCCCGGGGAAGGTATATTAATTCTAGGATAGCTGTACCATCTTCCCTTTTATAGATATGATTCTAAGACAAGCTATGTTGACTCAGGTACCATTGATTCCAGTCTCATGCTCTCCAAGCAATTACCTTGCTTTCCTATTGATGACAATTCCTAAATTATTGAGATAAAGGACTGTACCAAAACAGTATTTTAAAATTCCTTGTTTGAGCCAAGCAGTGGTGGTGCACGCCTTTAATCCCAGCACTTGGGAGGCAGAGGCAGGTGGATTTCTGAGTTCAAGGCCAGCCTGGTCTACAGAGTGAGTTCCAGGACAGCCAGGGCTACACAGAGAAACCCTGTCTTGAAAAACACAAAACAAACCACAAAAAACAAACAAAACAAAAATTCCTCATTTGAGTCATGTAATGAAGTGTCCATTTCAGTTAACAGGTAAAGGGTTTTGCCAGTGGAGCATACCTTCTGCCTTCAGACAAGAGCAGGAGGAACAGATTACTGTGTGCGCTGTCAGATGAAACAGGATAGGCAATAGCTAGACCACAGACTAAAGTTCAAAGGAGTCAGCTGCGGGCATCGTCTTTATGAAGAAGGATCTAATTCAGTCAGGGTGAATGGCCTTGTAATGTTCCAGCATGTATTAATTTATGCATGTTGTAGTGGCTCTTCCTCGTCAGCTTGACTACATCTGGGAGCAACTACAATCCAGAAAAGGAGGGTAAACCTGTTATCCAGATCTTGAGACTGGAAGACACAGGCTTCTGACCCAAATCATGACATGGGATGACACAAGCTTTTGATCCAGATCTTCAGTCATAGGAAAAGCTTATTCTCAGATAAGGTATTACACACCTTTAATCCCAGGAGACAAGCAAGCAGATCTGAGTTCAAGGCCAGCCTGAGAGAAGGAAGTTCCACTTCCAGGCTTGGTGATACACACCTATAATCTAGGTCACATGTTCTGCTGGATGCCTACATAAGGACCAGGGAAAAAAAACACGTCTTCTTCACCTCCTTGCACTTGCTTGACAGCACATCTGTTAGAACCTAGTTCTTGAGGATTCCAGCTTATACAGAAGACAAGCTGGAACACCTACTTTTGTGGGACTGAGCAACTCCTAGATTCTTAGACTTCATGTTAAAAATTGCCCATTGTTTGGTTAGTTGGGAGTGCAGACTGTAGGTCATTCTAATAATTTGCTGTACTATAGAGACATTCTATAAGTTCTGCGACTCTAGAGAACCCTCATTAATACTCATGTGAATAAAAACAGACCAGATTCGTGGGTATAGAAAATGGGTATGTTAGCTGGAAGGAGTCAATTTTGAACTTCTATTTTAGTGGCGTGTTTGTGTGTGTGTATGCGCATGTGTGCATTCCTTATTGACACAGTTAAGTCAGCTCAGAAATTTGAAACACATGTCATTGGCTGTGTGTCAGGTTAGAGTTCTCAGCAGCTAACAGATGGCTCAGCAGGTTAAGAGCACTGACTGCTCTTCCCAGCAACCCCATGGTGGCTCACAGCCATCTGTAATGGAGTCTGGTGCCCTCTTCTGGTGTGTCTGGGTTCATGGACTAGCCCAGAACTCAGGGTTCCAGGTTAGTTGATACTGTTGTTCTTACTATGGGGTTGCAATCCAGTCAACTTCTTTAGTCCTTCCCCTAACTCTTCCATTGTGGTCCCCAACCTCAGTCAAATGGTTGGCTGTATCTGCAAATGTCTTAGTCAATTGCTGGTAGAACCTCTCAGAAGACAGCCATACTAGACACCTGTGTGTAATCACAACATGGTATCAGTAATGTGTCAGACTTGGTGCCAGCTATGGGATGGATTCCAAGTTGGGCAGTCACTGAATGGCCTTTCCTTCAGCCTCTGCTCATTTTGTCCCTGCATTTCTTTTAGACAGGAACAATTCTGGGTCAAAATTTTGAAGGTAGGTGGATGGCCCTATCCATCCACTGGGGCCCTCTGTCTATCTACTACTGGAGGTGGTCTCTTCAGGTTTCATTTCCCCACTGTTGAACATTTTGGCTAAGGTCATCCCCTTTGAGTCCTGGAGCCTCTCATACCCAAGTCTCTGAGACTTTCAGCTATAAAACAAGGACATCCTGAATTTTGCAGGTAAATGCATGGAAGTCAAAAACCATCCTGAGCGTTAATACAGACCCAGAAGGCATGCATGTTATGTCTTGCTAATAAGTGGATATTAGTCAAAAATTACGAATGCTCATATACAATGCATAGACAATATGAAGTTTAAGTAGAAGGAAGGCCCAAGTGAGGATGTTTAAATTCCACTTAGAAGGGGGAACAAAATAATCATAGGAGTTAGAGGGAGAGAGGGAGAGACCTAGGTGGGAAAGGAGTGTAAGAGGAAAAGAGGGAGCATGATCAGATATGGGAGAAGACAGGAGAGAAGCCCAGAGATGTAGGAGAATGAATGGAAATATGGAACTTCAGGGGACAGTGGACGGGGAGAACCTCTAGTTTGTGCTTTCTTTTTCTATTTTAACGTCATGAACAGTTGTGTTTTCTTCAAGTGTTTGCCTATTCTTGCTTATTTATGGAATTTCTTGGTCTTTCTGTTGTTTGATTGTATTTTCCTACATTTATCCATTTCCTCTTTAAGGCCTCTATCACCTTCATACAGTTGCTTTTAAGGCCTTTTTCTTCTGTTTTCAGTTTTTTTTTTGTTTTTGTTTTTTTTTTTTTGGGGTTTTTTTTTTTTTTGAAAATTTACCCATTTTATTGATGCATTGCAATTGTTCTACTTTTTACCATATTATGTAGAAAATACTGAAAATCCAAGCTACTTTGTAAAAACAAAGACAACAAGGAATCCAAAGATAAACTATGTTTTACATAATGGACCCTTTTCCCATAGTATTAAATTTTAAATAGTTATTTCTTTTGTTAAAATGATCATTTTACATACTTCCTAAGTATACCTGCATTACAAACAGATCATTAATTCTCAGAACTATCTGTTTCTAGAAGCTTCTTGTAAAAGGAAGCACACAACCAGAAAAGGGAGAAAGAAAAAAAGTTTAAAGCATACACAGTAACTAGCATATCTAATACATTTAATAAAGTAGGAATTCCATTGCAACATCAAGGATTCAAAGCAGAAATAAATACTAACATTACATATAATGTACTTTTACATATAGTGAGATTATTTTTCAAGCTGAATTGAAACCACACAGTATATAAAATTTAGCAACAAATAACCATGGAAATGTGGAGACAGGCTACACCATCCATCAGTTAAAAAAAAAAAGTCAAAATACGAACAGGCTGAGCCATTCCTGTCACCAAGAGGCAGTTTCATTTCCAATCCTAAACCAAACCATCTTGACTAGTAGATTTCTGCACAATAATGCAGACTAAACCACACATTACTGTGCTGGCCTGACTAAGCCTCTCTAGTGGAGGATGATGGATGAGCAACCACAAAAGCAGGCTCTGAATGGCCAGAATTGTTTGAAATGGGGTTTTTATTCCTGGGTTGGCATTTCAGCTGGACATGACAAGGGTAACTATCTCTTAGTTGCAACTGGGAACTCTGGAGTGACTAAGTGTCCTGGTGTGCCTATGCAACCCTTGTTGGAATATGTAGGACTTGCAGTGGAGGATAGTTTTGTTCTGTTGGTGACATATTTTCCTGGCTGTTATTATGTTCCTAAGCTGGTGTCTAGGCATCTAGGTTTGTTGTGATTATAGTTATAGGTGCTGATTTCTGGGTTTGTCTTCTTTGCTTGGGAATTTTGATTTTAGGTTTATGGTCTCTGGATTTTCTTTTCTTTCTTTCTTTCTTTCTTTCTTTCTTTTTTTTTTTTTCATTTTTTGAGACAGCATTTCTCTGTATAGCCCTGGCTGTCCTGGAACTCACTCTGTAGTCCAGGCTGGCCTCGAACTCAGAAGTCCGCCTGCCTCTGCCTCCCAAGTGCTGGATTAAAGGCGTGCGTCACCACTGCCTGGCTATCTCTGGATTTTCTTAGAGTGTGTTGGCTGAGTGTTGCCTCTATTCCTGTTCTGTTTGGTGGGTGTGTTCAAGGGGGAATGTTTGCTGGTTTTGGGGGTTGGGAGAAAAGGAATCTAGGGAAAGATGATTTTAGCAATCCACAGGACACTTGACAGAAGAAAGGTGATGGGTCCTCTTGTGTTCTAGTCTAGTGATAGGGAAAACTCTGAGAATTGTATCTAGGGTAACAGATAGTGTGGTAGATCTGTGGACAGCCTCTGGCAAACATGGCGTGTGGTTGAGAAGAGGTTTCTTTGTGAGTAGGGGCTGGGACACAGAGATGAGGCAGGAAAAGAATGGTACTTGGGAAATGTCTGTATTTTCTGGAACCATGGAAACTAGTAGAGGAAACTTTATCTAATATTGTGTTATAGTACTTTGAGCAACTATGAGAATTGGGTCTGGAGTAACTGATAGTGGAATGGGTCTTTGGACAGCATGCCTAATCTTCTGGCCTGTGTTTGAGCAGGGAGTTTCTGCCTATAGTTGAGGGCTCAGACACAGAGGTGGCACAAAAGAGAAGGGAAGATGGAAATGCTCTTTTGTATCTACAGGAGGCATGGACATGCGAGAGGAAGCTGCAGTCCTAAGGGCAGCTTTGATTATTGGGTCTCAGGTAGCAGAACGTGGGGATGGTCTGGAGACATCCTACCTTGTTCCTCACCCAACATCTTAATACAGCATCGGGTTCCCAGGGCTCATTTATTTGTTTCTATATTTACTTAGTTTTTTGTTGTGTTCATCTGTGAAAGACTCTTTGCTTATTGGTTAAAGTACCACGTGGATGGCCAGAACAGTCAGCAACTATTCATTCCGGGGATTGACCTGAGTTCAGATACCAACACCCAATCCAGTTGGGAGGCTCTTATCTGCTACTCCAGATCAAAGGACTGACACCCTCTTCCATGTCTGTCCTCTGTACACACATGGAAGACATTCTATCTCACACACAAATGTTCACATAAATGGGATTACATATGTTTTCAAAAGTGCTTATAACCTATAAAGTATTAGCTTAAGTAGTTGTTAAAGTTTATAGTACAAAGCATATATTGTTTTTGAAAAAATCTTCAATTGCATTTGGTTTTAAAAGTTTGCATTTCCTTATCCTGGTGCAAACTTGTACCATTGGAAACAAATGATTTCTATTTTTTTTTTTTTTGGTTTTGTCGAGACAGGGTTTCCTGTGTAGTCTGACTATCCTGGAACTCACTCTGTAGACCAGGCTGGCTTGAACTCAGAAATCGCCTGCCTCTGCCTCCAAGTGCTGGGATTAAAGGCGTGCGCCACCACCGGCGCTAACAAATGATTTCTAAGTGATCCTAAAACACATGCTTTTCTTTATCATAAATGGATGAGATACTTTTAGTAGTCAATATTATTTTCTCACAATTTGTATGCTTTAAACAAATCTCTCCACTGGGAATAGTGTCTCCCACCCCACCTTTTCCCCAGTCCATATTCTATTATTAGCAAAGGAGAGTACCAGAGTCCACAGGGTTAGTAATGGCCAGTGATTTCTTTGAGTTTGATTGTGACTGTAGTATCGTAGTTCTTGTTTAAAGGGCTGGGTTATATTTACAGGTCTGTCTTTGTCTAATCAGTTGTGCCTTGTATGTTGTATGATTTTTTTTTATTGAGTATAATCTAATAATAATTGATATTCACCAATTTTTTTTTGAAAATTTATTATGTTATGAGTTTCTTGAGGTTTTTTGTTTGTTGTCTGTTTGGGGACTTTCTGTGGAAAAACAGTTTTAGTTTTCTTGATCATAATGACTTTCCTCTCCTCATTTATTACCAAATCTGTTTTTCTGTTTTGTAGTCATCAATATTTGTGTTTTTATTACTTAAGTGATTGATGTGGTTAACACGTTAGTTTAGGGTTATTAAAACATTGTCATATATTTTTTAAATCTGTTCTAGTTAGCTTCAGTTCTCAACATTTTAGAGCATATAGTCCAACGAAGGAGGCTCAGTTGATGGTGTGCCCCCATCATAATGGCTGTTTGCTGTGTCTTTGAGAAATTGTATTGATTGATGATTGATATGGGAAGGCACTTCCATTGAAGGTGGCAATATCCATAAGCAAGGGGGCCTGGGCTGCATAACACAGCTTACTGAGCATCGACAGTGACCAAGCATGAGGGCAAGTGATGAAACAATGTTGGTCTATGCCTTTATTTTTCTAGCTTCAGTTTCTGTCTTAAGCCCTCAAAATGATGGACTGTGATCTGATAGAAGCATCCAGAGAAATTGTTCATTACCTGAATAGCAAAGTAGAATGAAAAATGGTACATACAAAAGGATTTTGATGCTTGACAAAACCTAGGAATATTTTCCTTTAGCATTGTATGGAAAATATAAGATTTGAGATGGCCAAAGGCATAGAAGAAAGCTGTACATGTACCTTCATCTGATGTCCTGTAGGACTTAGGAAGATTAGAGTATTAAGAGTAATACAGACAGAGGAAGATGATAGAAATCAGTGGGAAATAGATGCTATGAAAATTTTAGCTAGAAATCATGTGTTGTATTTTGGCCACAAATGTTTCTTACTTTGCCCATGCCCGAGGAACTGAGTAAGGTAGAATTGCAGGATAATTGTCTGATTTCTTAGTTGTAATATTGAATCTGTTGGATTTTTATTTCCTTGACTCATTCAGGGTGATAGTGGAAAAAAGAGCAACAAGTGGTGTAGATAGACATGCAAAGTCTGTGGTTTGTAGGTAGTTTCAGATGGCAGTCAGTGCTGAAACGGAGGCAGGAATTTCTAAGAACATTATCACCATTGAAGGAAAGGCAGTGTCCATCCCATTTTAGAAGCCAAACCTCACAGACTCACCCATATTGTGCTGGTTCTGGAAACAAGATGCAAAATTATGGTCATGGATTCTTCCTTTCGGGTTTCAGTTCAGCACTATTCTACCCTTCTGTGTTTAGCAGAGTCAGAGCCCCAGTGAAGATACTGTGACAGTTCATTGCATGGTCTATGGATGATACCTAGTTGCATTTTGAGACCACAAGATAATGAGATACTTAAGCTATGAGAATCTGCCATGGAGAGATGCATATAGGGAGTGAAGTACCGAAACTTTTTTCTGCTATGCATATCCTCACATATAGACTCTATCATAAGTCACTATGATACGTAGAAGCGTTGTTTCAGTGCTAGGTATTCGCTAGCCTGACATTATTTATATTTTTGTTTTTTGCTTTGAGCTCAAGTATCACTGTATGTCCTGCTGTTCTGAAAGTGGTTGCAGACCAGCCGTGATTTAGTGAAGTGTCTCCAGATCTTATGATTAGACATGCGAAAATCCTGGCTTGTTTGTTTTAGATTGTTAGCATGGCTTAGAAGTAGTCATGTCATGAAGTATTGCTGTGTACTGAACTTATCCACACTTGATTTTGAAACTTGGTCCATGTACATGTTTATGACTTTATACATTGAATTTAGTCTAAATATGTATTTATGAGAGGATGACCATGACCCTATAGTGACCAGAGTCATAATGGACTCATTACACTCAACCTGTTTCCTGTACTTTATGATTACTGTGTCGTGGTTGAAACTTATCAGTAGCTTTTTTCTTCTGCTATCATATCCTCATCATTATAGACTCTATCCGTAAGTCACATAAGATACAGTAGAAGCTGTTGTTTTTCAGTGCTAAGGTATTCCGCTAGCCTGACATTTTATATTTTTAGTTTTTTGATTTTGAAGCTCAAGTATCCCTGTATGGTCCTGGCTGTTCTGAAAGTAGGTTTGCAGACCAGCACTTGAATTTAGTGAAGTGTCTCCAGAGTGCTATGATTAGATGTGCGGCAAGATGCCTGGCTTGTTTTGTTTTAAGATTATTAAGCTGATGGGCTTAGAAGTAGGTTATGTACATGGAAGTATATGCTGGTGTACTGAACTTCATCCACACTTGAATTTTGAAACTTGGTCATGATATCATGTATTCATGACATTAATACTACCAGATGTTCTGGATTGCAGCTATGTGGCAATTATTATTACTACCTATGGGGTATGTTATGAATTTTTGAATGACTTGAGTATTTTCCTTATATGTATGACTGTGTACAATATATGTGCTTGATGCTCACTGTAGGCAGAAGAAGATGACCTCACAACTCCTGAACTTGGTACAGTGGATAGTTGTGATCTATCCTCCGTGTCAATATTGGCAATTTACTCCAATACAGGCAATACCTCTGGTGATCCACCTCTCCTGCCCTATGTTTCTAATTCATGATCAAGATTTACAGTGCTAGTGTTTTTATCTGTCCATCTATAAATGTTTAAATATGCATTCCCTTTTATTAAGATCTTATTAATTTTACTGTTGACACTGGGTCACTTGAGGTTTTTGAAAGATGAATACATACCTGCAGTGAATATATAATTCTTTAGCCGGGTGGTGGTGGTGCACGCCTTTAATCCCAGCACTTGGGAGGCAGAGCAGGTGGATTTCTGAGTTCGAGGCCAGCCTGGTCTACAGAGTGAGTTCCAGGACAGCCAGGGCTATACAGAGAAACCCTGTCTTGAAAACCAACACAATATAAAAAAAAAAAAAAAATATAATATATATATATATATATATAATATATTTTCTTTGTAGGAACTTTAGTGAAGACCTCTGAGTTCTTTCTATCTTATGGTTTGATTGATGGATTTTTGCATGAGAGTAGTGTCCTAATTCGTACCTGTTGCTGTCCTGGGACTCATATTTTAGACCATGCTGACATCCACCTCAATAACATATACTTGTGTCTTCACTAGTAGGATTAAAGACATGATTGAATATAGCTAGAATGTTCATCATTTTTAAGTTAGTAATTATTATACAATTTATGTAATGTGTGTGCTCAGTACTGTTGAACTGTTACTTGTCAGTCTTCATGTTATTAATTACCATTTCTCTTCAAGTCTTTGTCTACTCAAGGGTTGCAGAAATGACAGTGTGAACTGATTCATTATTCGTTTCCTTCTAAAATGCCTGATTACATTAGAGTTTTTGTCAGGAATTAAGTGCAGGTATTCCAGAATTATATGCTGTATTCTCAATAAAATAATTTACAGTGTTCTCAGTAATATGTTTCCTTATGTACACATGTACTGGATATTTTAGGGTAGAGTGACCTATGATGATGTGCATGTGAACTTCACTCAGGAAGAGTGGGCTTTGCTGGATCCTTCTCAGAAGAGACTCTACAAAGATGTGATGCTGGAGACCTATAGGAATCTTGCTGCTATAGGTAATACAGTGAAGTTCCATTCACTTTTTAAAATGTAGTGACAAATGTTTCTTTGTTATTGTTATTTGTTCTTGTTACTTCAGTTTAGAATGAGGGGAATAAATCAGGCATGGTTGTAAAGTTCACTGAAGTTAGTAACTTAAATTTTGCCTAATTTCCATTAGTGTAACATATGGTCTCTGGTACTATATTCCAGGCTACATTTGGGAAGACCATAGTATTGAGGAACATTTTCAAAGTTCTAGAAGACATGGAAGGTAATTTGCATGTGCAAACTGATAAAATATGCCTTGGAAGAAATTTTAATATGTCCTACAGGTTTTTAAAAAGGCAACAAGGTAAAAACAAAAAAGCACTGCTTTAATTTATGGATGATTATTAAATTCTCACAAAACCATGTTTGTCAATGTCAGGTGTCTTAATTTGTGTTTACCAGGCATTCCTCAAAGTACAAAGACAAGGAAACAATGCTTTAACAGATGTCACCATTTGAATCACAGCCCAATAGAGCTATGCTGTAGGACTGTTCAGTCTACTACAACTTAGACATTGCAAGGAATACACATGGAGTAGGTGATAAGTATATTTCCAAAATATACTTATCACTTCTAATAAGGAAATAGTCCATACTAAAGCTGGTATTAATCACTGCCAAGTTTAGTGAGATGGGTAGTTAGAAAGCTAAGAATGCTCTTGTGGAGAAACCTTAATCCCTGTACCACATCTGTATGAGGGGAAAAAAGTCAAACTGTGAGAATGCAAAGTGGAACTCTTTTACTTGTTAGTCTCTTTCTAATAGGAATGTCATAAGTCACAATAGGTATAAGCCATGTGAAAATAGGAATATTGAAAGAAGCAAAAAACCTCCTTGTCTTCCAGCACAATTTGAAGATATATAGAACTCCCCAGTTTGAGTAGACTTTCTAAATGTGCTAAAGTTTACTAATAGTTTTCTAACTTTATTGGGGGTATCTATAAAATCATACTACAGAAAATTGCCATGAATACTAGGGATGTGGGAAATTTTCTGTTTGCCTTGGTTCATTTTGCAAATGTAAAATTACATGATAGCAAGGTTTACGAATGCAATCAGTATAGTAAAGCTCTGAGTTCTTTCTGTTCTCTTCAAATAATGTGAACAACCTCTGATAGAAAAAAGGATGCTATAAATGTGAGCCATGTCATCAGTGTTCTTCCCATCCCATGTATCTTCAAAGATGCACAAGAATCCACAATGAAGGAGAACTCCATGGATGTAAACAAAGTGATAATACATTAAGATCAGGTTGTTCTTTACTATTAGACCAAATTGTAAAACTTATTCACACAGATGAAAAGATTCACCTGTGTTTTCAGTGTGAGAAAGGTTTCACATGTGCCAATTATCTTTGCAGGCATGAAAGAATTCGTACTGAAGAGCAGTCCTCTGAGATTATTCAATGTGGTAAAGCCTTTGCATTTCAGAGTCATAACCAAAGACATGAAAGAATTCATACTGAAGAAGAACCCTATGAAGGTGTCCAACATTGTGAGGCCTTTGCACATCACAGTAGTCTCAAAATACATAAAACAACAGTTGCTGGAGAGAAAACCTATGAGTGTAACCAATGTGGTAAAGACTTTGTATCTCACAGTTCTCTTCAAAGGCATAAAAGAGTTCATAAAGGAGAAAAACCTTATGAATGCAATCATTGTGGTGAAGCTTTGGCATGTCAAGGTGGACTCCAAATGCATAAACGAATACATACTGGAGAGGAAACTCATGAGTGCAATCGAAGTGGTAAAGCCCTTGGATGTCCAAGTGGACTACGATATCATGAAAGAACACATACAGGAGAGAAACTTTATGAATGTAATCAATGTGATAAAACCTTTCTATATCATAGTTCTCTTCAAAAACATAACAGAACACATACCGGAGAGAAACCCTTTGAATGTAACCAATGTGGCAAAGCCTTTGCAGGAAATAGTCATCTCCTAAGACATAAAAGAGTACATACTGGTGAGAAACCCTACGAGTGTAACCATTGTGGTAAAGACTTTGCACGGCACAGTTCTCTTCAAAGGCATAAAAGAATTCATACAGGAGAGAAACCTTATGAATGTAATCAGTGTGGTAAAGGCTTTGCATGTCAAAGTGGTCTCCGAATACATAAACGAACACATACAGGAGAGAAACCCTATAAATGCAATGAATGTGATAAAGCCTTTGCATGTCAAAGTGGTCTCCTGTATCATAAGAGAACACATACTGGAGAGAAACCCTATGAATGTAAGGAATGCGGTAAAGCCTTCATACATCACAGTCATTTTCAAATACATCAAAGAACACATACTGGAGAGAAACCCTTTGAATGTGACCAATGTGGTAAAGCCTTTGCACGAAACAGTCATCTCCTAACACATAAAAGAATACACACCGGAGAGAAATCCTATGTATGAAAGCAATGTGGTTAAAGACTTTGCAAGTTCATAAAAGAACACTTAACCAGAGAGAAACCGTATGAATGTAATCAATGTGGCAAAGCCTTTTCATGTCAAACTGGTCTCTTGTATCATAAAAGAACACATTATGTTTGCAGAAACAAAAGGTGCGTAATAGAAGCTGATGCACTATTTGGAAGTCCCCAGCTACCTTAGGGCCTGGGAATTTGAACTTAGTTTCTTTCACCTTATGATTAAATAGAAACCAATAACAAAGACATGTTTCTTTTGCTTGTTCCCAACATTTGCATATCACAGTCATTTTTGAATACTTAGGAAAAAAATCACACTGGAGAGATACCCACAAATGTCATCCACACAGTTATATGCAGTTACTAAAAGAAACACATAGTGGCTAGGGATCTTATGAATATGCAGTTGATAAATCATTTCCATGTAGCAGTAGTCTGAAAAAATCATGAGAAAAGGTGATACTGCAAAGGAACCCATAATTCTAGTTGGTGTGGTAACATTTTGTACTTCATGGTATCTTCATGCAAGAGTTAAACATTTTAGTATATAATCCATCTTTAAAGACTTTCCATATTAGTCTTTGAGGACCTAGAAATTCATACTGAAGTGAATCTGTGACTCTGAAGGAGTTGGTAATATCTATAGCTGAGACACATTCAGTTACACAAGATTATTTTTCTGGAGAAAAAAAATATGACAAGTCTCAACAGTCTATTTAAGCATTATGATGTCCCACTTGATTTTGTTTGCACTTGGCAAATATAGTAATCTCTTGTTTTGACTTGTAATCCCAGTTCTCTTCAATTCCGTGAAATTACTCATCCAGATGTAGACCTTTATGGGTGTGTATTAGTGCCTTTTCTGTCATTGTGATAAAACACAGTATATAAAGGAACTCATAAAAGATTTTAATTTGGCTTATGGTTTCAGAGGGTTATTGGATAACCACGAAAGTGGCAACACACTTGTCACAAATTCCCTTCAAATGTTCTGATGTATTATCTACCCTGGCTTGGATGTCACTCAATAGTCAATGCTATATTTTAAACCCTTGATTCTCATGTGTCAAACCTCCTGAGTACAAGTTAAAGCATAGATAATATACCCCAATGTGTCCTATTTTGTCAACAGATTTTTAACAATGCAAATGTTAAAATGCTTAATAGAGAGAATATAACAAATATTACATACTTCATATGTATCCAAAACAGCATTGTCGTGTCTGGTAGAGATGCAATGAGATAGGATATTCAGCAATCGACAGTATATCACAGGATAGCTTGATTGCTATGGATATGTATATATGATTTGATGTCTTATGCTTCTTCACACACGGTCCCATTAGTTACCATTTGGCACTTTATTTTGAAGTATGTCATCAAAGGGGATTATCAGAGATGTTAGATAATTTAATAGCACTGAGATTTATTTTATTTTCAAAAAACGAAAATTTTTTATTGGATATTTTCTTTGTTTACATTTCAAATGTTTTCCCCTTTCCAGGTCTCCCCTTGGGAAGTCCCCTATCCATCCTCCCCCTGCCTCTCTGAGGGTGCTCCCCCATCCACTCCCGCCTCCCTGACCTAGCATTCCCCTACACTAGGGCATCGAATACCCCCAGGCCCAAGGGCCTCTCTTTTCACTGATGCCAACATGGCCCTCTTCTGCCACATATGCAGCTGGAGCCATAGGTGTACTCTTTGGTTGGTGGTCCAGTCCCTGGGAGCTCCAGGGGGTCTGACCAGTTGATCCTGTTGCTCTCTCCATGGGGCTGCAAACCCCCTCAGCTCCCGCATTCACTTCTCCAACTCCTCCATCAGGAACCCCTGTGCTCAGTCCAATAGTTGGCTGCAAAGCATCCGCCTCTGTATTTGTCAGGCTCTGGCAGAGCCTCTCAGGAGACAGCCATATCAGGCTCCCATCAGCAAGTACTTCCCAGCATTTATATCTTTTTTAAAAGAATGATTTATTTTATGTATATGAGCACATTGTTGCTGTCTTCAGAGCCCCATATAGATGGTTGTGAGCCACCATGTGGTTGCTGGGAATTGAACTCAGGACCTCTGGAAGAGCAGTCAGTGCTCTTAACCACTGAGCCATCTCTCCAACCCAAGATTTATTTTTAATAAAGCATTTCTACTCGTGTGTGTGTGTAATGTGATTCTGTGTTTTTAAGCAATGACAGACATGTGGAGACTGGGTGACAGCATCATAGTGTCTACTTTGGCCATGTTTATATAATTATCAAGGTTAGGTTGCTACCATTGTATACCAGAGACATTTCTTACTGAGCCATCTCACTGATGCCCAAATAAAATTTGCTCAAACATTACGCTAGTAAAATGTTGTCATCTTCTTTTCAGATTGTAAACAGCAAGTCATTTTTTACTATTATCATTTCTACAAGAAAAAACAACCCAATCAAAAGAATAGGGTATAGAACTAAACAGAGAATTCACAACAAGAATCTCCAATGGCAGAGAAGCACTTAAAGAAGTGTTCAAAGTCCTTAATCATCAGGGAAATGCAAATAAAAACAACCCTGAGATTCCACCTAATACCAGTAAGAATGGCTAAGATCAAAACCTCAGGTGACAGCACATGTTGGTGAGGATGTAGAGAAAGAGGAACACTCTATTGTTGGTAGGATTGCAAACTGATACAACCACTCTGGAAAACAATCTGGAGATTCCTCAGAAAATTGGAAATAGATTTACCTGAAGATCCAGTATACTACTCTTGAACATATACCCAAAAGATGCCCCATCAGGCCACAGGGGCACGTGTTCCACTGTGTTCATAGTGGCCTTGTTTGTGATAGAAGCTGAAAACAACCCAGTTGTCCCACAACAGAAGAATGGATACAGAAAGTGTGTTTCATTTATACAATGGAATCCTATTCAGCTATTAAGAATGAGGACATCCTGAGTTTTGCAGTCAAATGGATAGAACTAGAAAATATCATCCTGAGTAAGGTAACTCAGAACCAAAAGGACATGCATGTATATACTCACAAATAAGTGGATATTAGCCCAAAAAAGTACAGAATATAGTCCACAGAACTCAAAAATGTTAACAAGCAGAAGGGCTCAAGTGAGGATGCCCCAATCACACTTGGGAGTGAGAAGAAAGCATTCACAGTAGGTGGGGAGGGAGGGAGGGACTTGAGTGGGAAAGGGGACAGGGAAAGAGAGGAACATGATCAGGTATTGGGTGGGGGGAAAAGGACTGAAGCCCTGAGGGCCAGCAAAAAGAATGGAAACAGGCAACCTTGGGAAGTAGGAGGTGGGAACTCTCCAGAATGTACCAGACCTGGAGGTAGGAGACTCTCTGGACTCAAAGGAAGGGACCTTAGATGAAGTGCCCTACAATGGGCAGTGCCCTACCTCTAGCAGAAAGACAGGGCACCAAATGAGGGGTGGGGTTGCCATCCTACAGTCAAAACTCTGACCCATAATTGTTCCTGTCTGAAAGAACTACCAGGATGGAAATGGAGAAAAGCCTGAGGAAAAGGTTGTCCAGTGACAGGCCCAAATTGGAATCTAGCTCAAGGGGAGCCCCAAGGCCTGACATTATTACTGAGATTAAGGTGTGCTCACAAAAAGGGGCCTATCATAATTGTCCTCCAAAAGACCCATCAAGCAGATGAAAGAGTCAGATGCAGATATTTACACTCAACCAGTGGACAGAAGCTGCTGAGTCCTGTGGTTGAATTAGGGAAAAGCTGGAAGAAGCTAAGGGGGAGGGCTACCCTGTAGGAGTACCAGTAGTCTAAACTTACCTGGATCCCTGAGATCTCTCAGACACTGGGCCACCAACCAGGCAGCATACACCAGCTGATATGAGGCCCTCAACACACATACAGCAGAGGGCTGCCGAGTCTGGACTCAGAGTGAAGGGTTAATAGAATTTTCACTTCTAGCAGACTAACAGTAAAAAGAGCCAGGAGAGCAGGTCGCCTAGTTCTAGGGCTTTGTGCTCCAAAAACAAGAACTTGGCTAACCACAAAGTAGATGATGTAAATGATATATATGGTTGAATAAGATTGAGCCTTGAGAGAAAAAGCCTATACTTCCCCGTGATTGTTCCTCGAACCCTGTCATATGCTGCGTAATGGGCTGGCACTTTCTCCATGATTGTTCCCTAAACCCTGGCACTTTCCACAGTTACCCCTCGCCACTCCCCCTGGTCTGTGGTTTTCTCCTTTAAATATCCTACACTCCCCTCGCTAGGGGGTCGAGCTCCTCTGCCCCTGCGTGGGTTACGGGGTCTCGGCCTCAGCCCGCTGATTGAAGTATACCTCTTGCTGGTTGCATCAAGATCAGTGTCTCTGAGTCTTTTGGGTGGCCGTGAGTTCTCGTGGCTTGAGTGGGGGTCTCCCCTCCCCAGGGGCCTTTCAAGAGAAGATGCATCTAACCCTCAAGAGACTGGAGGCCACAGAAAGTGGGGAGGGGGTTAGAACATCCTCATGGAGACAGGAGGGAGGGAGGAGGTATGGGACGTAGAGTAGTCAGGGAATGGACAAGGAAGGGGATAAAATCTGGACTGTAAAAAAAGAGATTAAATAAAATAAAAAGAAAGAAAAAAAGCAGCACATTTTGGGGAGCAGCATCCACAGGCAGGCAACAGAGTCAGGGACTCTCCCTGGTTCAGTTGTTGAGGAACCTGTCTGAATACCAAGCTGCACATATGGTACACATTTATGGGGTATGGGTGTGCAGTACAGCCCCATGAATGTCCTTTGGTTGGTGGTTCAATCTCTCAGAACCCCCAAAGGTCCAGATCAGTTGATTTTGGCCTACTTGTGAAGTTCTTATCCTCTCTGGGTCCCTCGGTCCTTCCTGCAAACCCTGTACAATACTCTTGGAGTTCCCTCCAATGTTTGGGGATCAGTCTCAGCTTCCGTTTTGGACAGCTGTAGTCTGGAGCCTCTAAGAGGACAGTTATGCTAATCTCCAGACTGTAAGCATGACAGTATCATTAATGGTGGCAGTCTTCTCCGTGGGATCGGTCTGAAGTTGGACCATTGCTGGCCATTCCCTCAGACTCCACTCCTTTTGTTTGTGCACCTCCTGTAGGCAAGAAAGTTTTGTGAGTTAGTGTCATCATGTCTTCACTGTGAGTCCTGCCTTGATACAGGAGGTGGTTACTTCAGACTCCATGTCACCCACTGGCAGGAGAGAGTCTCAGCAACAGTCACACTCAGAGACTCCCTGGAGATACCACTCCCCTCCCCAAGCCTGCTGCTGATTCCCATTCACCCTCTGTACCCTCTTTCCCCAAATATGATCCCCAACATTCCCCTCACCCTGCCTCTCCCACACAGTTGCCTCCCTCCATCCACCACTGAAGACTGTTATTTCCCCTTCTGAGTGCCATCCTTGTAATTTAGCTTCTTTGGGTCTGTGGATTGAACCATGGTTATCCTGTACTTCCTGGCTAAAATCCACTTATAAGTGAGTTCATATTATGCATGTCCTTTTGAGTCTGGATTACCTTATGCAGGATAATAATTTATAGTTCCATTCATTTGTTGTCCTTGTTTTTAATAACTGAGTAGTCTTCTATTGTATAAATGAATCACATTTCCTTTACCCATTCTGTTGAGAGACATCTGGATGGTTTCCAGTTTCTGACTATTGTAAATAAAGCTGCTATGAACAGAAAGGAGCAGGTATCCTGTGGTATGGTAAAACATATGTTGGGTATATATCCAGGAGTTGTATGGCTGTGTAATGAGTAGAATTTTTCCCAGTTTTCTGAGAATGACACACTAAATTAATTTCCACGCGATTGTACAAGCTTGCACTCCTACAGCAATGGAGGAGTATTCCACTTGCTCCACATCCTTGCCAGCATATGCTGTCCCTTGAGTTTTTCATCTTAGCCATTCTGATGGGTGTAAGATGAAATCACATCATCATCTTTATTTGCATTTCCCTGATGACTAAGGCTGTTGAACATTTAAGTGTTTCTCAGTCATTAGAGAGTCCTCATTTGAGAAAACTCTGTTTAGCTCTGTACTCCACTTTTTTTTTTTTTTTGGTTTTTCGAGACAGGGTTTCTCTGTGTAGTCCTGGCTATCCTGGAACTCACTCTGTAGACCAGGCTGGCCTCGAACTCAGAAATCCGCCTGCCTCTGCCTCCCAAGTGCTGGGATTAAAGGCGTGCGCCACCACTGCCCGGCTCTGTACTCCACTTTTAATTGGGTTATTTGTTTTGTTGTTATCTAACTTGAATTCTAGATATATTTTGGATGTTAGCTCTCTTTTGGATATATTTTTCTATTCTGTAACCTTCCACTTTGTCTTATTGATGGTGTCCTTTACCTTACTTTTCAGTTTCATGAGGTCCCATTTACTAATTGTTGATCTTAGTGCCTGAGATGCTGAAATTGTTTTCTGTACAGGAAGTTGTTTTCTGTACCAATGAGTTGAAGAACTCAGCATGTGGGCACTGAGGCATTATTAATGCCTGAGGTGAGGAAGGATTAAATATATCAAAGTTCTAAAATACTTAATTGTTTATTCTTAATACAATTAGTCATTGCATGGCTCTTTGAGTTTTATATGTACTTGAACTTCATACGTATGTTAGGTATGTTAGATTGGTTTAAAAAATAACTTATATTTGGTAATATCTACCTTGTACACATTGTAGGTAGATGGGTCTATTTGCCTGTAGTGCCTCCAATTCAATCAGGACATGATGTATGTATTACTGTTACCACCTACGTTTTCCAGTAGAGAATTTCATTGTTATGAAAAAATACAAATTTGCATGAAAATAGCATTACAGTCTCTTTTGTCACACATTTGGCAATTATTGAAACTAGTGTTTTCAATGTTAAATACAGTGTGTCATTGAAACACTGAATCAGTTATAAAACTCTTGGATGAAGTAAAATATTTTTAAAATTCTCCAGATATTTCTCAATTGTTCATAATCAAGTATTAGGGACTGTATACTCAATTTGTATACTCAAATGTCTCTTAGAAATTTTATTCTAAATATTGTAGGAGGAGCTAAGGTGGGAGGAGTAAGGAGAGGAAGAGGAAAAGGAAGAGGAGGAGCTAGAGAGAGCAGAGATGTAGGAGCGATGGAGAGCCACGCAGGTATGGAGAGTAGTCACGGGTGACAACTTTTATTTAGAGTTAGCTAATTGGGAAACAACTCTCTTTGTATGGGCATATTGTTATTGAGCATTACCAAACATATAAAGCCTTTGATTAACCTTTAAGCATTAGAGACTCATTTTCTTTCTGGGCCCACATGGATGGCGGGATGGTCTGGGTAATGCCCAGCCTTGTGGAGACAACATGGAAGATTGGCAGAGCCATCTCCCACGCTGGCGTCTTGTGGGTGGCAGGGCTGGTGTTTCTGGCTGGCCGTTTCTAGCTGCGGTGCACACATGGCCTCTGGCCATGGAACATGGAGGCTGAGCTAGGCAGAGCCGCTGCAGCTTAGATAGTCGGTTTGACCAGTGGCCGATTTTAAATAATTATTTTAACACAATATTTTTTCTTTTCTCAAATAGCTTTGAGAACTCTGCCTGGCTCTCTACTCTTTTGTGTAGCAATGTTTGGGGGTTGTGGTCTGTGATGGCAGTTGTGGAGTGTGCTTGTGTGTCTGTGTTTATTTGCTTGTGTTTAGTACTTGTTTTGCAATTACTGTCTTAATCTTATATATGATGCTTTACAACTAGTGTCGGTTTTGTCTCAGGATCCTATGTTGTGTAAGCCTCTAATTCTTGCACTTCATAGTAATAGGCAGTGGTATGACCAGATGATCACAGGTGGATGTTCTGCTGGGAGTCCAAAGTCAGACCGTGTCTTTGTATCTAGAACCACTGTGTGCATTCATTATAACTTGTGCCTGGAATGATTGGGAAATGATCATCTTAAGAACATTTTATTTAAATGTCTGATTCATAGCATGAGTAATTTTGTGCCTTAGTTTTGTAGTTTGGCCATAAGAGAGCTTGCTCTGTTTTCTGAAGGTTCAAAGTTACCTGGATATGAAAACAGAGTGGCAAGAGATTTCCTATAATAAAATGAATAAGTACAAAAATAAGAAAGAAAGGAAAGAAAGAAAGAAAAATGGCACACACACACACACACACACACACACACACACACACACACACACACTACTAAAGCATGGCAACACCAGGAAGCCAAGTAATAAAGAATAGAAATCATTTGTAAGTCACAAATCTGAGTTAAAATTCAAATGTTATCTTTAACATTCACAGTTGGTATGTGATTAATTCCTCTGAATGTGATACAATCACACATAAAATGGGAACGTAGAAATGGACATATTTTTACCTTACAATTGGTGGGTCTTTAACAATTATGTATATCATGTGAAATTTAAATACTTAATCCCATTTTTCTTATGTTAATGGAATTACAATTAGAGAATCCTGAAGTTGCTTGATATATTCTGATTGCTAATGTATCTGAACAATACAAAAAATGTTCATAAATTTAATTAGATGGCCTGCTCAAAGGCCTGAGTAGGTAAAGACACTTGCCACCAAACCTGGCTATCTGATTTAAATCTCTGGAGTCCTCTTGTTGGAAGTAAAGAAGTGATTCCTACAACTTGTACTCTGACTTCTGTATGCTAATTGTGGACTCCTGTGCTGGGTGATTTAGCTAAACGGCATCAGGAGTGGTGTTTTTTCTGTCAGGATACATGAGATTCAGAAGCCTAGTCATACCTGGATTAAGAATGCTTACAAGGGAATGTGGAGGGGAGCATCTGAAGCAAGGGCAGCAGAGGATGCAAGGGTTTATTCCTTCTGAAACAGAAGACAAGAAATCTCTTAGGCAAAGCGTTGTTAAAACATGTGAAAGATTTACCTTGGAAAATAAACCACTTGAAGGAAACCACTGCCCAGAGCTTATTGGTGGTGTCACATTGGTGTCTTCTACTTGGCATATGTCAACTGGCCAGAGTTATATAGAAGCAGGGGTTCAGCATAAACCATATAGATTTGCATATTCCGGTAAACTTGATGACCCTGTTACACCAGGCTGATTTGACTGAGAGAGCTGTCATTCCACCTACCAATTGGAAAAGGGGACTAAAGTCAGGGCCACTACAGAGCACAACATGGACTTTGACTCAGGTGCTGTGAATCATAGGTGGAGGAAAAAGGAGAATGAAAATGTGTCTGTACCATGGTCTTCTTGGTTTACAGGAGTAGTCATAGCAGGAAGAAGAAGCTGGTAACAGAAAAGAATATCTATCTGGCTAGCCACAGACACCACGGAGACTGGATATACTAATAGCTCCATTCTAGGGGTTGTGGGCCAGAATGGTGGTGGCCATCATTATTTGCATTCTCATGACATTCTATCATTTCCAGCAATATAAATGGAGGACTTAATGGTAAGTGACCTGAATCATCACAGCAACAGAAACCAGAGGTTTGCCCTTGTATGTGTAAGATAAAAGTTTGGCTGAATTACTGTCTCTACATGACTCAGAGTTTTTGGTGTCTGAGTATAACCAGACAGAGGGAATGGTCAACAAATAACTGGCCCAACTTCAGACACATCTCATGGGCAAGCACCAATCCCTGACACTACTAATGATACTCTATTATGCTTGCAGGCAGGAGTATGTTGTCCTCTTGAGAGGCTCTACCTAGCAGCTGACTCAGATATGTGGGAAAAAATGGCGGGCAGCGCAGCGGCAGGCCCCGGGCCTAGGCGGCAGCGGGCCCCTGGGCCCTGTGAGGTGGAAATGGGTCGCAGTGGTGGAGTCCCGGGCCCACGAGGCAGCAGGCCCCAGGCCCAGGCAGCAGCGGCCTGGGACCTGCGAGGTGGAGGCTGCCTGGAGGCTTCCAGGCAGCCTGTGTCACATACCGGAGAAAGGTCCCTGGTTCCAGTGGCTGGAGGCTTTGGCGGCAGCGGGCCCGGCAGGCCCCAATGATACGAGGAAGTCCTTGGTTCCAAAAGGCTTTATTGTCATGGCGGATGGTGGATGGATCTGGATGTACCCCCCCAAACTCAGGGCAGACCTGAGTTAAGTAGGGAGGGAGAAAGGGGGAGGTTCTGGGGGCATGCTTAATTGGCTCCACCCTCTGACCTTAGTATGTAAATCTCTAGGGCCTGAGGCCTGTAGTTACACCCTCTACCTGTGCACTTTGGGAGGGGCTGTAATAGCCTATGTGACTGAACAATGTAGGTCCATGGAGATTAGACTGCTTTTCAGGACCCTGAGTCCTGGGGGCATGGCCGAACTCCTGCCGTTTCTCCCTTGGAGTCTCGGGGTTCCAGGCCCATGCCCAGCCAAGAACCAGGATACCCTTACGCAGTCCCACACAGATAGATATAGATACCCAGAAGCAAAGAGTAAATGGAGCTTGGAGACCCTTATGGAAACATAGGAGGAAGGATTGCAGGCCCCAAAGGGGATAGGAACTCCATAGGAAGATCAGGAGAGTCAACTAACCTGGACCCTTTTTGCAGATTTTCAAAGTCTGAAAAACCAACCAAAAAACATACACGGGCTGGACATAGGCCTCCCTGCACATATATAGCAGCTGTGCAGCTTGGTCTTCATTAGGGTCCTGAACAATTGGAAAGGTGGCTATCCCAAAAGCTGTTGGCTGTATGTGGGATATATTCTTCTTGATGGGCTGCCTTGGCTGGCCTCAATGGGAAAGGATGTGCCTAGCCTCATAGAGATTTGAAGTTTCAGGGTGGGAAGATACCGAGGGGGCCCCCACCCACTCAGAGAAGGGGAGCCATGGATGGGAAGGATTATAGGAGGGGAAGACAAGGATGTAAAGTGAATAAGTAAGAAAATTTAAATTAAATTAAAAAAATAAAAACTGAAAACAAAACAAACAAAAAAAGCCAAAGTCTAAAACTTTCATGAGTTTCTAGAAACTCTTTGAGGACAGCCAATTTGTTTGTTTGTTTGTTTGTTTGTTTGTTTTTGGTTTTTCGAGACAGGTTTCTCTGTGTAGCCCTGGCTGTCCTGGAACTCACTCTGTAGACCAGGCTGGCCTCGAACAGAAATCTGCCTGCCTCTGCCTCCCAAGTGCTGGAATTAAAGGCATGCGCCACCACTGCCCTGCTAAGGACAGCCAATTTGAAGCTGTACAGCTTTGCATTAAATTTTACATGTTCACTATAAAATATGGTCTTATACATTTGTCTACAAATGGATGGCAGAAGTAAAACTAGAAAATCAATTAATTGTATGTAACATCTTTCATGGTTTAAGCATCCATTGTCTCCATTCAGTCCCTCCTCATCACATATTTGCTCTATCTTGTTCTTTCTTCAACATGTTATACTATACCCACTATTACATTCATAATAAATATATAACATTTATATTCATGCATATTTATATATTACAGACTAGGTTTCAAAACTGAGTAAGAACATGCAATTTGTTTTTCTGAGATGCCTCTGTTGAGGGCATCTGGGTTCTTTCCAGTTTCTGGCTATTATAAATAAAGCTGCTATGAACATAGTGGAGCATAAGTCCTTGTTATGTGTTAGAGCATCTTCTGGGTATATACCCAGGAGTCGTATAGCTGGGTCCTCAGGTAGTGATATGTCCAATTTTCTGAGGAACCGCCAGACTGTTTTCCATAGTGGTTGCACCATCTTGCAATCCCACCAACAATGGAGGAGTGTTCCCCTTTCTCCACATCCTCGCCAGCATCTGCTATCACCTGAGTTTTTTATTTTAGCCATTCTGACTGGTGTGAAGTGGAATCTCAGGGTTGCTTTGATTTGCACTTCCCTGATGACCAAGGATGCTGAACATTTCTTTAGGTGCTTCTCGCCCATTCACATTGCCTCAGTTGAGAATTCTTTGTTTAGCTCCATACCCCATTTTTTAATAGGGTTATTTGGTTGTCTAGAGTCTAACTTCTTGAGTTCTTTGTATATATTGGATATTAGTCCTCTATCAGATGTGAGATTGGTAAAGATCTTTTCCCAATCTGTTGGTTGCCGTTTTGTCCTATTGACAGTGTCCTTTGCCTTACAGAAACTTTGCAATTTTATGAAGTCCCATTTGTCGATTCTTGATCTTAGAGCATAGGCCATTGGTGTTCTGTTCAGGAACTTTTCCCCTGTGCCTAGGTATTCGAGGGTCTTCCCCACTTTCTCTTCTATTAGTTTCAGTGTGTCTGGTTTCATGTGAAGGTCCTTTATCCACTTGGACTTGAGCTTTGTACAAGGAGATAGGAATGGATCAATTTGCATTCTTCTGCATGCTGTCCTCCAGTTGAACCAGCACCATTTGTTGAAAATGCTGTCCTTGTTCCACTGGATGGTTTTAGCTCCTTTGTCAAAGATTAAATGACCATAGTTGTGTGGGTTCATTTCTGAGTCTTCAACTCTATTCCACTGATCTACCTGCCTGTCTCTGTACCAATACCAGGCCATTTTTATCACTATTGCTCTGTAGTACAGCTTGAGGTCAGGGATGGTGATTCCTCCAGAAGTTCTTTTATTGTTGAGAATGGTTTTTGTTATCCTGGGTTTTTTGTTGTTCCAAATAAATTTGAGAATTTCTCTTTCTAGTTCTGTAAAGAATTGAGTTGGTATTTTAATGGGGATTGCATTGAATCTGTAGATTGCTTTTGGCAAGATGGCCATTTTTACTATATTAATCCTGCCGATCCATGCGCATGGGAGATCTTTCCATTTCCTGAGATCTTCAATTTCTTTCTTCAGAGACTTGAAGTTCTTGTCATACAGATCTTCCACTTGCTTGGTTAGATTCACCCCGAGGTATTTTATATTATTTGTGACTATTGTGAAGGGTGTCATTTCCCTAATTTCTTTTTCAGCCTGTTTATCTTTCACGTAGAGGAAGGCTACTGATTTGTTTGAGTTGATTTTATAACCTGCCACCTTGCTGAAGTTGTTTATCAGGTTTAGGAGTTCTCTGGTGGAGTTTTTGGGGTCACTTAAGTATACTATCATATCATCTGCAAATAGTGATATTTTGACTTCTTCCTTTCCTATTTGTATTCCTTTGACTTCTTTTTGCTGTCTAATTGCTCTGGCTAGGACTTCCAGTACTGTCGCGTCTTCTCGGCCGGCAAGTAAGACACGACACGCCTGGATTCTTCTCTGACAGCTCTTTTATTCCAGGCACAATCTTCATCCAACGAAGGGGCACCTCAAGCAGCTGAAATGCACTGCTTATATACCCTTCCAAGGGGGCGGGCCAGGCAGCCTGTTCTCTCAGGATTGGTTAGGGCCAATACATCATTAGCATAAGCCCCAGGATTGGTTAGGACTCATGCCTCATTAGCATAAGCCCCATGATTGGTTAGGGCTCATGCTTCATTAGCATAAGCCCTGTGAGCTCATGTCTCATTAGCATAAGCCTCGTGATTGGTTAGGGCTCGAGCCTCATTAGCATAAGCCCTCTTGGGAGGGGCTTGAGGCTGAAGCATGCGCAGTAGGCTTAAACAGGACGCTGCGCCGGCCATGTTGGAAACTGGCGCCGTCTCTTCGGCCGCCTACACAGTACTATATTGAATACGTAGGGAGAGAGTGGGCAGCCTTGTCTAGTCCCTGATCTTAGTGGGAATGCTTCAAGTTTCTCTCCATTTAGTTTGATGTTGGCTACTGGTTTGCTGTATATTGCTTTTACTATGTTTAGGTATGGGCCTTGAATTCCTGATCTTTCCAAGACTTTTACTATGAAGGGATGTTGAATTTTGTCAAATGCTTTCTCAGCATCTAGTGAGATGATCATGCGGTTTTTTTTCTTTGAGTTTGTTTATATAATGGATTACATTGATGGATTTCGAAATATTGAACCATCCCTGCATTCCTGGGATAAAGCCCACTTGATCATGATGAATGATTGTTTTGATGTGTTCTTGGATTCGGTTTGCTAGAATTTTATTGAGTATTTTTGCATCAATATTCATAAGAGAGATTGGTCTGAAGTTCTCTTTCTTTGTTGGGTCTTTGTGAGGTTTAGGTATGAGTGTGATTGTAGCTTCATAGAACGAATTGGGTAGTGTTCCTTCTGTTTCAATTTTGTGGATTAGTTTGAAGAGAATTGGCATTAGGTCTTCCTTGAAGACCTGATAGAATTCTCCACTAAAACCATCTGGTCCTGGGCTTTTTTTTGGTGGGGAACTTTTAATGACTGCTGCTATTTCTTTAGGGGTTATGGGACTGTTTAGATGGTTTATTTGCTCCTCATTTAACTTTGGTACCTGGTATCTGTCTAGAAAATTGTCCATTTCATCCAGGTTTTCCAGTTTTGTTGAGTATGGGCCTTTGTAGTAGGATCTGATGATTTTTTTGAATTTCCTCAGTTTCTGTTGTTATGTCTCCCTTTTCAGATCTGATTTTATTAATTTGGATACTGTCTCTGTGCCCTCTTGTTAATCTGGCTAAGGGTTTATCTATCTTGTTGATTTTCTCGAAGAACCAACTCCTGGTTTTGTTGATATTTTGTATAGTTCCTTCTGTTTCTTTCTTTTTTTTTTTTTTCAGTTATAAATTGCTTTATTGATCAGATGATAAATCAGCTTCAACAGCCCATGGCTACAGCCCATGCAGCAAATAGCTGTACACACAGCCTTGCCCTTCAGTCCCAGGCAGCATCACTGGCCCTTCCCCTTCTCCCAGCTGCTCCTGACCTTGGGGCCTGAATGGGATGGGCAAGGTAGTGAAGGTTACTAGAGAAAGGTGGGGAAAAAGAAGAAAAATTGGGTCTGGGTTGGATAGGAGTGAGGACTGGGGGTTCAGAGGAATCCTCAGGAGTGGCTAGAACACAGCTCGACCCTGGGCTATGCTGCCACAGAAACTGTCCATCCCAGCCACCCGACCCAAGATTAGAACCAGAATTGACCACTCCAAGATCTGGACCACTGACAAATGTAAATACTTGTTCAAGGTATTCATTAGGCTCTCCCTTGCCCATCAAACAGGAACTTGATGCCTAAGGAGGTCAGACAACCTCTAGACTTCGGGGTCCTCCGACCTGGCTTGTCCTCCATCTCTTAGTGAAAAGATACTATTTCCACATTCAAAGGCAAGAGGCCAGAGAAATTGCTCCTTCTGATGGCCCACAATCCTATCTGCACCTCTCTGCCTCTCATGAGGACTTCCCAGACTGGGATGCACCAAGAACTCAGCCTCCTACCCAGAGGAGACTCTCTGGGACCCAATAAACCACAACCTTCCCTAGCCCAATTCTGGTACTGCCTCCCTGTTCCAGGTCTCCTGCTTTGCTCTATTGATCTCCAAAGACATGAGTTCAGGTATCCTGGACAGTAGAGGGTTGACATTCAGCCTAGGAACAGAGGTCTGTAGGGGGGAGGTGTGGGGAGAGGGACCTGGTCTCTGGAAAGGGATGACTGTCTCTAAAGGTAATGGTATCAAATGCCAGGCAGGAGGAAGCCCTTAGTGGGGAAGGAGCTCAGGCAGACCCCTAAACCAAAGGAAGCCAGGTACCCAAGTCCAAGGCATTAGTGGTGTGCAGCAGGGCTGAGTGAGGGAGAGGATCTTGGAGATGTCCAAGGCTCCTGGGAATGGACTGCTGATGAAAAGCTCAGAAGTAGGCAGGGTGTGAAGGCGGCGGCAGCCTCACTCTGAGTGGACCAAGGCTCCAGCTCCTTGTCCAAAGCCAAAACCTTTGGGCCCAAAGTTTTTGGCATAGCATCCTTTGCAGTAGATCTCACCATCCTTGTCCGCCAGGGTGGTCGACTCAAGGCCTTTGCCACATTTGGCACATCGGAAGCAGGACTTATGCCAGGACTTCCCAGCACCAATCACCTTCTCCGCAGCATAGACTGCCTGGCTACACCGGGGACAGCGCTCAGAGCCGCCAATCTTCTGGGCAAACTTGGATGCGTTGGGGTTGGTGGTGGGCCTGTGTCCGGGGACTCTACACACAGAAGTGCATGTGGCGCGTTGACTAAGTGCAGGGTAGAACCCTTTCCATCAGACCTAAGGCCACGTCGGCCTCTGCGATCCCAAAGCTCAGAGAGTTTGGCAACACAGCACAATCTCCTTGTCGCCTAGTTAAAGCCCCCAGAATCATTTAGCACATCATTTGCCAAGACCCCTCCCCCCGTTCTTTCTGTTTCTACTCGGTTGATTCAGCCCTGAGTTTGATTATTTCCTGACGCCTACTCCTCTTGGGTGTATTTGCTTCTTTTTGTTCTAGAGCTTTCAGGTGTGCTGTCAAGTTGTTAATGTGTGCTCTCTCCAATTTCTTTTTGTAGGCACTTAGAGCTATGAGTTTTCCCCTTAGCACTGCTTTCATGGAGGGGGACAATCTCTTTTAAATGTGCCCATACATACTAATTGTACAAAGGCATTTCACTGACATTTCCATCCAGACATTTTGAACATATTAACCTTATTCCACTCTGGTTCTACCACATCTCTCCATTTATCGTCCAAGTCCCTCAAGTCATCCGTTCAACCAAGGCCCAACTGAATCAGATCTTTGAAATGGGGCATAACTTGTGATATTTGTGTTTGTTGAACAAAAATTTTAAATAAAGTGATCTCAAATTACTTCCATTTCCAGAAAATGATCAAATTTCATTCTTCTGAAGAGGTGTTGTGTTATTTTTGGCCCCTGATTCCATACTGTTCTTTTATCAAATGGAGGAGTTTGCATCACATACATTCCTGGGTAAATCTAATTGATATTCAACTGTAGCCATTAACTTTGTGTCTTATGTTTGTGATGGATGTCTTAGCTTAGAGTTCTAATGTTTTGACCTTTGAAATAGGGATCCTTGTCTTCCTGACTTTTTGTGTTTTTATTTCCCTTTATGCTTTGATCCTTCTTTCTTCTTTCCATCCTCTTTATTTATTCTTTATTTGTTTTTGTGTCTGTGTGACCTTGACACGTATCCTGAGTTTTTTTGGAGGTATCTCTGATTATTTTTTCACTTCTTAAAATTGTTTATTTATTTACATTCCAAATGGTTCCCATTTTTCTGGTGGCCCCTCTAAGAGTTCTGCACCACATTTCCCCTCCCCTTTGCATCTGAAAGGGTGCTCCCTCTGCCCCACTCCCATCATCCAACCACTGACCCTCACCTTACCTCCTCCCCTAGCCCATTCCCCTTCCCAGGGCATCAAGTCTCAATAGGATAAGGTGCATCCTCTCCCACTGAGGCCAGACAAGGAAGTCCTCTGCTACATATGTGCCAGGAGCAACACACCGGCCCAGGTATGCTCTTTGGTTGGTGACTCAGTCCGTGGGAGCTCCCAGGAGTCCTGTTTAGTTGATACTGTTGGTCTTGGTTGAGATCCCCTTCAGCTCCTTCATTTTCTTCCCCTAACTCTTCCAAAGGGTCCCTAACTTCAGTTCAAAGGTTGGCTGTAAGTATTTACAATCTGTCTCAGCTGCTAGTAGTAGAGCCTCTCAGAGGAGAGCCATGCCACGCTCCTGTCTACAAGCACAACATGGCATCAGTAATAGTATGAGGGTTTGTTGCTTGTGCATGGGTTGTATCCCAAGTTGGGCCAGTCACTGGATGGCCTTTCCTCCAGTCTCTGCTCCCTGAACTTCTTTTAGACAGGAACAATTCTGAGTCAACAATTTGAAGATGGATGGTGGCCCCGTCTCTCCACTGGGGGCCCCGTCTATCTACTGGAGGTGGTCTCTTCAGGTTACATCTCCCCCTCTTTTGGACATTTTGGCTAACATCATCCCTATTGAGTCCTGTGAGCCGCTCACATCCCAGGTTTCTGGGACTTTTTAGAGGTTCCCCTGAAACAAACCCCCAGAAGGTATATATTTCCAAGCATTCTCCTGGACCTCTGGGTTTTTCTCATGACTCACCCCATAGCTGATCCTGCTCCCATTTTGCCCTCCCCTCCTAACACCTTTCCTCCCTTCTTGTGCCTCCTGTGATTATTTTCTTTCAGTGAAACGTCTTGCAGTTTGTAGGTTATATCATGGGTAGTCTATACTTTTTGACAAATATCTGCTTAAAAGTGAATACATACCATGTATGTCTTTTTGGGTCTGGATTACCTTTTCTAGTACCATCCATTTGCTTGCAAAATTCATGATGTCCTTGTTTTTAATAGTTGAATAGTATTCCATTGTGTAAATGAACCACATTTTTGATATCCATTATTTGGTTGAGGGACATCTGGGTTGTTTCCAGCTTCTGGCTATTATAAATAATGCTGCTATGAACTTAGTGAATACTTGTATTTGTGGTATGGTGGAGTGTCTTTTGGATATATGTCCAGGAGCCATATAGCTGGGTCTTCAGGTAGACCCATTTCCAATTTTCTGAGAAACTTCCAGATTGATTTCCAGAGTGGTTGTACCAGTTTGCAATCCCATCAGCAATGGAGGAGTGTTCTTCTTTCTCCACATCCTCACCAACATGTGCTGTCACCTGAGTTTTTGATCTTAGCCATTCTGATTGGTGTAAAGTAGACTCTCAGGGTCATTTTGATTTAAATTTCCCTGATGACTAAGGATGTTGAACATCTCTTTAAGTGCTTTTTAGCCATTTGAGATTATCTGTTGAGAATTCTCTGTTTACCTCTGTGTGCAATGTTTTAATTGGGTTATTTGATTTTTGGAATCTAACTTCTTGAGATCTTTATATATTTTGAATATTAGCCCTGTCTTGGATTGTAGGGTTAGTGAAGATCTTTTCCAAACCTGTAGGTTGCTGATTTGTCCTATCGACAGTGTGTTTTGCCTTACAGAAGCGTTTCAGTTTCATGAGGTCCAATTTGTTGATCTTAGAGCCTGAGCCATTCAAGTTCAGGAAAATCTCCCCTGTGCCAAGGTGTTTGAGTGTCTCTCTAACTTTTCTCTTCTATTAGATTCAGTGCATCTGGTTTTATGTGGAGGTCCTTGATCCACTTGGACTTGAGCTTTTAACAAGGTGATAAATATGGATCAATTTGCATTCTTTGAAGATTCTTTCTTTTTCCTGCTGTATGGTTTTGGCTTCTTTGTCAAAGATGAAGTATCCATAGGTGTGTAGGTTTATTTCTGGGTGTTCAATTCTAGCCCATTGATCGATGTGTCTGTCTCTTTATCAATACTAAGAGGTTTTTACCACTGTTTCTCTGTAATATAGCTTGAGGTCAGGGGTGGTGATTTCTCCAGAAGTTCTTTTATTGTTGAGAATTGTTTTCGCTATCCTGGTTTTTTGTTTTTGTTTTTTTTTTTTTTTCCATATGAAGTTAAGAATTGTTCTTTCCATGTCTATGAAGAATTGTGTTGGAATTTTGATGGGGATTGCACTGAATCTATAGATTCTTTAGGTAAGATGCTTTACCTAAAGCTTTGGTAATGATGCTTTAGGTAAGATGGTCATTTTTACTATGTTAATCCTACTGATCCATGAACATGGGGGGAAATGTTTCCATCTTCTGAGATCTTCTTTGATTTCTTTTTTCAGGGTCTTAATGTTCTTGTTCTATTGATCTTTCAATTGCTTGGTTAGAGTTACACTCAGATATTTTATATTATTTGTGGTTATTGAGAAGGGTGTTGTTTCCCTAATTTTTTTCTCAGCCTGTTTATCATTTGTATAAACAAGGCTGTTGATTTGAGTTAATTTTATATTAGCCACTTTGCTGAAGTTGTTTATCAGCTGTAGGAATTCTCTGGTAGAATTTTGGGGGTTGTTCATGTATAGTGTCATATCATCTACAAATAGTGATACCTTGAATTCTTCCTTTCCAATTTGTATCCCCTTGATCTCCTTTTGTCTGACTGCTCTAGCTAGAACTTTGAGTACTATATTAACAATCAGGGAGACAGCAGGCAGCCTCGTCTTTTCCCTGATTTTAGTAGAATTCCTTCAAGTTTCTCTCCATTTAATTTGATGCTGGCTGTTGGTTTGCTCTGTATTGCTTTTATTATGTTTAGATATGTGCCATGAATTCCATAACAAAAGGGGTGTTATATTTTGTCAAAGGCTTTTTTCAGCATCTAATGAGATGATCATTTGATGTTTTCCTTTCAGTTTGTTTATATAGTGGATTATGTTGATGGATTTTTATATATTGCACCATCCCTGTATCCCTGGGATAAAACCTACTTGATCACGGTGAATGATGGTTTGATGTGTTCTTGGATTTTGTTTGTCAGAATTTTATTGAGTATTTTTGCACTGATATTAATAAGAAAAATTGGTCTGAAGTTCCATTTCTTTGTTAGGTCTTTTTGTGGTTCAGGTATCACCATAACTGGGGTTTCACAGAATGACATAGGCAGTATTCGTTCTGTTTTTATTTTTTAGAATCATTTGAGGAGTGCTGGTATTAGATCTTCTTTGAAGGTCTGAATTCTGCACTAAACCCATTTGGCCTTGGAATTTGTTTGTTGGGAGATTTCTTAGTAACTGCTTCTATTTTCTTAAGGGTTATGGGATTGTTTAGATACTTTACCTGAATTTGATTTTGCTGTGGTATGTAGTATTTGTCTAGAAAATACATTTCATCTAGATTTTCCAGTTTTGTTGAGTGTAGGCTTTTGTAGTAAGATCTAATGAGTTTTTTAATTTCTTCAATTTCTGTTGTCATGTCTCCCACTTCATTTCTGATATTCTTAATTTGGATACTGTCCCTGTGCCCATTAATTACTTTGGTTAAGAAATTATCTACTTTGTAGATTTTGTCAAAGAATCAGCTCTTGGTTTTGTTGATGGACTGTATTGTTCTCTTTCTTTCTAGTTGGTTGATTTCAGTACTAGTTTGGCTGTTTCCAGCAATCTACTCCTCTTGGGTATGTTTGCTTCTTTTTATTCTAGAGCTTTCATGTGTGCTGTTAAGTTGCTAGTATAGGATCTCTCCAATTCCTTTATATAGGCACTCAATGCTATGAATTTTCCTCATAACACTGCTTTCATTGTGTCTCATAAGTTTGGGTATGCTATGTCTTTATTTTCATTGAATTCTAGAAAGTATTTAATTTTTGTCTTTATTCCTTCCTGACCAAGTGATCATTGAGTAGAGAGTTGGTCTGTTTCCATGAATATGTGGACTTTCTGTTGTTTTTGTTATTGAAGTCCAGCCTTAGTCTGTGGTGATCTGATAGAATGCATGGGACTATTTCAATCTTATTTTATATTTTGAGGCTTGTTTTATGTCCTATTATATGGTCAGTTTTGGTGAAGGTTCCATGAAGTGCTGAAAAAATGGTATATTCTTTTGTTTTAGGGTGAAATATTCTATAAATATCTCTTAAATCTATTTGGTTCATAATTTCTGATAGTTTCACTGTGAAAGAGAGGTAATAGGATCATGGTATCTCTGATTTTTAATGTTAGAATCTCTAGCTCTAAGTGTCTCCAGAACTGAATCTAATATCTTCTCTCTGCCATCTTTACTTGCTGCTGCTACATGTCACTTCTATGGCTAGAAGGAAAACATGTGGTGATGGCTTAAAGCAGAAGATCATTTCCTCTGAAGGGCACACCCTGGCAAAGGTTGACTACATCATGGGGATCATAGAATATGGGTCTTGTTGAAAAGTCAAAGTGGCTCTTGAGTTTGTGACAAGGATCATGATGGCCATCAAAATATTGAAAAGGGGCATGAGTACAGGCTCCTTGATCATGTCTGAGATTGAGCTTCTGGAACAAGTACATCATTCTCACATAATTCAGATGCTACAGGTCATCAAGACCAAGAAGAAAACCTTCCTGATGATGAAATACATTGCTGCAGTAACCATGCTGAAACCTGGCACAAACTGTGGCCATTTGGGGAAAAGTAGGCACTCTCTTTAGGGAACTTACTTTGGATGTCAAATATGAGCACAGTCATGATATTTCCCACCAACATATCAATCCTGAAAATATACTATTTAATTGAAAGGGGCACAAGAAAAATCAATGATTTTGGTTTGTGGAAAAGGCTTCTGTGGAATGACAGAATATTGTGGACCTGAGGTGTTAGGTCACACACAATATGAAGGTCTTTCCATTGACATCCACAGCCTTGAAATATACACTAAATTTTAGTGACCAGATACCCCCATTTCAGAGAGACAGAGGACTCCATTTTAATGTGGCAAATTGTATCCCAAAATTGTTCAATCCTGTTTCAACTCTCTCCAGAACTGAAAGAATAACTAAGCTGATGAATGACAGAAGACCCACAAATTGGCCTTCCATCTTGGAAGTCATGGCACACTAGTTTAAATGTTACAGTTCTCTAGGTCCTTCCTCATGTTTGACATATTGTTAGCGTGCACACTGAGTCTATCATCCCAGAGAGAAAATTCCATCCTGTCCTCCCTCCTAGTAGGAGTCCACACAAACATAAACTAAATGTAGACATCAGAGGACAGTGTCCTGAGGCTGAATGCTGGAAAAGGTGGATGAAGGGAGCAATGGGGTACTCAGGAGAGATTAGCCTGAGGGCCCATGCAAGCACAGGACCAGCACAAGCAAGCATATGTGCTGCACATTTCTAATAAGAGGCCCCTTTCTTGAATCTTATTTTCGATGCTGTTTAAGGCATTGTGAACTCTGAAGGTTCATACTAGAGAATGAGACCATGTTGCTGTTGATCCAGACAGGTAGCAGGGTCAGGTACAAATTTTGGATGAATGTGTGTCAGTAGGAAAGTATGTCCATACCGTATAGGCTGAAACTAGGGGCAAAATGTTGTGTGAACAGATGAGAGGCCGGAGCTGGAACCATCTAGGACCCTGAGGACTGAGGGAGGAGTATGAGAAGTAGATCTGAGCTAACAGTCCTTCTGCCTCTCTTCTGTAGGAAGTTCCATGCTGAGCAGAAGTGCCAGAATAGTCCTGGCATAGTGCCTTCCTATAAAGATGTCTCAGCAAACCTGCAAATAGAGATACATGGAGTGCTGGCAAACATCATGGAAACTGAGAAAAACTACCAGGCTTCAGAAAATCTTTCATGTACCCTGAGAATGGTATCTAGGCTACTTTTCTACAGTTCTACCTGTGGGCTGAGAAAACAGTGGAAATGGGAGCAGAGGTCCCCAGGAGGCCTGACCTGTTTGATTTATCCAAGTGTCATGTTGGGGATCTGGATCAGAGCCAACATCAGAAGGTTGAGAAGCAGGGAGGATCTATCTGAAGTTCAGGAGTGAATACAGAGTGGACAGAGACAGCTCAGACCCACAGTTTTGACGGAGGCTTCTATAGCATCCTGACTCCTGCATAGACACACTGAGACAGATATCTAATTGTTCACAAATCACTGCAGGTCTAATCTCTGATTGTCCAAGTTGCTTTCAAACTTGAGTCTTCTGACAAATACTCTTTATATCTGGTTGGAAGAACAAACACACACAAACACAAACTCCAGATACATGTACACACACACACACACACACACACACACACACACACACCGGGGGCGGGGGGTACACGCCTTCCAACGTGCCTTTTGCACAGTTGATACTAGCAAACTTTGCCTGAAATGAAGAGTCTGCACTCCAAATAAGCTACTTTCATATTTTTGTGTGACTGCCACTTCTGGAAACATCCCTCTAAATCAGTTTTCTCGTCTCTAACCTATCCAGCCCTATCTGAAACATTAACCACCCTGTGCAACTAGTTCAAAGAAGCCATGGAAGCTAGTATGGGCCTTGTTTCTCACTTTGGCCCAGGGCATCCAGCCATGTACAGTGTTCAGCTGACCCATCAACTGTGTTTTAGAAAGATACAAGTTGAGGTCTGAAGTGCTTGCCACTTGAATCCAGAGAAGGTGTTGGTAACAAGTATTGCAGTGGGCAGGGAAATGTTGATGGGAAAACTGATGAGATCCCCTGCTCTGAATGTCTAGGCTTTCCTCTGGGTGGCCTATGGTGACTTGCCACATTCTCTCTAAGTAGAAAGACCCAGCTGTGGTTAAAGAAGAATTGGAATCCTAAACCTACTGACTCTACTCTCTAGTGCAAATTATTTGGTGTATATTGATCATTTAGTTCTACCACAAAGCTGGTACCTGGCATGAGTGTCTTCGCTTCCTCTGCGCTTCTGCTGCACTGCTTCACTAAATCTCCATTGCAGGCTAGTGCAATGAATGGTGCTTCTGGTGAGGTTCCATGAGCATTCCAAAGCCCAATGCTTTGGAACTGCAGAGAAACACCAGGAAAATCACTTAACATGGAACAAGGCTTGAGGCCAGCTTCACCTTCAGGGACCTGTAAAAGGGCCAACTTTTTGAGCACAGACACCCATGGTGGAACTGAGGCACCCCAGTGATGCTTCCTGGCACAAGCAATCCAGAATAGATGGTCAATTACAGAGAGATGAACACCTGGACTCTTTGTAATCCTTCCCAAACCCTCTCTATTCAGGTCTGTTTGATGGAGGAGGCTCCTTCTGACTGACAGAGAAGTAGGGCCTGAGCCAGCCACACTAATGAGTAGACTAAGAGGAACAGAAAAGGAAAATATGTTCTAATCTCAGCAGCACCCAGCACCTTATCCTGACACCTTATCGTGACAAGTGTTGAGAAAACTATCTGAGGCAGCTTGGAGAACATCCTTACCAAGAACAGTTTCTCTCTCTTTTGGAAGGACCTATGACACCAGCATTGTACTAGATGTTGGCCATCCTGTGGCTCCATGGTCACTGTTTTTCTTGCAGCTGGTAGGTACAGTCACCATGTTTTCTTCTCTATGTTGCATTAACATAACGTAGCTGTGTTGGAAGCAGGAAGTTTCTTGAAAAGTGAGAAGTGGAGATCATACCATCCAGCTTTTGTACTACAGGGTTCTGTCCACAGGAATTTCCAGTAGTCCTTGAAGAGAGATCTACATTTTTCTCAGCATCACTACCATCAGTCAAGATGTAAGCTCAACTTATATAGTAAATGCAGCAAAAATGACAAAATGTGTCATTTTACACAGTGAAGAAGAATATCCCCACATTAAGAATGACATTTTGTCATTTCCAGCAACACAAACGAAGGACTTAAGGGTAAGTGACTTGAGTCATCAGAGAACAACAGAAACCAGAGGCTTGCCCTTATACATGGAATATAAAAGTTTGGCTTTATTCTGGTCTCTGCATGTTTCAGGGTCTGTGGTGTCTGTGAATAGCCAGATAGAACTGCTTTCTGTTACCTGCTTCTTCTTTCTGCTATGACTGCCTCTGTAACCCAAGCAGAGTGTGGTACAGATAGGTTTTCACTCTCTATTTTCCTCCAACCATGGCCCACAGCACCTGAGTCAAAAGCCCTGTGTTGTGCTCTGTAGTGGTACTGACTTTAATCCCTCTTTCTACTTGGCAGGTAAAATGACAGCTCTCTCAGTCAAATCAGCTGAGGTAACTGGGTCATCAAGTTTACTGGAATATGCAAATCCATGCGGTTTATGCTGAACACCTGCTTCTATATAACTCTAGCCAGTTATCATATGCAAAGTAGAGGAAACCAATGTGACACTACACCCTGGTAAACTCTGGGCACTGGTTTCTTTCAAAATGACTTACCAAAGTAAACATTTCACTTATGTTGTGATAATGCTTTGCCTAAGAAATTCCACATCTTGTGTTTCTGAAAGAACATACCCTTGTACCATCAGCTGTCTGCCTGGGCTGACATGGCCTCATAAGGGGAGGTGTGACACAGTTCCTGCCCCCAGAGAATCACCAGGCCTTTGATTCCCATGATCCCCATGTGTGCTGATGGTTGCTGTTGCTCTGAAGCTAATCTGCTGACTTTAGTATTTTACTTTCTATGTTTCTTTCTGAGGAATATATTTCCCCCATTACTCAGAGCTAATCACATCATAATAAATGAAACAGATGCAGTTCTCTGGAATGAGGAATGGAGGTCCTCATGAGGCTGTAGATAAGAGGAACTGGCCTTCTGCTTGGCCTATAGGGCCATAGCAAAGGATCTAGAAAACATAACCACAAAGAAACATAACCACACACACACACACACACACACACACACACACACACACACACAAAAACATAAAAACCTACATGATCCTTTGTAGAAGTGGTTCATTGCCAGACTTGGCCTTGAACTTGAAATCATAAGGACATACATGTACCCTCTGGTCCATGACTGCAGCATTAATTAGCCAGGATGAAGTTGCAACATCAAGGATAGAGAGTTAAAGTGGCCTCAAGAAGAAATGTCATGGATAGAAAAAAAAAGGAATCAATAAATACAAGTGAATGATAAATGGGTTCACTTTATAGAAGAAAGACAGATGATCTAGAAACAAACAGTATTAGAAGGAAAGTATATGAGGCTATGGAATTGCTAGGATGAGGAAATGAAGATTAGAGAATTAAAAGACGATGTATAAGCATAGACAAAGTTAGTCCTTTGTTCTCCTGGCTACTTAAAGAATTGGAGATGATAATGCCTGGAGAGATAGTAGGGAGAGCTAACTGCTTTACTTACATAAATTTTAAAAGTTTGTAAGGAATGATTTTAACTTATTAGTTGTCATCTTTCTGTTTTTACATGAAAATAGTTATTAAAGACTACTGTCTGCTGTACCAGGAAACTACAAGACCTATGCCCAACCCTGTAAAGATCAGGCTGGGTAAAACCTATAAGGGAATATTCTTTTGCTTTGTGTTTTAGTTTCTGCTCTTAGGAAGTGCGGACTGAGACTATTGATCCTGGACTCATATACTTTATGTAAATTTAAGAATTTTTAACAATGATTAACAATGAACAAAGCCTTGATGATGTAATTTTAATAAATAAAAGACTGGGTTCAGGTTCTCTGATCAGAAAGGAGAAGGAAGAATAATGAGAATCCTTGGGAACATTCCCCTGTAATCAATCTCAACCCAAGTATTACTAGGCTTCTGAGTCTCCTATATCATGTTAGCAAAAACACCATTCTTGCCGCCATTTAGGAAAATCCCCCACCATAGAAGCCAGCTGGTGTCTCAACATCTTCAGGAGCTTGGTCTTTTTCTACTCCTATATTTCCTGCAAAGGACATGGCAGCATGATACAGTGAGTTTTTCTGAGGGACCAAATATGGGGACCATTGGTGAACTTTTTGCTGAACAAATTTGGACCATGTTTCTCTAGGTAGATGCCAGAAGAGAATCAATTAGTTCTTTTTTTTTTTTTAAATATATTTTTATTGGATATTTTATTTATTTACGTTTCAGATGTCATCCCCTTTCCCCATTTCCCCTCCCTAGAACCCCTCCATCCCATCCCTCCTCCTCCTTTTTGCTTTTATACCATTTTAATTACATGCAAGTATTCAGGTCAGTTCTAGGTTGAGGAACTAGCAATACAATAGATGCAAATAGTCAAGGAACAAGCAAGACAATAAACACAAGCAAGGCAATAAACAAAATTCTATGAACATTCTCATGATTACTGTTTCTAAGGGCTTATCAGGATGACCAAAATATCTGAGCCAACTTCTGTGTCCTAGCCCAAAGTCATCTTCATGTCTGAAGCCTACTTCCTTGTTCTAGCCTAAAATTTAGATTCCTGTATGAAATTACTTCTTTGTTCTAACCTAATGTCAGATTCCTGTCTGAAGCCTACTTCCATTTCCTTGACCAATTTGAAAGTCTGGTTCTGGACATTTTCAGAGACATATTTGGAAGTTAGCTGCAGTTCTCTATGATGTTATGTTAGCAAGAGATAAAGTTGGGGCAGGATCTGGATTTCAAACAGGTGTTAGCACATGTGTTGAGGCTCTTTTAATTGTCAACTTAAAATTACTTTTGTTTCTTCAACAGTATTTAATGTAAGCTGCATTGATTGTACACTTTCTAATTGTGTTAGTGTGTTGAAATCCGGCATGTCAGTTAGGGAGGTCTATCAACCAGCTTTTGTTTTATTGCCTTGAGTAACACAGAACCTTGGGTATTCTGAAAAAAAGCTTGCAAGTACTAGAAGAAATGAGTCAGGCTTTAAGCAGAAGCAAGAGGGGAGTGGGCTTGATTATTGCTGGTATAACAGCTTTAATTACATTAATCGCTAGCACCACTGCTTCTGCAATTGCTTTGACACAAGAAGTTAAGACAACTACTTTTGTTAATCATTTAGCAAGAAATGTTACTAATGTGTTGAATATACAAAAGGATTTAGATAGGCATTTGGAAGGATGGATTGATGTTCTTTATCCTATTTAAATTTTTGGAATAAGTTCAGAATTTAAGAGTAAAGAGCCATCTTGAGTGTCATGCCAAATACCATTGGACTCATGTTAGTTCTAAAATTTATAGTGGTAGTCATTATAATTAGGAAAAAGTTTAAAGACACTTGCAGTATATTTAGCATAATTCTAACACCTCTCTGGATGTTTTAACTTTACATAGTGAGCTTATGAATTTCAAGAATGCTGTTCTGCTGAAAATTGATGCGGTAGATACTTCTGATAAAATTACCTGTAGCCTGAGGTTAGTATTTCTATTTTGGTCAACCTTAAAGAATGGCATATATAGCTTGATCATACTAGCCCTTTTTGTCATGGGAATACTTATATTCCTGCCCATCATGTTAAAGCTTGTCCTTAACAACATCAACATGTTGGCAGCCAAAGTACATGGCTTGAACCTGATAATGGACCCCCAGACAGAGTTATTAATTTAACAGGCTGGCAAGCCAAGGACAGGTAAGATTCTGCACAGAGCCTTACCAACCTAAGACAGAAATGCATTGCCTTTGATAATGCATATTCCATGACAGGTAAGGAAGGCATTCTTGTCAGAACAACCTACGACAGGTTCAGCCTTGTTAATGAAAAAAAAGGGGGAAAGGTGGAGAGCTTTTGGAGTTGCTTAGCAAGAATCTGACATGGGCCAAGGACAAGGAAACGGGCTGCTTGGCAGGAATATGATATTGGCCAATTAGTTCTTTTATTTAAGTCAATTATCTACACTTCCCAATTTGGTACTAGGGTACTGGATAGTCTCATTTGCTATTTACCTTGCTTCTGAAGTGTATACAAAAATTTGTATAGTTTCTTGTGAATAAATTGAGTGGTTCAGAAAAAGACCACAGGGATTTAACTAAGCAACAAAAATGATTATTGTGATTAATTTTTCATGTGATTTTTATTCTTCATGTATGTATATGTGTCTTAGTTAGGATTTTACTGCTGTGAACAGATGCCATGACCAAGGCAACTATTATACAGACAGCATTTAATTGGGGCTGACTTACGGGTTCAGAGGTTCACTCTGTTATCATCAAGGCAGAGCATGGTACAGGAGGAGTTGAGAGTTCTACCACTTCATCTGAAGAACACTAGGAGAAGACTGGCTTCCAGACAGCTAGGAAGAGGGTATTAAAGGCCATGTCCACAGTGACCCGCCTACTCCCACAAGGCCACACTTCCAAATAGTGTCATTCCCTGGGCCAAACTCTAGATTCCAGATATTGAACTCAGATCACCAGGCTTGGTGGCAGGTGACTATACTTCTCAACCTTTGATCAAACCATCTAATTAAATGTATATACAATTTTTATTGTTCCAATGCATTAGCAATCACATCAGAATATATGAAAAAACTTCTGCATTTTCTAGTTGTACTTTTAATTTTTTTGAGATACATATTTCATAAACAAAAGTTTATGAAATCAGTTTATTTAAATTTCACATGATATCCCTAATTGTAAAAGACCTACCAATTGTAAGGTAAAAATATGCCCATTTCTATATTCTCATCTTATACGTGATAAGAACACATTCAAAGAAGTTAGTCACATGCCAACTGTGAATATTAAACATAATATTGAAATTTTAACACAGATATGTGACTTTTACAAATGATTTCTATTCCATATTACTTGGCTTCCAGGTATTTCCATGCTTATCAATAGGATATATGCCATTTTTATGTAAGTGTATTTGTACAGAGAGCAAGTAAATTTCTGACTGAAATGATACAGGAGGTATCAATTTCTGTGAATTACATGAATTTTTAAGTCAACTATAAGTTATTTAAAACAAAGGAAGTAAACACTGCTGATGTAATAACGTGTTCTAAGAGGCACAGAGAAACTCCTTGGTGAGGATAAAGGAAGGAGAAAGGAAATCTAAGACAGGTTAGCAGCAGGATGGAATCAATGTCAGTAGCTAGATGGCCAAACATGGAGATGAGGATATATTTGTCACTTAAATGAAGGTACAATTCTCAGAATTAAGAAGTAATGTAAGAAATAATAAGAGCAGAGCTCAGCACAGCTATGTTTATTACTTTATTTTTGTTGTTGTTGTTGTTGTTGCTTTGAGCAAACAGCTGGCAAGAAACAAAGAAATTGGGCATGCCTGTCATCCTATGTGCAGGGAGGGAGGAGAAAGTCAGAAGTTCAAGGTCATCCTTAGTTACAGTACAAACTGGGATCTGGGGTATTGGAGACCAAACCAAAAGTAAATGAAGAAAAGAAAGAAAAAAGAAAGAAAGGGAGGGAGGGAGGGAGGGAGGGAGGGAAGAGAGGAAGGAAGGAAGAAGGAAAGAAAGAAAGAAAGGAAGGAAGGAAGGAGAGAAAGAGAGAAAGAGAAAGAAAAAAGAAAGAGAAAGACAGAGAAAGAAGGAAGACGAGAGAATGGAAGTAAAGATGGCAACAGGTAATGAAAGAGGAAATATAGAAAAGATGAAAAGAAGGAAACAAAGGATAGATGTTAAAAATGTTTAAAAGTCACCAATGAATCTTGATGATGTGCTTGCCTTAACTCTAGTTTCTTTTTTTAATCAGCCAGGGACCTCATCCCATGAAGGGTGACACCCAAAATTGTGGTGTCTTCCCTTATAGTGGAACCTCTCTAGAACTCCCCACAGTTAACTGGCCATTCTCCCAGTCTCTGCTCCATCCCCCTTGCCTGCATTTCTTGTAGACAGGATAATTTTAGGGTTGAACCTTTTCAGGGTGGGTTGGTGTCTCTATTGCTCCACTGGGGTTCCTGCCTGGCTACAGGAGGTGGCCTCCTCAGGTTCTAGGTCTCCAATGTTATGATTCATAGCTAGGGTAACCTCCACTGATTCTTAGGTACCTCCCTTATCCTTGTATTTTGTCTCTTCCTGGAGATGTCCCTTTCTTCTTCTCCCCTGTGATTTGCAGATTTCCATTAATTTTCATGGCCATCTAGCCATCTCTTGTGTCCTCCCCACACCTGATGCTGAACCCCCCATTGCCTCCTATCTCCCTCCCTCCATCTACTGCTAATGACTAGTTTGGTTAAGCCAAATTACCCTCTTTTATAAGTTGCCTTAGACATTGTGTTTTACCACAGCAACATAAAAAGCACTTTTGTAAATATATTTGCAATATATACAGAAAACTTCAATACCTACTCCAAACCTGTCAAAATACAAAGTTTTACACCTAGATGAGCTATTTCATGTAATTATTGAGCAAGATGATTATAAGTGCAAACAAAATAAATGGAGATTACTGTGTTTGCAAGTGCAAAGAAAATAAAGAGGCATATAACATCATAATGCTTGAATAGATTGTTAACACTTGTCACATTTTTTTCTCCAGAAAAATAATTTTGTGTAACTGCATGGAAGTGTGACAGGTATACATATTACCAAATCCTTTATAGTCACAGAGTTTCTATCCAGTAGGAATACTTTCATGAAGATGATGACTGTAAAATATTTCACTGTATTAAATATATTCAAGTTTTGCCCCAGTATGAATTCTTTCATGATGACAAAGGCTTGTGAAATGTGAAAAGGCTTGATCCAATGTAGTACATTCATAGTTTCTCTCCAGTATGGGTTTCTTACATGATGATGAAGACTATAGAAATGTACAAAGGCTTCACCATATTACATACACTCACAGGGTTTCTCTACAGTATAGTTTCTTTAGTGTCTTTGAAGATGTCTGACATGCAAAGGCTATATCACATTGATGACAGTTATAGGGTTTCTCTCCTGTATGTGTTGTGTTCTTTTATGATATTGGAGACCACTTTGACACCGAAAGGTTTTACCACATTGTTTACATTCATAGGGTTTCTCTCCAGTATGTATTCTTTTATGCACTTGGAGAGTACTATGACATGCAAAGGTTTTATCACATTGATTACATTCATAGGGTTTCTCACCAGTATGTACTCTTTTATGTGTAGAAATGACTGTTTGTGCAAAGATTTACCACACTGATTACATTCATAGGGTTTCTCTCAGTATGAATTCTTTGATGCCTTTGAAGATGAATGTGAACGTGCAAAGGCTTTATCACACTGATTACATTCCATAGGTTTCTCTCCAGTATGTGTTCTTTTATGTTAGGAGACATTTGACATGCAAAGCTTCACCACATTGTTACATTCATAAGTTTCTTTCCAGATGTGTTTTTTATTTTTGGAGACCTACTATGACATGCAAAGCTTTACCACATTGCTTACATTCATAGGGTTTCTCTCCAGTATGTGTTCTTTTATGTATTTGGAGAGTACTTCTTTGTGAAAAGGCTTTACCACACTGATTACATTCATAGGGTTTCTCCCCAGTATGAATTCTTTCATGCCTTTTAAGATGACTGTGATGTACAAAGGCTTTATCACACAGATTACATTTATAAGTTTCTTTCCAGTATGTGTTCTTTGATGTATTTGGAGATGAGTATAACATGCAAAGTCTTTACCATTTGGCTACATTTAACAGTATGAATTCTTGCATGCTGTTGAGGATGACTGTGTTGTGCAAAGTTGTTACCACACTGATTACATTCATAAGGTTTCTCACCTGTATGAACTTTTTTATGCCTTTGAAGAGAATTGTGACATGCCAAGGCTTTACCACATTGGTTACATTTACAGGTTTGTCTCCACCATGTGTTCTTTTATGTATTTGGAGACTACTGTGATATGCAAGGCCTCAAAATACTGAATATCTTCATAGGGTTTCTCAACAGTTTGAATTCCTTGATGCCTTTGAGGATGGCTCTGATATGCAAGACTTTACCACATTGAGTAAATTCAGAGGGTTTCTCTTGAGTTTGACTTTTTCATGTCTGCAAAGATAATTGGCACACGTGAAAGTTTTCGACATTCATTAAACTGATGAGTCATTTTTATCTGTGTGAATTAATTTTACAGTTTTGTCTAATTATAAAGAGCAATCTGATATTAAGGTGTTATCACCATCTTACATTCATAGTGTTCACCTTCATTATGGGCTGTTTTTGCATCTTTGAAGATACATGTCATGTAAAAGCAATGGTTAAATGGTTCACGTTTATAGCATCGTTTTTCTGTAAGAGGCTTGTTAAATATTTGAAGAAATTGGAAGAACCCAGAGTTTTACCACACTGACTGCATTAATAAATTTTGCTATACTGTTAGTCATAATACATTTGCAAAGTAAACCAAGGCAAACAGAAGTATTTCCACATTTAGTACTCATAGCCATATTCTTCAGTGTGAGTTTGTATATGGCCCCAATAAAGTTGGAAATCAAATTATTTAGAAACATGTAGTACATTCAAAGAGTCTACTCAAAGTGGGAAATCCTATGCATCTTCTAATTATTGTTCTGGTTGAGAGAGAGGTTCATTGCTACATTCAATATTTCTATATTAATATGGCTGGTATACATTGTGACATATGATAATAATATCAAAAGAAAAATAGCAAGAGAAGAGGTTCCACATTACATTCAGTTTGCCCTTTTTTCCTTATAAACATGTGATATGGGATTAAGGTTTCTCTACACATTCTTGATTCTCATAAACTGCCCCTATCACTAAACTTAGCTACATTATTACAAGACTATGAGTGATACCAGCTTTACCGTGAACTATTTTCTTATTAGAAGGTTTTGGAGATAGGTTTATCACCTAATCAATGTGTGTACCCTTCGCAATATCTGAGTGGTCGTAGATTGAACAGATTGGCAGTCCTACAGCATAACTCTATTGGGCTGTAATTCAAATGGTGAGTTCTGTTAAGGCATTGTTTCCTTGTCTCTGTACTTAGAGGAATGCTATACAAGCACAAATTAGATACCTGACATTGACACACATGGTTTTGTGAGAATTTAGTAATCATCCATAAGGTAAAGCAGTGCTTTTATTTACCCTGTTGCTTTTCTTTAAAATTTGCAGGACACATTAAAATGTATTCAGAGACATATTCTTATCAGTTTGCACATGCAAATTACCTTCCATGTCTTCTAGAACTTTGAAAATGTTCTTCAGTATTATGGTCTTCCCAATTGTAGCCTAAATATAATACCAGAGAACATATGTTATATTATTGGAAATTAGGCAAAATTTAAGTTATTAACTTCAATGAACCTTAGAACCATGCTTGATTTGTTCACTACCTCATTCTCAACTGAAATTACAAAAAGAAATACCAATAAAAAATAAACAGTTGTCCCTACATTTTAAAAAATGAAAAAAATTCACTGTCTTACCTATAGCAGCGAGATTCCTGTAGGTCTCCAGCATCACATCTTTGTAGAGACTCTTTTGGGAAGGACCCAGCAAAGCCCACTCTTCCTGAGTGAAGTTCACATGCACATCATCATAGGTCACAACACCCTGAAATATTCCATGCATGTGTACATGAGAAAGCATGATACTGACAACACTGTAAATGTATACTTCATTGAGAATACATTCATATAATTCTGGTGCTTCCTCCAATTATTTCCTGAAACAAATGTTCTTATATTATCCTGAATTCATTTTAGAAGGAAACTCAATAACAAATGAGGTTCACCTCTGTCATTTTTGTACCCCTTGAATAGGATAAAGAGTTGCAAGAGAAATGGCAACTAACAGCCAATAAAGATGGACAAGCAAACAGATCAACAGTACTGAGTACACATCAGATAAATTGTATGAACAATTGCTAACTACAAAGATGATGAGGATGCTGGGTGTATTCTTTCATGCGACCCCAGCACTCAGGAGGCAGACACAAGTGTATTTTATTGAAGTGAATGCCAGCCTTGTCTTAGCCATGAGTTTACAGACAGCAAAAGGTACATATTAAGACCCTGATTGCCCTGCAAAAATCAATCAGTCAAACAAAGAAGGTAGAAAGACCTCAGAGCTCCTTACTGGAGTTCAGACAAAGAATTGTACATTCATTCCAGTTGAGTATTCACATTCCAGAAAACTGAAGTGCACCAGTTTAAACTGTACCATTAATAAGATCTTACTACAAGGGAATGCATGTTTAAACAGTTATAAATAGATAAAAATACCAGCAGTATAAATGTTGACCATGAGTTAGCAACATAGGCAAGGAGAGGTGGCTCACTAGATCTATTGCCAGTCTTGCAAATAATTGGGGTCAAATGCCAGTATTTACATGAAGGCTCACTACTACCCATTATACCAAGTTCAGGAGTTCTGAGGCCATATTCTGAATACTGTGAGAATGAGGCCATAACATATAAAGTACATATTCATACATACAGGGAAAGTACCCATATTTATTAAAAAAATTTAAGACAAACACAATTAGTAATAATGCCAACACTTGCAATCCAGTGGAACACCCAGGTAGATTTAATGTCATAAATACAAGACATTCTGACAAATTTAATATATTGTCTGCCAAATTTCAAAATTCCAGATGTGGACAAAAGTCAGAACCACAGCATATGTTTTCATTTACAAAAAAACCAACATTCCAGGCCTATCAGCTAATAATATAGAAACAAACCAAGCCAGTCATTTTGGCCTACATCTATTCCCAGCACTCTGGAGTTATATGGATTACTAAATTCATACATTCCTACTTTCAGGATAGCAAGGGTTACATAGAGATACTTTGTCTTCAATATCAAAAACAACAAAAAATATTAAAACTATAAACATATCATGCTAGCAAAGCAGCTTAGCATTGAATAACAATCGGCTCTACCGTATCTTATGTGACTTACAGATAGAGTCTATAATGATGAGGATATGACAGCAGAAGAAGGAAGCTGACTGATCAGTTTCAACCACAACACAGTAGACACAAAGAACAGGAAATGGTATGAAGTGTAATAGATACTCAAATCCTATCCCCATTTTGTTAATTAATAGAAAGGCTCCTCGACAAAACCTTCCATAAGATCCTCAAAAAAGCCACAAAAGAGAGACAAGTGTTCAAAGACATCATCCTATGTAGGAGCTTTTTTGATTCAATCAACTACATTGTGATTCTGGTCACTATAGGCTCATGGTCATCCTTTCATGAAAATATATATAGTCTACATTCAATGATCCTAATAGTCTGCAACAGTCCCTAAACTGTTCAAAAGCTCAAAGATTGCTTTAACACTCTAAGCACTCTCTTGACTGCCACAAATTGTGTCTTTCTAGTATACAATGGAACAGAATACCCATTCCTATTTCAATAGTGAGAAATTTGTACATTAGACCAAGGCAAGAAACCCAACAGTGCAAAGACTAAATCCTGTAGCTCTGTTTCAGACACATGTGGCTCTATCGCTGTAACTTCTCATACATCTCTCAGTTTTGGTACTGCTACTCCCTATATGCTTCTCTCCATGGAAGATTTCTCATAGCTTAGGTATCTAATATCTTGTGGTCTCAAAATGCAACTCAGGCTCCATCCTCATAGCTTCCTCTTACAGAATCCTCACTGGGGCTCTGACTCTGCCAAACACAGATGGCTGAAATAGTGTTGAATTGAAACCAGAAAGGAAGAATCCATGACCATAATTTTCCATCTTCTTCATTTCCAGAACCAGCACAATATGGGTGAGCCTGTGAAGATTGGCTTCTAAATTGGGATGGACCCTGCCACAGGTGGACCATAGTTGCAGCAGGTTTTATATGAAGTTCCTTCCTAGGTATCACTTTGCCTACTCCTTCCATTAACTGAACAATTAGAAGAAGGAAGTCTTACTCTTAGGGCACCATCTTAGCCTTCCAATACAGAGCAAGGACTTTCTCTTTAGTGGTGATAATGTCCTTGAAAATTCCTGCCTCTGTGTCAGCACTGACTGCCATCTGAAACTATCTAGTGCTGTTTTTCTCTTCAAACCACAGACTTTGCATTTCTTTCTAACCCCACTTTTTGTTTTTTTCTTTTTTTCACTTAAGACCTGAATGTGTTACAGGTATTAACCATCCAACAGACTCAATATTCGAACTAAGAATCAAGCCCTTATCTTTTGATTCCTCTTACTCAATTTCGCAGGTCACGGACAGAATAAGGAAACATTTGTGGCCAAAATATCACACATGATCTCTAGCTAATTTTTTTCATAGCATCTATTTCCCAGTGAAATTCTATGACCTCAACTTCCTCTGCCTGTATTAGTCTAACAGTGTCATCTGCCAGGTCCTACAAGAACAGCAGATGAAGATCTGTGTACAGCTTTCTATGCCTTTTGCCATCTCAGTCCTTGTGTTTTCCACATTCCTCCAAAAGAAGACATTCCCAGGTTCTGTTCAGAATCAAAATCGATTTTTGTGTATCATTTTTTGTTCTAACTTGCTACTATGGTAATGAACAATTTTTCTTGATGCTTCTTTCAGATCATAGTCCATCATTTTGAGAGCATAAGACAGAAACCGAAGCTAGAAAATACAGGCAAAAATATGGGCAAACACTGTTTCCTGCCTTGCTGTCTTGTTTGCACACTATCTCATGCTCAGCTAATTAGCTCTCTTATTCTGCCAGGACCCCTTGCTTAGGATATTGCCACCCTCAGTGGAAGTGGCTTCAAACATCAGTCATCAATCAACACAACCTCTCACAGATATACCAACCAGCTATTCCAATGGGGCAATGGGGAACACTCTCAACTGAGGTTCCCTCATGAACAGATGCTCTGACATGTTGAGAACTGAAGCTGATTATGACACACAGACAATAATATAGAGAAAGCTTTACTAACCCTAAACTAATGTATTACCCACACCAGTCACTTTAGCAAAACCCCAAACACTGACGATTACAACAACTGGAAATCATAGATTTGCCAATAAATGCACAGAGGCGAGTCTTTAGGATTAAGAAGAGAAAACTAAAAGTGATTCTCCACAGAAAGTCCCCAAACCAACAAACTCATAACATAATATATTAAATTTTCAGAAGACAAAATAAGTGGCAACACTAATTAAAGTAGAGATCGATCAATTAATATATGACAGCCCCTCAAATAAGAATATGGGATTATGGTCAAAATCAAAGAAATCATTGACCAGCATTCATCCTGTGGGCTATGGTACTCCCCTTTGGCAATAATAGAAAATGGATTAAGGGGGCTATTCTAGTGGGAGAGATATGCCTAAAGCATACACATTTCAACATATTGTTTTGGAGAAAATAATAGTGACTACTAAAAAGTATTGCCTTTTTCATGATAAAGAAAAGGACGTCTGTTAGGATCACTTAGCAGTCATTTTGTTTCCTATGATTAATGACTGCATACAAATCTGCACCAGTGGGAAGAAATGCAAACTTTTAAAAACCAAATGCAAGAAAGAAGATTTTTCAAAAACAGTGCATGGTTTGTACTATACCCCTAAACAGCTTCTTTTGTAGTAACTGCTTTATAAGTCATAAGACATTTGAAAACATACTCTATTCCCATTTTAATGTGTGTTTGTGTGTGAGAGAGAATGTCTTCCACAAATGTCGAGGTGACACACAGGGGAAAAGGGTTTCAGATCCCTGATCTGGAGAAGCAGGAGCCTCCAAACTTGGATTTGAGTGTTTGTATATGAACTCAGGTCAACCCTGAAAAGAATAACTGCTCACTGACCTGCCCAGCTCATGTAGTACTTTTTACTCAGTAAGCAAACAGTCTTTCAAAGATGAACAATATGAAAATCCTGAGTAAATATAGAAGTAAGTAAATGATCCCTGGCAACCTGATGCCTCAGTATTAAGATGTTGGTTGCTATACTAGGTAGGATGCTTCCCAATTTTCTGTTACCTGAGACCAAATACTCCATGTTGCCCCTAGTGCAGCAGCTTCCTCTCCTCTGTCCATGCCTCCTGTAGCTACAACAGACCATTCCCATCTTCCCTTCTCTTCATGACCCATCCTGTGTCTGAACCCACAACTATGGGCAGACACCCCCTGCTCAACCACAGGTCATCCCTGTCAGAAGACAAGGTAGTCTGTCCAAAGATCTAACCTAGTATTTGTTACCCCAGACAAAATTCTCACAGTTGCCCTTAACACTGCAACACAATTCTCAGGGAAGTTTACCCTCTCTGTGCCCATGCTTCCTGTTAAGACCACAGACCATTCACAACTGCCCTTCTTCTCCCACCTCAACTGTGTCCCAGCCCTGACGTGGGCACACACCCCTTCTCAACCACATGCCACTCATGCCAGAAAACCAGGCAGGCTGTCCACAGAACTAACACACTACCTAGTACCCTAGATGCAGTTTTCTGTTTCCACTAGTACTGGGCTAGAACATAAGAGGCAGCTTCACCTCTCTTCTGTCAAGTGTCCTATGGATTCTTAAGGTCATCTTTTCCTTGATTCCACTTCCCTCAACCTCCAAAACCAGCAAGCACCAGCCCTTGAATACACCCAAAAAAGAGATCATAAATGAGGCAACACTCAGCCAACACACTCTGAAAATCCAGAGAACAAATAGAAACTCAGGAACAAAATGTCTACCCTAAGAAGACAAACCCATGAGCTAGAGAGATGGCTTAGACACTAAAGGCTATGCTTCCAACCAAAAATATAAGAGAAGACAAAGCCAGAAATCAGCACCTAAACCTATAATCACACCAAACCTAGATGATGCCTGGAGGATACTTAGGAACATAATCAGTAACAGCCAGAAAAATATGTCACCAAAGGAACAAAACTATATTCCCACAGCAAGGCCTGCATATTCCAACACAGCTGAAAGCACAAGAAACAGACCTTAAAACCAACTATGTGAAGATGAAAGAAGTCCTCAAAGAAGAAATGGATAAATCTCTTTCTAAAATGGAGGAAAACACTATCAAACAACTGGGAAAAAAACCCCACCAAATTCCATATATAAAGGGAAAAAATCAAGCAAACAATTGAAGAAAACATAACTGTTCATAACACAAAATGGAAATGGAAACAATAAAGAAAACATAAACTGAGGGAATCCTGGCAAGGCAACTTTTGGATTGCACAGAGTCAAGGTTCACTCATAGAGTAGAGATAGAAGACAGAATCTCAGGCATTGAAGGTATAATAGAAGGAATGGATACACAGGACAGAGAGAGTTCCATCTAAATATTCCTAGCAATTTATAACATGAATGTTGATTCAAAAGCTAATGTCATGAGAAAACTCAGAATTCACAATAGGATTATAAATAGTACACACACTGACACAATCTGACTTCAGTTCTTACAACAAAGATACAATAATCAATAATGTATACAAGATTTGTGAAAAATGATGGGATGGAGAGAAAAAGCCAAAAATGTAAGCCTAAAAATATATTCAAGTTTTCACCAAAATACCTAAGGAAACTACGCCAGCAATAAGTTGAACTTGACCTGTTACCTGTGATTGTATGTATATAGAAATTAAATAAACACAGACTTCGTAAGTCCTAAAAACATAACTCAAAGTGTTCCCTAAACTGTTATATTTTGACCTTCCAGCTACTATTGATCTGTCTTCCAAAGGCTCCATGCTCTAGAGCTTTCTTTGTAAATGGAGGTGATGAGAAAGGTGGGCTATGACTCTGCAGTTCCTCATGACCCCTTTTCGTTTCATGCAGACCCAGCTCTACTGAAGCCCACACATTGAACATTGAAGAATATTTTAATGTTTGCTTCATGCCACATGGATTATATCACAAGATGTGCAATTTGTTCAATCTACCTACCCAACAGCATGCACACCTGAGAAACTTCTGTATCTTAGAAACTCCCTTTGTACCCTGGAAGTGAACTTCCATGAATTGTGCCATTGTGACTGGAAATAGTGGAAAAGTAAACAGATTCTAATCAAATATAGCTGAAGGATCATCCCAACCACCTCCTTTCTATTAATTTCTAAACTACTTATAAAATTTGTTACATAAAACTGAATGTGATATTCAAGGGTCAGTACTTACAGAAACCAGACCTCCAGTTTCTCAATCTGTCTCCCTACTATACAGCAAACACCCTGCCTTTGTGTACACACCGGATAATGATATTATAAGTACAACAGCTTTAAACTGCCAGTGCCCTAAGCCTCCCCCTCCCAGGAAATTCACAGTCAGGGAGGGGCACAGGACAAGAGCCTCTGGTCAGATCACCACATGGACCAATAGAACCACAATCTACCCACAGTCCATCTCAATCCCAGCAGATCAGACTCTGATAGTCCAGCAGACATGCTCCTCCTGGCCTGGCAATGCTGACCCCACATTCACCATGTCGTGGCTTGTGGTCTTCCTCACAGCTTGCTGCAGATGCATCTGAGGAGAATCCTGGAAAGAATCTGCAAGCTACCTTCCACTGTGCTCCTGATTGTTAGGACTGCGCAGGGGTGCTCAGAACAGTAGCAACTCCTCTATTGAGGGATCAGAGAGCAAATGACTCAGACAGCTGAAGCCTTCCTAGCTCTGCTCTTCCACCCTAGGTGTAGTCAGAGCCCTAGTCTGGGAAGATTGTATATAATAGAATTTGTGTAGTCTCCCAAAGCCCTTCTTTTCTTCTTCCAAAACACCAGGTCCTTTGTTTGCATGTTCCATTACACACACAATGTCCAGTGCAGCCATCTCGACTTCATAGTTGGGAAGTCCTGCAGGCAAACTTCAGTCAAATTCAAACAGTAACAACAATTAGCTAAACATGATAATGAATTTTAAAGTGAGGAGCAGTTAAAGGAGGTAAATGAAAAAAAAAAAGAACGAAAAGAAATAAAAAAGAAAGGACATGACTGCTCCTAGATATCGTGGAGGACAAAATTTATTATTCAAAAAAGGGAAGATAGCCAGAACCAGGAACATCTGGGACAGTCCAGAGGGACAAATGTAGAGAGAAAGGAAGGAAGATGCAAGAGCCAGACCAAGAGATCAAGATGATAACTGATAGATGTAAAATGGTTGGAATGGCAGCTGGGAGAAAGGCAGCCTAACTCCCAGTGAGAGGCAGGTATGAACCATGCCCTGTATCAGGTAGGATGAGGTTGCTTTGATTTGTTTTTGTTTTGCTTTTTTTTTGTTTTCGAGACAGGTTTCTCTGTACCTGGCTGTCGAACTCACTCTGTAGACGGTGGCTCGAACTCGGAAATCCCCTGCCTTGCCTCCATGTGGATTAAAGGCTGCGCCACCATCGCCGCCTTTGATGTTAATAGGCCCCTCAGCTATTTGTTCTAGGGTTTCAGACTTAATAGTAGGGAGAAAGGAGAAGGATGAAATGATTATACTCTCAAAGGTTGTGTTTAAAGGTTGAAACATACTTTATGGTCCAATATTTTTCAGGGACTAAACAAATATACTAGAGACTTCAAGTATTACTCATATTGTGTATTTTCAGTCAGAACAAATAATACCAATGCTAGGCAAAGCCACACCAGTTTGTGTAGATCTTGTGGTGCTTGAATCAGAATAAATACAGAAATTTGGTTTCTAGATATAAGTTCAGTTCCTCACCCGATTCATGATTGCCCTGTTTGGAACCCCCTAGGTGGCCAGTTTGGACTTTTACTGGTTTTCTAAAACTAATTACCTGACTCCTCATTGCTATTACCAACTACTGTCAAAGCAGAAAGGTCCTCACGTCCTTCTTCCCCCTCCTTTTCTGTGCTGTGATTACACCAGCTTCAAAGTTGGTCAGAGAACTCATTCTTACACAGGTCCCTCTTTATTTGTAATCCCCTCACCCCAAACCAAGGAAGTTGGACAATACTCATTTACTGGTCTCTTTTCTTCTCACTGACCAATCAGAGCCCAGCCTGATAAGACTTGAAAAACTGTCATCGAAGCACTGGCAGCAGAGGCAGGATTCAAAGCAAGTCTTAATTACATAGCAGAAGGAAAGAGTAAGCTATAGAAGATATTGCTCTAAACAGACACAAATACAAAACATCTTTAGAAAAAGTAATGAAATCCTTAATGAATGGGAAACATTAGAGAATAAAAACGAGATCAGAACAGCAACACATAAAGGAAATAAAATTTAAAAGTAATACCAACAATTGACTTTTTAAGAAGATAACTATAATTGAAAGAACACATAGGTATAATGACTTGGAATAGAGCTGGCCCTTCCCTGGTAGAGGGAATGGCATGAATAAGACAGTGTTTGACCTTGCCCCTATGTGCAATTAGCTGCTGAGATCTCTAACCTGACACACAGCCAATGGCACGAGTTTCAAATCTCTGAGCTGACTTAACTGTGCCAATGAGGACTGCACATATCCATATACATCCCTTAAATGGAAATTCAATATTCACTTATTTCAGCTAACGAACCCAAGCTGCACACCACCAACTTTAAACACTGTTTTCGTACAGTCCTTTATCTCAATAACTTAGGAATTTTCATCAATAGGAAAGCAAGGTCACTGCCTGGGGAGCATGAGACTGGGATCAAAGGTACCTGAGTCAACATAGCTTATCTTAGAAACATCTCTATAAAAGGGAAGAAGATGCACCTATCCTAGAATTAATATACCTTCCCCGGGGAGGATTCACTTGACAAACGATTAAAAGATAAATTAAGGAAAGTCTTTTAAATGAAATTATGCATTCAGCTCTGGCTAACGCTCAAAGAAGAGACAGCGAAGAACAGATTTTACATTCCACATATGCTGTCTCGCTTACGTCTCTTTTAGGTTCAGGTCCTGAGTTATGTTTTAAACAATTTAAATATGGACTAGAGACTGCAAGTCACACAGATGGGAGATTTACACAGAAAAGATACAACTGGAATGATTTCTTAAGTACACCACTGCCCTGAAACAGCAAGCACTTCAGTGACAGGGTCCTGAGTTGGAGGAGCCAGAAGATGAGGACAGGAAAAGTAGAAGGTAGAAAGTATCAAAGCTGGGTGGGGATGTCTTGGACCACCTCTGTCTTATGCCAAGTAGGCTTCTGAAGAATAGCATTATGTATACGTCTTACAGGGGGAAAACAGAATAAAATGGGAGACTTCTGTGAAGTCAGCACAGACTACCATACAATGGAAAAACACCTGATGGATCATAAGAGAAAGTCTTTTAGAGGAAACTGAACAATCTCAACAACATTACTGACCAAGCCCACACGGACGTGGACGACACCAAGCCATGCGGTAGAAAAAGCTGGGGTCTCCGGATCTGAAGCACCAAGCCCAAAGGCCCAGACCACTAACAGCTCTCCAAGACCTTCCTTGCTTAGAGAAGAGCTCTATTTTATTCTCAGTACAGCAGGGCCTACAGAAAGTTCCTAAAGCCTAGCCCAGCTGTACTGGCTCTGGAGTGTGAGGAGGAGCTTGCTATTCCATACGCGAAGGCTCATAGAAAGCCTGCTTCACAGCCAGTCCTCAACACAAGTGTCTCCTTCTCACAGAGCGTCCCCAGTGTAGTCTAGCCCATGTGGCAAAACTAGCTTTTCTCGTGAGGAAAACAGAACCTTTATGGCCAACCAGGGCCTTAATGTTGGTGGTGACCCTATATTGCCCCTTGAGCAGCTCGTTAGAGGCCTGTCTTGATATCAGGATGGGCCTAGTTATGATTGTAACCAGAGTTGTCTCCATATCTAATGGTTGTAGACAAATGTCTGGACAATCCTGGAAACAAACAAATGTATAATAGCTCCTATTCTCTAACAGGCCTGGATAGCATACAGTATCTGTGGGAGTTTTAGAGGCAGTCCTCCCTACCTACATTCTACTTGGTGTCACAAAGCTTTGGTAAATCCTTTAATCATCAATCTATTCTTCTAAATGCAGCTTAATACTGGAGTGTTACCCAACACATGAGATGCCACAAAAATTAACACCAAGGGATCTTTAAAATCTACATACTAAAGGGCTAAATGCTAAGGCCAGAACTTACTGAAGACACTAGAGAAACTAGGGCTCTCCGAGTTGGACTTCTTACCAAGGATGTTTCTACACAGAAGCCCTTCCCCAAATGCAGATGCAGCCACCCTAGGGAAGTTATTCAGAGCCCATCTCCAGGTCCAGGGAGAGACAAGGACCACAGGAACCTCACAAGAAGCTGCTTCTGTCTGGCTGCTGTTTACCACCGAGCCCCAGCACACCAGCTCCCTCTGCTCATCCGCCTGCTTCTCCGCTTTGTGGGAGATGGCCCTGCGCTTACCATGTCGGGACTTCTGAGCTTGCCTGAGCTCTCCTCACAGCACCGGCAGCTGCACAAAAAACAAGCTAAGCAGAAACACACCGGACTATTCTGCTTCAGAAAGGAACTTGCAGGCAAGCTCCCGGAAAAGCCCGCCTTCTCCTCTGATTGGCAAAACCGAGTAGATGTGCTGATTGGCTAGTGAGTCTTGAGGGACACAAGCACCACCCTTAGGGTTAGGTGCGCTGAAGGGACACAAGAGGAATAGTTTCAGGCACAGGCTGCCAGTCAGAAGCCAGTCCTTTTGCAGATCTGCAGAGCTTTGCCTTTCAGTACAGCTTGTGTCTGTTTTCTGGGGAAGATTCACAACTCCAGCCTCTGGACTTTCAACTACCTGCTACTCCCCTTTGTGGGCAGGGACCCTGTGCTGCCTTGTTGCAATTTTGAAGCTGTCCTGAGCTCCAATCACAGCACTCAGTAGGTGCTTCTCCTTCTTCCTTCTGTATTCAAGGTCCCTAACTTGCATAGCCCATGTCTCAACTTACAGTGGAGTTATCAACCTGCCCCACAAGTGGAAGGGTGCCCAGAATATTAACAATTTAAGAGGGATATTAGAAAACAAGATTTTTGTTTCGTGTCTTCTTGAGGGTTCAGGCAAATTTCAAGTACTGTTCACCTAATACTTATGAGTCAACTCTCAGAGCCGAGTAGGAACCACATGACAAACACTGTGAAACACTCTTGTTAACCAGCACATCTTCCTCAGAGCGTTGGTAAAACAAACAACAACAAACCCCACAGCTGTATTAGTAAAGTTTCTCTAGATAAACAGATCTGACAGACTCAATCTCTCTATCATGTTGGAAATGGATTTATTAGAATGACTCAAGAGCTGTGTGGTTCTACTAGCCCAACACTGCCTGTCTACCAGTGGAAAGCTGAAGAATCCACTCGTGGTTTAGTCCACATGGCCGCATTCCTCAGCTGGTCTTCAGTATATATCAGAATTGCGAAGAAATAAACTCTAACACCAGTTTTTAAAGAAAAAGAAGAACGTGCTAGCCAGATGTAGAGCAAGCAGACAAAGAAAAAGATCTGCCATCTTCAATCTCCTGTATAGAAGTAGGCTGCCATCACAAGCTGTAGCCTTGAATAAAGGTGGATCTTATCAACTCAAAGATCCAGATTATATAAGGGTTTTCCCATTTGAAAAACTATAATTAAGAAATTTCCCCACACTAGCTAACTATTTGGGTTTTAGATAATTCCAGATATATTTAACTTCACTGTCAAGAATAGACAGTACAACTATCTAGACAGGAGAGGTAAGAATTTTTTTTTCTTGTGGCAGGCAAGGAGAGCATGGGAGTCACTTCCCAAGCCCAAAGGCCTGGCCCAGACCACTACCAGCTCTCCCAAGACCTTTCCTTGCTTTAGAGAAGGAGCTCTATTTTATTCTCAGTACAGCAGGGCCTTACAGAAAAGTTCCTAAAGCCTAAGCCCAGGCTGTTACTGACTCTGGAGTGTGAGGAGGAGCTATGCTATTCTCCATACCGAAGGCCTCATAGAAAGCCTTGCTTCACCAGGCCAGTCCTCAACACAAGTGTTCTTCCTTCTCACAGAGTTGTCACCAGGTGTAGTCTGCCCATGTGGCAAAACTATGCTTTTCTCAAGAAGAAAACCTGACCTTTATGGCACACCAGGCCTTAATGTTGGTGGTGACTCTATATTGCCCCTTTGAGCCACTTGTTAGAGCCTTCTTCTAAAAAAGGAAACATTGAGACTTTACTTAGGGAATGTGGATATGTTCATATAGATGTTTGCCTACTCCTAAGTATGCTAAGTTAAATCTTGTGAACTTGGTCACAATGTAAAAGCAGAGATTTTTAAGGGCATTCTTAGCTCAGAGTCATGCAAAACACATATATAAATTATAAAAATATTGGACAGAAGTGCCTTTGGGAAGTTCATCTTGTACTACAAGGTCTGAGCTGAAAAACAAATGAATGACACTGTGAAAGTAGATTGCTGTTTAATCTTGATCTGTGATGTAACAAACAAATGTAGCAATGCCACTATTCTCATATATAGAAAGGAAAAAGAACACAAATGCCAAGGACCAAACTTGCCTAGGTCTGGGTTCCTAACAGAAGGGTGTTTGAGAGCAGCAGGGGAACAAGCAACTTGAATCAAACCATGTGTTCAAGCTGATGGATTATGTTTGCTGAGTTGGCTTTCCAGATGAGGGAAGCCAGCTTGGTCTTGTGCTGCCTGCCCACCCCTCTGTGTGTGTGTTGAGGAGGGAGGGGGAGTGAGGGGTTCTACTTTGCTCCAGCTGTTTCTTGCTATTCTAAAAACTCTCTGAGAAAGGTATCTTTCTGCTCAAGACAGCTCAGTCTCTGCTAGTAAAAATTCTAAAAGCTTTCTGGATTGCTCATGGGCTTTATAGAAGAATTCTTGAATCTACTAGTCAAGTTCCAAAGAAAACTTCTAAAAGTAATTGTTGGTTATCAAAATCAGAAACCAAATAATAATAATAATAACAACAATAGTAGTAATAATTCTGAAAGAGCTGTGTTTGCTCTTCAGACAACCTTCTCTGGATAGGTGCTAGAAAATATTTTAACGAGTTGTATCAGCTATCTAAGTAATTCTTTGGGTTTCTTTTTTTTTTTTTTTTTTCGAGACAGGGTTTCTCTGGTAACCCGAGCAGGCCTGGAACTCACTTTGTAGACCAGGCTGGCCTCGAACTCAGAAGTCTGTCTGCCTCTGCTCTCAAGTGCTGGGATTAAAGGCGTGCACCACCACCGACCAGCCATTCTTTGGGTTTCTGACCTCAGAAATCCCTTTAGAAAAAAATTCTTGAAGAGCTGTGTTTGCTCTCCAGAGATCTTCAGATAGCTCACTCAACTCTCACTACAGAAAAATTCTAAAGATGAACATCTATCATTTCCTGCTAGCTCAGTCATGTAGACTGAAAACCCAGGTATTTTAAAACTACATATCAATTTGGTTATTTATTCCAGGGTCCCTTTTGATTGTTCTATGAATCAACATCTGTGACCCCAGGCCCTTGATAATTAGAAGACAGAAAGTGCATTTTTTTTTTTAACACTACAAAAGACTTTGGAGATCTTGCCTGCCTCTTATAGGCACAGATGACAAAGTAGCTGCGTGGGAGTGTGCTGGAGGGACACAGCATGGTTGAAAGCAGTTAACATTTCAAGATGGGGAAGGCCACTGCTGAGAGTGTACTTCAGTGGCCAGGGAATCCTGGCATGTTGGCGATTCTCGGACATTGGGATGGTCATTTAGACCTCCAGCATTTGTGGGATAATTTGGATGTCAGCCTATGCCATAAGCTGTGTGTTTTGTGTGGTGTGGAGGGCAAAACCAGAAAATTCAAGCTGCACAATCGCATTTTGACACAGAATATTTGAGTCTCAAAGCTAGACACTGAGTTAATTACAATACTGGAACCTTTTCTTGGCTTCACTTTGAACTGTGCAATGATTCATCTGCTACATGTGTACAGGAGGCCTGGGTCCAGCCATGCTCACTCTTCTGTTGGTGATTCCGTCTCTGGGAGTTCCCAAGGGTCCAGGTTAGTTGATTCTTTTGGTCTTTTGTGGAGTCCCTGTCCTCTTTGCTTATCCCTGAATTGTATAAAATAACCACATTTTCTTATCATTCTTCAGTTGAGGGACATTTTGGTTCTTTACAGTTTCTGGTTATTAGAAATAAAGCTGCTATGAATATGCAGGAGAATTTACGCCCAGGATGGTATACTTGGTTCTTCAGGTAGAACTATTTCTATTTTTCTGAGAAAAAATCAGATTGATTTCCTGAGCGGTTATACACATTTGGTCTCCCACCAGCAATGGAGGAGTGTTCCCCTTGCTCCACATCCTTGCTAACATGTGCTGTTGCTAAGTTTTTGATCTAAGCCATTCCAGTGCATATATGATGGTCTCTCATGGGCATTTTCGTTTGCTGATGACTAAGGATGTTGAGCATTTCTTTAAGTGCTTCTCCACCATTCAAAATTCCTCTCTAAAGAATTCTCTGTACCCCATTGGTTTATTTGGATTGTTGGTATGTAACATCTTGAGTTCTTTATATATTTTGGATATTAGCCCTCTGTTAAATATAGGGTTAGTGAAGATCATTTCCATCTTCTTTAGGCTGCCATTTAGTCTTATTGAAAGTGTCCTTTGCCTTGCAGAAATTTTCAATTTCATTAGGTCCCATTTATTAATTGTTGATTTTAGGCCCTGAGCCATTGGTGTTCTATTCAGGAAATTGTCTCCTGTACCAATGTGTTGAAAGCTTTTTACCAGTTTTTTCTTCTAATAAATCTAGTTGTTCCTGTCTTATGTTGAGGTCTTTGATCTACTTGGACTTGAGTTTTGTTTAGGATGATAAATATGGATCTATTTGCATTCTTCTACATGCAGACATCCAATTAGACCAGCTCCATTTGTTAAAAATGCTTTCTGATTTACATTGTATGTTTTTTTTTCTTTCTTTGTCAAAAGTCAAATGTCCTTATGTTTGAGGGTTTATTTCTGGGTCTTTGATTTGATTTCATTCCCTTGATCAACCTGTCTATTTCTGTACCAATACCATGAAGATTTTATTATTATTTCTCTGTAGTATAGCTTGAGATTTGGGATGGTGATTTTTCCAGAAATTCTTTTTTTTTTAGGATTGTTTATGGTATCCTGGTTTTTAAAATTGTTTTTGTTTTTCCATATGAAGTTGAGAAACGCTCTTTCAAGATCTGTAAAAAACTGTTGGAATTTTAATGGGAATTGTGGCTATTGTGAAGGGTGTTGTTTCCCTAATTTCTTTCTCAGTTTGTTTATCATTTGTATAAAGGAAAGCTACTCATTTGTTTGAGTTAATTTTATATGCACCCACTTTGCTGACATTGTTTATCAGCTGTAGAAGTTCCCTGGTAAAATTTTGGGGCTCACTTATGTATATTATCACATCATCCACAATTACTGATATCTTGACTTCTTTCTTTCCAATTTGTGTTCCTTTAATATTCTTTTGTTAGCCGGTCAGTGGTGGCTCACGCCTTTAATCCCAGCACTTGGGAGGCAGAGGCAGGCAGATTTCTGAAAACCAAGCTGCACATTTACAACATATGTGCAGGGAGGCCTAGTCCAGCCCATGGAGGTATATCTGTGTAAAGGTATGCTCCACGGTTGGTGATTCAGTCTCTGAGAGCTCCAAGGGTTCAGGTTCGTTTACTCTGTTGACTTCCTGTGCAGTTCCTATCTCCTTAGGGCCCACAATCCTTCCACCTATTCTTCTATAAGAGTCCTCAAGCTCCATCCACTGTTTGGCTCTGGATGTCTGTATCTGTCTGAGTCAGCTGCTGGTTAGAGCCTCTCAGAGGACAGCTTGCCCCTGTCTGTTCTCAGGCTGGAGGTTTAGATTCTGGGAGCTCTGGTTGAATCTTTTGATACTCATTCTAAAAAAGGACAAAAGCACCCTCACTTTGGTCTTCCTCTTTCTTCTTGAGTTTCATGAGGTTTATGTGTTGCATCTTTGGTATTGTGTGTTTTGGGGCTAATATCCGCTTATCAGTGAATGCATACCATGTGTGTTCTTTGGTGATTGGGTCATCTCACTCAGGATGATATTTTCTAGCTCCATCCATTTGTATAAGTATCTCATGAGCTCATTATTTTTAATAGCTGAGTAGTACTCATTGTGTAAATGTACCACATTTTCTGTATCCATTCTTCTGTTGAAGGACATCTGGGTTCTTTCAATGTGGGGCATTTAAATAATGGATTGTTACTCAGCTTGTTAAAAATGACATCATGAATCTTGCAGGCATGGAAAGAGAAAATAAATCATCAGATCGAGGTAACTCAGACCACATAAAGACACAAATAGAAAATGTAATCACTTATAAGTGGATATTAGTATTAAGTAAAGAATAATGATGGTATAATCCACAAACCAGTGAGGCTAAGTAACAGGAGGGTTCAAGTCGTGAGATAAACTCATGGATCTCCTAGAGGGGAAATAGTTTTAGCAGGTGAACTGGGGTAAGATGGGAATGGAACAGGATGGATCACTGTCAGGGGCAGCCCTGCTTATACACTGAAGCCTAAAAATAGATTATAGGCCTGACATACATGTGCTAACACAAAGTCTTGGGTCTCTGTGGAAAAACAACTGAAAGAATATAAGCTATTGTAAACAGGCAGCTTTGGTGAAGGCTGCCAAGCCTGAGTAGCCAAAGACCTTGCAGATAGGTAACCTTGGGATAGTACCAAACTTAGATAAGGACAAGTGAATCATAGTTAGAGTCATTAGTAACATGTACCCTGAATCCTATCCCCCTGATACATGTTCTGGAAGATATCTGTACTTCCCTGAATACCCACTATTCCTGCTCATCCCTTCCCACATCTGCCCTTTTGATTATATTAAGCCTGTTGAAACAGTAAAGATTACAATTGATCCAGATTATAGCAGTGTGTAAATCCTCGAGTCTTGTCTGCTATCCTTGCTCTCTTTCAGGTGATCTCCCCTGGGCCCTGTTTAATGCCCTGCAGGACAGGACATATTGTAAATTAATTTCTGAGATCCTAGAACTTTTAAAAGTTTTTAATCCTTAGACTTGTATGAACTTTGACCAATTTTAATAATTTATCAGATCAAGTGGCAACAGATTTCTGAGTTCGAGGTCAGCCTGGTCTACAGAGTGGTTCACAGGGACAGCCCAGGCTACACAGAGAAACCCTGTCTCGAAAAACCAAAATAATGATTATATTTATTTATTTATTGATTTATATCAGATAATCAATTAATTAATCAATTTATTAAAACAGTCATTGAAAAAAAGGTTCTTTTAGTAATAAGTGAAATCTGAAACCTGTTTATCCTTTAACATGAAGCTTGAAAGCAAGGTAAACCTGATTTCCTTTTCTTAAGCAGAGACCCAGTAGCTTTAATTATTTAATGAACTAATGAATTAACAAGGGGGTTGTAACCTTGGAGGAAGGAGCTGATTGTCTGCTGTTGAGTGACTGACAAAGTACAGTAAGCTTAGCTGTTAATGTGATCAGAGACCTGAGAAGGATACATTATAATGGCATATGTATCGATTCATATAACAGAGACTAATCCATAGTCCATTACCTAGACAGTCATCCCAAGCTCCTGGGGTCTCTGTGGCAATGAGTGCAGAGTTATTCCTTCTTATGGAGGAGGAGAATGGCAGGAACTGATGTCAACTTATCTTGGCAAAGTGAGGCAATCAGTTCCCCGTGTCTTGGTTGTCCACAGTTTAGCCATGTTTTTGTAACTTTAATTTTTTCAAATGTCTATTTTTAATGATGGTTCTTAAATACTTTAACCTCTGTTTAGCCTACCACCCACAAAAAGTTATGGAAAAGAAACAATATGGGGAAAGTGACCTGTTTAGAAAGGTTCTAACCCAGGAGGTACCAGGAGTACAATGCCAGAAGTTCTCTGCTATGCCTCTCTCAGGGAAGGGAAGATCAGTGAAGTCCATCCTTTCCCCAACTCTCCACAAGACACTCCTGGCTCCATCTAATGTTGGCTGTGGGTCTCTGCATCTGCTTCCAGTAGCTGTGGGTGAATGCTGGTAGGATTTGCTGAAGGAAGTAGAGGGAGAAGGATAATGATTTTATTCCAGCCTGGACATACATATTTAAATCAGTCTCTGTTACTTGAACAGACCTAGGTATGGAGAAACATAATTTTCCATTAATTAATTAATTTATTCATCTTATATCCCAATGCTGCCCTCTGCCTCCACTCACAGTTCCTCCCTCATACCCACTCCCCCATACTCCCTGCCCTTCTTCTCTGAGACAGTGGGGACACCCTCATGTATCCAGCTACCCTGGCGCACATTTTTATACCAAGGATAATGACAACTTTTTTAATGTTGTGGTGACCCCAATTATAAAATAAATAACCAATTTGCAACCATAATTTAAAATGTCTTTTGACCCCAAAGTGTTGCAACTCATATGTTGAGAAACTGTGACAAGTTCTTTGTCAGACTGCCTCAGATCATTATTACATCATAAAATATGAATTCTTCAGTCTCTAGAGTTTAAGAGAAGGATGTGTGGATCACACAAAGACTGAGCTTTGCTGCCAGCATCCCTGCAGTTCCCATACATGACCTCAGTTCAGATTTTCTAAAATGAGAGGGTGGTATTTTTGTTTTGCTTCAAGTATATGTTGCATTTATTTCAGTATGTAGTTATTTACATAATTAGTTTGGAAAAATATGTATTATGGCAGCCCATTTATTATATAGATAGCAATTTTGCATGCATAGATGCTACTTTTGGATGCTACTACAGGTAATTACTGTATCTCCAGTAAGTTTGTCTGTAGAGAAGAGACTTATTCCAAATATTTTCGACAATCATAGAATTCTATCTGCAAATATGATGCACTCTTGGAGGAATAAATCTTGACTTTGCCTTTTTAAATGTGAAGATTAAAAGAAATACTTCATTTCCAATGCAATGATTAGAATAAATGTTAACATTGCGTTTACTGGTATTTGATCAGCACAAAGCATTAGAATGCCAGTTAACCTAACGTTACTTATTCATATGTGTATGATATGTATGTTGTAGATCATGATAAATAATTTTTTCCACTCAATCTGAGCTAGAGGCTATTGTAAAAAGAAAACCTCAATTGAGAATGTGTATCCATAAGATTGGTCTTTAGACTAACCCATGTGGGATTTTCTTGATTGATGATTGATGTGAGAGGACTCAGCTCACCTTGTATATACCTTGGGTAGGTAGTTTTGGGAGACAAAAGTAATGAGCTGATGGGACTGGATACGTTGCTCATTGAGTAAATGGAAACATTGCCCTTTCAGGGGACCAGAATTCAGTTCGCAACACCACAACAGGCAGCTTAAACCTGCATGTCACAGCAGCTCCAGGGTAGAGACTTCCTATTAGGTTTTGTCCTTCATGGACACTTCCATTCATGTGCATATGTATACCCCACAGACACAGTGATTCTAGCACCATACTTTCAGTTTTCAACCAGAACATCCTCTTAATCTCCCTCTCCTTCTTCCTCTCCCTCTTCCTCCCTACTCTTTCTCTTACACACATGCACATGCTCGCACACACACACATACACACAAATATTTTAGACACTATTTATATGAGTATTTTGCCTGTGTCTTAGGGCTTTACTGTGAGCAGACACCATGACCAAGGAAACTCTTACAAGGACAATATTTATTTGGGGCTGGCTTACAGGCACAGAAGTTTAGTCCATTATCATCAAGGCAGGAGAATGCAGCATCCAGGCAGGCATCATGCAGGAAGAGCTGAGAGTTCTATGTCTTTATCAGAAGGCCTAGCAGAATACTGGCTCCCACGTGGTTAGGAGGAGGGTTCCAGTGCCCACCCCCACAGTGATAGACTTCCTCCCACCAGGCCATACCTACTCCAACAAGGCCACACCTCCTAATAGTGCCGCTCCCTGGGCCAAGCATATTCAAACAACCACAGTCCAGTAACTGGTCCCCATAGGTTTGTTCAAACACATGGGTCTATGGGGGCTATATCTCCTTGATCATTTGATTGGTTAGACTACAGATAATGATTAACAGGTAGTATTGGCTCCTGTGTGATCTACTTTTACAGTGTCGTTTACTTGATTGTTAGTTAAGATTTTGTAGTACAAGATGAACACTCCAGAGGCCTTTCTTTCCATCATTTTTATAATTTACATGTTTCTGTATGACTTTGAGCTAAGAATGCCCATAAAAAAAATCTCTGCTTTTTACCTTGTGACTGAGTTTAGAAGAGGATTTAACATAGCATGCATAGTGGTAGGCAAACCTATATGTGAACACATCAATATTCCCTAAGAAAAGTCTCAATGCTTCATTTTTTAGAAGACATTTATTGCTTTGGAAATGGCTCCCATGCTCTCCTTCCTGTCGCGGGGGCTGGGGGTGGGGAGAGGGGGGGCAGGGAATTCTTTCTCAGCTCTCCTGTCTAAATTGTTGTGCTGTCTATTCTTGGTAGTCAAATTGACTAGATCTAGAATTTAAGTAAAACCCAAAAAGTTGTCTACTATGGGGAATTTTTTTTTTTTTTTTTTTTATAGCTTTTGAAGTAGGAAATCCTTTCTTTAATGTGGATCTTTTGAGTTGGTAAAATCCACTTTTAATCTAGAATACAGCTTCTGGTGTCGGCCTATATATATACAGGCCACTGAAGGAGATAGATACCTCTTTTGCTCTATCTCTGCCTAGCAGTTTTATTTATTTTTTTATTGGTATTAGAGCCTATTTCTTCCGAATTCTGATGTATACTGAAGACCAGCTGAGGCATGCAGCCACATGAACTGAACCACTACTGGATTCTTTAACCGTCCACAGGTAGGCAGGGACTGTGTTGTCTGTTGAAGCACACAGTCCTTGAGCCCTTAAATAAATTCATTTTCTACGTAATAGAGAGACTGATTCTATCAGTTCTGTTCATCTAGAGAACCTTTACTAACGCGGCTGTGGGTTTTCTAGTTGTTTATTTGTTTGTTTTACCTAACTGTGAGGAAGACTTGCTGGTTAACAATGGTGCTCCATAGTGCTTGTCATGTGTTTCCTTCTTTACTCCGAGGGTTGTCTCATATCCGTCAAGTGAAAAGTACTTGCAGTTTACCTAAACCCAGATTGAAGACACAAAACAAAAATCATGTTTCCTATATTTCCTCTTTAGTTGTTAATATTCTGGGCATACTTCCACTTGTGGGACAGGTTGATAACTTCACTGTAAGTTGTGAAAAGAGCTATGCAAATTATGGACCTTGATTCCTAGAGGAAGAACGGGAAGTGCCTACTGAGTGTTGTGACTGGAACTCAGGTAAGCTCCAAATTTGCGTGGCCCACAAAGGGGAGAAGCGGGTAAGGGTAACTGAGTAACAGCGAATTGGAGTTGTGGGTCCTCCCCTGATCAGGGTGGGGAAAACAGACCGGTAAGCAATTGGAGGACAGACACAAGTGGTACTGAAATGCACATTTCTACAGACCCGGAAAAGGACTGGCCTCGGACTGGCAACCTGTGCCTGGATCTATTTTGCTGTGTCCCTTCAGCACTCTCTAATCCTATGGGTGGTGCTTATGTCACTCAAGATTCACGAGCCAATCAGAACATCTAGGTGGATCTGCCACTCAAAAGAGAAGGCGGGCTCTTCCGGGTGCGATCGTGCAAGTTCCTTTTTGAAGCTGACAGTCTTGAATGTTTCTGCTTGATGTGGTCTGTGTGCCGCTCCTGGGTGCGGAGAGCTCAGGCAAGCTCAGAAGCCCCGACATGGTAAGCGCAGGGCCATCTCCCACAAAGGGGAGGAGCAGGCGGCTGAGCAGAGGGAGCTGGTGTACTGGGTCGTCCCTGGGACTCGGTGGTAAACAGCAGCCTGACAGAAGCTGTGACTTGTGAGGTTCCTTGTGGTCCTGGTTCTCTCTCCCGGGACCCGTTGGTGGGCTCTTAAGAACTTTACTTGGTGACTGCATCTGCACAGAGCACTTTGGGTAAGGGCTTCTGTGTAGAAACATCCTTGGCAGGATGCCAAACTCGGAGAGCCCTAGTTTCTCTAGTGTCTTCAGTAAGTTCTGACCTTAGCATTTAGGCATTTTACATGTAGGTATAAGAGCCATTTAGAGTTAATTTCGTGGAGGCTGTAAAAGGCATCTCGTGTGTTGGGTAGCACTCCAGTGTTAAACTGTAATGTAGAAGGGTAGAATTGATGATGTAAAGGATTTACCAAAGCTTATAGTGACACCAAGTAGAATGTAGGTGAGGGAGGACTGCCTCTAAAACCCCCACAGATACATAGTATGCTATCCAGGCCTGTTAGAGAATAGGATGCTAGTATACATTTGTTTGTTTACCAGGATTGTCCAGACATTTGTCTACAAACCATAAACAAAGGAGACAAATCTGGTTTACAATCATGAACTAGGCCCATCCTGAATCAAAGAACAGGCCTCTAACAGAGCTGCTCAAGGGGGCAATATAGGGTCACCACCAACATTAAGGCCTGGTGTGCCATAAAGGTTCTGTTTTCCTCACGAGAAAAGCATAGTTTTGCCACATGGGCAAGACTACACCTGGTGACAGCTCTGTGAGAAGGAAGAACACTTGTGTTGAGGACTGGCCTGGTGAAGCAAGGCTTTCTATGAGGCCTTCGCGTATGGAGAATAGCATAGCTCCTCCTCACACTCCAGAGCCAGTAACAGCCTGGGGCTTAGGCTTTAGGAACTTTTCTGTAAGGCCCTGCTGTACTGAGAATAAAATAGAGCTCCTTCTCTAAAGCAAGGAAGGTCTTGGGAGAGCTGGTAGTGGTCTGGGGCCTTTGGGGTTGGGGTGCTTCAGCTCCTGAGACCCCAGCTCTTCTACCGCATGAGGCTCTGGTTGTCAGTCCCACGTCCAGTGTGGGCTTGGTCAGTAATGTGTTGAGATGTTCAGTGTTCCTCTTTTTTGCACTTTCTCTTATTAGATCCATCAGTGTTTTTCCCATTGTATGCTAGTTTGTGCTGACTTCACAGAAGTCTCCCATTTTATTCTGTTTTCCCCCTGTAAGACGTATACATAATGCTATTCTTCAGAAGCCTACTTGGCATAAGAAGAGCTAGTACAAGAACTTTTCCTATATTCTGTCTTCTGGCACCTCCAACTCAGGACCCCATCACTGAAGAGTGGCCTGCAGTTTCAGTGCACTGGTATATTTAAGAAGTAATTCTGGTTATATCTTTTCTCCCATCTGTGGGACTTGCAGTTTCCAGTTCATATTTAAATTGTTTAAAACAATAACCAGGGGCCTGAACCTAAAAGAGACTTAAGGGTTGACAGCATATGTGGAATGTAAAATCTGTTCTTCGCTGTCTCTTCTTTGAGCATTAGACAGAGCTGAATGCATGTTGTCATTACAGAGATTTTTCTTAATTAATCTTATAATCATTTGTGGAGTGATTCCTCCCCGGGAAGGTGTATTCATTTTAGGATAGCTACATCTTCTTCCCTTTATAGAAGTTTTCTAAGACAAGCTATATTGACTTAGGTACCTTTGATCCCATCTCATGCTGCCAGGCCTTGCTTTTATCTGTTGATGAGAATTCCTAATTCTTTTTTTTTTGTTGTTTTTTTTTTTTTTTTTTGAGACAGGGTTTCTCTGTGTAAGCCTGGCTGTCTTGGAACTCACTCTTAGACCAGGCTGGCCTCAAACTCAGAAATCTGCTTGACTCTGCCTCCCAAGTGCTGGAATTAAAGGCGTGCGCCACCACCGCCCGGCACATGTTTTTACTTTTAAAAATAATTTTTGCGATTATAATTAAATCATTTCATCCTCCTTTCCTCCCTACTATTACATCTTAAACCCTGGAACAAATGGCTGAAGCGCCTATTTAACAAATCAGCGCAAAGCTGCCTGTCAGGTTCTCTCAGCAGACCTCAGTCCCTACCTGACACAGGGTATGGTTTGCATACCTTGCCCTCTAGCCCAGGGCTCGGCTGCCCTTCTCCCAGCTGCCATTCCTCATGTAATCCAACCATGTCGGTTACCTGCTCTTTCACATCTACCATTTATCATCCTGATCTCTTGGTCTGGCTCTTGCTTCTTCCTTCCATTCTCTCTCTACATTTGTCCTCTCTGGACTCTCCCAGATGTTCCTGGTTCTGGCTATGCTCTCCCTTTTTGAATAGTAAACTTTGTCCTCCAGGATACCTAGGAACAGGCATGTTCTTTCTTTTTATTTCTTTCTTCCTTTTTTTTTCATTCACTTCCCATTAACTTCTCCTTACTTTAAAATTCACAACCATGTAAAATTTCTTAAGTTCTGTGGGGTATATCCTAGGTATTTTGTACTTTTTGGCTAATATCCACTTACTAGTGAATACATACCATGCATGTTCTTTTGGTTTTGGGTTACCTCACCCAGGGTGATATTTTCTAGTTTCAGTCATTTGCCTGCAAAACTCACAGTGTCCTCATTCTTAATAGCTGAGTAGTCTTCCATAGTGTAAATGAACCACATTTTCTGTATCCATTCTTCGGATGAGGGAAATCTGGGTTGTTTCCAACTTCTGGCTATTATAAACAAGGCTGCTATGAACAGAAGGAGCATACCTCCTTGTGGTATGGTGGAGCATCTTTTGGGTATATGCCCAAGCTGAGTCTTCAGGTAGATCAATTTCAAATTTTCTGAGGAACCTCTAGATTGTTTTGCAGAGTGGTTGTACCAGTTTGCAATCCCACCGACAATGGAAGAGTGTTCCTCTTTCTCCATATGCTTGCTGGTATCTGCTGTCACTAGAGTTTTTGATCTTAGCCATTTTGATTGGTATAAGGGGTATCTCAGGGTTGTTATGATTTGTATTTCCCTGTTCACTAAAGATTTTGAACACTTCTTTCCATTCATCTTGGTCATTCGAGACCTCTGTTTAGCTCTGTGTACCATTTTTAAATGTTTTTGTTTTTTTTTGGAGGTTAGTTTCTTGAGTTCTTTTTATATTTTGGATATTAGCTCTCTATTGGATGTGGGATTAGTGAAGATTTTTTTTTCCCCCAATCTGTAGGTTGCCGATTTGTCCTATTGACAGTGTCTTTTGCCTTACAGAAGCTTTTCAGTTTCAGGAGGTCCCATTTGTCAATTATTGATCTTAGAGCCTCAGCCATTGGAGTTCTGTTTAGGAAAATTTCCCCTATGCCAATGAGTTTGAGGCTCTTTCCTGTTTTCTCTTCTATTCAATTGAGTGTTATCTGGTTTTATGTTGAGGTCCTTGATACACTTGGACTTGAGCTTTGTGCAAGGTGATAAATATGGATCTATTTTCCCTTTTCTACATACAGACTGCCAGCGAGACTAGCACCATTTATTGAAAATGCTTTCTTTTTTCCATTGTATATCTTTTGCTTCTTTGTCAAAGACCAAGTGTCCATAGATGTATGAATTTATTTCTCTGTCTTTAATTTTATTCCACTGATTGACCTTTCTGTTTCTTTACCAATACCATATGTTTGGTTTTTTGGTGTGTTTTTTTTTTTTTTTTTTTTTTTTTTTTTATCACTATTGCTCTGTAGTACAGCTTGAGGTCAGGGATTGTGATTCTCCCGGAAGTTCTTTTATTGTTAAGAATTGTTTTTGCTATCCTGCATTTTTTGCTTTTCCATATGAAATTGAGCATTTTTCTTTCCATGTCTGTGAAGAATTGTGTTGGAATTTTGATGGAAGTTGCATTGAATCTGTAGATTGCTTTTGGTAGGTTGGCCATTTTTTACTATGTTAATTTTATCAATCTGTGAGCATGGGAAGTCTTTCCGTCTTCTGAGGTCTTCTTAGATTTCTTTCTTGAGAGACTTGAAGTTCTTGCCATACCGATCTTTCACTTGTTTGGTTAGAGTTATATTAAGATACATTTGTGACTATTACGAAGGGTGTTGTTTCCCTATTTTATTTTTCAGTCTGTTTATCTTTTGTATAAAAGAAGGCTACTGATTTGTTTGAGTTAATTTTATATCCAGTCACTTTGGTGATGTTGTTTCTCAGCTGTAGAAGTTCTCTGGTAGAATTTTTGGGTCGCTTATATATCTATCCTGTCATCTGCAAAGAGTATTACCATGACTTTTACTTTTCAAATTTGTATCCCTTGATCTTTTGTTGTCTTATTGCTCTAGCTAGAACTTCAAGTACTAATTGAATAGATATGGAGAGAGTGGGCAGCCTTGTTTTTTCCCTGATTCTTGTGGGATTGCTTTAAGTACCTGTCTACTTAATTTAATATTGGCTATTGGTTTGCTAGATATTGATTTTATTACTTTATGAGTTTGATTATTTCCTGCCATCCACTCGTCTTGTGTTTGTTTGCTTCTTTTTGTTGTAGAGCTTTCATGTGTGCTGTTAAGTTACTAGTGTATGATCTCTCCTATTTCTTTATGAAGGTACATAGTGCTCTGAATTTTCCTCTTAGCACTGCTTTCATTGTGTTCCTTAAGTTTGAGTGTCTTCGTTTTCATTGAATTCTAGAACCTTTTTAATTTCTTCCCTGACCAAGTTATCATTGAGTAGAGAGTTGTTCAGTTTCCGTGGGTATGTTGTTGGCTTTCTGTTGTTTTTGTTGTTATTGAAGTCTAGCCTTGCCGGGCAGTGGTGGTGCACACCTTTAATCCCAGCACTTGGGAGGCAGAGGCAGGTGGATTTCTGAGTTCGAGGCAAGCCTGGTCTACAGGTGAGTTCCAGGACACCAGGGCTACACAGAGAAACCCTGTCTCAAAAAACCAAAAAAAAAAAAAAAGTCTAGCCTTGGTCTGTGATCTGGTAGAATGCATGGGATTTTTTCAGTCTTCCTGTATCTGTTGAGGCTTGTTTTGTGACCAATTATATGGTCAGTTTTGGAGAATGTACTATTAGGTGCTGAGAAGGTATACTTTTGTTTTTGGGTTAAATGTTCTGTAGATATCTGTTAAATCCATTTGGTTCATAACTTCTATTAGTTTCACTGTGTCTCAATTTAGGTTCTGTTTCCATGATCTGGCCATTGCTGAGAGTGAGGTGTTGGAGTTTCCCACTATTATTGTGTGAGGTTCAAAGTGCATTTTGAGCTTTAGTAAGGTTTCTTTTATGAATGTGGGTGTCTTTGCATTTGGGGCATACATGTTCAGAATTGAGAGTTTATCTTGATGGATTTTTCCTTTGATGAATATGAAGTTTCCTTCCCCATCTAGTTTGATAACTTTTGGTTGAAGTCTTATTTTATTAGATATTAGAATGGCAACTCCCTCTTGTTTCTTGAAACCATTTGCTTGTGAAACTTTTTTCCAGCCTTTTGCTCTGAGATAGTGTCTGCTTTGTCACTGAGATGTGTTTCTTGTATGCAGCAAGATGCTGGATCCTGCTTATGTACCCAGTCTGTTAGCTTATGTCTTTTTATTGGGGGAATTGAGTCCATTGATTTTAAGGGGTATTAAAGACAGATGATTGTTAGTTACTATTATGTTTGTTATTGGAGGTGATAGTGTGTGTGTGTGATTCTCTTCTTTTGGGTTTGTTGTGAGATGATTAACTTCTTGTTTTTTTTCTTGGTATAGATACTCCCTTTTGTTGGAGTTTTTCTTCTAGAATTCTCTGTAAGGCTGGAATAGTAGATGTATATATATTGTTTAGATTTGGTTTTGTCATGAAATATTTTGGTTTTTTTATCTATTATGATTGAAAGTTTTGCAGGATATAGTTAGTATCCTGGGCTGGCATTTGTGTTTCCTGAGGGTCTGGATGACATCTGTCCAGGATCTTCTGACTTTTATAGTCTCTGTTGAGAAGTCTGGTGTAATTCTGGTAGGTCTGCCTTTATGTTACTTGGCCGTTATCCCTTACAGCTTTTAATATTCTTTCTTTGTTCTGTGCATTTAGTGTTTCGATTATTATGTGACTGGAGGATTTTGTTTTCTGGTCTAGTCTATTTGGTGTTCTGTTGGCTTCTTGTCCATTTATGGCCATCTCTTTCTTCATGTTGGGGAAGTTTTCTTCTATGATTTAGGTGAAGATGTTTTCTGGTCCTTTGATTCCTATTATTCTAGATCTTCTATTCCTGTTATTCTTAGATTTGAGAATCCACCTAAAGTATTGAGATATGGACATTTGAGATTCCTAGATATCCTGGATTTCCTGGTTGTTTCTGCTGCAACTATGTTCCACATGTGGCAGGATACATCCCAATTTAGAAGCTAAACTTCACAGCCTCATGCATATTGTGCTGATTCTGGAAACAAGAGGATTTGAAATGTATGGTCAGGGATTCTCCCACTCTGGTTTCAGTTCAGCACTATTCCATCCATCTTTGTTTGGCAGAGTCTGATCCCCAGTGAGGATTTTATGAGAGTTTATCACATGATGCTATGAAGATGAAGCCTGAGTTGTATTTTGAGATCACAAAATGTTGATATTCCTAAGCAATGAGGAATTTGCCATGGAGACATGTATATAGGAAGTGGACATACTGAAACTGAGAGATGTATGAGAGGTTGAAGAGATAGAGCCATCTAAGCCCTTTGAAACTGAAGCCCATGTGTCTGAGACAGAGCTACAGGATTTGGTGTTTGCCTTCTTGGTTTCTTGCCTTTGTCCAACTTACACATTCCTCTCTATAGGAATGGCAAAGGGTATTCTGTGCCAATGTGTGCTGAAAAATATAACTTGTTTTCTGATTGTACAAGATGTGGCAATCAAGAGATTACCTTGAGTGTCAAAAGAGTCTTTGGTGTTTTAACAGTATAGGGACTGTTGCAAACTATCAGGATCATTGAATTTAGACTAAATATATTTTTATGATAGGATGACCATGACCCTAGAGTCACAATGTACTTGATAGAATCAAAAAAAGCTTCATCCACATCTTGAATTTTGAAATTTAGCAGAGAGTATATTATTTTTCTCAGGTGATGTCTTTGAACACTTGTCTCTCCTTTGGCCCTTTGTAGATAAGTTACTGGGTATGATATTTGTGTGTCTATACACTTAACCTATTTCCTGTTTGTGTCTAGTGTGTTGTGGTTGAAACTGATCAGTCAGCTTCTTTTTACTGCGGTCATGTACTCACCATTATTGACTCTGTCCATAAGTCACATCGGATACAGTAGAAACAATTGTTATTCAGTTATTCAATGCTAAGCCATTTTGCAAGCCTGGTATTTTTATATTTTTAACTTGGTTGTTTTTGGTTTTGGTTTCGAAGACAATGTATCTCTGTGTAGTCCTGGCTGTCCTGAAGTAGGTATGCAGATCAGGCAGGCCTTGAATGTAGTGATCCATCTGACTCTGACTACAGAGTCCAGGGATTAGATGTGGCCAAAATGTCTGACTTGTTTTGTTTTTTATATTATTAGCCGACGGCCTTGGAACGTAGGTTTTTGTACATGCAAGCATATGATGATGTTCATCCACATCTTGAATTTTGAAATTTAGCAGAGAGTATATTATTTTTCTCAGGACTCAGGACATTCAAACTACCTAGGCCTTCTGAGGCACTGGATTATTGGAGTTTGGCATTATTACTACCTGTTGTGTTTGAATTTTTTGAATGAATTAAAAAAACATGAATGCACATGAATATGTATATCATGTGTGCCTGATTCTCAAGAGCTCCTGAACTTGGTATAGTGGATAGTTTTGAGCCTCCGTGTAAATACTGGCAGTTAATACTGGCCATAGGCCTGGTGAGCCATCTCTCTTGCCTTATGTTGTTTTTTCTGATCATCATTTATATTGCTAATATTTTCATCTGTCTGTTTGTAACTGTTTAAATATGCATTTGTTTTTAGTAATATCTTTATTAATCTTATAGTTTAAACTGTGGCACTTCAGGTTTCTAGAAGATGAATACAGAACTGGAATGAATGTATAATTTTTTGTAGGAACTTCAGGAAATACAGCTGAGTTCTTTCTTTTCTGTTTGATTGATTTTTGCATGGGAGTTGGAGTATTAATATGTACCTCTTACTGTCCTCTAACTCCTTCATGCATGAGGTTGACATCCAACTCTATGATATACGCCTGGGTCTGCCTGTTGACTGCTGGGGTTACAGGCACGAGTAACCAGTGTACTTACCATTTTTTAGTTAGTAATTGTTTATACAGTTTATCTGATATGTGCTCAGTACTGTTGATCTGGTTGCTTATGTGTCTTTATGTCTGTTAATTACCATTTCTCTTGCAAGGCTTCATCATATTCAAGGGGTGCAGAAATGACAGAAGTGAACCTCATTCATTATTTACTTTCCTTCTAAGATTACTTTGGGTTACATTAGATCATTCGTGTCAGGAAATAAGTAGAGTTTATTTTAGTCTAGTGTAAGCACCAGAAGTACCGAATATTTTGTCAATGAAGTATACGTTTACAGTGTTGTCAGTGTCATACTTTCTCACATATACATGTATGGGATCTTTTAGGACGTAGTGACCTATGATGATGTGCATGTGGACTTCACTTGGGAAGAGTGGGCTTTGCTGGATCCTTCTCAGAAGAGCCTCTACAAAGATGTGATGCTGGAAACCTATAGGAATCTCACTGCTATAGGTAATACAGTGAATTTTCGTTCAGTTTTTAAAATCTGGGGGTGACTGTTTCTTTGTTATTGTTATCTTTTATAATTTCAGTTGAGAATGAAGATGAGGTGAATCATTCAGTCATGGTTCTAGGGTTCTCTGAAGATAGTAACTTAAATTTTGCCTAGTATCCAATAATATAACATACATTCTCTGGTACTATATTTCAGGCTATAATTGGAAAGACCATAATATTGAAGGACACTTTCAAAGTTCTAGAAGAAATGGAAGGTAATTTGCATGTGTAAGCTGATAAGAATATGCCTCGGAAGAAATTTTAGTATGTCCTGCAAGTTTTAAAGAAAAGCAACAGGGTTAAAAAAAAAAAAAAAAGAAGCACTGCTTTAAGTTATAGATGATTATTAAATTCTCACAAAACCATGTACTTCAATGCCAGGTATATAATTTGTGTTTGCCCAGCCTTCCTCTTAAGTACAAACACAAGGAAACAATGCCTTAACAGATCTCACCATTTGAATTAGAACCCAATAGAGTTATGCTGTAGAACTGCCAGTGTGTTTAATCCCATACCACTTAGACACTTGTAAGAGGTAAATACATTGAGGAGGTGATAAGTATATGTCCAAAACTTTCTAATGAGCAAATAGTTCATAGTAAAGCTGGTGTTATTGTTGTAATAATGTTACTAAGTCTAGTGAGGTGGGTAGTTTAGAAAGTCAAGAATGCTGTTGTGGAGAAACCTTAATCCCTGTACCTTATCTGTATGAGGAAAAAAGGTCAAACTGTGATTTCAGTGTGGAACCCTTTTACTTGTTATTCTTTTTAATAGGGATGTCATATATCACAATGGATACTAGCCATGTGAACATAGGGGTATTGAAAGAAGCAACAAATTTCTTCCTCTTCCCGCACAATTAGAAGATATAAAGTTCTCCCCACTTTGAGTAGCCTTTCTAAATATGCTACAAGCTTACAAATAATTGGTTTTCTAACTTTGCTGGTGGCATCCACAAACTTGTACTGCAGAAAATTGCTAGGAGTACTAGGACTATGGAATTCTTCTGTTTGTCTTGGTTCACTTTGCAAATGTAGTATGATTCACACAATAAGAAAATTTATGAATGCAATCGGTGTAGTAGAGCTCTGAGTTCTTTCAGTTCTCTTCAAATGTATGAAAAACCTCTTATAGCAAAAAGATGCAATAAATATGAGCCATGTAATCCATGCTCTTCCCATCCCATGTATCTTCAAAGATGCAAAATAACCCATAATGAAGGGGAACCCTGTGAATGTCAATAGAGTAGTAATATATTACAACTGGCTTTCTCTTTACAATTAGACCAAATTGTAAAAGTAATTCGTATACATAAAAATAATTCATCAGTGTATTGAATGTGGAAATGTTTTCACATATGCCAATTATCTTTGCAGGCATGAAAGAAGTTATACTGAAGAGAAACTTTCTGAATTTACTCAATATAATAAAGACTTTGCATATCAGAGTCATCCTCAAAGATATGAAAGAATTCATTCTGGAGAGAAATCCTATGAAGGTATCCAATATTTTGAAGCCTTTGCACATCACAGTAGTCTCCAAATACATAAAAGAACACATATTGTAGAAAAACCCTATGAATGTAACCAATGTGGTAAAGCCTTTGCATATCACAGTTATCTTCAAAGGCATGAAAGAAGTCATACAGGAGAGAAACCTTACAAATGTAATCAATGTGGTAAAGCCTTTGGACGCCACAGTCATCTTCAGAGGCATGAAAGAATTCATACAGGAGAAAAAAGCTATGAATGTAATCAATGTGGTAAAACATTTGTACATCACAGTCATCTTCAAATACATAAAAGAACACATATTGGAGAGAAACCCTTTGAATGTAACCAATGTGGTAAAGCCTTTGCACGAAACAGTCATCTCTTAATACATCAAAGAATACACACCGGAGAGAAACCCTATGAATGTAAGCAATGTGGTAAAGCCTTTGCATATCAAAGTGGTCTCCTATATCATAAAAGAAGATACACTGTAGAGAAACCATATGAGTGTAACCAATGTGGTAAAGCCTTTGCATGTCACAATAGTCTCCAAGTACATAAAAGAACACATACTGGAGAGAAACCCTATAAATGTAATCAATGTGGAAAAGCCTTTGGACGCTACAGTTCTCTTCAAAGGCATGAAAGAATTCATACAGGAGAGAAACCTTATGAATGCAATCAGTGTGGTAAAGCATTTGGACGTCACAGTTCTCTTCAAGGCATGAAAGAATTCATACAGGACAGAAACCTGATGAATGTAGTCCATGTTGTAAAGACTGTGGATGTTACAGTAGTCTCCAGATACATAAAAGACCACATACTGGAGAGAAATACTTTGAGTGTAACCAATGTGGTAAGGGCTTTCCACAAAACAGTAATTTCCAAATACATAAAACAATACCTACTGTAGAGAAACTCTATTAGTGTAACCAATGTGGTACAGCCTTGCATATCATGATCCATCTTTGAATACATAAAAGAACAGGTACTGCAGAGAATCCCTATGAATGTAATCAATGTGGTAAAGCCTTTGCATGTCAGTAATCTTCAAAAGCATGAAAGAAACCATATTGCAGAGAAAGCCTGTGAGTGTATTTAATATGGTGAAGCCTTTGCACATTTCTGTAGTCTTCATCATCATGAAAGAAATGCATACTGGAGAGAAACCCTATGAATGTATTTAATGTGCTGAAGCCTTTTCACATTTTATAAGTCTTCATCATTGTGAAATAATTCATACCAGAGAGAAACCTTATAAGTATACTTAATATGGTGAAGCCTTTGCATATTTCAATAGTCTTCATTATCATGAAAGTATTCATATTGGAGAGAAATTTTGTGAGTGTAAGCAATGTGGTAAAGCCTTTGTGTTATAGGGTCCTCTGAGATCCAACAAAACTCAAACTCAGGTAATGCAAATGACAAGAACTTATAAGCTGCTACTGATGTATCAGGGCCACAGAACACACTTGGATACTGAACTGTGACTGCTGCCCTTCTATCTCCCCACCCAGAGCAAGAATGTTATAGAGCTTTTAAGTTTGAAAACCAGAAATATCTGTGCCAAGTTACAGCTCCATTGGTTTTCACCAATCAGGATTTAGGGATAAGGGCTTTCCTTATCTAGTTGATCTATGTCAACTGATACAGTCTAATTATATATATTTATTCTTTTGTGGTTAGGAACAGGCATTATGTTTTGAGGAACAAGAGATGCATAACAGAAGCCATGGTTAGGGACAGTCAATAATGTTTTTATGAACAAAGATGAATAATGGAAGCTGGTCTGCTATTGGGAAGTCCCCATTTACCCAGTGACAGGGAACTTGAACTTAGGTATACCATTTGATTAAATGAAGGCTGATAACAAAAAATGCAGTACTTAGGACAAGTTTCCTCCTTTACTTGTTTCTAACAGTTTCATATCACAGGCATTTTTAAATACTTAAAAGAATAACCACATTGGAATGAAACTTCAAATTGTAATCAACATGATAAAGCCGTTTTACAACACAGTTATGTACATAAAAGACCACATACTGGAGAGAAATCCTATGAATATGCAATGTGGTAAATCCTTTGCATGTAGCAATAGTCTTAAAAAACAATCATGAGAAAAAGTTATACTGCAAAGGAAACCATAAATGTACTCAGGATGGTAACATTTTGCACTTGATGGTATCTTTATACAAGAGTAAACGTTTAGAGTATAATTCATCTTTAAAGCCTTTGCATACCGCAGTAGGACATTAAATGAGGACATTAAAGAACTGATAGTGAAAAGAATCTATGCCTAAAGGATTTGGAAAGATCTGTAGCTAACGCCCTTGCATCAGTGTCAGGTACAACATGGTTGTGAATATGGTTGCATGACACAGTTTCAGCTGTGGGAGCACCTTCAGTCGGAGTCATGCACCTCTGGCTTTCTCGTAGACAGATGGCATTGCTCTTTCTTGCATGCTTGTCTGTTACTGCGTTTTTCAAGCAGTCAATTCAGACATAATGCAACAAGGGATTCTATGGAGGCTGGCTGCCTTAATTGTTCTCTGGGACATTTTTGCCAACCCATGATGATTATGTTGTACCAAGAAATATTTGAAGCAGGAAATGTTTTTGAGAAACCTGAAGTTTTAATAGTTAAAAGAAATAAAGACCCCCAAGGAAAAGGAACACTGGGCCTGGGTCACTAAGGACAGGAATGACAATAGAAAATACAATGAACAAGATAGAGGAAGAAATCACTGGGTCTATTGGATAAATGAGCAATGGTGAGAGCCCTCTGAGAGGAGATCTCTAATAAGAGAAAGTTTGATTTAAAAATATTATTGGGGAAAATTGGAAAATATCTATATGTATCTATGTATCATCATTCTATGTATCTATCTATCATTATCTATCTATCTTCTATAAAATAATACAAAAGGGTGGGTAGAAATGTTTGGACCCCACAAGCAGGCCATCAATGGATTAGTGAACTGACCTTCCTGGAAAGATTGGAACATACTGATTTGACCCCCTGGCATCTCCTACCTAAGGACACTAGAGTACAAGTTCTAAGAGATAGAATTGGAGCTTGTGGGGGAGCCCTGCAGGAAGCTGTAAAAGAAATTAGTATCTCATATGGAAAATAATTTGAAAAACACTGTAGAAATAGATATTCAGAAGAGTTCAGTAAACTGGATGAAGAGGTTCTGTAAAGTTAGACAAGCTAAAAATGCTGACATTACCCTGACCTGTTTAGCACCTTTCTGTCCTCATGCTCATGCTCTAAGCACAAGTTTATGCCCAGATGACCTGTGATGTGGAGGTTTTGCTAAGAGTTAAAAGTTAATGTATAACTTGCTTTTGCAGACACTGAACTGTGACTTTATGTGTGCTTTGTGTTTTCTAGTGACAGTTACATGGAGTGTTTTGGGAAAAATAATGGGTTTGAAGAAAATAATGAAAAGGCTTTTGATTATGTATTGTGTAATAAGGAAGTGTGTAACCAATAAAAGACTGAGGTGAACTCAGAGACAGAACCTGAAAGCTGTCTCCGAGCACAGCTTCTGAACAACAGTGAGTTACCTGTCAGTTGCACCTGCATCTTTGCCTGAGACTCTTCATTTTGTACTGATCTAATCTATTTGGTCTTAAGACCCTCAAAACAACTGAGGCTGGTCCTGGACAATTTAGTTAAATAAGATTATGGTTCTGAGGGGAAAATATGACAAGGGTCAACAATCTGGTCAAACAGTATGACGTCCTCTTTATTTTGTTTGTACTTGCATACTCATATGGACAAAAACCCTATGAATATAAACAATAAGGCAATCCTTTCAGATTTCATTGTTCTCTTCAATTACATGAAATAAAACCAGGTATAAAACTTTATGGGTGTATATTAGTACCTTTCTGTTGCTGTGGTAAAACACAATGTCTAAGACACAATGAGTGTGGACAATACAGAGGGCCTGGGAGAGAGAGGGCCTTCTCTGGGAGATTTAGACATGGCTCTTTATGATGAAGGCCTCCCCCTGCAGTGATCCTTGATGAAGAGACAGTCCTGGCTTGTTCAAACTGCTTTTTTGGGTGGTGGATGTGAATATATAGCCCTTACTCAGGGTGAACCAGGGATTGAATACCTTTTGCAGGAAGGGATGCCCAGGAAGGGAAGCTCAGTGGCTGAATACTTGGGACCTATCTAGATACCTCATTAGCATGGAGAACTCCAGGTTCTATGTGACTGATTGCCATGGTCCTCTCAGTGGAGTGTCAGTGATTACTTGTTCCAGACCATTTAGAGGCAGGCAGAGAGTGGCCACACTCCTACCTTTCTCAATTCTGAGATTTACAGGGTTTGGGCTCACTCAACCTTACCAGTTCTTCTGTCTGATGGCATCGTCCACTTTCCCCACAGTGCCTGGATACAAAATTAACTCAAAGAAATCAGTAGTTCCTCCTTTATACAAATGATAAATGGGCTGAGAAAGAAGCTAGGGAAATAACACTCTTCACAATAGCCACAAACAATATAAAATATCTTGGAGTAACTTTAACCAAGGAAGTGAAAGACTTGTATGATAAAAACTTCAAGTTGCGTTAGGGTTATGGTTAGGTTAGGATTTGGATTAGGTTTTGGGTAAGGAGTTAGGGAAATTGGTATGGGGCACCTCTGGGACTCACTGGAGATCTGAGATTGGGGAGGCTAAGGAGAGTATATGCCAGTGACCCAAGCTGAGATTCCTACCAGCAGGGGATATAGAGACTGAAGGGGCCACCTCCTGTAGTGAGGTTGGACTGTCAAAGGAGGGAGGGTGTCATCAGCCCACCTACTAAACTTTCAACCCAAAATCTGCCATGCCTACAAGATGCACAGGGATAAAGATGGAGCAGAACTGAGAAGTAGAAAGAATCCTCCAACTCTAACCAAGAAACTTTCTTAAATTGATAATAATTTACATAGGGAAAATTAGTTCTCTCCAAAGGAGTCTCTGGGTTTACAAAACACTCAAGTTCATGCCCCCAATGCAAAATGAACTCTGGTATTTTTGAAGACTTGATCAGCTCTACTGGCGGCTAATCATCTGTTGACTATTCTTATACTCAGAATTATTTACTCCTTCTTCATAGCCTTTCTTTTCATGGTGTACACCAAAAACCTGCTAACACACCCCTAGAACACAAAATCAAGGATATCAGGCTCAACCTAGAATGAGTGTTTTAATTGACCATTAACTTGTCCCAAGCCTGTTTTTTTCTTGCTACTGCAGATACGTGCTTGTAAGGTGTGAATGCTCACTCTACTCCATTCTCTAAGTTATGAAGCTCTTGCCATTCTATGGGGAAGGAGCACATTCTATTCTTCACTCTACCTTCAAACTTTCTATCAACTACTCTAATTTCCCAAAATTATTTAAATCAATCTAACTTCCAAAATAACTACTTAAATCAAACCAGGAATTTCATAAGATGATTAATTCATGTAAATAACATCATCCCATGAAAGTTCATCTTCATTTTGATCTGTGGAAACTTGACCAACAGAATGGGCTATCACCCAGAAAGTAATGACATCAGTATAAGCACTGAGGATCTCTCAGTGTCCACTCACACAAAGCCAGATAAATAGGGAATATGGCAATGCAAGCATGACAAGGCACATCAATAGCAAGAAGTAATTCTGAAGCAAAGTTTCTGGGTCATTACTTCTCCAGGGTACACCCACTACAGGTACTCTAGTTGTTTGCCAAATCTTCAAAACACTCAAAGGTTAGCATTATGTCATTCAGGTAACAAAACCCTTTCCAGAGGATGGATAGGCAAGCCAATGCCTGGAACCATTATCTCCTAACAAATAGTGAGATTACAAAGGAGACCTAGTTGAAGTACTCAAAAAGTCTGTTTTATCTGTTCTAAGCAAGTAACAGGTGATCCCAGAAGTTCACAACTAAGAAGCCATTATAGTTGAATGAACATAAGTATGATCTAACACATCATGTAAAGGTTCCATCCATTTGTATCAGGATTAGGGTGGGGAAAGCAAGAGAGAAGGTCAGGAGAATGAAGGGAAATTTGCAGCTGGTAGAAGAGGGGGGTTTGTAGTCATCTCTAGGACCTGCCAGAAACCTGGAATGGGGAGGCTCCCAGCAGTCAATGCAGGTGAACTCAACTGAGATGCATAGCAGTGGGAATATGGAACCTGAAGAAGCCCCTCCTATAACCAGATAGGACCACCAGTGGAGAAATATAAGCACCCACCCACCTACAAAACTTTTGACTCAAAAATTCTTTTAGATGAGTCCCATCTAAAAGAAATGGCAGTGACAAAGATGGAGCAGAGACTGAAGGAATGGCCAAACAATAATCAGCTCAATCCATGGGCAAGCACCAATGCCTGATACTGAAAGCTCCAAAAACATTAGTAATAAAATATTTCAATTCCCCAGGAAGCATACTCAGCTTCTCAGAAGGAACCTCTGACAGTGGGCCTTTAGTCAATGATGCCCCTGAATTAGGGAAGATAATTCTGGAGATGAGTCAGCTCCTGGAACATCTAGCTAGAGGAGCTAACAGGGCTAGAACTGAGCTGGTTTCCAAAATTTTTCAATGTCTTACCAAGTAAAATGAAACTAACATAGCAGCCAATTAAAAAACAAAAACAAACAAACAAACAAACAAAAAACTTCTCTACTAATGTCACTACTTTTCCTTCTATCAATCATCAGAGACTTAGCCACCAACAAAGAGCATACATGGGCTGGATGGAGGTCCCAAGCACGTATGTAGCAGTAGAGGTCACATAACTCTTCTGGAAAATTCTCCTAGCCATGCATAAAAGGGGACCTGCAAGCCATTCAAGCCATTACCAGCCATTTTGATGCTGGTAATTTCTGCAGAATAAAGACTCTTTGCCTTTGCATACTATTTGAGTCTGGGGTATTCCTTCAGCAACTCTTGGACCCTAACAACACTATCAATGATTCGCTATTTTGCATTCAGACAAGAGTGTAGAATAATTGTCCTCTGACTCTACCCAGTAGCTGACTGAAACAGATGCAGAGACCCACAGCCAAACACCAAACGGAGCTAGGAGATTCTTATGGAAAAGTTGGGAGGATTGAGGTCTCTGAAGGGGATAGACACTCCACAGAAGGACCAGCAGAGTCAACTAAGGTGGACCCTTGGGCACTCTCAGAGGCTTAGCCATCAACCAAAGAGCATACATGGACTGGATTAAGGTCCCAGGCACATATGTAGCAGATGTACAGCTCAGTCTTCATGTGGGTCTCCCAACATCTGTAGTGTGTGTTGGGGGCAGGTAGGGGGAAGTGTCCATAAAGCTGATGCTTTATGTAGAATTTGTTCCTCTAACTGGGCTGCTTTGTCTGGCCTCGGTGGGAAAGGATGCACCTAACCATGCAGAAACTTGATGTGACCAGGTTGGGAGATACCCAGGGAGACTTCCACTCTCTCAGAGGAGGACAGGGGTGGTATGGGGAAGGAACTGGGAAAGTGGGCACTGACTGGGACATAAAATGAATAAATAAATAATTAAAAAAATTCCATTTAATCATTACTGACTTTGGCTGACACACAAAGAAGCCCAGAACCATTGAGCTCTTGGCATACCCATGGCAGAACCATGAGAAGTCACATCACAAATCTCACAAGGAATCCTAAGGAAACAAAAGCCCAACCCCTCATAGAAATCTTTTTGATGAAATACCAAAAAACAGGGTTTCAAGCATGTCTGAAAGGAACACATCTAAGACAATGTAATGGCAACTTATTTGATCAGGACTGAGAAATTGACCCAGCACCAGTGGAAATTAGACCACATTAGAGGGCAGTGTTGAACAATAACTCCTGAACATATTCACAAATTACCTGTCTCTAAGATTCCTATCTCCTGGAAGAGGAGTACCTTCCCATCTAAAACCTTTCCCACACCATAGACACATGTATCACCTCAGGAACAAATCTTGCAGAGAGACTGAGACCATCATGCATTCCAAGGATTATCAAAGTTCAAATGTGAACAAATCCAAAACATAAGTCCTGAGACCTCTCAGAACCTACATACAAACACGTTATTCTAGAATATGTGAATTGTATTTTTGCTGCTGGGAACCTCAGGGTAAAAGCCTAGGAATAGAAACCTCAGATGATAACAGCCTATTCTCCAGGGAAACAGACCCTCATTAGTGCCTATGGCCACATTACCAGGGAGTGCCTGAGACTGAACTTTGTCTCTCATAGGGTCCAGTAGCAGAAAGCATTAAGAGCTTCCCACTGGTATCTAAAGTCTTGGAGTGAAACTGCAATTTCAGTAACTGGCCAGCTCACACTAAAAGTAATGAAGAACTCAAAAATGAAGTTGAAAAATCCACTAATCCCTCATCGCCTCTATCAGAAGCTGAGAGTTCTAACCAATCAGATATGGGTATTAGATGCCACAGAGATGCCAGCAGTCATGGAAGTCACGGCACACCAATGGCTGTGTCACAGAGAAGAAACATCAATCATAAGCTCAGGAAAACTCACAAGAGAATCAGAGACAAATTTCTGGCATTCTGCCAGAAATACTGTTTCAGTGACATACAGAATTCTGGAGCTGAAAGAATACTGAGAACACACAAAACGTGAAGATGTAGTGGCTAAATACTTCATAATAAAGAAAAACAATCACACTTTAATTTCGATTCCAAGGGTATGTCTGATAATCAAGGTAGTATAAGAACCATCACATCTGGCTTTTTATACTTGTGCTAGAGAGCTGAACTTGGGGCCTCATGTTTGCTTGGAAGGTACTTTGGTCATTGATTCATATCCTTACCCATGTATTGAGGATTGGGCTCAAGTATACTGTTTTACTTTTGCTTCTGATTTTGCCATTATCCATCTTTGGGTTGGCATAATAATGGCTTCTTGGAGTGTCTATAGATACTATCCTTCCTTTCTTCTTCAAGGAGCATCCTGAGGAGCACGGGACACAGTTGTTCTTTAAAACTTGGGGAGAGTTCATTGTGATTACATCCAGTTTGAGGTCTCCTTTCTGAGGATACAAGTTTTGTTCTTCCTATTAAAAGTTTTCTGACTTCTGTTTGTCTGCTTAAGCATTTTCTACCATCTTGGTTCAGCTTCAGTAGGTCTGATGTGCCTAGAAATGTATTAAGATTTTTTTTTTTTTTTTTTTTTTTTGGTTTTTCGAGACAGGGTTTCTCTGTGTAGCCCTGGCTGTCCTGGAACTCACTCTGTAGACCAGGCTGGCCTCGAACTCAGAAATCCGCCTGTCTCTGCCTCCCAAGTGCTGGGATTAAAGGCGTGCGCCACCACCGCCCTTATTAAGATTTTTCTATTTGAGATGACTCTCAATTATAAAATCTTTACCCAAGGATCACCTGGATTCAAGTGACATGTGGGTAGATTTCCATTTTCTGCTGCCTTTGCTATTGCTAATGATCACTTCTGCCAACAGAGGAAAACTATGATAATGACAATGGAGTTCAAGGCTAATTCCTCTAAATAGACCCTTAACTCCCAGTTCAGGGCCCATTAACTTTCCATTTTATGACTAAGACCCTGGTGGCCATCAAAATACTGCGAAGAGGCAAACAGGCCCCTTGATTAGCTCTCAGATGAAGTTCCCAAAAGCATTGCATCATTCTCACATCACACAAGTACTTCAGGTCATGGAGACCAGGATAAAACCCATCTGGTTATGGAATATGTTGCAAAGGCAACTATGATGGCTATTCTTGGTTGTCAGTTTGACTACATCTGGAATGAGCTACAATCCAGAAATGGAGGGTAACCTGTGATCCAGATCTTGAGACTGGAACACACAAGCTTCTGACAAAGATCTTGACATGGAGATCTTGAGGCTTAGTGGCCATGAAAAGTTTAGGACCGGGCAAGGTAGTACACACCTTTAATTCCAGGAGAGAGAGAGAAAGAGAGAGAGAGAGAGAGAGAGAGAGAGAGAGAGAGAGAGAGAGAGAGAGAGAGAGAGAGAGAGAGAAGCAGATCTGAGTTCAAAGCCAGCCTGGGACAAAGTAAGGTCCAGATCCAGGCATGGTGGTACACACCTTTAATCTGGGCCACATCTTTTGCTGGAGGTCTACATAAGGACATTGGAAGAAGGAAGACTCACTCTTTTTTGCCTGTTTGCATTTACTTGCAGCACATCTCTTGGAACCTACTTTTTCAGGATTCCAGTTTATACAGAGGATCAGCTGAAACAACTAACCTCATGAGACTGATCAACTACTAGATTCTTGGACTTCCCATTCACAGCTGCCCCATTGTTGGGTTAGTTGGACTGCAGACTATAAGTCATCATAATAAATTCCCTTAATATGTAGAGACATTCCATAAATTCTGTGACTCTAGAGAACCCTGACCGATACAGTAACTCTGCTGACATATGTGTGTATCTGGAGGAAAAGAGGACCCATCCTCTCTTTAGGGAACTGACTTTGACTATTAAACTTTTGCATACCCACAATATTGTCCAATGAGTTACTAAGCATGAAAACATCTCAGTAGATTGGAATGGGCTCATTAAACTCAGTGATTTGAGTTTAAGGGAAAGAGAAAGGGAAAACCCTTTCTCTGGAGAAAGGGTTGAGAACTGTTATGGGACCACTGAATACTGTTCCCTCAAGGTGTTGTGGTGTACACATAGTATGAAGGGCTTTCCAATGACATCTGGAGCCTTGGATATGTCCTCTAACTTTTAGTGACTAGACATTTCCCATTCAGTGAGACAGAATTCAAAGACAGATTTTACTGTATGCCAAATTGCATGCAAGATTTCCTCTCTGCTGAGCTTAAAGATGTACTAAATAAATTACCAAAGATGGAATCCTATAGAATCTTGTAATTCTGGTACTTACAGTACATCCATGGCTGAGCCATGATGAAGACACATCAAGGATTTCCTCAGAAAAAAAATCCAAAGAGAACCCAGACCCTTGCACAACTTCTCAACAACCCATTGTCTCTAAGGACAGAAACCAGTGCCTCTCCACTTCACACTTTCACTTTCTCCACTCTTGCAAGGGCTTCAGGAGATGAGAGGAAAGGGCATAAGGGCAAAGTGTGCTTTCCACACATTGTTCCCTGAAGAAGAAATCTCAGATAAAAGCTCCCCACAGCATGGATATTATCCTACCTCAGGGACAGGAGCTCCATGTCTCCTATCACCACATCACCAAATAGAGCTTGAAGATCTACTTAATCAGTTAAGGACAAAAGACCATCCCCCCTCCCCCCTAAAAGGCGAACAATACTGGAAATCATAGCTCACCTATATCTGCACCAAGCTGAAAACATATAAACAATGTCTCAGAAGAATTCCTGAGGGAATCAGAATAAAACCTGTGGTGGAAGTACAAGTGTGGGAATTAGACTGAATATTGTGCCCATAGGTGGTCATAGCACACAGTCTGAAGGGTTTCCTTTTGATATCTGTGGTTTTAGAGTGTCTTTTGGTTTTTGTTGATTGAGACTTCACATTGAGAAAGACAGAAAATGAAAATAACAAACTTTATCCTTAAATAATTTTTATGATCTCCTGATCACCTCTCCTTAGAGCTTGAGAATCCACTTAATCAAATAGTAACAGCAGGTGCAACAAAGAGGCCAATAGTCATCATGTAAGGCACACCTGTAGAAGTGTCCCAATACAGGCTCATCAAAGGTTTCTTCAGAAGAAATCCAGAGGGACTCTATCAAAAGGTAGCATTAGAAATATTTTAATAGGGTAAGGAAATCAGGATATCAAAGTAATTTTAAACTAATAAAACTACAACCATGTAATAACAACCTATTTAATTCTCAAAAAGAAATCCTCTCTGCTAGTGAGAATTTGACCACAATAAAGGGCAGGATGGCACAATGGAACATTCCCAACCTCTCTACATTTCTCTGCTTCTAAGGAGGAGAACTAGTTCTCCTTCCCTTCCCATCTTCCTTTTTCACACTCTACCTTAGCTATTTGGACATGGGAGGAAAAGGTTGTGGGAGGCAAAAAGTCCTTCTACCCCAACTTTCCTGAAGAAATCAAATGACAGCTTTTATGCTGAAACTTTTACCTCAGATCATGTTTCAATAGAACTTAAAGGTATACTTAATCAGTTTCTGACAGTAGATTCCAGTGTGATGCCCACAGTCAATGAACTCATGTCTTATCTGTGGCTGAGCCATATTTAAGATACATCAACAATTTTGTCAGAGGAAATCCCGAAGAAAGACCCACAGGCTTTACCAGAAATATTTTTAAATGAATTACCAAATACAGCAAATACAGGATATCAAAAATGCTTTAAAGTAACAAATTTACAACCATGTAATGGCAACTACTTAATCATGAATAAGAAGTCAATCTGGCAGTGCAAATTTGACCACAGGAGAGTGCTGGTACAAGTCCTACAAAACCACCCAATCTTCCTCTTCCTCTAAGGGAGAGAACCAGTGCCAATATACTTCCCATCATGTCTTTCTAAAGAGGAGCTTCTGGTATAAAAACTTACCTCTAAATGGACGTATTCTTGTACTAAAGAACACAACCTGTAGAAAGACTGTTATTATCACACATTCCAAGGACTTTTTGTCAACAATCACATTTTCACAAACTTCAATAGGAGTAAATTCAAGATATCACTGATAGAACTCAGAACCTAGACACAAGCTCATCCTTCTAGGATGCATAAAGTGTCTTTTCCAGTGAGGATGCCTTTGGGAGAGCTCAAGCATCTAAGGCTCAGTAACCCACCCTGCAGGGAACCAGACTCTAGGAAGCACCTGTGGTGGGAGTGCCAGGGTGAGCCTTAGAGTTTCCCTGAGGGTTCAGTAGCATACAGCCTGAATGATTTCTCATTGACATGTGGAACCTTAGAGTGGTCCTCTCTGATTTATTGACGAGGAACTTCAAATTCAAAATGACAGAATATTCAAATATCAAATGACAGAATTTATACAAAGTCTTGTATCCCTGACACCTTTCTCTAGAGCTAATTTTTTTTAAATGTAGTCAATTGTGGGGCAAGTGTGTGGGGTTCAGGAAATCACCACTTAAGCCATATGTACACTATCTCAGTTAAACAAGAAGAGTATATTGAGCACACACCATAATACTGGATGTCCAGGTCCACAAGAAGGAAAACCTAATTGTGGCACTAGTCTGCTGTCAGAGTAGACTTTTTATTGGAAGAACCAGGTTCAAAAGTTTAAAGGGGAAGCAGGGGAGCAGTTGGCTTACTAAAAACAGTATTATCAGTTAACTGTTAAGCCAATTGGTCCTGAGTTAGGTAAGTAGGGTGGTACCTGGGTGGCGAACAGGGAAATTTCAGAAAATTCAGATAACAGAGCATTAGTATTATAGTCATTGCTTTTTGGCTTATTAGTAGCATTCTTCAGTGTCAACCACAAAAGCCACAGTGAGCTCAAGGTAGGTGCAGGAAAGGCTGCCCAGTGGTCAGCTCTGACATAACAGTTCATGTTGATCTTTGGTTTGGTGGATCCTACATAAAGCTTGTGGATTTTCTTAGGATTAGCAAAACTCATACAGGACATTCAGAACATTCATACAGAACAAAACAGGATATGTGGTCAGCATGCCTTGAGCCAAATCTCTTCTCTGTGTCCATGGCTGGCAGGCATGCTATAGCAGCAATATGAAATAGCTGCTATATATTAAGCAGGTATAAAACAAAATGGCTACAGCTATTTTGGTTGGGGGTCAGATCATAACATTCCCCCCTCTTTGAGTTGTTCCAATAAGTCAAATTATTGACTCAAAATTTTTCTCTCTGAGGCCAGTGGGGACAAACTTTTATATCAGCCTTTGTTGGCTTAAATATCTGAAATTTTGATCTTCCTTGAGTATTGCTGCTCTCATGTTGACAGACTTTGCTATGTTCATGCCTATTAGGAGGGGCACTAGTATTGAAGTTGCCCTGGCCATCCAGGTATTTGTGTAGAACTCCCAGGTACCCTCAGCCTCCTTTTCCAGAATACTCTGAGGCAATAGATGTACAAGTAAGCAAAAGTCAGAAGCTTCAATGAAGATAAAAGGACTAATACAGGGAGTTACTCCTGAGGCCCAAGCAAACCAAGAGCCTTTTGGAGGTACTAAATGGTAAGGGGAAATTCCTGCATTTAACATTACAGTGTTACAGGTACTGAGACACTGATATTTTATATGAGTCTGTGTATAAGCAGAAACCTTGTCCTTCCTAGGTCAGGGAGAGGGTTTAACATTGTGTTTGCAAGACCCTGCAGCTCAGGGTCCTTGCTTCTGTCCATCAACTAGAGTCTGGCTGGCAGTTCAGTTTCAACAGAGCTTGTACTAGGGCAGGAACAGTGGAGGCAAGGATAATGGTACCTACAGTAGGCTGTGGTGGTGAGGTAACGAAGCCAGGTCTAGCAGATGAGGGCTGATAGCCTTTGTCTGTGGCATGGGTGCCCCTTTCTGGTACTCTCAAACTAAAGATGTTTATTGTGTCATTTGTCTTTTCTATAAGTGGGGACAGGATTCTCTTTTTCCTCTTCCAGGTAACTGTAATGACCATTCCCATAAGGGGTATAATTGCTTGCAACAGGTGGCCCTGCCCAAAACATATTCTCTGTTTTCCTGTACTATCCCTTATATATTTATAGCAGTGTTTAAATCTTAATTTGAATAAGGTTGATTTTTTTTCTAGATTTTCAGAGTGGCCCTCAACCCTCCTTAACTGAATATAATTATCCTTATCAGTTACCCAGCAAGTTAATGTTTTGTAACTCCAAATAACAGGTATTAGTAATTAGGCTCCCATTTGTAGTTCTAATCAAAGTCCTTATGTGTTGTACTGTGTGCCTTAGAAGCTCATGGCAACACAAAAGAGAAAACTAGTCCTTAGAGTCATTTACAAATCTGATTTTTAATGGATCCTGTGAGTGTTTCCTGATGATCCATAGCTGGTCCAGGTTCTGATGCTTCCAGGGGACAAACTTCATATGAGAATGATGAATCCAGGATTGGGTTTCATCTAGTTTCATGGCCATCAGGATGATCAGGATCACAAAGAGGGAGTCACTTTTAGTGTGTGTGTCCAGGAGGTGGGGTGTGGGTTCCTTTTTGAGCTATCAAAGTGTAAAGTGGGTTAATGGATGTTGTATTTCTCTTCTGTATTTATTTCCTGCTTATATAAGGACAGCCAAGGAGCACAGGAAAGCTGAGATGCTAGTCAAACACTCAGCAATGGGGATTTATCAACAGCTGATCCAGATGAAAGGCAGAGAGCAATCACATTGGCTGGACTGATTAACATTAGCTTTCAGTAAGTTCAGAGTTCACAGCTCTACAGATGATTCTTGGATGGAGTCTGTCAGCCAGGTGAAAATGTACTGAAATAAATATAGACTAGGGACAGGAATTAAAATTATATAGTAGTTAAGGAAGGTAAGAAATCCCAATACAAAGGGAAAATATCCCATTTACAAGAACAGTTATACTTATCTGGAGTCCATTTGATCTGTGGTAGGCAGATCCAAGTCTTAGGTCTCTTGACTTCCTGAAGCTTATGTGAACTTTAGTTTACAAAAGGATGTACATTAGTTTTTACCATTATATTGAAATCCATATGTTAGAAAAAAATAAAGAGACTAGGAACAGATGTTTGTTATAAAACAAGAGTAGACTCATGCCTGTGAGATGTGGTAAAAGCTATAGGTTTGAAAGCAACAGAACATATTTTTTCAATCCAGAGGGCTAGATGGATATACAGATTGAACAGAGATGGTTTTAGGATGATGAGAAGAATCTTTATGTTTATATTCAGAATACAACCAAAGAGAAATTAAAATATGGAGCTTCTGCCTGAGTTGTAAATTGCCAGTGTTACATTAGCTTATCAATCTCCATTGATCAATGTTAAAGTTTGGAATTAGAAATAACAATAGCATATGGGGGGGAATATGAACCATTTACTGTATTTATACCTTAAATCATTCTTTTTTCCCTTTTTTATTGGATATTTTATTTATTTACATTTCAGATGTCATCCCCTTTCCCCATTTCCCCTACCTAGAACTCCCATCCACCCCCTCCTCTGTTTTGCTTTTATTCCATTTTAATTACATGCAAGTATTCAGGTCAGTTCTAGGTTAAGGGACTAGCAATATAATAGATACAAATAGTCAAGGAACAAGCAAAAACAATAAACACAAATAGTCAAAGAACAAGCATGGCAATAAACAAAATTTCATGAACACTCCTGTGATCACTGTTTCTAAGGGCTTATTAGGATGATCAAAATATGTGAGCCAACTTCCCTGTCCTAGCCCAAAGTAATTTTCATGTCTGAGGCCTACTTCCTTGTTCTAGCCTAAAATTTAGATTCCTGCCTGAAATTAATTCTTTGTTCTAGCCTAATGTCATATTCCTGCCAAGCAGCCCATTTCCTTGCTTTGGCCCATGTCAAATTCTTGCCAAGTAGCCCCAAAGGCTCTCCACTTCTCCCCATTTTTTATTTCATTAACAAGACTGAGCCTGTCTCAGGTTGTTCTGACAAGAATGCCTTCCTTACTCATCATGGAATATGTATTATCAAAAGCAATGCATTTCTGTCTTAGTTTGGTAAGGCTCTGTGCAGAATGTTACCCATCCTTGGCTTGCCAGCTTGTTAATTTAATAACTCTGTCTGGGGGTCTATTTTCAGGTTCAAGCTGTGTACTTAGGCTGCCAACATGTTGATGTTGTTAAAGACAAGCTTTAACACGATGGGCAAGAATAAAATATTCTCATGACAAAAAGGGCTAGTATGATCAAGCTATATATGCCATTCTTTAAGGTTGACCAAAATAGAAATACTGACCTCAGGCTATGGGTAATTTTATCAGAAGTATCTACTGCATGAACTCTCAGCTGAGGAGCATTCTTGAAATTCATAAGCTCACTATGTAAAGTTAAAACATCCAGAGAGGTGTTAGAATTATGCTAAATACACTGCAAGTGTCTTTAAACTTTTTCCTAACTATAATGACTACCATTGTAAATTTTAGAACTAACATGAATCCAATGGTATTTGGCATGACACTTGAGATGGCTCTTTACTCTTAAATTCTGAACCTCTTCCAATAATTTGAGTAGGATAAAGAACATCAATCCATTGTTCCAAATGCCTATCTAAATCCTGTTGTATATTCAACACATTAGTTGCATTTTTTGTTAAATGATTAACAAAAATAGTTGTCTATAACATCTTGTGTCAAAGCAATTGCAGAAGCAGTGGTGCTAGCAATTAATGTAATTAGAGCTGTTATATGAGCAATAATCAAGCTTGACTCATTTCTTCCAGTACTTGCAAGCTATTTTTAGAATACCAGGTTCTGTGATACTCAGGGCAATAAAACAAAAGCTGCTTGATAGACCTCCATAGCTCACATGCCAGATTTCAAAACACTAACACAATTAGAAGATGTACAATCAATGCAACTTACATTAAATACTGTAGAAGAAACAAAAGTAATTTTAACTTGACAATTAAAAGAACCTTAACACATGTGCTAACACTTGTTTGACATCCAGATCCTGCTCCAACTTTATCTCTTGCTTACAGAAAATCATAGAGAACTGCAGCTAATTACCATATATGTCTCTGAAAATGTCCAGAACCAGCCTTCCAAATGTAGACTGTTATTTCCAATATTGGATTGATTTCTAGACCAGTCCATGATTGAGTCCGAATAACTGGTCACATTTAAGAACAATACTTAAGGCAAGGCAGCTTGTCCCATCAGGGGTATAGATAAGCAATGGTGGGTCGGAAACATATGTCCAATACAACTTTCTAGTCATCATTGTCAGGGCACTCATCGAGCTCAGAGATCAGCATCATTCTTTGTCCTGGCACAGCATGTCTTACCCCTTGCTCTGGCAGCCACCATGCTCTTTCAGCATTCTGCAGAAAAAACACAAACATGCCCTCTTCCCCATATTTAATAGTTGATTGGGATCATGCCTTATTCTAGTATGTGGATCCTTCTCTTTCACCTATGCATAAGTATGCCTAGTTGTAGAGTGCCATAGACACTCAGCAGAAAGTTCCTTGGAATCTAAATTTAAAAAAAAATTAAAATAAAAAATAAAAAGAACATGATTTAAATAAATTTGAGGTGTACATGGATATATCTCCCCTTTTTTATTTTAGAAGATAGTGTTTTAAAGTTCTATGGGTCCCTTCCTCAGTCTCTTGTCCTTGGCAATTATAAGGAATCCCAGTAATATGGGTAATGTTAAATTGCTGCCAAAAAAAACTCTCAAATGTTTGACTGTGATAGCCAGTTCCATTATTTGTATTTTGTTTGTTTATTTGTTTTTTTTCTTTTTTTTTTATTATTGGATACTTTATTTATCTACATTTCAGATGTTACTTCCCTCTCTTTCCCCATTCCCTCCCCCCAGAAACCCCTTAACCTATCCTCCCTCCTCCTATTTTATGAGGGTGTGCCTCTACCCACTCCCACCTCCCCCCCTTGAATTCCCCCTCACTGAGGCATCCAGCAGCCTTCAAGGGACCAAGACCCTCCTCTCCCACTGATGCCCAACAAGTCCATCCTCCTCTAAATATACAGTTGAAGACATGGTCCCTCCATGTATGTTCCCAGCTAGCTGTTTAGATGCTGGGAGCTCTGGTTGGTTGGTATTGTTGCTCTCCCCATGGGGCCCCAAGCCCCTTCAACTTCTTCAGTCTTCTCTCTATCTCCTCATGGGGACTCTGTGATCAGTTTGATGGTTAGCTGTGTGCATCTGCCTCTGTATATGTCAGGCTCTGGCAGGCCTCTCAAGAGACAGGTATATCAGGCTCCTGTCAGCATGCATGCCTGGATATCCACAACAGTGTTTGCATATGGTGATTGCACCTGGGATGGATCCCTGGGTGGGGTGGTCTCTGGACTGTCCCTCCTCCAGTTTCTGCCCTACACATGTCTTGTATTTGCTCTGTGAGTATTTTGTTAGTCCTCCTAAAAGGACCTAAGTGCTCACACTTTGGTCTTTCTTTTTCTTGGGCTTCATGTATCTCTATAACTTTATATGACTTAAAACATCTTAGGACCTCCAATGATTAAACATGCATTTACCAACTTTGTGTCTTCTTAGTTATCTTTTTCAAATTGTACCTTACAAACACAAAATAGGAGACTAAATAAAGATTAATCTTGAAATTGACTGTATCAGTATTTAGCATGACTTTAAATATATTTCTGAATGTTATAAAGGATTTGATCATGTTCATGTATACCAAATGTATGTCAGAACACCTCCCTCACCCTCAGAGCTTAAAGTTCCACTATATCAATTAACTGAAGATGGAATTCTACAGATTACTGTAATTCTAAATTATGGTGCACTGATGGCTGAGCCCTGATGAAGACACAAGGATTTCTGCAGAAGAAATCCAATGGGAACCCAGATCGCAATCAAGCAGTAAAAAAGTTTTTAATGGGTTTACTAAATACAAGAAGTCAGAGATGCCTTAAAGCATCCAAAATATGACCCTGTAATGGCAAAGAATTAAGTATGAAGAAGTATTCACCTGGCAGTGCAAATGTGACCACAATAACAGTAGAGTTGTACAGTGACCCCAACACAAACTCCCAACCTCCTACTGCCTCTGAAGAGGGCATCCGAGTGCCCATCCCCTTCACACCTTCACAACTTCACTCTTGCTGAGCAACCTGGGGGTGAGAAGATAGGGCTTTGGAACAGTGTTTCTTTTAATCATTATTCCCTAAAGAAGAACTTCCTAGACAAAAGATAACTCCAGCATGGATATTATTCTCACACCAGGTACAGGAGCAACAGAGAGCAGCATCAGTTTCATGGATTCACTCTTGTTAAGAAGGTTTTCATCTTCATTAACTTCAAATATGAAAAATAACCAAAACCCAAAACAAACAAAGAAAAAAACAAGATGTGACCACTGATAGCTCTCAGAATCTGGACACAAGCACATCCACATATTTGTATCATATTCTTTTCCATCAAAGAATCTCAGAGTAAAAGCACAAACATTAAAGCCTCAAAAGTTAGTGGCCCATTCTCCAAGGAAACAGATTCTCTGAAACAACCCAGGATTACAACCAGGTTTTGTATAGATGGACTATTATGTCGCACAGGTGCTGAATAGCATATACTATGAAGCACTTCTTGCTGACATCTGGAGCCTTGGAACCCAAGGAGTTTCCTCTATAGAAACTTGGCACCCCCTTTCAAAGAGACAGAATTAAAAATCCAAATAATAGATTCCATCCTGAAATTTTACCCTGTATTATCTATACCCAGAGCTTGAAAATCTATTTGATCAATTAATGACAGTATATGTGGAAAATAGGCCCAAAATACTGGAAGTCATGGTAACACCTACCTGTAGCTGCATCAAGCTGAAGACATGAAAGATATTCTCAGAAGAAATTTGGAGGAGACCAGACAACAATCTGGAATTATATTTTTAATGGGGTACTGTCCCGGCCCAAGCTGCTGCTCCAGTCTGCGGTCAGGATCTAGCAAGAGAGAGAGAGTAGGGATGGAGGGGCAAGAGATGTGAAGAGTGGAGACAAGACAAAGAGTCTGTTCAAGTCCCATTTATTGAAAGGAAATCCAGGGTATATATAAGCATAAGCAGGGGAATGCAGCTGAAGACACTTTACCATGTGCGCCTTGCAGCTGGGGGCATTAAACAACAAAACAAGATATAGGAGAAAACCAAGATGTTTATCAGAGTGTGCTCAGCTGTTGTGGGCTGTTGAAAACCAGTCTCTTGTCAGGGTATATGGCTTGAGATGGCTGCAAAGATAATTGTTTTCTGCTAGGAGTCGGCTCCCAACAGTTTCCATCCACTTAGTTTGAGTGAGCAGTTCACACCTGAGTTGGAATGACAAAATTCAAGGCTCTAATGTCAGATTTTTGTCCTGAAATATGTAAACAGGAACATTTCTCCCCAAAGCTTACAGATATACTTAAACCAGTACTATTAACAGTGAAAACCAAGAAGAGTCTGCAATTCTAGATGCTTGTGCCCTGATATGCCCTCATCAAAGATTTCATTAGTCAAAGTTGAAAGGGAACCAGAAGATTGAAATAATGCCTTGTATCTTTATCAAACCTCCATGGATTAAAGCTGAACTCCAATAACAACACACTCAAAGAAATTGAACAACTCTACTCAATGATCTCTGGTCAGGGAAAAAATAAAGAAATTAAAGACTTTCTAGAATTCAGTGAACATGAAGGCACAACACACCCAAATCCATGGGATATAATGAATGCAGTTCTAAAGGGAATGTTCATAATCCTAAGTGCCTTCATAAAGACAATAGAAAGTTCTTGTATCAGCAATTTAAAAGTACACCTGAAAGATATAGGAGGAAGAGGTGAGGAGGAGGAGGAAGAGGAGGAGGAAGAGCAGGAGGATGAGGAGAAAGGGAAAAAAGGAGGAGGAGAGGAGGAGGAGGAGGAGGAGGAGGAGGAGGAGGAGGAGGAGGAGAGAGGAAGCAAGCAAGCACACCAAAGAGGAATACAAGGCAGAAAATAATCAAAATCAAGGCTGAAATCAATCCATTAGAAACAAAGAAAACAATACAAAGAATCAATGAAACCAGGAGCTGGTTCTTTGAGAAAATCAACAAGATAGACAAACCCTTAGCTAAACTAACCAAGAGACAGTATCCAAATCAACGAAATCAGTAATGAAAAGTGAGATATAAAAACTGACACTGAGAAAATTCAAAAAATCATTAGGCCTTATTTCGAAAGTCTATATTCCACAAAATTGGAAATTTTTTTAAAAAAATGGATGATTTTCTAGACAGATATCACTTACCAAAGTTAAATCAAGATCAGGCAAACTATTTAAACAACCTTAAATACTTAAAGATATAGAAGCAGTCATTAAAAGTCTCCCACCACCACCACCAACAGCAATAACAACAAAGCCCAGGGACAGATGGTTTTATTGCAGAATTCTAACAGACTTTCTTTTTGATTGTTTGGTTGCTTGGTTGGGTTTTTTTTTTTTTTTTGTTTGTTTGTTTATTGGATATTTTATTTATTTACATTTCAGATGCCTTCGCCTTTCCCCATTTCCCCGCCCTAGGAACTCCATATTCCATCCCCTCTCCTCCTTTTTGCTTTTATACCATTTTAATTACATGCAAGTATTAAGGTCAGTTCTAGGTTGAGGAACTAGCAATACAATAGATGCAAATAGTCAAGGAACAAGCACCACAATAATCACAAATAGTCAAAGAACAAACAAGGCAATAAACAAAATTCTGTGAATACTCATGTGATCACTCTAACAGACTTTCAAAGAAACACTAATTCCAGTACACCCTAAACTATTCCACAAAATAGAAAAAGAAAGAAGGCTGCTAAACTCATTCTATGAGGCCACAGTCTCCTTAATACCTAAAGCACCCAAAGATTCAACAAAGAAAGAGAATTTGAGACAGATTTCTCTTATGAACATTGATGCAAAAATACTCAATAAAATATTTGCAAACAGAGTCCAAGTACACAAGAAATCATCCATCAAGATCAAGGTGGCTTCATCCCAGAGATGCAGGGATGGTTCAATATACAAAACCCATAATCTACGATATAAACAAACTGAAAGAAAAATCTATATCATCATCTCATATCATATCTTTTTTAGATGCTAAAAAGCTTTGACAAAATTCATCACCCCTTCAGGTTAAATGTCTTAGAGGGATCAGGGTACAGGTCCATATCTAAATATGATAAGGCAATATACAACAGGTAAGTAACCAATATCAAATTAAATGAAGAGAAATGTAAAGCAGTCCCATTAAGGTCAGAGACAAGAGAAGGCTACATACTCTCTCTGTATCTATTCAACATAGTACTTGAATTTCTTGCTGGAGAAATAAAACAACAAAGGAGATCAAGGGTATACAATTTGGAAAGCAAGAGGTAAACGTATCACTATATGCAAATGATGTGATAGTATACATAACTGACGACCAAAATTCTACTGGAGAACACCTTCATCAAAGTGGCTGAATACAAAATCAACTAAGAAAAAAATCCGTAGCTCACTTTTATACAAATGATAAACAGGCTGAGAAAGAAGTTAGGGGGAACAATATCCTTTGCAATAGCCATGAAGAATATAAAATATCATGGTGTAATTCTAACCAAGCAAGTGAAAGATCTGTATGACAAAAACTTTAAGTCCTTGAAGAAAGAAATTGAAGATATCAGAAGATGGAATAATCTCCCATGCTTTTGGACAGGAAGGATTAACACAGTGAAAATGGACATTTTACCGAAAGCAATCTACAGATATAATGCAATTCCAATCAATATACAAACACAATTTTTTTTACAGGCTTTGAAACAGCAATTCTCAACCTCATATGGAAAACAAAACAAAACAAAACAGCAGCAACAACAACAAACCCAATGTAATAGCCAAAGCAATCCTGACCAATAAAAGAACTTCGGGAGGAATCACCATCCCCGACCTCAAACTGTAATACAGAGCAATAGTGATAAAAATTGTATGGTATTAGTACAGAAACAGACACATTGACCAATGGAATTGAATCAATGATGAGAAATAAATCCACAGACCTATGGACAGTTGATATTTGATAAAGAAGCCAAAACCATACAATAAGAAGAAATATCTTCAACAAATACTGCTAGTCTAACTGGATGTCTGCGTTTAAAAGAATGAAATAAATTCACATGTATCACTCTGCACAAAACTCAAGTCCAATGGATCACAGACCTCAACAAAACCAGATGCATTAAAACTCATAGAAGAGAATGTGGGAAACAGCCTTGAGCACATTGGAACAAGAGACGAATTCCTGAACAGAACACCAATGGCTCAGGCTCTAAGATCCACAATTGATAAATGGGACCTCCTGAAACTGAAAAGCTTCTGTAGGCAAAGGACACTGTAAATTGGACACAATGGCAGGCAACAGATTAGGAAAGGATCTTCACTAACAGTACTGCTGACAGAGGGATAACATCCAAAATTTACAAAGAGCTCTAGAAGTTAGAAAACATGAACCCATATAATCCAATTTAAAAATGGGGTACAGAGCTAAACAGAGAATTCTCATCAGATGACTGTATAATAGGTGACACATATTTAAGAAATGTTTGTTCTTAATTATCAGGAAAATTCACATCAAAACATCTCTGAGGTTACATCATATATTCATTATAATGGCTAAGATCAAAATCTCAAGAGATGAAAAGGATGTGGAGAAAGGGGAACACTTCTTTTTTTTTTTTTTTTTTACATTAAATAATTTTTTATTGGATATTTTATTTACAGTTCAGATGTTATTCCATTACACCATTCCCCCCTACCCGCCCAGGAACCCCCATCCCATCACCCCTCCTCCTGTTCTCTGCACATGTGCCACTACCTACCCCCGACTCCCACTCCCACCCTAGAATTCCCCCCACACAGCGTCCAGCCTTCATGGGACCAAGTATCTCCTCTCCCACCTATGCCCGACAGGGCCATTCTCCCTTACACATACAGCTGGAGCCATGGATCCCTCCCTAAGTTCTCACAGGCCGGTGGTTTAGACCCTGGGAGCTCTGGTTGGTTGGTATCCTTGCTCTCCTCATAGGGCTGCAAACCCTTTCAGCTCCTACAGTCTTCACTCTAACTCCTCCATTGGGAATCCCTTGATCAGTTCAAGGGTTAACTGTGAGCATCTGCCTCTGAATATGTCAAACTCTTGCAGACCTCTAAGGACACAGCTATATCAGGTTCCTGTCAGCATGCACTTCCTGACATCCACATCAGCCTCTACCTTTGGTGACTGCACATGGGATGGATACCCAGGTGGAATGGTCTCCAGACAGCCCCTCCTTCAGTTTATGTCCCTCACTTTGTCCCCATATTTGCTCCCTTGAGTATTTTGTTACTCCTTCTAAGAAGGACTGAAGCACCCCCACCTGGTCTTCCTTCTTCATGAGCTTATGTGGTCTATAAGTTGACTCTTGGGTATTTCAAGCCTCTGGGTTAATATCCAATAATCAGTGAGTGAATACCATGTGTGTTCTTTTGTGATTGTGTTACCTCACTCAGGATGATGTTTTTAGTTCCATCCATTTACCTAAGAATTTCTCAAATTCATTGTTTTTAATAGCTGAGTAATACTCCATTGTGTAAATGTACCATATTTTTTGTATCCATTCCTCTGTTGAAGGACATCTGGGTTCTTTCCAGCTTCTGGCTATTATAAATAAGGCTGCTATGAACATAGTGGAGCATATGTCCTTGCTATATGTTGGAGCATCTTCTGTGGTATAGCTGGATCTCCAGGTAAAACTATTTCCAATTTTCTGAGGAAACACCAGACTGATTTCCAAAGTGGTTGCACCATCTTTATCCACTTGGACTTGAGTTTGTACAAGGATATAAGAATGGATTGTTTGCATTCTTCGACATGTTGTCCTCTAGTTGAACCAGCACCATTTGTTGAAAATGCTGTCCTTTTTCCGCTGGACAGTTTTAGCTCCTTTGTCAAAGATCAAGTGACCATAGTTGTGTAGATTCATTTCTGGGTCTTCAATTCTATTCCATTGATCTTCCCACCTGTCTCAGTACCAATACCATGCAGTTTTTATCACTATTGCTGTATAGTACAGCTTGAGGTCAGGGATGGTGATTCCTCCAGTTCTTTTATTGTTGAGAATAGTTTTTGCTATCCTGAGTTTTTTGTTATTCCAAATGAATTTGAGAATTTCTTTTTCTAACTCTGTGAAGAATTGGTTTAAGAGTTTAATGGGGATTGCACTGAATCTGTAGATTGCTTTTGGCAAGATGGCTATTTTTACTGTATTAATCCTGCCAATCCATGAGCATGGGAGATCTTCTGAGATCTTCTTTGATTTCTTTCTTCAGAGACTTGAAGTTCTTATCATACAGATCTTTCACTTGCTTGGTTAGATTCACACCAAGGTATTTTATATTATTCGTTACTATTGTGAAGGGTGTCATTTCCCTAATTTCTTTCTCAGCCTGTTTATCTTTCACATAGAGGAAGGCTACTGATTTGTTTGAGTTGATTTTATAACCATCCACTTTACTGAAGTTGTTTATCATGTTTAGGAGCTCTCTGGTGGAAGTTTTGGGGTCACTTAAGTATACTATCATATCATCTGCAAATAGTGATATTTTGACTTCTTCCTTTCCTATTTGTATCCCTTTGACTTCTTTTTGCTGTCTAATTGCTCTGGCTAGGACTCCAGTACTATATTGAATAGGTAGGGAGAGAGTGGGCAGCCTTGTCTAGTCCCTGATCTTAGTGGGAATGCTTCAAGTTTCTCTCCATTTAGTTTGATGTTGGTTACTGGTTTGCTGTATATTGCCTTTACTTTGTTTAGGTATGGGCCTTGAATTCCTGATCTTTCCAAGACTTTTACCATGAAGGGATGTTGAATTTTATCAAATGCTTTCTCAGCATCTAGTGAGATGATCATGTGGTTTTATTCTTTGAGTTTGTTTATATAGTGGATTACATTGATGGATTTCTGAATATTGAGCCATCCCTGCATTCTTGGGATAAAGCCTACTTGATCATAATGGATGATTGTTTTGATGTGTTCTTGGATTCAGTTTGCTAGAATTTTATTGAGTATTTTTGCATCGATATTCATAAGGGAGATTGGTTTGAGGTTCCCTTTTTCTGTTGGGTCTTTGTGAGGCTTGGGTATGAGTGTGATTGTAGCTTCATAGAATGAATTGGGTAGTGTTCCGTCTGTTTCTATTTTGTGGAATATTTTGAAGAGAATTGGTATTAGATCTTCCTTGAAGACCTGATAGAATTCTCCACTAAAACTATCTAGTCCTGGCTTTTTTGTGGGGGAGACTTTTAATGACTGCTGCTATTTCCTTAGGGGTTATGGGACTGTTTAGATGGTTAGATGTTAATTTCAATGTGTCTTTATTTAGTTTCTGTTTCCATGATCTGTCCATTGCTGAGAGTGGGGTGTTGAAATCCCCCACTATTATTGTGTGAGGTGTAATGTATGTTTTGACCTTTAGTAAAGTTTCTTTTATGTATGTGGGTACCCTTTCATTTGGAGCATAGATGTTCAGAATTGAGAGTTCATCTTGGCAGATTTTCCTTTGATGAGTATGAAGTGTCCTTCCTTATCTTTTTTGATTACTTTTGGTTGAAAGTCAATTTTATTTGATATTAAAATGGCTACTCCAGCTTGTCTCTTGGGACCATTTGCTTGGAAAATTGTTTTCCATCCTTTTACTCTGAGGTAGTATCTGTCTTTGTCACTGAGGTGGTTTCTGTATGTAGCAAATTTCTGGGTCCTGTTTGTGTATCTAGTCTGATAGTCTGCATCTTTTTATTGGAGAATTGATCCATTGATGTTAAAATATTTAAGGAAAAATGATTGTGCTTCCTGTTATTTTTGTTATTAGAGGTAGAATTATGTTTGTGTAGCTATCTTCTTTTGGAGTTGTTGGAAGATTTCTTGCTTGCTTTTTCTAGGTTGTAGTTTCCTTCCTTGTATTGGTGTTTTCCATCAATTATCCTTTGAAGTGCTGGGTTTGTGGGAAGATATTGTGCATGTTTGGTTTTGTCATGGAATATCTTGGTTTCTCCATCTATAGTGATTGAGAGTTTTGCTGGGTATAGTAGTCTGGACTGGCATTTGTGTTTTTTAGGGTCTGTATGATGTCAGTCCAGGATCTTCTGGCTTTTATAGTCTCTGGTGAGAAGTCTGGTGTAATTCTGATAGGTCTGCCTTTATATGTTACTTGACCTTTTTCCCTTACTGCTTTTAGTATTTTTTCTTTGTTTTGTACATTTGATGTTTTGATTATTATGTGACAAGAAGTATTTCCTTTCTCGTCTAGTCTATTTGGTGTTCTGTAGGCTTCTTGTATGTTTATGGGCATCTCGTTCTTTAGGTTAGGGAAGTTTTCCTCTATAATTTTGTTGAAGATATTTACTGGTCCTTTAAGTTGGGAATCTTCACTTTCATCTATACCTATTATCCTTAGGTTTGGTCTTCTCATTGTGTCCTGGATTTCCTGGATGTTTTGTGTTAGGAGCTTTTTGCATTTTACATTTTCTTTGACAGTTGTGTCAATGTTTTCCATGGTATCTTCTGCACCTGAGATTCTCTCTTCTGTCTCTTGTATTCTGTTGGTGATGCTTGCATCTATGACTCCTGATCTCTTTTCTAGGTTTTTCTATCTGGAGGGTAGTCTCCCTTTGAGATTTCTTTATTGTTTCTATTTCCATTTTTAGATCCTAGATGGTTTTGTTTAATTCCTTCATTGTGTTTTCTTGCAGTTCTTTAAGGACTTCTACCTGTTTATCTGTGTTCTCCTGTACTTCTTTAAGAGAGTTACTTATGTCCTTCTTAAAATCTTCTATCATCATCATGAGAAGTGATTTTAAATCTGAATCCCGCTTTTCTGGTGTCATGGGGTGTCCAGGGCTTGGTATGGTGGGAGAACTGGGTTCTCATGATGCCAAATAACTTTGGTTTCTGTTGTTTATGTTCTTGCACTTGCCTTTTGCCATCTGGTTAACTCTAGTGTTACCTCCACTCACTGTGTCTGCTGGAGTCTGTCTTTCCAGTTATCTTGCTTGTGTCAGAACTCCTCAGAGTCCAGATGTCTCTGTCATCTTGTGATCCTAAGCTCCTCGGTGGAAGAACTCCTGGGACTCAGGCCACCTCTGGGATCCTGAAATCCTGCTGCTCTGAGTGCAGTGGTTCCTCTAGGAAGGCTCAGAATGAGGTGTCTCCAGAACAGCAGACCAGCTAGGTGTCTGCCCCAGCCAAAAGGACCAGGTGAGGGGCGGAAGGGAAGTGGTATTCCAGAGGGGCAATGTAGGAAGCATTCTCCCGCCATTAAAAGATGGCACTTGGCATGTAGCCAGCAAGCATGAGTAGGGACTGCTAAAGAGAAAAACAACTCCATATTTGGAAGGCTTGCACTTTGAGGTGTGGCTACCCGATCAGCCCATCTCGCATCATATGGAACAGCAATGAACAGTGATAGTGTGGTAGCTGCTGATAGGATTAAGGCAATGCATATAAGGGGCTGCTGGGGTAGTAAGAGGAGTAGGAAAGAGAGGAAGGAGGAAAGAAAGAAGGAGCAAGCTTGCTGTACAAGGGAGCCTGAATCAACTGCTTGAAGAAGAACACGGTTGCCGTTGCCTTATTCCGCTGGTCGGATGAGGGTAGCGACAGGGTAAAGTTTGGGTTATTGATGGGTCCTGAGCATCCCTGGCTCCCAGTTGTAACTCTGGGGTGTAGGGAGTGGGAGGGTGTTCTTACCCGCTGCTCTGAGGGCAGTGGCTCCTCTAGAATGGCTCAGAATACAGTATCTCACAGGAGCAGACCAGCTAGGTGTCTGTCCTAGCCAAACGGGACCAGGCAGGGGTGGGGGTTCAGAAGGGAAGTGGTATTCTGGAGGGGTGAGGTTTGGCTGGCTGATGGGTCCTGAGCACCCCTGGCTCCCAGTTGTAACTCTGGGGCATAGGGCGTGGGAGGGTGTTCTTACCCACTCTTTGAGTGCAATGGCTCCTCTGGGATGGCTCAGGAGCAGACCAGCTATGTGTCTGCCCCAGCCAAAAGGACCAGGCAGGAGGCGGAAGGGTGGAACACTTCTTTATTTCTGATAGCAGTGCAAACTTGAACAACCACTTTGGAAATCAATTTTGTGGTTTCTCAGAAAACCAGGAATTGTTCTAACTCAAGACCCAGCTATTCCACTCCTGGGCATGTACCCAAAATATTCTCCAATATCCCACAAAGGAACTTGCTCAACTCTGTTCATAGCAGCTTTACTCTCAATAACCAGAAACTGGAAACAGCCTGGATGTCCCTCAACTGAAGAATGGATAAAGAAAATGTGGTAAATCTACACAATGGTATACTACTCATCTGTTAAAAAAAAAAAAAAGACAGTGATTTTTTTCAGGGAAATAAACAGAACTTGAGAATATGAACCTGAGTGAGGTAACCCAGTCTCAAAAGGACATACATCTTATGTACTCACTTATAAGTGAATATTAGCTATAAAATACAGGTAGTGTGGTATACTCCACTGATCCAAATAAGGTAAACTGGAATGAAAGCCCAAAGGAGGAAGCTTGAATCTCACTTATAAAATAGTCATAAGAGGCAGATGGAGAGAAGGAATTTGGAGAAGTGGGAATGTGGAGAGAAATGCAGGGGTTCAGATCAAGTGTGGGGAAGGACAGGAGAGATGGCTAGATGACCATGAATATGAATGGTAATCTGCAACTCACAGGGGTGAGGAGGCAGGGGGCATTATTATCAGGAAGAGACAGAGACCTGGGATAGGGTGGCACCTAAGAATCAATGGGGGTGACCTTAGCTGTGACTCACTAACTTCACTGGGGATATGGAATCTGAAGAAGCCACCTCCTGTAGCCAGATAGGAATCTCAGTGGAACTATAGAGACACCACCTGCCCACAAAACTTTCCATCTAAAATTTATCCTGTCTACAGCTAATGCAGGTATGGGGGTGGGAGCAGAGACTGAGGGCATGGCAATCAATAACTGGCCCGATTTGAGATTCATGGGCAAACACCAATCCCTAACACTATTAATGATACTCTGTTATGCTTTCAGACAGGAGCATGTTGTCCTCTGAGAGACTTGACCCAGCAGCTGACTTAGACAGATACAAACACTCAAAGCTGTATAGTGGTTGGAGCTTGGGAACTCTTTTGGAAGACTAGGAGGAAGGATTGCAGATCCCAAAGGGAATAAATAAGAACTCCACAAGAAGACCAAAGGCCTAACCTGGACCCATGGTCCTCTCAGAGTCTGAACCACAATTCAAAGAACATCCACAGGCTGAATCTTTGTCTTCCCACATATAGATAGCAGATGTGTAGCTTGGTTTTCATGTGAGTTCTGAACAACTGTAGCAAGGGGCTATCCCAAAAGCTGTTGTTTATATGTGGGATATGTTCTGCTAACTGGGCTGCCTTGTATGGCTTCAGTGGGAGAGGATGTGCCTAGCTTCCCTGAGACTTGAAGTGCCAGGGTTGGAGATACCTAGGGAGACCCACCTGCTCAGAGGAGAAGGTGATCTGGGGATAGGGTAAGGATTGTGGGAGGAAGTAACCAGGAGGGAAGCAGTAGGCCAGATGTAAAATTAAAGTCTTCAGTAGCCTCACATCTGATAGAGGGATAATATCCAAAATATATAAAGAACTCAAGAAATTAACCACCAAGAAATCAAACAACCCAATCAAAAAATGAGGTATAGAACTAAACAGAGAATTCATAACAGAGGAATCTTGAATGGCTGAGAAGTACTTAAAGCAATGTTCAAAGAACTTAGTCATCAGGGAAATGCAAATAAAAATGACCCTGAGATTCTACCTTACACCAATCAGATTGGTTCAAAACTCAGGTGAAGCACATGTTGGTGAGGATGTGGAGAAAGAGGAACACTCCTCCATTGCTGGTGGGATTGCAAACTAGTACAACCACTCTGGAAAACAATCTGGAGGTTCCTCAGAAAATTGGAAATAGATCTACCTGAAGACTCAGATATACTACTCTTGGGCATATACCCAAAAGATGTCCCACCATGCCACAAGGACACGTATTCCACGATGTTCTTAACAGCCTTATTTGTGATAGCCAGAAGCTGGAAACAACCCAGATGTTCCACAACAGAAGAATGGATACAGAAAATTTGGTTCATTTACACAATGGAATCCTATTCAACTATTAAAAAAGAAGACATCATGAGTTTTGCAAGCAAATGGATGGAACTAGAAAATACCATCCTGAGTAAGGTAACTCAGACTCAAAAGGATATGTTATGCATGCTATGTACTCACTAATAAGTGGATATTAGCAAAAAAAAAAAAAAGTACAGAATTCCCAGGATACAATCCACAGAACTCAAGAAGGCTAACAAGCTGAAGGGCCCAAGTGAGGATGCCTCAATCCCACTTGGGCAGGAGAAGAAAGCAATCACAGGAAGTGGGGGAGGAAGGGACCTGGGTCAGAAAGGTGACAGGGAGGGGAAGAGGGGAACAAGATCAGGTAGGTATTCAGGGGTGAGAGACAGTACTGAAGCCCTGAGGGCCAACAGAAAGAATGAAAACAGGCAACCTCGGTAGGTAGGAGCTGGGGCAGTGGGCTCTAGAAGGTACCAGAGACCTGGGAGGTGAGATACTTTCAGTACTCAAACACGAAATACCCTACAGTGGGGAGAGGGAACTTGTAGAGTCCACCTCCAGTAGAAAGACAGGGCATCAAGTAGAGGGAAGGGGTTGCCATCCCACAGTTAAAAACTCTGACTCAGAGTTGTTCTTGTCTGAAAGAACTGTAGGAACAAAAATGGAAAAGAGCCTGAAGAAAAGGAGGTCTAGTGGCAGGCTCAAATTGTGACCAAGCTCAGGGGGAGGCCACAAGACTTGACACTATTACTGGTGCTATGGTTATTACAAACAGGAGCCTATCATGACTTCCCCCTGAAAGGCCCAACAAGCAGCTGAAAGAGTCAGATGCAGATATTTACACCTAACCAGTGGACAGAACTATTGATCCCTGTGGTTGAATTAGGGAAAATATGGAGGAAGCTGAGGAAGAGGGTGACCCTAGAGGAAGACCAGCAGTCTCAGCTAACCTGAACCCCCCGGAATCTCTCAGACACTGAGCCACCAACCAGGCAGCATACACAAGCTGATATGAGACCCACACACATATATAGCAGAGGACTGCCAGGTCTGGACTCAGTCAGAGAAGATGCACCTAACCCTGGAGAGACTTGGGGCCCCAGGGTATGGGGAGGTCTGGTGTGGTGTGGGGACATCCTCTTGGACAGGTGGCGGGGGAGGTGTGTGATGTGGAACAGTTAGTTGGAGGGTGGACTGGGGGGGGATAAAGTGTGGACTATAAAAAAAGATTAAAGATTAAAGAATAAAAACAAAAACAAAAAACAAAAAAACAATCATCAGGCAAACTAAAAAAAAAAAAAAAAAAAAAGAAGGAACACATATTATTTAAATGACTAATTAATAGCATGACTAGTTGAGTTCTTTATTTTGTATTTTGGCCGTTACAGAGTCTGCCCTGGTTTTTGAAAACTTTAAGTTACCTTTTTGTGAAAACAGAGTGCCAATAACTTTCCCATGGTTTCTTCCAAATATATATGATGCAGATGTGCAGCTTATTCTTCATGTAGGTCCCCAAACAACTTGAGTGGAGGCTGTCCTTAAAGCTGTTGCCTGTCTGTGGATCCAGTTCCCCTAACAAGAGGCCCTTGTTTGGCCTCTGTGGATATGGATGCGCCAAGACCAGCAGAGACTTGATGTGCCAGGTTGGAGAGATCTGAGGGGGGATGTGGGCTCTACCTTCTCAGAATAGAAGGGGAGGGGAAAATATGTTGAGGGACTGTATAAGTGGGGTTTCTATGGGGGACAGCAATAAGAATGAAATTGAATAAATAATGAATAAATAACAACCAAAGAACAAGGGTTTTTACACACAATCAGACTGACACAACATAACCTCTCAGAGACTTTAGTGGTATGAACAGGTCAGGGCCACACGGGTTCCTAGAGCTGAGAGAAGTGGACACAAACCTCTATCCATAACTCAAAACCTATCTCCAATGGATAATAATTTACATAAGGAAAAAATTAGTTCTCTCCTAATGAGCCTCAGTGGGTTTACAAAACACACTTAATGGCAGATCCTATGCCCAATTCTAGACAATCAATGCAAAATGAAATCAGTGGTACTTTGGGATTGCTGTTTGCTTGCTTAACAAAGCTTGGGTTCAGGATTTTTTGTTTGTTTTTGTTTTTGTTTTTGTTTTAACTAATGGGACTTTTGCTTACATACTCTTTTTGATTTTGTGTTTGGGTGAGTGGGTTGGTTTTCGATACAAATGGGTGTGTCTCTGTATCTGTATGTTTTTCTTAGACTTATTTTATTAGTTATTTTATTTATTTACATTTCAGATTTTATCCCCTTTACCCATTTGCCCCCCTCCCAGGTACCCCCTATCCTATCTCCCCTCCTCCTGCTTCTATGAGGATGTGCCTCCTCCACCTACTTACTCACATCTCCCCGCTCTCAAATTCCCTGACACTGGGGCATCCAGCCTTCACAGGACCAAGGATCTCTTCTCCTACCTATGCCCAACAAGGACATTCTCCCTTACATATAGAGCTGGAGCCATGGGTCCCTCCCTGTGTGCTCCCAGGCTGGTGATTTAGACAGTGGGGGCTCTGGTTGGTTGGTATTGTTGGTCTCCCCATGGGGCCTCAAACCCCTTCAGCTCCTTCAGTCTTCTAACTCCTCCATTGAGAACTCTTTGATCAGTTCAATAATTAGCTGTGAGCATCCACCTCTCTGTATGTCAGGCTCTGTCTTAGAATTTTTCTTTAGCTCATTTTTGTCCATTTGATTTGTCCTATTGTGATGTTTTAATTTTATCTTAAGTTTTTAATAATCATGTTATTTATTTTTTAGAAGGCTGCTTGTTTTCTAGTGATATAGAGATAGGGTATAGATTTGATGAGTAGGAATGTTGGGAGGATGTGGGAAGAGTTGCAGGATGTATAATCAGAATATAATGTATAAAACAATCTATTTTTAAATTGCATATTCATAATAATTTGGTCCCAACACTGTACTTTATCTAGGTTTACAAATTCACTCTTGGCCAGTATCTCAAATATATGAAGAATGATTTTCAAGGCCAAAGGACATGGATTTTTAGAAAGGACATTATTCTAGGATTCAAGGTGAGATATTCAGGAAAGGAAGCAAGCAAAACTGTCTGCCTGGGCAATTGCAAAGATGTGATGCACTGTTTTCAGTGGACTTACTCTAAGGTCTATTAGGGCTTTACTGAGGTGAGTCATGGCAGGTATGTTGGTCAGCACATCTGTCCCACTCAGGATTTGTTCGAGTTCAAGTAGAGCAATATTTCGCTGATCACTTCATATGAAGATGCAGTAAAGCCTGTCAGATCAATCAAGAGTACGACCAACTATGTGCTGCCTACAAGAAACACACAATCTTCTAGGTGTCTGGTCTAGAGTTTCAGTCTCAATATCACTAAAATAGGGTCAGCAGTATACTTGTGTGATGCCTTCATACTTGTTTATATTTGCTTGTCATAGAATGGCACCAGGAGCAGCCTGAATATGATTGGACATGTGTTTTTAACAATTTTAATATCTATAATAAATTTGTGTTTTGTGGTAGTAAGTACTAGAATGGGCCTAACAGTAGAATGTGCATTATATGTTGAGGACATAAGCTTTCCAATTACCGTTTATATATTTGGGCTGATCTAGAAGTATGTTTTAAGTATCTCATTTCTGAGGCTGGCAGAAATTCTTAGTTGAGAAAGATGCTTGGCACTCAGTCTGGTGACAGAAATTTGATCTTTTGAAACCATGTAAAGGAGGAAGGAAAAACAAAATCCATAAATTTATCCTCTGATATCAAGCATGTGTCATGGACCATGTGCACCCTTGAATGTAATTTCCAACCAACCACACAGTATGCACAAAAACACTACACAAAGATGTACACACACCACACACACACACACACACACACACACACAAGACACAAAGAGAGAAAGAGAGAGAAATAAAATCATCTCTTCTGTTGATGACTTCACAGATAAAGGTCTCTGCCTCTAATCTAGATGACCTCAGTCCACACTGACACTCACAACCTGTCTTTTCACCTATACACACAAAACCCATACTGGATATGACTCAGCACACACAAATAATGTGATTGTAAATTATAAATATGTAAGTAAATGAGTAACAGATATGTTCTATTGCCAAAAGGAAAGAAAACAAAATGAAATGAAGAAGCTTATTGAGTGACACAGGCCAGTCTGTTCACTGGTCAGCAGTAGAGGCTTTTACCTGTCATCAGGTGGCATGAACTCTCCATTGGTGGATCTCTGCAAACTAATTTCCTTGTGAAAATAGACACTTTCTGCCTCTGCTCTCTGTGTAAATTTGGACAAGGTATGGAGATATGGCTCAGGGGTTAAGAACATTAGCATTCTTGCAGAAGACCTGGGGTCAATACCTGCGCACACACACACACACACACACACACACACACACACAACCCCACAGATCACAACCATCTATAATGTCAGTTCCAATGGATACATTGCCCTATTATACCCTTGCAAGCCCAAGTAGTCAATGTAGTACACTAGTGAACATGCAAACAACACATACACATGAAACAAAAATAACCTTTTCTAAAAGAACCATAGAGTTCATTCTGTGCAGTTACTGTCTTCTGCTGAGCTCAGTAGGGTGGTCCCTGTCTACATTGCTTTGACCAGAATCTCAACTTCATATAAATTCTGGAAATACTGGAGATTTCTTCAGTTCCCTTTTCTTGTGTGATGGTCTTAGAAAATGACCTTCTGTTTTCTAAAGTCCTATGCCTAGGGTATTTTATTCATTGTTTTCTTTTTTGTGATTAAAGCAGGGTGCCCCTTCATAGAAAAAATTGACATGGAACTGGATATAAAATTCAGACTGGCCCTAAGATCATTGACAAGCTTTTTCTTCTCTCTCAGTGACACAGATATAGGCCAGGTTAGAGCTGACTAAAAGTAGATAAAGGTAGGTTTGTTAGGAAGCAGCTCTCCAGTGGGTTCAGAGTTCTCACAGATGAAGGACAGTGAAGTCACATTTCAAGGCTAAAGCAAGGTGGGGGGAGGTTATGGGTATTGATGTGGTGGTTATTTGTAAGGTAGAAGCTGGGATTATGTCCAAATGTGGTCACCCATGTGTGAGAACTCTGGGTGTATTACTAGACACTCAAGAGAGGAGGAGTGATGGATGATATGCTGATCCAGAGTTTTCTGCAACTGCGCAGGAAGTTTTCTCTGTAGGGACCGGACTGGGGAAGGAGTGCAAATATGGTTTTATAGTTTGTGCAGGGAATGAATTGGTGTCCTCCTGCCTTCTTGTTCTAAGTACTGGCATTACAGATGTGGGACACCAGGCTCAGTCCTTTAAAATGTGGTATATTTTGTGCTGTGCTTTTCTACAGGATGGAACTGGAATGGAGTTTCAGACTTTTGTGTGAGACTTATCTTTTGGAGACACAACACAAATGACTATTCATCCCAGATAGGGAGCACGGGACAGAACAAAGTACAGTTAGCTACAAATTCCATCGTGGTGAACAATTAGTTTTATTGTGGTTACTTACAGAATTATGGGGGAAAGGTTACTTATAGAAATAGAATATTAAAGACAGAGGTATCATGAAAGCCACCAACCCACAGGTGACATCTCACAAAAGCTGGGAAGTAGCAGCACACTCCACAGCCCAAAGACACCACCACAAGTTGGAGAGTGTTCTTTGAGGCAGCTCAGTTGGTTGGAGCATGTACTTTGAAGGGACTCAGTTGATCTGTACCTCTTCTGGTCAGTTCAGCTACTTTCTGCATCTGCAAAACAGCTGGTCTTGTCTGAGAGTCTGTACAGTTTGCTTTGTCTGAAAGTCTTCTTTGAAGCCTTGCCTCACTGAAGAAACTCTGAGCAGCCATTACTGTTTATTCTTGGGAGAGGTGCTTAAGTGAATCTGGTCAGTTTCAGGGACTTTCTGAAGCTACTTTGAGTTGTTTGTCTTCTGGCTAAGGAGCTTCCCTGTTATGTGTAATGGTTCAAACTCCCAGGAAACTGCTACAGAACATTCTAGCACTACCCTTCAGCTCTTACATTCTTTCCGCCATCTCTTCCGCAATGGTCCCTGAGCCTTGGAAGGGGCAATATATATATCCACTATGGCTAAGAATTAGGACACTGTAACACTGCAACAGTCCCTTGATGGCAAGAGCTTCACTGGTGGTTGAGATGATGCTGACAACTTCGGCAATCTATGACATTAAAAACACATTTGTTTAGAAGGCAATATGACAGGAATATCTAATCCAGCTAGTAAAAGAATAGCAGCTGTTCCATATTGTGACCTATGACTACCATGTCCACAGGCTTTTGTCCAGATTTACAGTATCAGATATGAACCCCCTCTTATGGAGTGGGCCTTAATTTCAATCAGAAGGCATTTGGACTTACTCATGTTAACTTAGCTATTACAGAATGAGAGGAAACTCCTGTCTGGCTTGTCACTAATTTAACTAGTAGGGCTCATAGATAACCAGGAATGTTGGTGACAGATCTCTATCCAAAACCTTCATGGCACCCTCTGGCACTATGATTGCCTACCATTAGAGTGGGAGTTTCCAGTTCAGTTCCAGCTTCATTTCACTATGTCATATAGTCAAAGCATTGTCTTCAGCAAACAGAATCTTACTGTTTAGTTCTGCCATACAACCAGCATCAGTAGCAATAGAATCTATGGTTTGTGGGCCCTCAACAGTTTCCATGGCCAACAACTCTCAGGTGGATAGCCCATTCCTGGCACTGGGTTTTCATTTAGTTACCACATCCCTTCTTGGAAAATCATTTTTCATACAAGTCATGTTCTTTTTCAATTTTTTTCTTGTCAACTAACTCGGCCCCAGTAGGACTGTAAGGTAGAAATAATCACCGTTGTACCTGTTGTCACTTCAAAGGCTTGCCAAATCTGAAAAACACTCAAAGGTTAACCTTGTATCATTCATGTAACAAAATGTTTTCCAGAGGATGGGTAGGACAAAGCAACCTCCTGAACCACCATCCCCTATCAAATAGTGGAATTACAAGAGACCTTGTTGAAGCACTCAAACTGTCTGTTTCATCTGTTCTAAGCAAGTGACAGGTGATCCCTGAAGTTCACAACTAAGAAGATACTAAAGTTGAACATAAGCAAGATCTAATACAGCATGGAACCGTTCTATCCACTTGTATCAATTCCTCCATATATCAAGGTGGGTATAAAACACACATAGACACTGCTAACTTAATTAGCACCCTGTAATGCTTAGCCATTCTCTCTGAGCTCTTATGCTTCTATATCCTGGAGCTCTTCTGTGGAGCCTCCTACATTTGTCCATCTATGACCAACTCAGTAGGTCTGACTTTATGTGATTAGACCTACTCAGGGCCAGAGGGACACCTGGCCATGCTCTTGCCTGTTGTACCTGTTAGCTTCATTATGTGTGGAGAGTGCTTGGTTAGGACTGTAGCTGTCTCTATAGCTTTAGATTCCCCTATTCAACAAACTTCACTATTTGAGAGTTTATAGCTGGGCAAACCATCATCATGCCTATCATGAACTTTTCCAAGAAGGAAATACAGCTTGCTTAGTCTTGGGGAATATTTGCCTCTGACTTGATCATCTTCACCTGAATTATTCTATCACGGATGCATTCCAGAGCCTTTTAGCACAACATTTGGTATTTCAGCAATGGTGCTTTATTTTTGGGGAAGGGGGACTCCTGCTTGATACAAGTCAAGCTACCTTTATTTGAATAACCCAGACAAACCTCTTCCTCTGCTTTTCATATTCTTAGCTCCTCTAGGGTGCCCTCTCACTTTCCACACAGTTTCCTTGCTCATCTAAATCATTCAGATCAGATGATATAAAGTCCTACCCCACCAAACTATACAGCAAAATTGTTCAAGTTCTGTACTAGCCTGTATCTGTCCACTGGATCATGCATTACTTTTACAAAAAGAAAAATACAATCCTGTGGAGACAGTTTTATCTGTCCTTGTGATTTGGGAGTCAAACATACTGTGTCTTTTGATTTCCCACTAAAGCTTCTGTCCCTGTCTTTTGGACTTCCATCCCCTGATGTTTATGGGGACATGGAATGGAGTTAACCATGTGTTCCTAATGAATTTGACATGGCAATCCATTAAAGAGTGTTTTCCCTCAGACTGTCTCAGGTTATGGCTTTTTTTTGTTTTTTTTTTTTTTGTTTTTGTGTTTTGCCTTAAGGAAGAGTGGAAAGTTACATTACTCAGTTTCCCTCCTTCTCCAGCACTCAGACTGATTCCATTTGATTCCTGTTTTTCCCATCCCATGAGCTAGGTTGCACCAGGCTATTTATTCCTTGTTTAAAAGCCCTCCCTGATTCCAGCATTTCAAGTGCTAAGTATTTTCTGATGACCCTAAGTACTTGTAAGGGACCGATGGGTTTTTATTGTTTGTTTTTTTGTTTTTTTGTTTGTTTTTTGTTTTTTGAGACAGGGTTTCTCTGTGTAGCCCGGGCTGTCCTGGAACTCACTCTGTAGACCAGGCTGGCCTCGAACTCAGAAATCCTCCTGCCTCTGCCTCCCAAGTGCTGGGATTAAAGGCATGCGTCACTACCGCCCGGCTGTAAGGGACCAATGTTAAGGCCCCTAGTGCATGTTGGATTACAGACTTTCCTTCTTTTTTCCACTAAAGCTTGGACTTGAAGGGCATCTTTCATTGCTCTTACTCCCACTTTCATGTCTGCTCTTTGACCCAATTTGCTGGCAAAAACAGAAGCTTGGATGGAGGACGCTAATCACATCTCTCTTTTCTTGTTTCAATAGTTTCTTAATAAGATGATCTCTGCTTTGCTGTCATCTGTCTCAGATGCACTTTTAAGTACACAGAACAGAAACCAGGCAACTTCTGCTGCTGCCTGACAACAATCTCTGTACTTTTGCCCTTAATCTCATAGCTGAAAAATTTCCCCTGAAACTCATTATTTTTTGAACATCTCCATAATAGCATGGACATACATCTCACCTCAGGAACACAACTTACAGAGAAAGTGAAATAATCATGGTTTCATTCTATGATTCTCTCAAGGATTCATTATCAACAAGTGCATCTTCTCAAACTTCAAATATGTACAAATCCAAGATGTGAGCTGTAGAAACTCTCAGATCCTAGACACAAGCATATTCTGCTAGGTAGAATCAATTGTATCTGGAAGCAAAGAACTTCAGAATGAGAGACCAGTTATAGAAGCCTTAGAAAGCATCAGCCCATCCTCCATGGAGACAGACCCTCATGATCACATCTGATGGCTGTGTCAAGGTGTTTTTTGCACTGATTCCCTTCCAATAGAGATGTCCAGTAGCACACAACATAAAGTTCTTTCTACTGACATTCTGAGGCTTATAGTCATCCTGTATTTTTTTTTTAACTGTATAACTTCTACTCAAAGTCACAAAGAACCCCAAAAATTGAATGACAATTTTTGTTCAAAATTTTATTTCTCCCAATCATGTCTGGAAAAAATTTAACTAATCAGTTAGGGATATTAAAACCCACAAAGAGGCCCATAATCATATAAGGCATAAGAAATGTGAATGTGCCATAATAAAACAAAACAAACACCCAAAGAAAGTACAGAATGCTGAAGATAAAAGGATCTTGAGAACACACACAAATATGACCATGTAATAAATGAATATTTGATAATGAAGAAGAAACCATGATTCAATTTTGACCATGAAAATAAGTCTTTTTATATTAGTGTTGGCAAGTTGAATTTGGGGCTTTATGCTTACCTAGATGGTACTTTGCTCACTATTTCATATCCCCAGGCATGTATTGAACATTGGACTTTCCCATCTATTTTATCAAGAAAATTCTATTATAACTTTGTTCCTTAGTATGTCTTTATCCATATTTGAATTTAGCATCATGCTAGCTTCTTGGAGTGTATGTGGATGTCATCCTTCCCTCCCTACTTCAAGGAGCAGCTGGAGGATCACAGGTCACCCGCGTTCTTTAAGCCTAGGGGGAAATTCATGGTGATTGCATCTGGCCATGGGTTTCCTTTCTGAGGATGCAGGTTCTGGTTTTCTTATTAGAGGTATTCTGGGTTTTCTTTATCTGCTTAAGTGTTTTCTGTTAGCTTGTTTCAATTTCAGAAGGTCCAGTGTACCTAGAAATTTATTAAGATTTTCCATCTTAGAGGACCCTCAACTATATAATCATTGTCCAAGGATCTCCTGGATTCAACTGACATTTGATGCAACATCATCATTTCTTATAATGTGATTGAAATTAGAGTCCTCCTGAGTTGATTGTCACCTGAGTTAACAGTGACTTGTTTTATGCTATGAATAAAGATACATGTTGCACTGAATTTTTGATTTTTACTTCCCTTTCTTCATTTTCTTCTCAGATCTTTATTCCTTCTTACCATCCATTGTGTTTGTCTTTGATTTTGTACTTGTTTCCCTATGCTTATCAAGTGTATTGTGACTGGTTCTGAGAGGTCAAATCTTTTAAATTCAGACTCCATTTTACAGAACCTGACCTATGTTTGAATTCAGGTAAACTAATAGGCCAGTACCTAGCATTAGTTTCCAAGTTAAGAGCTGCCTCCCTCCTCCCCTCTGACAAAACCTGAGCATAGTTCCAGTTTCTAGGTGAACCCCAGTAAGATCAGCATGTCCAGCTTATTCCTCCTACAAATATGAACTCCCGGGTTAAAAGCCTGCCCCCTGCCTAATGAACACCAATGCAGAGGGAACTCAAAATTAAGTTTATGATATGACTCCCAGCAACAGTCAATTATGCTAAATGCCAAGGTAGCTTGCATACTAACTCCAACCCCTAATACCCAGTTGGGAGCCCAGTCCTAGCAGAAACTGGCTATCATCTTTGCAGCCATCTCGGGCCATATACCCAGACAAGAAACTTGTTTTTCAGTAGCCCACAACAGCTGAGCACACTCTGATAAATATCTTGTTTTTCTCACATATCTTGTTTTGTTGTTTAGTGCCCCAACTGCAAGGCACACTTGCTAAAGTGTCTTCAGCTGGTGGTAATTATTATATGAATTTGATAGTGTCCAATGGTAAACATAGAGCTTTCCATAAAACGTGCCCACCTCTGGAACTCCACCAACTTTATCCCAGAGACTAGACTCTATTCAACAGACACTGCCAGGGGTCACTAGAGCCTCAATAAAAGGGTCCTTGTGCTACAGAGTTACAGTGTGGATGCACTGCACATTCCTTTGCAGTTGAAGAACACTCTGATCAACAGAAGATGAATTTACTCTCAGAACTCCCTCCTATATTCCACTTATGGGTCCCTACCCATGTTCCAGGGACACCACAAAGACATAGCTCTGTTACTAACTCATTTCATAAAGCTTCAGGAAGTCCCCTGATTGGGTTTCTCAGTCATAAGAGAAGGGGAAGGGGGTGGTGAGACTCCAACTCTTTTAAATTCACAATCCATTTTAGAGAACCTTACCTAAGTTTGAACTCAGGTAAACTCCCAACAAAGCCTGAGTCTACCTCCAGTCTCTAGGCTAACCCCCAACAAGAGCTGCATCTCTAGGTTACACCCCCGACAAGACCAGTGTCTCCAGGTTATTTCCCCAACAAATCAGCACCCGCAGGTTACAAGCCCGCCCCCTTCCTAATGACCACAAATGCAGAGGAAAGCAGAAATTAAGTTTATGTTATGACTCCCAGCACCAGCCAATTCTGTTAAAGGCCAAGGTAGCTCTCCAATTAGACGTTTGCACACTCACCCCTGCTTATGGCTTACTATAAAGCATTACCCCAATAGATATTCGGGGTTCCTGTCTCTACTCAAAATCTTCCTGAGTGTCAGTGGAGAGCTGAGGGGCCAGAGTTAAGGCCAATAGTATAAAGCCCCTGCTGTGAGTGCACCAGATCAGCTTTTGTCTATTTTATTTGGGGTGTGTGTGTGTTTATCCACTAACACTTTCCTGGCACTATAGTTCTTCTATCTCTGATGATTAATATTAGAATTTATAAATATAACCATTCCTAGAACTGGTTTATTCCAGAAAGATATCAATTATCTACATCTTTCTTTCATGATGTAACCGATCACTTCTACCAACAGAAAGAAGCAACTTGTAAAAATCTCAAAGGAGCTCAAGGCCAGTTCCTTTGAAGAAAACATCTCGCAAAACATTCTGTCATGGGCACCCTTGTTTCAGGGATCTTTGGCATTCCAACTTTGGACTGAGACCTTGGTGGCCAAATACTGAGAGGAGGCAAGTGTACAGGCTGCATGGTTAGCTCTGATATTGAGCTCCTGAAATCATTGTATCATTCTCACATCAAAGAATTGCTACAGATCATCAAAACCAGTATGAAATCCTACCTGGTTATGGAACATGAAGCAAAGTTAACCCCACTGAAACATCTCTAAGTGTGGGTATCTGGATGAGGAAGGGGAGGCTGCCCATACTCTATTTAGAGAACTGCCTATGACTATATAACCTCCACATATCCACATATCCATATTTCCAAGTGAGTTATTAAGCATGAAAACTTCTCAGTAGCTTAAAAGGGGCTCGTTAAATTTACTGACTCAGGTGTGAAGAAAAGACTCAACTCTGGGCAAAAGTTGAAGGGTTTCTTTGGAATGTCTGAATACTGTGCTTTTGGGGTGTTCAAGAGCACAGGGGCTTCCCTCTAACAACCCAGGCTTTATTTTGATCCTCCACCTTTTAGATACTGGACACTTCTCCTTCATACAGGCAGAAAATTCAAAGATCAAAAGCCAGATTTTAACGGAAGCAACTTATATGCCAGATCACCTCTACAAAAAACTTAAAACCTACTGTATGAGTAACTGAATGCAGAATCATATAAAGTCATATAATCCTATTACAACACACCTATGGCTTAGATGTGATGAAGACACAACAAGGATTTCCTTAGAAGAAATCCAAAGGGAACCTTGATCTAAACCAATCATTAGAATTTTTTTTTACTGGGTTACTGAACCCAGGAAGCCAGAAATGTTTTAAAGCAACAAAAATATGACCCTGTAATGACAAGCAATTAATTAAAAATAGAAGCTCACCTGGCAGTGCAAATGTGACTACAAGAAAGGGCAGAGTTGTACAAGGACTCACACACTACCTCTCATCTTCCCATTGCCTTTGAATGGGAATAGTGTCTTTCCCTTCAAACTTTTTCTTAACCTCTCTACCAAAGCTGCCTTGAGATGAGAGGGAGGCTTGAGGAAACAGTGTGCCTTCGATTTTTTCTTCCTTTAAAAAGAACATATAAGGCAAAATCTCTCCACAGCATGGATATTATCCTCACTCGAGGAATGGGAGCTCCTGAGAGACAAGAAACAGCAGCACCAGCTCCAGAAATTCACTGATATTGAACACGTTTGCACAGTGTTCATCTTCACAAACATCAAGAATGAAAAAGCCCAAGATGTGACCACTTATAGCTCAGAACCTAGTCACAAGCACATCCCCCTTTGTAGGAGGATTGCTTCCTTTTCCAGGGAAGTAGCCAAGAGTAAGAGCACAAGCATAAAAGTCTCCAAAGTTAGCAGCCCATCCTCCAAGAAACACAACTCTGGAACACATCCAGGTTGAGAATCAGGGTTTGTATTAGACCGAACATTGTGTTCTAGAAATGCTGTGTAGCACACATGTAGCAGCACTTCCAACTGATATTTGGAACCTTTGAGTGGTCCTCTATAATAACTGGGTACCTCCCATTCAGAGTGACAGAGAATTCAAAGAATAAATGGTAGATTTCATTCTGAAATCTTGTAGCCCCACATCACATCATCAAATAGAGATTGATGATGTACTTAATCAATTCATGACAGTGGATGTCAAAAGAGCACCATAATAATGGAAGTCCTGGCACACCTGTAGCTACACCAAGCTGAAGACAGCTAAAAGGAATTTTAAAAAGAAATCCAGAGGGAATTAGATCCAAATCTGAATTATAAATAATTTACATGGAGTGAGTATGAGATACAGGGTATCAAATATGCATCGAAATGACAAAAATACATGGCAACATATTTAATCATAAGTAAGAATTTCACCTGCCATTGAAAATTTGAACAAAATAGAGGGAAGGGACATTTGTGAAACCCCCCAAACCTCCTCTGCTTGTAAAGAGGGGAACCACTATTCCTGCACTTGCCATAGTCTCTAGGGACACTCTACTTGAGCAGTTAGGAGACAAGAAAACGGTCTTTACGAGGTAGAGTTTGCCTCTTACCCTGTCTACACTGAAGGGTATCTTCTCAGAAAAGATCTGGCCCCATAATGGACATATGCCTCTTCTCAAAAATAGGATATGCGGAGAGACTGAGTGGAGCATAAACTTAGAGGATTTTTTTTATCAACCAGCAGATAGTCACAAACTTCAAACTTTGCTATTTCCACTGACAACAAGAGGAACCCAAGCACAAACATGGTCTCCTTTATGTATTGAGACACTTTTCCACTGAGGAAGTTCAGAGTAAGAGCACAAGCATAGAATCCACAGAAGACAGCAGCCCATCCTGAAGGGAAAGAGATGCTCAGGAGCACCTGTGGTGCCAGTGCAAGGTTGTGAAACAGGCATTATATTTTGCCTCACAGGTACTCATCATCATACAATTTGAAGGGGTTCTCACTATATCTGCAGCATTGGAGTGGTCCTCTACTTTTCAGTGATAAAGTCTCTTAACTAGGAGAGACAGAAAGTTCAAATAAGAATGTAGATAGAATTTGTTCTTTGTATGATCATCTCATTATCCATTTGTTCAAATAACTAACAGTGGGTACAAAACGAGGCCAACAATCATCACTGCATGGCACATCTGTTGATGCTTCTTGATGTTGACTCATCAAAGTTTTCTTCACAAGAAACCCAGTGGGACTCTACCCAAAAGTAGCATCAGTAATGTTTCAATGGAGTAGGTAATACAGGATGTCTAACACATTGTAAAATGCCAAAACTACAACCATGTAATGGCAACTTAATTCTGAAAATGAAGTCCTCTTGATAGATCAAATTTGAGCACAATAAAGGCAGAGTGGTACAATGTCACATTCACAACCTCACCCCTTTCCTCTATTTCTAAGGAGGAGAAATACTTTCCCTTCCCTTTCAACCTTCCTGTTGCCCACTGTACCTGAGCTGCACGGATATGGGAAGAAAAGACTGTAAGAGCTAGAGTTCTTCCATCCTGTCTTCCCTGAACAAATCAAAGGACAGATTCTATGCTGAAGTTTGTATCCCAGATCACCTCTCCCTAGAGCTTAAAGATATACTTAAGCATTTTATGACAGTGGATGCCAAAGTGATGACCAAAGTCAATGAAGTCATGGCACACCTGTGGCTGAGCCTTGATTAAGAGACATCAAGAATTTTGTCATTGGAATTCCCCAGGAAATATCATACCCGATGTTGGAAATTGTGCCCTCTACCCAGCCTGGAGCAGGCCAGAAAGACCTTGTTTACAACAATAGACCAAATAAAAGGACCTAGGTGGAGTTACCCATCTTGGCTGCACATACAATCTGCTACAGAAACTTAGAAGAATAGACTGCCAGCTGAGCTTGCCTTGAGACATCTCTGGCTGTAACAAAGGATGGGTTCCCCTACCCATCTCTGCCTGAATCAAGAATGGGTCCCTGGGGGCGTTCCCTTTAAATAGAAGAGCTGAATATTAAAAATTTGAGCCTTGATCAGAAAACTTTGTCTTGGCTTCATGCTTCTCTCACCTCTCTGACTCCCTTTTTTTTTTCCCAACCTACTTTAAGGTGAACCCAGTTCGTCTGGGCTGCAGCGGCATATTTTCAATGGGTTATCGAATACAGGATATTAAAACATGCTTTAAAGAGACAAATTTACAAACATGCAAGTTAACATACTTAATCATGTGTAACAAGACCATCTATCGGTGCATATTTGGCTGCTGGAGAGGGCAGGTACAATGAACCACTAAACAACCTCCCAATACTCCTCTGTCTCTAAAGAGGGGAAGCAGGATCACTGTCTTGCCCATTCTATCTTTTGAAAAGCAACTTCCAATATAAAACATCCACCCCACCACCAGCAGCAGCATGGACATATTCTAAAACTCAGGAATATAACTTGCAGGAGCCTGAGACCATCATGGATTCCAAAGATTTATTGTCACCAAGCACATCTTCACAAACTTCATGTAGGAACAAATCCAAGATGTCATCACTGATAGCACCTAGAACCTAGACACAAGGTGAGCCTTGTACAATGCATAGTATCTTTTCCAGTGAGAAAGAATTTTTCCTGTGAGGGCACAAGCATGGAAACCTGATCAGTCCAACCTACAGAGACTCAGACTCAGGAGCCCCTGTGATGGCAGTGCCAGGGTGTGCCTTACAGTGAGTTTTGAGCCCTGGGGGTTCAGTAGCACATAGCATGAAGGGCTTTCCATTGACATGTGGAGTCTTTAAAAGGTCCTCTAGGATTCAGTGATGAGGCACATCCCATTCAGAATGTCAGAGAATACAAAGATCAAGTGGCAGAATTTATCCTGAATCTTGTCTCCTTGATCACCTATCCCCAGAGATAAAAATTCTATTTAATCAATTACTGATTTTGTATGACACAAAGAGGCCCAAAGACATTCAGGTCTTGACATACCTATGGCTGAGTCATCAGGAGACACATCACCAATGTCCTCACAAAGAATAACTAGGGAATAAAAGCCCAACCCCTCATTAAAAATCTTTTTGATGAAATACCAAAAACAGAATATCAAACACGCCTCAAGATCATGTAATAGCAACATATTTGATCATGAATGAGAAATTCACCCAGCACCAGTTGAAACTAGACCATATTATAGGGCAGGGTGGAAAAACTGAACTGACTCCCAAATTGTCTCCTTCTCTAAGAGTACCTTCCAATATAAAACCTGTTTCACAGCATGGACCCATGCTTCACCTCAGGAACACAATTTGCAGAAAGACTGAGACCATAATGGATTACAAAAACAACACAACAAGCACACCTTGACAAAATTCAAACTTGAACTAATTCAAGCTGTGAGGCCTAAAAGCTCTTAGAACCTAGACACAAGCACATTATCCTAAAATATATGGACTGTATTTTTTGCAACTAAGATTCCCAGGGTATGAGCCCAAGCACAGAAGTCTCAGATGGCAACAGTGCATCTTCCAGAGAATCAGACCCTCTGCAGTTCCTATGTCCACAGGGTCATGGAGTGCCTCAGAATCAATATTGTACCCCAGAGGGGTTCAGGAGCAGAAAGCATGAAAGGTTTCCCAATGACATACTGAGCCTTTGTGTGGACCTGCATTTTAATTACTGAGTTGTGCCCATTCAAAGTGATGGCACTCTCAACAGTTAAATGGCTACAACAATTAAATTTTTGTCCCCCATCACCTCAGTCAAAAGCTGAGAGTTCTAACTAATGAGATATGGGAATTAGATGCCACAAAGAGGCCAAACATCATGGAATAACGACAGGCCAGTGGCTGTGTTATAATGAAGAGACATCATTCTGGGGCTCAGAAAATGTATCAAGAGAATGAGAGACAACTCTAAAGCTAGAAATGTTGTTTTAATTGGGGTACCTAATTCTGGAGATGAACCAATCTTGAGAACACGCAAAGACATCATCATGTAATAAATAAATATTTCATAATAAAAAACCATTGTGACTAAATTTTAACCTCAAGGGTCTACCTGATAGGCAGTGTGTGGTACAACCATCACACCTGGCTTTTGTACTTGTGCTGGAGAGCTGAAGTTGGAGTTCAAGCTTGACTGAAAGGGACTTTGGTGACTGATTGATATCCTTAGCCATGAATTGAGAATTGGACTTTCCCATCTATATTCTTTAAGACATTTCTATTATAATTTTGCTTCCTATTTTGTCTTTATCCATCTTTGAAGTTGTCATAATTATGGCTTCTTGGAGGGTATGTAGATGCCATATTTTCTTTGTACTAAGGATCAGCCTGAGGAGCAAATGTTATCACTGTTCTTTATGCCTTGCGGAGAATTCATGGTGCTTGCATCCAGTCTTGGGTTTCCTTTCTAAAGATACAGGTTTTAGACTTGGGATTAGAGGTATTCTGGCTGGTATTTTCATGTGTAGGCATTTTCTATCATCTTGTTTCAATTTCAGTAGGTCCAAATGTGCCTAGAAATGTGTTTAGATTTTTCAAACTGAGAGAACTCTCAATTATAAAATCTTTGCCCGAGGATTTACTGGATTCAAGTGACATCTGATGCAACATCATAATTTCTTATAATTTGATTGACATCAGTGAATATCCTAATTGAGGGACAACTTTGCTAACAGTGTCAAGTTTTTGTGCTGTGAAGTAAAGATACTCTTTGGCCTGGCTTTTCATTTTTATTTCCCTTTCTTGATTTTCTGCTATTATCCTTATTCATTCTTAACTAACACCCTGTTTGTCCTTGATTTGTTCTTATAGTCCTAAGCCCTTCATTTGTATTATGACTGGTTCTTTAAGTAGGTCTGACTTTTAATGTTAGGATTCATACCTATAAACATTCCAAGAAGTGATTTATTCTGGGTAGATAACAATTCCCTAGCATCAATATTTGCTGTTACTCTTGATTATGTCTTTGAAGAAAAGCAAATTCTGATGCTGACAAGGCAACTCAAGGCCAGTCCCTCTAAAGGGAACATTAACAAAATGTTATTATGTCTTGGCATTCTAGATTTAGGGTCCTTTGGGTTTCCATCCCATTGCTGCCTACCTGGTGTCCTTCAAACTTCTGAGAAGTGACAAGCATATAGGAGCTTTGATTAGCTCTCAGCCTGGGCTCCTGAAAGCATTGCATCATCCTCACATCACAGAACTACTGCAGGCCATGGAAACAAGGACAAAATCTTACCTGGTTATGGAACATGTAGCATAGGGAACCCTGCCAAAACTGGAAGCTACATGTTCATATCTAGAAAAGGAGACCCATCCTCTCTTTAGAGAACTTACTTTGGCTATCATAGATTTCCATAGTTACAATATTGGCCAGCGATATACTAAGCATTAAAACATCTCAGTAGATTAGAAAGGGCTCATTAATTTGGGTTTAGGGAAAAAAGACTCTCTTCTGGAAAGAAAAAGGTCACAACCTTCATGGTATCCATGGATACCATTTTCCCAAAGTATTGTGGCACACAGAGTATGAAGGGCTTCCCTTGCCATCCTGGGTCTTCCACTGGTACTATATGATTTAGTAACAGGACATCTCCTATGTCAGAGAGAGAATTCAAAAATCAAAAAGCCAGGTTTACCAAATGCAAACTTCCATGCCTGATCACCTCTCCCAAGAGCTTAAAGATCTACTAAATCAATAACTGAAGATAAAATCACATATCCTGTGATTCTGGCAGTTTTGCTACACCCACAGCTGATCCATGATGAAGACACACCAAGAAATCCCTCAGAAGAAATTCAAAGGGTACCCAGATCCCTACCTAGAATTAGAAATTTTTTAGTGGATTACTAACTACAGGAAGTCAGAGACGCTTTTAAGCAACTAAACTCCAGGCATGTTTTACAAAATAATTCATTATGAAGAATTTGACCAGGTAGTGTCAATGTGACCACAATAGACAGTACAGTTGTACAGTGAGCCCTGCACAACGTCGCAATCTCCCATTGCATCTGAGGAGGGTGCCAGTGCAGCTCTCCTTCATACTTTTACCCATCCACTCTCGTCCAACTGCCACGAGATGAAAACGAAAAGACATGAGGCCAGTGTGTGCCTTCTACTGTATCTTCCCTGAAGAAGAACTTCACAAACCAAAGCTCCCCCTTAGCATGGACATTATCCTCATCTGACAAATAGATAGGAGACTGAGAGCAGCATCAACTTAAAGGATTCACTGCTGTTAAGCATGCTTTCAGAGTTTTCCTCTTCACAAACTTCAACTACGAAAAACCCCAACATGTGACCACTCAGCGTGCTCAGAACCTAGATAAAAGCACATGCTCCTTCACATGGAGATTGGGTCCTTTTCCAGGAAAGATGCCCACAGGAAAAACACAAGCATAAACCTCTCAAAAGTTAGAAGCCTATCCACCAATGAAACACACCCTGTGGAGCACTTCCAGGGTTAGAGCCAGGGTTTGTATTGAACTGAATATTGCTTCCCTGAGGTTCTGAGAAGCACACACGCTGGAGCTCTATGAATGTCCCATTCATAGAGACAGAATTCAATGACTAAACAGTGGACACCTTCATGAAACTTATACCCCACATCATTTGGTCCTGAGCTTGAAGATCTACATAATCAATAAATTGCAGAGGATGCCAAACAAGTTCATAATACTGGAATTTCTGACACACCTGTAGCTACACCAAGCTGAAGGCATATGATTAAGATCCACGGAAGAAATATAGAAGGAAAAGGACTCCAACATGGAATTATGTTTTAAATGGGGTACAAAACACAGAGTATCAAATATGCTTTAAAGCAACAAAAGTATGATTAAATGGTACCACATTTAATCATATATAATCATTTAACTTGCCAATGAATATTTGAACACAATAGAAGCAGGGAACAAAGACCTAAGTCAAACCTCCCAAACTCCCTCTGCTTCTAAAGAGGGGAAGCAGTGTTTCTACACTTGCCACTGCTCCTCCCCTATCTATGCTGAAGAGGACATTCCCACACAAAGCCTGCCCCCATCATTTAAGCCTTGCCTCAAAAAAGGACTCACAGAGAGAATATGAGGATTATCAGCTCTGAGGAATTATTAACAAGAAGCACACATTTAACAATTTAATACTATGCTGTGACCACTGACAGCACAAAGAACCAAGGCCCAAACACAGGCTCCTCTATGTATTGAGGCACTTTGCTAGAGATGTCCAGAGTAAGAGCAGGAGCATAGAATCCTCAGAGTCAGCAGCCCATTCCAAATGTAAACAGATGCTCAGGAGCACCTGTGGTGGCTGTGCAAGCATGTGAGTTAGGGGAAATACAATGCTGCACAGGCAGTCAGGAGCATAAGCTGAAGGGCTTCCTACTGATACCGTGGTGCTTGCAGTAGTCCTCTGCTTTTTAGTGGTGAGGAATTTACATTAAGAGAGACAGAAAATTCAAATAATATCTTTTATCTGTAAACAACATTTACTGGTTTTTGGTTTTTTTGTTTTGTTTTTTATTCACCCAATAAACTCTCCTAAGAGCCTGAAGATCCACTTAATCAAGTACTAAGAGTGAGGCCACAAGGAGAGCAACAATTATCACATCATGACACACCTTTGGATGCCCCATGATGTAAAATCATCAAAGGCTTTTCTTTTCAGAAAAAATTCCATATGGAACTTGCCCAAAGGTAGGGTTAGAATTATTATTTGTAATGGAGTAGGGAATATAAAAGATCCAAGGCCTTTTAGAGCAACAATAGCATGTGATGAAACCCTACTTAATTCTAAAAATGAATTCCTTATTGGTAGCAGAAATTTGATCAAAATAAAGGTCAAGGCAGTACAATGAAACATTCATGATTCTTCAGCCTCCTCTGCTTCTAAGGAGCAGAACTAGATCACATTGACAGGTTGAGCCTTGGAGTGGTCCTCTAAGTTTTAATAAGCAGTCACACCCCAGTCAGAAAGACAGAAATTATGGTTCCAAGGTCAGACTTTTTCCTGAAACATGTGTCCTGGATCGTTTCCCCCAAAGCTTACACAAATTTAATCAAATACTAATAGCAGTGAATACCACGAAGTATCCCCACTTATGAATATTTTGGAGACTCTTGTCTGTGCTTTGGTGTACAGTCATCAAATATAATCCATAATCAAAATCCTAATGGAACCAGATCTCAATCTAGCATTCAAAATATTTTTGATGGGTTGCAGAAAAAAGTCATTCATAGAAGCTTTAAACCAACATCATACAACTATGCCATGACAACCTATCTCATTATCAAAAAGAAGTCTACATGGGAGTGTAAAGGTAATTAAAATAGAGGGCAGGTTTGTACAATAACCCCTGCACCACCTCCCAACCTTCCTTTGCAGTAAAGGGGGAACCAGTGCCCCTCCCTTCACACCTTCACTTGACGAGCTACCTGATCTGTCTGAGAGGAAAGACTGAAGAAAATGGAGTGTGCCTCCCTCCCTTTGTTTTCTGAAGAAGACTTGTACTGAAGAGAATATTTTCCAGGCAAATTTCACACTAGATCATTCATATGCCTAACTTCAGAAACAGAACTTATAGAGGGACTGAGGTCAGTATCTGTTCCAGAGTTTGCAATCACTAAGCATGTCTTCACAAATCATCAGTATTGCATGACAGAATGGTCAGCACTCAGAATCTAGAACCAAGCACATGCTCCTTGTGTTTCTTGTCCAGTAAGCAAGCCCTGAGTGAAATCCCAGCTTAGAGCCTTCATAAAACAGCAGCCCATCCTCCTGGGAAACAGACTCTCAGGAGCATCTGTTACCAGTGCCAGTTTCTACTTTGGATTCCCCCTAAGAAAGCAGGAAGAAAGAGTACCATCAATACAAATTTAAAATTTCTACATAGCTTTCCATGCATAAAAACAAAACAAACCAAAACAACTCAACGACTTTTGAGCAAAAGTAAAATCCTGGTAGCAAATAGGGGAGGTCGTGGAGAAACCAGCTCACACATACTGGCATGATGGTAAACCCACCCTTATCTATTTAATCATGTATGTTTTGAATACTGTATTCTTAACATAAATATTTACTAGACACACATATAGGGGGTGGTGATAATGTATCAGAAGATTCACTGGTATACCCCAGAGAGAAAACCCATCTCATCCTTATTCATAACAGGAGTCCTGAAATATTTGAACTAGATGTAGAAAGCAGAGGGTGGTAGCCTGAGAGTTGTGAAGGATGGAGAAAGTGTTTGTGAAGGAAAGAGTGGAAAGCTCAGGGGGAATCAGACAGAGGGCCAAACCCAGCTGAGAGGCAGCACAGCTAGAGCACAAGTACTGCATATTTCTATTAAGAGACGCTTTCCTGTGTCTGTGTCAAGTGTTATTGGAGGCCCTGTGGTCCCTGGAGCTGATACCACAGAGTAGAGAGCCCCTCACAGAGGTTGCAGTCACAGGAGAGGAGGGAGGGGCTGGGAATTATTTGTGGGAAAACCAATGAGGTCCCCTTTTATGACTGTGGGGCTTTACTCTGGGTAGGTCATGGTGACTTGTCATATTTTCACCAAATACAAAGACCAATATACATTCAAGTAGATTTGGCTGACAATAGTTTTCTTCCTCCTAGGACACATATCTAATACAATTATTTTGCATAGTTTCCACACGTACCACAAAGGTTTGTTAACCCTGCAATTACAATGTCCTTGCTCCTGATGCTGCTTCTGGTGCTATGGTTGTTAGAGTTATACTGTTGCCGCTGGTATACTTTGAATGACCAGATATTTTCATTGCACATATATGAACTTTGCAAAACCCCAAGCTAGAGATACTGAAAATCATCAACAACAATACACAGCATGGGTCAAAGCCTGAGACCATCTCATAAACAAGGCCAGGGACAGGGCTAAATCTTTGAACAAGACACACTGAGTGGAAGAGGGGCACTCAGGTATTGCTTCATGGCTCAGGCCAAGGGAAACAGGTGGTCAGTTACAAGACAAAAGAACACTCTGTAATTTTTACTGTAAACCCATGTTTTCAGGTCTCTTTGAATGAAGAGGCTCCTGTATCCTTGCCTAGTTTAAGGCCAGATCAAGATACTCATAAGTGCATGAACTAAGCAGAACAAGATAAATGAAAATGGCTGCTGATTTCTGGAGTACCCAGCCCTTGGGTCTCACCACGTGTAAAAGAATAGTATCTTTGGCAGCTTGAAGTCCTTCCTCACTGAGCCTGATGCCTCTATCCTGGCAGCAGGAAAGTGAGTGTGGGAAGCTGTTCAAGTCCCCTTTATCCATCACATCCCCTGCTGTGTACATGGGCACTGAGAATCCACTGGTTTTACTATAATCCTAGACCTAAGAAGGGACACCACTTCCTCAATGAGATGACCCAAAAAAGCTACCAAATGAAAGGGCCAAACATACATAAAACTGATGGTGACTATGTGTGCTATTTATATGGGTGTTCTCTATAGCAGTGACTTTAATCAATAAATGCAGAACTGAACCATGAGGCAGAGGAACCTGGAGCTCTGTGATTTGAGGCAAGCCTGGTCTATAGAGCAAGCTTGAGTCTAACCAAAGATGAAGATGGCTACATGACAAAACATTATAATTATAGCTGCAAAACATTCTAGAACTGATTTTTATTAAAATTAACCCTGAAAATAAGAACTACATAAAAAGTGCTCCAATTCTGCCAGAGTCACTATAATCCCAACAGGAAGATTGTAGATTTAAGGGCAGGGACAAATATAGCATTGTGATCTAAACACAAAAATGTTTACATTTGTAATCAGGCCATGGAAAATTATTTTGTTCTTCATTGTAGTAACTAAATATTTGTATTAATACTGCAGTCCCACATACAAAGGCAGGCCCATCAGAATAACACCTGACTTCTCAAAGGAGACTCTGAAAGCAGAAGAACCTCGGCAGATGTTCTACAAACTCTGAGAGACCACAGGTGCTAGCCCAGACTAATATGCTCAGCAAAACTTTCACAATAAACGAACAAACAAAAATGTTCCATGATAGAACCAAATTTAAGTAATTTCTGTCTACCAATACAGTTCTACAGAAGGCACTAGAAGAAAATTGGGTCTTAAGGGGTTAACTGAACGCAGCAGTAGATGGACAACACAAAATGAACTCACTAGTATTTTTGTAAGACTTCCTGTCTCATTTTGCTTTGTTCGAGCATTTTTTTTCTTATTGGTCTTGTTTTTGTATAAGTTCAGATTGGGGAGAGTGTTTCTTGTTTTTGTGAGAATGAATATAAAGTTGGATTAGTAGGGAAGAAACAACAACAACCACAAAATACTGCAGCCCCAGTACCATTAATAATGAAAGTGAAATACTTGTGTTTTCAAGGAGGTAAATTTAAAATATTAAGTAACCTTAAGTTCTTCCTGCCTCTGTGCTCTGTTTACCCAGTTTATTCACACCTATCTCTCACTGCTCTAAAGGCAGTAAGACCTAGGACAATGAAGCCCAACAATAGATATATTAAAGTCTTATGCTAAAGCCATCTTCATTCAAAGCCTCAGATAAATATATCAGAGATATATATACATATTGGAGTTCAATATAATTCTCCTGAGTTCCAGCTGTATACAATCACAAGAACTATCTACAAGTGGCCAAATTATATTTTTTTCATAAAGGCATATAAAGGGTCATTTAAACACTTATTTGAATTACAACAGCAAACAATAATGAGTAATCTGAAATAAACTCACTCCTATCCAAAACATCAGGGAGGAGCATGAAAAGACATTGCATAGATAATTTGGTATTTTGAAGAAACTATGGTCACAAGACTCTTGTCTGGATCTTTTGGGAATATTCTCACAAGCACTCAAAAGTCTTCTCACAGGACTCCATTACTGGATCATATCCAATATCTGTCAAAATAAAGGTGTTTTCAGAGATAGAGAAGGAATCAATGGCCCCTTCATTTGAGCAGAATACAACATATACCATCTAGCTCATATTTTGGTCCTGACACAGTAAAATAAAATATATGAAATTTACTAAATGTGTTCCATTTATTAACATTAAAAATGACCTGGAATGCAGTGACTGTTTCATGGATACAATTGTGCATCTCAATAAAGCTGTCTGAGTTATGCACAGAGAGTTTTACTCAACACTGTCACTATAGAATTACTATCCAGAATGTCACACAAAGTGTAGGCAAAACAAAATCCACTTTAATAGTAAGGTTACTATTATTGAAATAATATTTTATTTTCTACATAAACTAAATGGAACTATTCTGAGGTACATATGCATACACACATATATGTACATATTATATATATGTATATATTGTACATAAGTATGTATGTGCATATATGTGGAGTATGTGTATGTGTGTGTGCAGGGTTTGCACTTCTACACCACTATACAATATGACAGGAAGTCAGGATAGAAATTCAAATAAGGCAGGAACCTCCAGGCTAAAGCTGATGCAGAGGTCATGGCAGGTAGTTGCTTACTGGCTTGCTCCACATGGCCTGCTCCTATGGAGACAGTTTCTCTATTGTGACTCCCTTCTCTCTGATGACTCTAGCTTGTGCCAAGTTCAGATAAGACTGGCCAGTACATCCACTTTCCTTAAACAACTTCAACTCCCTGTGTAGACTGCCCTTTAGCCCCAGCAGAATGTGTTACACACAGGCTTTTACTTTTTTGTTCACTACCTATGGTCCATATGAGCACAGCCAAAAGTCCCTATGTGTGTCATCTGCAGTGATCTCTATTCTCATCCCCTTTTCTCTACTTCTCAGACACAGTGATGCCTGTTCCAGCCAGATCACCTGGGAGCACTAGAGCCCTAAGTCATGCTGCTGCATGGTCTGAGTAAGAGATCTAAATATAAATGAGTCATGATCATTATATGGTGAGCTTGCCCAGCAGCAAGTTGTTGTGTAGTTCTTTGGAGTTGGTTTTCATTACAGAACTGTGCTCCTGGTGAGAAGGGACATGGTGGGCAGCATCATGCCATTATTTTTGTCACTGAAACTGATCAGCAAGTGTGTCATCCACCTACCCACAAAACAGACTCCAGATGGAGAACACAGAGTCCTAAAGACTGTTCTTCAGAAACCTCACCAAACTCCACCCAATCCCATCTGCTAATCTTCTGCTCTAGATCAGTGAGTGCTTTCACATTCTGGGCAAAGGTCTTCCTTACAGAAGATCATGAGAGCCTGTAAGTGACAAAAACAGACAAATCACTTCCCCAAACCTGAAGGAGTAACACAATGCCAGAGTCATGGGATGGCAACAGGCTTTCCATGCCTACATGTTCCAGAATAATTTCTATCACCTTGTGAAGAACTGTCTCACTTCCTAGCACAGATGACCACTCTCTGCCATTTGTGTTCAGTGTTTGGAGCACTGAACAAGTCACCAAGCTCCCAAGGTCTTTCCACACACATGTGCATGAAGGACAGCAGTAGGAAAGAGCCCTCTGCTGAGAAACATTGAAGTGACAGATCACTCGAGACAGGGGCAGGATTTCAGAACACAATAGGTCTCCAGCAGATTCTCTGCCTGCCTCTCTGCCCCACCCACATTCATTTGAGCAACTATTTTGAAGATCATACCTCAGGTATAAAACAAGAACTCAAAAATCTTGTCTGGCCAGTGTGCTGCTGAAATAGACATGATGCCTTGAGAAAATTGTGTCATGATTCTGTGCCTCAGTTTCGCCAACTGTAAAATGAGAGAAGAAACCCAAGTGTTAGTTTCATAGCACAAGGTTGACAGTCTTAGTGGATTCGTTTTTCTACATCTGTCAATGCAAACCAAATGACACTCTGTTTTTCACTTGCCTAATAAATCCCTGAGAACTGCATAGATGGTTCAGCACTCTACATGCCAATTCCCAGTAACCACATTGGTAGCTAAAAATTGTCTTTGCTCCTAGCATTCAGAAGTGTTCTCTTGATCACCTTACTCCTCTGCTTTTGTGTACACATATCTACCATACTCCACACTGATACAAATATACTGCAGATAATCAAAAAATGAATCACCCAGATTAAATTAAAGCCTCATAGAGAAAAGAGAAAAAACATCCAGTTTTGGAGTTAAAAGGACTAAGAACAAGCACCACCACATGGTTCTCTGAGAACAACCTCACAGAACTGACATCATCACAGCAGCATGCATCCATAATAGGTAACAGGATGGAAATGATGCCAGAGATATTACTTTCCTTCAAAGGTGTTGCCCTGAATGCATGAATAATCTCCAGATCACCCAAATGTGTCAGTGATGCATTAAGGAAAATAAATTCAAGACCAGAGCTTTCCCAAGAACAAGCCCAGAGAAGAATTCTTTACTTCTCTCCCTGTGTCTTAAGTTGTTCCTGTGTGTTGTATGAGTCTAAATTTGTGCCTGCCTAAATGTTGTCTTGTTACTTTATACATATGTCCCTGCTTGCATTTCTGTCTCTGTGTGCCTGTGACCTAAACCAAGGACTTCACTATCCCTTTTCATTGAGCAACACAGAAAATATCATATGGGGTAGAAATGAAGAATACTTCACAGAAATTTATGGCAGATCATTTACCATTCAGTAGAAGTCTTTTCAACCTGTGTTTTCCATCCCCAGCATTTATTACCATAAAATAGGCATTGCTAATAGGCTAGGAGTATGGTAGCATAGATAATTTTAAAGCACAGGTTGCAACAAGGGTTTACATGTGATATCCAAGGCTCATAAAGCTGTTTGTAAAATTGTTCTCTTAAGGACAGATTGAGCAGACAGCTTGACTACACAGTAGAATATCAGTCTTAAATGATCTCATGGTGTATCACTAACTGTGGCTCTGAAGTCATGGAAAAGTTTCACTATATTAGGAAAGAATATATACATTCAGAATAATGTATAATTACAGCAAGGGAGCTTTCACAGAGTTGGCATCTAGTGCCCTAATCATGCCACAGTGGATTTCACCTCTGAAAGGTTATACTGTCTTTCTGTATTGCCAGACTGGGTGCAAGTTTCCAGCCTTAGAACCTATGTGTACTATACCTTCAAACTATCTCCAAACCATGTGACCATTGCATGAAACATGGCCAACTGTCTTTCAGCCAGCTTATCTCTTGAACTGTTTCAAAGGAGAGCTTTACTCAAGTGACTAAAAGAACTTACTGTTTGTATTTCCAAAGTCATGATACTTTGGAACACAGAAAAGGACAGCTCAGCACCAGTATCCTGAGCAGACCTTGGGTGGCAACTATGCACCCAATCCCACAACACTCATAGGTGACTGGCTTCCCTGGAGCTCTAACATGCCCAGGATCATAGGTGAGGAGGCCATAACACCTGCCACAAACAGAGAGTAACTGGGACCCCCAGGGATCCAGGAACTGCCACCCAGCTAATGGCACAGGTTCTCTCAGATCTGTGCAGGTGCCCTGAGCAGACTGTGAATGCCAGCTCTGCACACAGTCCCACAACACACAAAGTAACCTGGACTCCCAGGAGCTTTGACATGCCCAAGATCATAGCTCTCCACCCCGTCCCACAACACTCTGAAGAAGCTAGACTCCCAGGAAGGATCACAGGATTTCATGAGCTTGGTCACACTAGGATTTCAGGATCCCAGAGGCAGCCTGACTCTTATACCTAGGATCTCAGGATCACAGAATCACAGAGACTACTGGACTCTGAGGAGTTCTGACACAACCAAGATAACAGGAGAGACAGGCTCTGGTCAGAAACAGTGAGTGCAGTAGCACTAGAGATAACCAGATGGTGAAAGGCAAGCACAAAAACATAATCAACAGAAACCAAGGTTACTTGGCCTCATCAGAACACAGTTCTGCCACCATAGCAAGTCCTGGATACCCCATCACACTGGAAAAGCAAGATTCAGATTTAAAATCAATTCTCATGATGATGATAGAGGACTTTAAGAAATATATAAGTAACTCCCTCAAAAAAATACTGGAGAACACAGGAAAACAGGTAGAAGCCCTTAAAGAGGAAACAAAGAATCCCTTAAAGAATTACAAGAAAATACTACCAAACAGGTGAAAGAATTGAACAAAACCATCCAGGATCTTAAAATTGAAGTAGAATCAATAAAGAAATCAGAAAGGGAGACGACCCTGGAGATAGAATACCTAGGAAAGAGACCAGGAGTAATAGATGCAAGCATCAACAACAGAATAAAAGAGATAGCAGAGAGAATCACAGGTACAGAAGATACCATAGAAAACATTGACACAACTGAAAAAAAGAAAATGAAAAATTCAAAAAGCTCCTAACCCAAAACATCCAGAAAATCCATAATATAATGAGAAGACCAAACATAGGATAATAGGTATAGATGAGAGTGAAGATTTCAAACTTAAAGGGCCAGTAAATATCTTCAACAAAATTATAAAAGGAAAGTTCCCTGAACTGAAGAAAGAGATGCCCATGAACATACAAGAAGCCTACAGAACTCCAAATAGACAAGACCAGAAAAGAATTCTTCCCATCACATAATATCAAAACACCAAATGCACAAAACCAAGAAAGAATATTAAAAGCATTAAGGGAAAAAGGTCAAGTAACTTATAAAGGCGGACCTATCAGAATTACACCAGACTTTTCACCAGAGACTATAAAAGTCAGAAATTCCTGGACAGATGTCATACAGACCCTAAGAGAACACAAATTCCAGCCCAGTCTTCTATACTCAGCAAAATTCTCAATTACTATAGACCTTACACAGGAACAGTTAGCCAAACAATCTCATTCTTTACATCATGAAAATAGTAATAGCTTGAGACAACAATTTGGTATTTCTAGAGCATGTGCAAGTCAAATTGTAAATACTTGTCCCGAATGTCCTCAATTTCTACCTGTACCACATAAGGTGTTAATCCTTGAGGACTTATACCTAATCAATTATAGCAAATGGATGTTACTCATTTCTGATGTGGACAATTAAAACATGTACAAGTGACTATTGACACCCTCTCACGCTTTCTAGTTGCAACTGCTTTAACAGGAGAAGCAGCAAAAAATGTAATTAGTTATTGAATCCATTGTTTTTCTATGCTAGCTGTTCCAAATCAGATTAAAACAGTTCCCTTAGGAACTGACTATTGCAGTCAAGCATTTGAGACTTTTCGTCAACAATCTAATATTACCCATATTACTGGGATTCCTTATACTCCTCAAGGACAAGGTATTGTGGAAGGGGCCCATGGAACTTTAAAGCAATATCTTCATAAAATAAAAAAGGGGGGAGGGATATCCCCATACACAACAAATTTATTTCAATCATATTCTTTTCATTTTAAATTTTTGAAAATTTGGATGCAAAGGAACTTTCTGCTGAGTGTCTATGGCACACTACAATTAGGCATACTTATGCCTAGGTGGAAAGGGGGGATCCACTTACTGGCATATGGCATGATCCCGATCATGTATTTAATATAGGAAAGAGGGTATGTTTGTGTTTTTTTTTTTCTGCAGGATGCTAAAGGAGCATGGTGGCTGCCAGAGTGATTGGTGAGACATGCTGATGCTGGGACAAAGAATGATGCTGACCTGTGAGCTTGCTCAGTGCTCTGACAATGGGGACTGGGAACCTGTATTGGACATATGGTCCTGACCCACCTTTGCTTACCTATATCCCAGATGGGACAAGCTGCCTTGCCTCAATGTTTTAGACCTTGTAGGATAAAGAATCAAAAAGAGAAGTTATAATGACATTTGTATTTTCCTTAAAGGTGACCAGTTATTCAGACTCAATCATGGACTGGTCTAGAAATCAATCCAATATTGGAAATAACAGTCTTTATTTGGAAGACTGGTTCTGGACATTTTAAGAGACATATTTTAGCTGCAGTTCTCTATGATGTTATGTTAGCGAGAGATAAATTTGGGACAGGATCTGGATTTTAAACAAGTGTTAGTACATGTGTTAAGGCTCTTTTAATTGTCATGTTAAAATTACTTTTGTTTCTTCTACAGTATTTAATGTAAGTTGTATTGTTTGTATACATTCTAATTGTGTTAGTGTGTTGACACCTGGCATATCTGTTATGGGGGGTGTCTATCAATCAGCTTTTGTTTTATTGCCCTGAGTATTACGTGAGCTTGGTATTCTGATAAAAGCTTGCAAGTACTGAAAGAAGTGAGTCGGATTTAAGCAGAAGCAAGATTGTAGTGGGCTTGATTATTGCTGGTATAAGAGTTCTAATTATATTAATTGCTAGCCCGACTGGTTCTTCAATTGCTTTGACACAAGAAGTTAAGATAGCTACTTTTGTTAATCATTTAGCAAAAAAAAAAAAAAAATGCTACTAATATGTTGAGTATACAAGAGGATTTAGATAGGTGTTTGGAACAATGGAATGATGCATTTATCCTATTCAAATTATTGGAAGGAGGTTCAGAGTTTAAAAATAAGTAGCCATCCCGAGTGTCATGTCAAATATGAATAGATTTGTATTACTTCTAAAATTTACAATGATATTCATTAAAATTAGAAAAGAGTTTCAAGACACTTGCAGGGTATTTGGCATAATTCTAACACCTCTCTGGATGTTTTAATTTTGCATAGAGAGAGTATGAATTTAAAGAATGCTGCTCTACTGAGCTTTGATGCTGCAGATACTGCTGATAAATTTATCCATGTCCTGAGATCAGTATTTCCATTTTGGTCAAGCTTCAAGAATAGCATATATGGTCCTGGGAATACTTATATTCCTGCCTATCATGTTAAAGCTTGTTGTCTTTAACAACATCAGCATGTTGCCAGCCAAAGTACATGACTTGAAACAGAAAATGGAACCCCAGACAGAGTTATTAATTTAACAGGCTGGCAAGCCAAGGATGGGTAAGATTCTGCACAGATCCTTACCAACCCAAGAGAGAAGTGAATTGCTTTTGATAATGCATATTCCACAACAGTAAGGAAGGCATTCATGTCAGAAAGACTGAAGACAGGCTCAGTCTTGTTAATGAAATAAAAAATAGGGAGAGGTGGAGAGCCTTTGGGGCTACTTGGCAGGAATCTGATATTTGCCAAGGACAAAGAAGTGGGCTTCAGGAAGGAATCTGAAATTAGGCTAGAACAAAGATCTAATTTCAGGCAGGAATCTAAATCTTAGGCTAGAACAAAGAAGTAGGCTTCAGGCATGAAAATGACTTTGGGCTATGACAGTGAGGTTCAGATATTTTGGTCATCCTGATAAGCCCTTAAAAACTGGTCACGGGAGGGATCACGGGACTTTGTTTATTGCCTTGCTTGTTCTTTGACTATGTTGCATATTGTCTTGCTTGTTCCTTGACTATTTGCATTTATTTTTCTGCTAGTTCTTCAACCTAGAACTGACCTTAACACTTGCATGTAATTAAAATGATACAGAAGCAGATTGGAAAAAAGAAAATGATAATTACAGCTCAGCTTCTGAAAGAAAAAGCATTCAAGATGTTTACACTGGGGGAACCAAAATTTAATGGCAGCAAGTAACTCAAACAGCCTTGAGATGGTTCTGTGTGATCTCAGTATTATGGAAGGCTTGTGATATAAGCCTTACATAAAGCCTATGCTTCTGCACATTATTTCCCATAACTGGCTTCAAGTACCAGCACAAGAGTAGGTGCCCTTCTATAGGTATCCAAATCTCATAGGAGAACAATTTTAAAAATTTTGTCCTGTCAATTTTGCAACTAATAGTGGAGAGGTTCTAGGAGACAGAGACCTAGGATAGGAGACAGAGAACTGGGATAGAAGAAGCACTCAAAGATCAATGCAGTTATCATTAGTTTTGACTCATAGCATTGGAGATATGAAGCCTGTGGAGGTTGCTCATGGAGCAATAGGGATACTAATTATACCACAAAAATTTCAACCCAAAATTGACTCTGTCTACAGAAATGCAGACATGGGGAATGGAGCAGAGACTGAGGGAATGGACAACACATACTTGGCCCCACTTGAGACTCATCACATGGGCAAGCACCAATCTCTGACTCTACTAATGATACTCGATTATGATTGCAGACTAGAGTCTAGCATGGCTGTCCTCTGAGGGGCTCCACCCAGCAGCTGTCTCAGACTTTTTCAGACACCCACAGTCTGGGAGTTTTGGTTCTATCTTATGTCCCTGGGCCATCTGGCTCTGATTTCTGGTCCTCCAGGCAGTGTCATGAGTGGGCTCCTTCTCATGGCATGGGTCTCAAGCTGGACAAATTATTGTTTAGCCACTCCCACGAAGTCCTGTGCCACCTTTATCCCAGCACATCATGCTGACAGAACAAATTGTAAGTTAAAGTTTTTGAAGCTAGGTTGATGGCCCTATCCCTCTATTAGAAGTCTTGCATAGTTATAGGAAATGACTGTTTCAGGTTCTGTATTCCCCATGATAGGAGTCTTAACTAGGGTTACCCTAATAGTTTCCTGGGAGTTTCTATTGCTCTAGGTTTCTACTTTCCCTCTGAAATTGCCTTTCAATTCCTGTTGCCTCCCAATACTCTCCCTCTCAACTACCCCAACCTGATCTCTCCTGTTCTTGTCTTTATGAGTCTATTTGAAATATATTCTGCTGGGCAGTGGTGGCACACGCCTTTAATCCCAGCACTTGGGAGGCAGAGGCAGGTGGATTTCTGAGTTTGAGGCCAGCCTGGTCTACAGAGTGATTTCCAGGACAGCCAGGGCTACACAGAGAAACCCCGTCTCGAAAAACAAAAACAAAAGAAATATATTCTATTTCTACTTCCCAGGGAGAGCTATGCATTCCCCATTGAGCCTTCCTTGTTATTTAGTTTCTCTAGGTATGGGGATTGTGGTATGATTATACATTACTTTAGAGTTAATATCCATTTGTACATGAGTGCATACAATGTTTGTATTTCTGGGTCTGTTTCTGGGTTACTTCACCCAGGATGATATTTTCTAGTTCCATACATTTGCCTAAAAATTTCATGATGTTATGTATTTAATAGCTGAGTAGTACTCCATTGTGAAAAATGAACCACATTTTCTTTATTTATTATTTGCTTGAGGGACATCAAGGTTGATTCCAGTTTCTGCCTATTATGAATAAAGCTTCTATGAAGATAGATTAGCAAGTGTCCTTATGGTAGGATAAAGTGTCATTAGGGTATATGCCTAGGAGTGGTCTTAAGGTAGATCTATTCCCAGTTTTCTGAGAAACCACCATATTGACTTCCAAAATGGCTGTACAAGTTTATACTCCCGCAAGCAGCAAAGAGTATTCCCCTTGCTCCATATACTCTCCAACATGTGCTGTCACTAAATGTTTTTGATCTTAGCCATCTGAGAGGTAAAAGATGGAATCTCAGATTTGTTTTGAGTTGCACTTCCCTAATGGCTAAGAATGTTGAACATTTCTTCAAGTGCTTCTCAGATGTTAAGCACTTACTTCTTGATATAACATGGTCATTGCACTCATAAATCCACCTATGCTTATGAGGATAAGGGGTCATGGTTAACTTTCTATACTCAAAAGTCCTTCACATTCAACAATTGCCAAGAGGAGGAATGATATGCTCTTCTGGAGTAATGTTTTCATCTTCTCATGAATAAACACCTACATTCACAGCAACTCTCTTTAAACCCAGTTCATCAGACACACAAAAAGTCAAACAAAGATCTGAAAACTGGAGGGATACTCATTGAGAATTGGAGGTTTAGCAGGTACTGGAAGCAGGATTTGAAACAATGTGGGTGGGTATGACCAAAATATAGCTTATACATGTATCAAAGAATACTGATGCCATAATTATATAGAATTGATTGCTGTTAAATTAGACATAAGAGTACAGAGATGTCTTCAGGAAACAGGGTGGAACAACCAGCATGTTACTTTGGTGGATCCCAAGACAATAGGGTTCATGGTTGGAAATTTATTCTTCTAATATATGGACTCTTGCGCTTACCACAACACTTTTCAGTTTAATTTCTCTACATCCCTATTATACATACTTACAGATTAAGATTTCTCAATCCAAGTTTACTACTGTAGATTCTCCATATTTACTGCTACATTCTGAGTACTCTTTTTGCAGCAGAATAAATAACCTACGTAAAAGTACAAAGCAAATAAAATATGTAAATAGTTTTAAAATAATTTTGTTTAAATTAATCACTAAATGTAAAATCATTCTTGATGTGACATTTTAGCTGTGACAATGGCTCCCACTATTGCTAAAACCCAACTTTCATCCTTGGCCCATCACCAGAACTAAGACAAAAGGTCATAGACTGTCACTGACCCTCTCTCCTAGCAACGGAGACATACGCTGAGACTCGACACTTTCTGTTCATGGATACTTGAAGCACAACGAAGAACTTCTCTCAAGTCCAACTTTTACATATGTGTCGTCAGCCTAGGAGACAGAAAGGTGGCTGTCAAGGAAGTTCCTAATATTCACTTATAAGAACACCAAATATCTGAAAGGTACAAAATCCATGTCATTTATGCTGAATACCTACCTCTCTGGGAGTCTGGGAAGTTGGCTTATCAACGACAAAAATACTTATGTGACAAAGCAACAAAAAACTCTGTCATCATGTTTCTTTCTATGTGTTTTTCCCAGGCAAACATTTCACATGTTTATGACATTTCTTCACCAGAGAAGTTCAATATATCCTGTGGGATTGCAAGAGAAGTCCCTTATTGGCTCATATTCTCTTGCCTTGGAAGCCAACCACACATTCCTCTTACTGCACAATAATCCAGGTGTAAACTGTCCTCTGAGTCCTGTGTATGTTGCTACAAATCACCAGAGTTAGTGCCATTTGGGAAGCTTGGTCTATTTCCAGAAGATTTCATCTTTTGCTATTCATTTCCTTAGCCTTATTTCATGTCAAAGCACTTGGCAGCATATCACACAGTGAGTTCTAGTCTGGAAACAAATCATAGGCCCATCAGTTCAATTTGATCTAGAAAGAATTTGATACCATGTTTCTTAGTGCAGATGATATTGCTAGATTAATTAATCTCTTTAAATCAGTTCATAATGATAGGCTTGGCTGACCTCATTTGTTTAGTGACTTTGTTTCTAAATTGTAAATGATATTACTATTATTCTGTGTGAATAAATCTTTGAGTGGTTCAGAAAGAGGCCAGTAGCATTTAAGTAAGGAAGAAAAATGTTTGTTCTAATCAGATTTTCATATTCTTTCACTCCTTATTTAAATGTATATACGTGTCTGTATGTGCATGGACACCAGCCACAGTTCCCACGTGGAGGTCAGGAGACAACTTGTAGGAGTCCCTTTCTTCTTCCCAACATATGAGTTCCAGAGGCTGAGCTCACATCATCAGGATTGGTGGCAGGCATCCATCCCAGCTCAGCCTTTGAACTGTCATCTAATTAAATTTATATTTAAAATCTTTCCATTGTTCTGATACTTTAGCAACTATTTCAGAATATGTCAAGCAACTTCTGAATTCACTAATTCTATAAACAAAACAATAAAAATTCTACTAAGGTATTTAAATTATAATCAATACCTGTAATAGTAAAAAGATTCACTAATTAAAGCAGAAAGCCACCCTTCCCCTTCCCATCATCCATGTGATTATATCACAGTCATATAAGTCAGTCATAAACAACTAGGAAATGAAAATTGAAGGTAGAATATAACACAGATCAATGGGACTACAAATGGTTTCTGTTCTCGTTTACTAGGCTTCCAGGTATTCCCATGCTTATCAATAGGATAGTTGCCATTTTTATATAAGTATATTTTACTCACAGAAAGTTAGAAAATTTCAGATTGAAATGATAGAGGAATGATCAAATCCTTTGAAGTTTATGAATGTGATGTCAACGCTGAAAGAATTTCTCACAGGTGAAGGAAGCACTCCTGATGCAATTGCATACTCTAAGGGGCACAGAGGAAGTCCTTGCTGGAGAGAGAAAAGGAAAAGGAAACTGTGGCTACTTGAAGATGTAAGTAAGCACAGGAGACAGCACTCACTACATACATACACCTGCTTAACAAAAAAATGCCGTTGCAGTTGGAGGCAGGAGAAACAAAGGAACTTTATCGAATTACAATGTGTCCATGTGGCAAATTACTGACCATAGGTTATTTTAAACCAATGTAACAAAGGCCTGTAGTTCTGCTACAAACAAAACTGAAAGACCCAGGCTTGTATTAAGGATATAGTGACTTGTATTAAGGATATAGTTAAGTTGTTGGTTTTTTTTTTTTTTTTTTTTTTTTTTGGTTTTTTCGAGACAGGGTTTCTCTGTGTAATCCTGGCTGTCCTGAAACTCACTCTGTAGACCAGGCTGGCCTCGAATTCAGAAATCCACCTGCCTCTGCCTCCCAAGTGCTGGGATTAAAGGCGTGCGCCACCACCGCCCGGCTAGTTAAGTATTTTTAATCCATATCACATTTAATCCATTCTTACCTCTGGCAAAAAGCCCACAGAGCCCAGCTGCTGAGATCTTCATGACCAAGGGACAGAAACACCTATCAACTGTTTTACTCAGAGGCCTTTGAACCCTAGTGCAATACCTGAGCAACCGCTTTACCCAGAGGCCTTTGCTCCTTTGTGCCGCTCCCAGTTAACTGCTCCACCCAGAGGTCTTTGCGCCCTCGTGCTATGTATGCCCTGTTAAATGCTTCACAGGAGACCTTGTGCACCAGGTTGCAGCAGACAGAGGAGCTCCCAGTAAACATTTCTACCCATCGCCATTGTACTAGAGGCTGTAGCTACTGACAGAAAACCACTCTAGACATGGCAGAAGGGCAAAGGGAGTCTTACCTAGTCCACTGCACACATGGTAGCAGACATCCAACTTGGTCTTTATGTGGGTACTCAAATAATTGGAATGCGAACATACCCTGAGTCTGTTTCCTGCCTGTTGATAGATCTCCTTTTCCTAACTGAATACCTCTTCTGGCCTCAGCAGGATAGGACATATTTAGTCCTTCAGTGGCTTCATGGGTGGAAGGGTGGGTTACGGTGGTGGCTTGAGGGGGTGTGATACCTTTTGGGTGGCTCCCCTTTCTCAGAGGAGAAAGGGAGGGAGGAATGGGTGGAAGATATGTGTGAAGTGGTACTGGGAGGAGAGGGATGCTGATACTGTGATGTAAGGTGAGTAAATAAATAAATTAAAAATTATTTTAAACTAGGGACACATTTTATTTGTTTTGTACTTTGATATAGATTATTACTTTTGCTAAAACAAAGAACAATTATGGATGTAGAAGGAGAAATGGAGAAACATCAGTAGTAAACCTGGAATGGAAAGGCTTACATCTATCTGTAAATATATTTATCATGGATGTTCAGGTAGTAAACTGAAAAGTGTTATGCTAAGTCCAGGAGTCCATATATTAGGAGAATGAAATTCCAACCATGAATACCACTGTCTTAAGAACCACAGATGTAGCATGCAAACAAGTACAAACAAGTAGAACCCCAAATTCTTTCATGCAAATAAGCATTAAGGGAATGTTTACAGAGCAGGGCATAACAAATATTTTTCAAATTTACATTAATAAACTGTACATAAATGGAAAAATAAATCAGATAATTGACAAGATGACTGAGACCAGCTCACAAGGACGCCTTAGTGAACAGACAGATGACTACAAGCTCTGGTGGCAAGTAGCAAAGCCTTTACTTTCAGTGTTACAGTATATACCAGTGGTGTGATTCAGCACTTTTCTTAAGATACAATAACATCTTCTACAGATACAATAACATCTAGTATGGATTAATAATAACTAACAGTATTACCTAAACTATCTTCTTGAGAACCTTCCAAAGTAAAACATTCTCACAACCTTGACAGCACTCCATAATCAAGAGAACACATTATCTCAGCCTCAAGGCCTCTCAGCCTCAAAGCCTCTTCAAAGGTGTATTTACTTATTCTCTGGAATACAGAAATAACTGCAAGGCATGCCAAGAGTCATGTCAGGTCAGTCACCCATCCCTTTCAGGAGGGGCAGCCCCTGTCTCTCCCGTAGAATCTCCAGCTAACCCTTTCAGGCCAGCAGAGCTAGAGTCTCCAGCTAACCCTTTCAGTCAAGCAGAGCTAGAATCTCCAGCTAACCCTTTCAGGCCAGCAGAGCAGGGTGCAGCCAGCAGTTCTCCTCAACAAGAAGTGTTTTATAGGTTACAATAGGTTATAACTTAGTCTTGTTATGCATAGTTTGTAGTACATCATGCATTTTAACATCAAATTTAATATTAGAAGAATCTAAACCTGAGCATAGCTTGGACCTGAATAACACAGCTAGCAGACAGCAAGGTTGCTGGTACTGAAGTGACTTGTGTAAAGAAAGGATGCCCTAAACTGGGACAGAAAACAACTAGGAATGATTTCATCAGTATTGGCATAATTAAGTTGAATGCCTTTCACTTCAGTTTAAATGCTAGGGGTTCACTTAACTCAAACATAGTGGGTAAAAGTCATAAGTATTTCAAATGTCACTCACTGCAGGGTCCAGGGATTATAGGTAGGAATGGGAAACTACAGAATGAGGGTTCGATATTTTTAAAATTATATTTCTTTCTAAATGCTGTAAACTGTAACAATTCATTCAGAAAAAGTGGCCAATTTCCAAATGGACTAGTAGCAGGGTTAATTAAGTACTGAGTGAGACACTGTGACATCCTGATGGCACCCAGTCACAATGGCACTCAGTTTTGAAGCATAGAACAAAAACAATTGCAATCACAAACTATTTTACATCACTTATGGTACTTTAAGGTTATTTAAAAATGAAAATGTGGGTGAGGGGAATTGGAGAAAGGATATCACATCTGAAATATAAATAAAATATCAAGAAAAAAAAAAGAAAAGAAAATGCTTTCTGTATAAGTTACATTCTTTACCAGTTCTTTTAAACATAACATTAACAGCAGCTGCAGCAAAAAGAATCTAAAGCCACAACCTTTGTTTAGAGGATAAACTAGTTTGTGAATCAAGATCAGATGCCCAAGCAGCAGGATTCCAGCATCAGCCCACACTGACTTTTAGAAGGGCGTTGCTGTTAGACTCAGGTCTACTCCATTCAGCTCAGACAAGAGATCTTAAGGTCTTCTACCTGCCTTATTAGGTAGGACTGTGATCCATTACAACCTTCATAAAGGTGATTACATTTTGTTTTGTAAATATTGCTGGAACCGAGTGTCTGACAAATTCAATAATTTCAGAAGAGCTTTGTGTTCACCCCACCTGTGACCACACACAATGATTAGAAATAAAAGCAGGTCAAAGATAAGGGCTACTAAAATTCCAAATATAGCTAATACTTCATCAACTCTGAATACAGAGGGGTAGTTTCATCTTGTACAAATGAAGAGTAGTAATTTTGAGGTAATAGTTAAAATTCCACACATTATAGATGAATTTACACACATTGTTTCCAATAGCTATCACAGGCAGTAATGAGAGAATAACGTTTTTCTTGTTTGTAAGTACATATCAACATGTATTAAAGAAATACAGAGAAATTATTAAAATACTATGAAGCACTAAAAGTTACCTCCAGAACACAAAAGCATCTGAAATGTGTAAGTCATCTTTAGCACTGCCAGGAATGGAGCAATTGTTATGCTCAGGCTCCTGGCAATGGTGTCATTTCCCTCAGTGACTACAGAATTCCTGGTTAAGAATGAGAACATTTGAAGAAATTAGGCCGATGACCAGGAATCCTCCAAACACCTGGACTAAGCCTTCAGCACAAAGTCTTCTCCACCAGGGCGTCAAAGTCCATGGACAGTTGGTTCTGAAGTAGAATGGCAACTACCAGGAGCCATGGGCTCAGAGCCAGGTTTTCAATCTGCAGAAGCTGCATCTTAAGGCAACTTCAGTGACAAAGGCTTGCACATCCTCAGGCTGCTTCTGAGGGAGGCATCTTGGCACCAAGTTATATGTGTTCCCACTCAGCTGGATGCAGCTAGGGAGCTCAGTGATATGGGGTCCCCTAGTACACATGAATGCTTCCAAAGTTCTCAGAGAGAATCTGTCTAGCTTTCTTCAACACAGTGGTGGTTTCCTTTGGCTTAGGAATTCCTAGGAGCTCATAAGTGTAAAGACTTTCTTCCAATATTTTATCATAACTGATACTAATTGGGACAAAGTAGGTATCAAAAACTTCTATTTTAAAAATGGTTTCATCACAATATTCAGGAGATGAAATTTAGGAGTCAAGGTCTTGGCTACTTGACTCCTTGTCCCTTCGAGAAAAAATTCAACAGGAGCATAAGCACTCTGTAGCATGGTCTTCACGCATTCTGGGAATTTGTCCCAGTAGAGTTTATATCCTTCAAAAGTGCATTGCATGAAGAAGGCCCCAGACATCCTGAGCAGCTCACTGACCGCTCTCATTCTCAGGGAGTCCATTTCTGCTGCCATCACTGCTACAGGTAGACCATAGTTGTAGAGAACAAAAGATGGCATGAGGAAGTCAGTGTCTGTCCAGTGTCTGGGCAGCAGGATCACAGGGTGCTCCTGGACAGCTCGCTGTAGCTTTTGAATGCCTTCTTCATTCACACATGCCTATGAGAAGATCTGTTTAAAAACTTTGCTCAGAACAAAGGCAAAGAATGGAATAGCTTCTATAAACAGTTTGGGAATCATTTCCTCCAGGGTCTCACTGGCTTCCTTTTGGAGGACATCAACACCTGTCAGCAACTTTTCCCTGGAAAGCTGCTTAATGACATAGTTAATCTCTTCAGAAATGTGAACAATGGTCTTGATGTCACTTGGCTTGGAGGGAGTGATTCCCCTATACAAGGGTAGTGTGTAGAACTTCATGGCAAATTTGAAGTCACTGACATGTCTTCTCTCCTCTAACAGATCTTCAAACTCATCCCACCTTTTGAGGTCTTTCTCATAGAGGAGCACACACACTGGCAGAGACAACAGAGAATTGGGTGCTGGAGGAGCTAGGAAAGATCACGGTGCCTTTGGGAGGGACTTGGACTGGTAGGCTACTTGTTTGTGGTACAGCCACTGGAGGCGGTTCTTTGGAACCGGGCAGATCCCATCCGTCCAGGTTAGTGACATTCCATAAGGCCACTGCAGGGAATCCTGGGCACCACCATCTTAACCATGCCCGATGCAGGGCAGTCTTTTCTTTCCCCCCACCCCTAGCATTAGAGCCTATTTCTTTGAAATTGGGGTATGTAGATGTGCTGGTTTACAAGAGTGCTCCACAGTATTTGTCATGGTTTCCTGCTTTGCTCTGAGAATTGTCTCTTTACTATCAGGTGAGAAAATACATGCATGTTACCTGAACCCAGCCTGAAACCATAGAACAAAATCTTGTTTCCAAATAGCCTTCTCTCTCTCTCTCTCTCTCTGGTTTTTTGTTTGTTTGTTTGTTTGTTTTGTGTTTTTTGAGACAGGGTTTCTCTGTGTAGCCCTGGCTGTCCTGGAACTCACTCTGTAGACCAGGCTGGCCTCCAACTCAGAAATCCACCTGCCTCTGCCTCCCAAGTGCTGGGATTAAAGGCATGCGTCACCACCGCCCGGCATTTTTTTTGGCAAAAATCTCTCTTTATTTGTTAACATTCTGAACACCCATCCACTTGTGGGACAGATTGATAACTCCACTGTTAGCTGATTAAAGGGCTATCTATGCAAACTATCCAGCTTGACTGCAGGAGGAAGAAGGGGAAGCACCTACTGAGTGCTGTGAGCTCAGGAACAGTCCAAATTCACAAAGTGCTGACTGCCCACAGTGCAGAGACACAGGCAGCTGAGCAGCAGGGATCTGGAGTTATATGTCCTCTGAGGTGCTTTGTGGGAGGACACACAGTCAGGCTATAGGAAGTCAGGCACTAGTGCTATTGAAATGCAAACCTGCAGATTTGGAAAAGGACAGGTCCCAAACAGGAACCACTAGGTAGTTTCTCTTCAGTACACTAGAATCCTATGGGTGGTGCTCATGTCACTCAAGACTTACTAGCCAATCAGAACCTCCAGACTGGCCTGCCACTCAGAAGAGGAGGAGGCTCTTCCTGGTACCAAGCCTGCAAGTTCCTGTCCGAATCCTACCAGGCCAGAACCTGTCTTTGTGATATGTTCTGTTTTTGTTTTTGTTTTTGGTTTTTGTTTTTGTTTTTCGAGGCAGGGTCTCTCTGTGTAGCCCTGGCTGTCCTGGAACTCAATTGGTAGACCAGGCTGGCCTCAAACTCAGAGATCTGCCTGCCTCTGCCTCCCAAGTGCTGGGATTAAAGTCGTGAGCCACCACCGCCCGGCTGTGATATGTTCTGAATGCCTCTGCTGGGTGCTGTGAGGGAGCTCAGAAAAGCTCAAAACTCCAGACATGGTAAGTTCAGGGTCCTCTCCCACAAAAGGGAGGATCAAGGAGCTTTTCAAAGGGTGCACGTGTGGTGGGTCTTCCCAGCAGCTGGATGGTAAGCAACAGCAAGACAGATGTGGCCACATGTGAGGTCCTTTGTGGTTCTAGTCTCTCTGACCTGGCAGTGGCCTCTGAATTACTTTATTATGGGGGCTGCATTTTCACAAAGCATTTGGGGCAGGGGCTTGTGTGCAGAGAAATACTCGGCAGGATACCAAAGCTGAGAACCCTATTATCTTCAGTAAGTTCTGCAGGTAGCACGTAACATGTAGGTGTAAGATCCATTTGGAGTTATTTTTGTGGAGGCTGTAAACCCCGGATCAGATGTTGCCTAGCACTCCAATATTAAGCTGTGATGTAGAAGACTAGAATTGATGATGTAAAGGATTTACTTAGGAGATAGTAAGTGACACCAAGTAGAATGTGGCAGAGAGAGGACTGTCTCTAAAATACACCACAGGTACATAATATGCTAACCGGGCTTGTTACAGAATAGTCTGCATCTGTTTGTTTACCAGGATTGTCCAGATATTTGTCTCCAAACTATAACAATATAGTCAACTCTGGTTTACAATCAGCGACTAGACTCATCATGATAGCAAAGAACAGGCACCTAATACTGTGCTTAAGGCGACATTATAGGATCACCACCAACATTAAGATATGGTGTTGACTGGAATCTGACTGGTCAGTGAGAAGAGATATAGACCAGTGAATGAGTATTGTCCAAGCTCCCTGGAATGGGGTGAGGGGATTAAAAATAAAGAGGGATATGTGTATATCTGAGTTGTCTGAGCAGCTTTGAAGCTGGTGTACTCACAGCACAGAAAAGGAGGAGGAAGAAGGACGGTGAGGGCCTTTCTGCTTTGACAGTAGTTGGTAATAGCAATGAGTAGTCAGGTAATCAATTTCACAAAATCAGTAAAAGTCCAACCTGGCCATCCAGTGTGTGTGTGTTTCTGTGTGTTTTTTTTTTTTTGGGGGGGGGGGGAAGGGGGGTGGCGGCACTGCTCAGGGAAATCAGGAATCTGGATTGGGAAATCAACTTATTTCTAGAAGCCAAATTTCTATATTTGCACCAGTTCAAGCAACACAAGATCTAGACAAACTGATGTATACTGCCTGACAGGAATGTTAATTTTCAGTTTGAAAATACACAATTTGACAGAAAGTACATGAGTAACATTTGGTGTGCTCAAGTACATAAGTTTAGTCTGTGAAGAATATTGGACCATAAAGTGTGGTCACGTTTTAAAAATAATTTTTGAGAGTAGAATTAAATCATTTCTTTCTTCTTTCTCCCTACTATTCAGTCTGAAACCTTGGAACAAATGGTTGAGGAGTGTATTTTAAAAATCAGAGCAAACCTGACTGTCAGGTTCTCTCAGCAGACCTGATACATGGTATGGTTGACATACCTCACCCTCTAGCCCAGGAGTAGGGCTGCCCTTCTCCCAGCTGCCACTTCTTATGTAATCCAACCATTTTGATTACCTGGTCTTTTTCATCTGTCACTAATCATCTTGATCTCTTTGTCTGGATCTTGCTTCTCCCCTCCTTCCTCTCTCCACATGGCTCAGGGTCCTGTCTACTTTGTACTCTCGCAGATGTTCGGGCTCTGGTTATATTCTCTCTTTCATGTATAAGAAACTTTCTACTCCAGCATACATAGGAGCAGTCATGTCCTTTCCTTTTTTATTTCTTTTTCTCCCATTCACTTCTTATTAACCGCTCCTTGCTATAAATTCCTAGTCACATTTTCTTTTTAATATGTTCCTGTTTTGATTTGACTGCAGTTTGGCTACAGGACTTCCCAACTATGAAGCAGACATGGCTGCACTGGACAGTGCATGTGTAAAGGAATATGCAAACATAGGACTTTGTGCCTTGAAAAGGGAGAATAAGTGCTCTGGGAGACTGGACCATTCTATTAAATATAGATTTCCTAGACCAGGGATTTGTCTGCACCGAGAGTGGAAAGGCAGATCTGGGAAGGCCTCAGTGTGTGAGGCATGTGCTCTCTGATCTCCCAGGAGAGGAGCTGCAACTGTCCTGAGGACCAGCCGAGTTGTCTAAGCTAATGAGGGATTCTGAGCAGTCTAACAATCAGGAGCAACAGTGGAAGGTAGCTTGCAGATTCTTTCCAGGATTCTCCTCAGATGCATCTGCAGCAAGCTGTGAGGAAGACCACAAGCCACGACATGGTGAGACCGAGATGGACTGTGGGTCAGACTCTGGTTCTCTTGGTCCGTGTGGTGATCCAAGCAGAAGCCCTCAGCCTCTGACCCTTCCTGAGCCTGAATTCCAATGGAAGAGGAGAGACTGTAGAGCACTGGCTGTGGAAATCTGTGGTGTTTATAATGTCATTATCCAGTGTGTATGCACAAGCATTGCTTTTTTGTGTAGTAGGAAGACATACTGGAAGAATGAAGGTCTCGTTTCTAGAATTTCTGCACTTTCCACATTCAGTTTTGTGGGACAAATAGTTTAGGATTTTGTTGGACAAATAGTTTAGGAATAAGTAGAAAGAGGTGGTAGGGATCTTCCTTCAGTAATAGTTGATTAGAATCCTTTTACCTTTCCACTGCCTCCATTTACAATGGCCTGGTTCATAGAATTTCAGTTCCAGAGTACCAAAGAAGTTTCTAAGATGCAGAATTTCTCAGGGGTACATAGTGTTGGATAAGTGAATAAGACAGATTGCACATCATGTGACATAATCCACGTGGCAGGGAGCACACATTAATTATTTTTCAATATTGTATTCTGTGGGGTCTTCAGGGGGACTAACTTTACCTGAAATCACAAGGGGTCATGAGGGGTTGCAGAGTCATAGCCCACTTTTCTCATCACCTCTATTTACAGAGAGAGCTCTAGAACATGGAGAGTTTGGAAGACAGATCAGCAGTCGCTGGAGGCAGAGAAATATAACAGTTTAGGGGTCACTTTGAGTTATTGTTATCGGATTCATGAATTCTGTTTCCATTTAATTTCTTTATATGTACAATCACAGGTACAAGTTCAATATTTCCCGGTTTAGTTTCCTTAGGTACTTTGATGAAAACTTGCAGACAATTTTAGGTTTATATTTTTGACTTTTTTTCTGCCTCCCCACATTCTTTCACAAATATTGTACATATTCTTGATTATTGTGTATTTGTTGTACATATAGAAGTTGCACTGTGCCAATGTGTATACTATTTCTTCAAAATACTGTTGCGCATTCTGAGTTTTCTCACATGACATATAGCCTTGGGATCAACTTTCCTGTTACAAATTTTTGCAATTTTTAGATTCAAAATTTTCGTTGTCCTGTGTATCTATTCCTTGTATCTTCAGTGTCTGAGATTCTCTCATCCATCTCTATTCTGTGGATGAACCTTGACACTGTAGTTTTTCTTTGCAGTCCTAAAAATGTGCTTTAGAGGATTCTCTTAGTTTCTGTTTTCTTTTCTATTTTTATTGTTCTTTTTCTTATTAAATTATTTTAATATTTACATTTCTAATGTTGCCCCCTTTCCTGGTCACCCTCCTAGAGTTCTTCATCTCATCTCATTCTTTTGTCTCTGAGAAAGTGCTCCCCCAAGTAAACATCTACCCCCCATTACCTACAACCATACATTTCACACTTGGATGAGTAATTTCATGTTAATTGAGGAGTACTGTATTTGGAAGTGGGAACAAAATAAGGAGAGACATCATATCATAATGCTTGAATAGACTGTTGAGACGTGTCATTATTTTTTCTCATTAAAATTTTTTTATTACTTTATTTATTTACCTTCTAAATGTTGCCCTCCTAGTTGTTCCCCCCACCCCTGAGTTCTTCATCCCATCCCCTCTACCATTTTCTTCTGAGAGAATGCTCCCCAACTCACACATATCCTCTGTACCAACCACCACTACCTTAGCCTCCTAGCACAAACTCCTTGTCTGAGGCATCATGTCTTCTACAGGTTAGGCACATCTACTTCCACTGACCCCAGACCAGGTAGTCCTCTGGTATATATATGTTTGGGACTGTAGACCAGCCTATGTATGCTCTTTGGTTGGTGTCTTAGTCTCTGGGAGCTCTGAGGGTTCCAGGTTAGTTGATACTATTGTTCTTCCTATGAGGTTGTCATCCCCTTCAGCTTCTGTAGTCCTTCCCCTAACTCTTCCATCTTTGTCCCGACCTCAGTCCAATGGTTGGCTGTAGGTATCTGCATCTGTCTCAGACAGCTGCTGATAGAGCCTCTGAGAGGACAGCCATAATAGATAGGCTCCTGTCTATAAGTACAACATGGCAGCAGTAATAGTGTCAGGGTTTGGTGCCTGCCCATGGGAGGGATCCCAATTTGGGCAGGTCAGTAAATAACCTTTCCTTCAGTCTCTGCTCCATTTTGTCCCTGCATTTCTGGGTCAAAAATTTTGAAGATAAATGAGTGCCCCCATCCCAACACTGGATGTTGTACTGGACGTGATCTTTTCAGGTTCTCTATCCCCAATGTTCTGCATTTTGTTCTGGAAGCCTCTCAGATCCCACATCGCTGGGACTTTCAGCTATTAAAAAAGAAGGACATCATGAATTTTGCAGGCTAATGAATCGAATTAGAAAATATCCTGAACCCCAGACCCACAGGAGATGCATGTTATGTACTTGCTGATAAGTGGATATTAGCGAAAATTACAGAATACCCATGACACAACTCACAGACAGTATGAAGTTTAACAAGAAGGAAGGCCCAAATGAGGATGCTTCGATCCCACTTAGAAAGGGGAACAAATTAATCATGGGAGGCAGAGAGAGGGAGGGAGGGAAGGTTCAGGGTGGGAGAGAAGAGGGGAAAAGTGCTTCAGGATCAGTTATTGGGGGAAGATACGAAGGAAGCCTAGAGGGCCAGTAGACTGAACGGAAATCTGCAACAGCGAGGTGCGGTGGTTGGGAGCATCTCTATTTTCTGCTTTCATTAAATTTTCTATTTCTGTTTTTTGTCATGAACAGTTATGTTTTCTTCAACTGTTTGCCTGTTTTTCTTGCTATATTCATGGAATTTCTTGGTCTTGTCTGTTGTTTGTGTTTGCATTTATCGTTTTCCCCTTTAAGAACCTCTATCACCTTCCAACAGTTGCTGTTAAGTTCTTTTTCTTGTGCTTTCAGTTATGTTGGAATATTCAGGACTTGCAGTGGGAAAATAGCTTTGTTTTGTTGGTAACTTACTTTCCTGGCTGCCATTGATTATGTTTCTAAGCTATTGTCTAGACATCTAGGCTTGGTGTCATTATAGGCCTAGATTCTGATTCCTGGGTTTGTCTTCTTTTGAGTGGAGTTTTGATGCTGGGTTTCTGTTTGTTCTCTGGATTTTCAGATAGTGTGTGGACTGAGTGTTGCCTCATTTCCAGATCTGTTTTTTGGGTGTGTTTCAGTGGGAAATGCTTGCTGGTTTTGGAGGTTGTGGAAAAAAGACTCAAGTAAAATATGATCTTAGTAATCTTGACAGACACTTTGCAGAAGATAGGGGATGCTGCCTTTTGTGTTCTAGTCCAGTGCTGTGGAAAATTGTGAAAATTACATCTAGGGTAACAGATTGTGTGGCAGATCTGTTGACATCCTAAGTTGTCTTATGGAAACCATGGTTGAGAAGGTGTGTCTCCCTGAGCAGGGCCTGGGACACAGAGATGGGGCATTAAAGAAGGGCATTTGGGGATTATCTGTGGTAGTTATTGGCACCATCAAACTGGAACAGAAAGTTTTCCCTGATACTGTGTTGCAGTCCTTTAGCAACTATGAGTATTGGGGCTGGAGTAACAGATAGTGGGATGGGTCTTTGGACAGAGTCTGCCTAGTCTCCTGGCAGTCATGGCCTGTTTTTCAGCAGGGAGTTTCTGCCCATAGTTGAGGGCTCAGACACAGAGGTGGCACAGGAAGAGAAGGGAAGATGGAAATGCCCTTTTGTATCTACAGGAGGCATGGACATGTGAGAGGAAGCTGCAGTCCTAAGGGCAACCTTGGTTATTGGGTCTCAGTTAGCAGAACAAGGGGATGGTCTGGGAGCATCCTACCTAATTTCTTACCAATGCTTAATACTGAGGTATCAGATTCTCAGGGCTCATTAATTTGCTTCTGTATTTCCTTAGGTTTTTGTTGTTGTTTATCTGTGAAAGACTGTTTGCTTATTTTTGATAAAAAGTTCTATTTGGGTGGGCAGGTCAGTCAGCAAGTATTTATTTCAGTGCTAACCTGAGTTTAGATGTTAACAGCCAGTCCAAGTTGGGAGGCTCTTACCTACCTACTACTAGAGATCCAATGGAGTAGATATGCTTTCAGAAGTCTTTATGGCTTATACTGCAGTAAGCTTAAAACAAGTTGTTTAGTCTTTAGTACAAAGCATGCTCTGTTTTTGGTATTTGTTGTTGTTGTTTGGTTTGTTTGTTTGTTTGTTTTGTTTTTTTTCCTGAGTCAGAGTTTCTCTGTGTAGCACTGGCTGTCCTGGAACTCACTGTATAGAGCAGGCTGGCTTCGAACTCAGAAATCCACCTGCCTCTGCCTCCAATGTTCTGGGTTTAAAGGCCTGATCCTCCACTACCCAGCACATGCTTTGTTTTTAAACAGTCTACTTACTTGTATTTGGTTTTAAAAGTTTGCATTTCCTCATATTGGTGCAGATTTGTATGCAGTGATTAATCAAAGGAAACAAATGATTTCTAAGTGATCCTAAAACACATGCATTTCTTTATCATAAGTGGAGAAGATACTTTTAGTAGTCAATATTATTTTTTAATGTTGATACATTCATATAATTTAAGCAATAGCTTCCCAATCTATTTTCTATTATTAGTACAGAAGAGTACCAGAGCTTACAGGGTTAGTGTTGTTCAGTGATTTCTTTGATTTTGAGTATAGTACTGTACTTCTTGTTTAAAAGGCTGTATTGTATTTCTAAGTCTGTCTTTGTGTCTACTTTCATCAGTGATGCCATTTATGTTGTGTGATATTGTTAAAAATAATAGCCTTTCACTGGTGTAACCGTTGAATTTATACCAATATATTTTCATGAGAGGATGACCATGAATGTATAGTGACCAGAGTCACAATGTACTCAATACACTCAACAAATTTCCTGTTCTTTATGTCTACTGTGTTGTGGTTGAAACTCATCAATCAGCTTCTTTCTTCTGCTCTCATATCTTCATCATTACAGACTCTATCCCTGAATCATATAAGATACAACAGAAGGGATTGTTATTCAGTGCTAAGGTATTTCACTAATATTTTTATATTTTTTGTTTTGTTGCTTTTGTTTTTGATGTTGAAGACAATGTATTCCTGTGTGGCTGTGGCTGTCCTGAAAGTAGGTTTGCAGACCAGGCAGCACTTGTATTTACTGATCCATCTGCGTTTTTCCCCAGAGTACTGGGATTAGATGTGGACCAAAATGCCTGGTAGTTTTGTTTTTATATTATTAGCTGATGGGCTTGGAATGTAAGTTTGTATCTGCATGCCTATGCTGATGAGCCGAATTTTAACAGACAGTATATCATATTTCTCAGGGTGTCAGGTATTCATGTTATTAATACTACATGAATGTTCTATTGGATTGCAGGTATGTGGCATTATTATTCCCTGTGGAATTTGTTTTGAATTTTTAAATGAATATGAGTATTTTTCTTGTATGCAAGAATGTATTTATCTTGTGTTCCTGGTGCTCACAGTAGGCAGAACATGGCCTCACAACTCCTGAACCTGGTTCAATGGACAATTGTGTGCCTCCATGTAAATATTGGCAATTTGCTCTAATTATTTGCAAGACAGGGAATACCTCTGGTGAGCCACCTCTCCCTCCCTGTGTTGGGAATTCATGATCAAGACTTATATAGCTAATATTTTCATCTCTTCATTTGTAAAGATTTAAACATGTATACCTTTTATTAAGATATTATTAATTTTACTATTGAAACTGGTCACTTGAGGATTTTGGAAGATGAATAAAGACTTGCAGTAAATATATAATTCTTTATAGAAACTTCAATAAAGACCTTTGAGTTCTTTCTATCTTTTTTATTTCTTGATTGATTGATTTTTACAGGGGAGTTAGCGTCTTAATAATGTACCTATTGATGTCTTGGAACTCATGGCATAGACCAGGCTTACCAAACCATTCAGTGAGATACACCGGGGTCCACATGTTGACAGCTGAGATTAAGGGCAGGAGTAATACACCCAGCATGCTCATCATGTTCTTAGTTAGTAATTATTAATACAATTCATGTAATGTGTGCTCAGTACTTTTGAACTGTGTACTTGTCAGTCTTCATGTCTATTAATTACCATTTCTCATGCAAGGCTTTATCCTACTCAAGGGGTGCAGAAATGTCAGAGGTGAAGCTGATTCATTATTCAGTTTCCTTCTAAAATGCCTTGATTACATTAGACTGTTTGTGTCAGGAATTCAGTGCAGGAATTCCCAGAATTATATGGCTGTATTCTCAATGAAGTATACATTTACAGTGTTCTCAGTAATATGTTTCCTTATGTACACATGTACTGGATATTTTAGGGTAGAGTGACCTATGATGATGTGCATGTGAACTTCACTCAGGAAGAGTGGGCTTTGCTGGATCCTTCTCAGAAGAGACTCTACAAAGATGTGATGCTGGAGACCTATAGGAATCTTGTTGCTATAGGTAATACAGTGAACTTCCTTTCATTTTTTAAAATGTAGTGACAACTGTTTCTTTGTTATTGTTATTTGTTCTTGTAATTTCAGTTGAGAATGGGGAAGAATGAGGGGAATAAATCAGGCATGGTTGTAAAGTTCACTGAAGGTAGTAACTTAAATTTTGCCTACTTTCCAATAGTATAACATATGGTCTCTGGTACTATATTTTAGGCTATGTTTGGGAAGACTATAATACTGAAGAACATTTTCAAAGTTCTAGAAGACATGGAAGGTAATTTGCATGTTCAAACTGATAAGAATATGTCTTGTAAGAAATTTTAGTATGTCCTGCAAGTTTTAAAGAAAAGCAACAGGGTTTAAAAAAAGCACTGCTTTAAGTTATGGATGATTATTAAAGTATGATAAACCTTGTATATCAATGCCAGGTATCTATTTTGTGATTTCAAGCCATTCCTCTATGTACAAAAACAAAGAAACAATGCATTAACATACTTTACCATTTAAATCATAGCCCAATAGAGGTATGCTGGAGAACTGCCAGTGTGTTTAATCTCATACCACTTAGATATTGTAAGGTATACATATTGAATGTATTGAAGGTGAGAAGATGTCTAAAACCTTTTAATAAGCAAATAGTCTATACTAAAGTTGGTGTCAGTCATATCCTTGTAATACTGTATCTAAGTGTAGTATGCTGGCTAGTTTATGATAGTCAAGAATGCTGTTGTATAGAAACTTTAATCCCTATAATACAAGTATATGAGGAAAAAAAGTTGAACTGTGTGAATGCAATTGGAACCCTTTTACTTGTTATTCTTCTTTCAACAGGGATGTCATGTTACAATGGATGTTAGCTATGAGAATATAGAAATATATTGAAAGAAGCAACAAACTCCTCTGTTTTCCAGTACAATGAGAAGATATATAGTACTCCCCACTTTGAGTAGACTTTCTAAATTTGTTACAAGTTTACAAATGATTGGCATTCCAACTGTATTGGGGACATCTACAAACTCATACTGCAGACTAACTCTCTGAGTATTAAGGCTTGGACATGCAAAGCCTTTATCACACTCATTACATTTGTAGGGTTTCTCTCCTGTATGAACTCCTTTATGCCTTTGAAGAGAACTGTGACGTGCAAAGTCTTTGCCACAGTGGGATGTGGAAATTCTTCTATTTGCCTTGGTTCACTTTGCATATATAGTATTACTCTCATGATAGAAAAATTTATGTGTGCCATAAGTGTGACAAATAACTGAGTTCTTCCTGATCTATTCAGATATGTGAACATCCTCATATAGTAAAGAGGATGCTGTAAATGTGAGTCATGCAATCAGTGCTCTTCTTAGTCTAAGTGTCTTCAAAGATACAAAACAAGTAAACAAAGTGATCATTCATTAACAGCAGGTTGTTCTTTACAATTACACCAAATCATAAAACGTATTCATAGAAATGGAAAGATTCATCAGTGTAATGATGTGAAAAGCTTTCACAATTGCCAATTGTCTTTGCAGGGATGAAAGAAGTCATACTGAAGAGCAGCCCTCTCAGTTTATTCAATGTGGTAACGCCTCTGTACTTCATAGTTATCTTCATACACATAAAAGACTACGTACTGGAGAGAAACCCTTTGAATGTAACCAATGTGGTAAAGCCTTTGCAAGAAAATATCATCCCCTAAGACATCAAAGAGTACATACTGGTGAGAAACCCTTTAAATGTAACCAATGTGGCAAAGACTTTGCATGTACCAGTTCTCTTCAAAGGCATAAAAGAATTCATATTGGAGAGAAAGCTTATGAATGTAATCAATGTGGTAAAGGCTATGTATGTCAAAGTGGTCTCAGGTATCACAAAACAACACATACTGGAGAGAGACCCTATGGATGTAATAAATGCAGTAAAGCCTTCACACGTCAAAGTCATCTTCGTATACATAATAGAACACATACTGGAGAGAAACCCTATGAATGTAATCAGTGTGGGAAAAGCTTTGCATGTCAAAGAGGTCTCCAAATACATACAAGAGCACATGCAGGAAAGAAATCCTATGAATGTAATCAATGTGGTAAAGTCTTTGCATATCAAACTGGTCTTAGGTATCATAAAAGAACACATACTGGAGAGAGACCCTATGAATGTAATGAATGCGGTAAAGCCTTTGCACGTCAAAGTTGTCTTCATATACATAAAAGAACACATACTGGAGACAAACCTTTTGAATGTAACCAATGTGGTAAAACCTTTGCACAAAACAGTTATCTCCTACAACATACAAGAGTACACACTGGAGAGAAACCTTTTGAATGTAAGCACTGTGGCAAAGCCTTTGCAAGTTACAGTTCTCTTCAAAGGCATAAAGGAATTCATACAGGAGAGAAACCCTACAAATGTAATGAGTGTGATAAAGGCTTTGCATGTCCAAGCAATCTCCGAGTACATAAAAGAACACATACAGGAGAGAAACCCTATGAATGTAATCAATGTGATAAAGCTTTTTCATGTCAAAGTAGTCTCCTGTATCATCAAAAAACACATACTGGAGAGAAACCCTTTGAATGTAACCAGTGTGCTAAAACTTTTGCACGAAACAGTCATCTCCTACAACATAAAAGAGTACACACTGGAGAGAAACCTTATAAATGTAAACTCTGTGGCAAAGCCTTTGCATATTACGGTAGTCTCCAAGTGCATAATAGAACACATACAGGAGAGAAACCCCATGAATGTAATCAGTGTGATAAAGCCTTTTCATGTGTAAGTAATTTCCCCTGGCATAAACGAAGACATAGCACATATAGGAGAGAAGCCCTTTGAATATAATCAATGTGTTAAAGCCTTTCCAAATCAGTGTAGTCCCCAAATACATAAAACAACACATACTGGAGAGAAGCCGTTTGATTGTAACCAATATGGTAAAGTCCTTGCATATCATGGTCATCTTTGAATACATGAAAGAACGTATACTGGAGAGAAATACGAATGCAAGCAATGAAGCCTTTGCACATTTCTGTAGTCTTCTTCATCATGGAAGAATCCATAGTGGAGAGAAACTTTAAATGTATTTAGTATGGGAAAGACTTTTCAGATTTCAGAAGTCTTCTAATCTTAAGAGAGAGGTCCTATTAATGTATTCAATATGGTGGATTTTTTGCACATTTCTACAGACTTCATCATCATGAAAGTAATCATACTGTAGAGAAAGTCTATGAATGTAAGCAATGTAGTAAAGCCTTTGTATTATGGATTCCTGTGAGATCCAACACAACTCAAACTCATGTAATGTAATTGACTAGAATTTATTGTAATGAAGCTGCTGCTGATGGATCGGGCCAGAGAACATACTTGAAAGCTGAACTGTGACAATGTAACATGGTAAATCCCCACACTCACCTGCCCACACTGAGCCAGAGTGCTGTAGAGCGTTTATGTTTGAAAACCAGAAATTTCTGTACCAAGTTACAGCTACATTTCCCACCAATGAGTATTTAGAGGTAAGGGCTTTCCTTTTGTAATTTACTATGTCAACTGATACAGAATATGGGTGTTATAGACTTATCAATCATATCCACTTGGGTTTTTTTTTTATGGTTAGTAACAGGCATTATGCTTTGATGAATAAAAGATGAATTTAAAAAGAAATTGTTAGGGACAGTCATTCATTTCTTTATAAACAAAAGATACATAATTGAAGGTGGTAACCTATTGGAAGTCTCCATCTTCTCTAGGGCCTGGGAATTTGAACTGAGTTTCATTTTATGATTAAATTGAAGCTGATAACAAAAAGGCAATTCTTAGGACATGTTTCATTTGTTTGTTCCCAAGATTTGCATTTCACAATCATTTTAATACATAAGAAAATAATACACATTGGAGAGAAACCCTACAAATGTAATCAATGTGATAAAGCCTTTTCACAACAGTTATTCACAAATACATCAAAGAACAGATAGTGGATAGGAATCTTATGAATACACAATTGGTTAATCATTTACATGTAGCAGTAGTGTGAACAATAATGGTAAGTGTGATACTGCAAAGGAAACCATAATTGTAATCAGGGGTGTAATATTTTGTACCACAAATACATCAAAGAACAGATAGTGGATAGGAATCTTATGAATACACAATTGGTTAATCACATACATGTAGCAGTAGTGTGAATAATAATGGTAAGTGTGATACTGCAAAGGAAACCATAATTGTAATCAGGGGTGTAATATTTTGTACTTAATGGTATCTTCATACAAGAGTAAAATGACTAGCATATAATCCATCTTTTAAAGCCTTTGCATATCACAGTAATCTTTGAGAACCCACATCATGCTGCAGGCAACCTATGACTATAAAAGATTTGGTAATATCTTTAGCTGACACATTTATATTCAGTTACACAAAATTATTTTTCTGGAGTTCTTTACATATTTTGCATATTAGCTCTGTTGCATATAGGCTTAGTGAGTATCTTTCCCAATCTGTAGGTTGCTGTTTTGTCTTTTTGACAGTGTCTTGCCTTACAGAAGCTTTTCAGTTTCATGAGGTCCCTTTTGTCAATTGTTGATCTTAGAGCCTTAGTCATTGTTTTTCTGATTAGAAAATTTCCCCCTTTGCAAGTGTGTTCAAGGCTATATCCCACTTTCTCTTCTATTAGATTCAGTGTATCTGGTTTTATGTTGAGGTCTACAAAAAAACAAATAACAGTGACAGAGCTAAACGGAGAGTTCTTAACAGAGAGATCTTGAATACCCGAGAAGCACTTAAGAGTTGATCAAAATCCTTAGTCAACAGGCAAGTGCAAATCAAAATGACCTTGAGATTTCCAGTAGGAATGATGAAGATGACGAACTCAAATGACAGCACATGCTGATGAGGCTGTGGAGGAAGAGGACTACTCATATATTGCTGGTGCCATTGCAAACTGGTCTAACCACTCTGCAAATCATCTGCAAATCACTCTGCAAATCGATGTGCCTGAAGACACAGCCGTACCACTCCTGGACATATACCCAAAAGATGCTTCATCACAGCACAAGGACCCATGCTCCACTATCTCCATAGCAGCCTTATTCATAATAGGCAGAAGCTGGAAACATCCTAGATGTCCCTCAACCAAAGAATTCATACAGAAAATGTGTTTCATTTACACAATGGAATACTATTCAGCTATTAAAAACAAGGACCCCATGAATTTTGCAGGCAAATGGATGGAACTAGAAAATATCATCCTGAGCTCTGTAAGCCAGACCCAAAAAACATTCATTGTATATATTTACTAATAAGTGGATAGTAGCCAAAAAGTTCAGAACACCTATAATACAACTCTCAGACCTTATGAAGTTTAACTAGGAAGGCCCAAGTAAGGATGATGCTTCAATCCCACTTAGAAGGTAGGACAAAATAATCACTGTAGGTGGATGGAGGGAGGGATCCTGGTGGGAGGGGAAGTGGAAATGGGTTGCAGGAGAGAAGCTGAGAGTGCCTGGAGAATGAATAGAAGTATGCAGCTGTGGGATGTGGGTTAACCTTCAGGAAGTTCCAGAGTCCTGTGATGTGAGAGGCTCTCAGGTCTCAATGGTGACAACCTTAGCTGAAATTCCTAAGTGGGAAACTGGAACCTGAATAGAAAATCTGCAGTAGATAGACAGGGCCCCCAATAGAGAGATGGGGCCACCTACCCAGCTTCAGAATTTTTAAACCAGAATTGTTCCTGTCTAAAGGAAGTACACAGATAAAAATGGAGCAGAGACTGAAGGTAAGGCCATCCAGTGACCTGCCCAATCATCAGTGACCTGATTGGGATCCATCCTATGGGCTTGTACCAAACTCTGATACTATTACTGATGTCATGTTGTGCTTGAAGGCAGGGGTCTAGCTAGCATGGCTGTCATGTGAGAGCCTCTATCAGCAACTGACTGTGCCAGATGCACATACTTACAGCCCACCATTGTACTGAGGTTGAAGACCACAATAGAAGAGTTAGGGGAAGGACTGAATAAACTGAAGGGGATGGCAACCCTATAGGAAGAATAACAGTATCAACTGACCTGGAGCCCTCAGAGCTCCCAGAGACTAAGATACCAACCAAAGAGCATCCATGGGCTTCTCTGTGGCCCCAGACACATCTGTTCCAGAGGACTGCCTGGTCTGGTCTCTGGGATAGGATGGACCTGATCCTGTAGAGACTTGATGCCCATGGAACGGGTATGCTGAGGGGTGGGGTGCAGGGGATGCTTGTGTGTGGGGTAACATTCTTTCAGAGGAAAGGGGTAGAGGGAATGGGGTGAAGAACTCTTAGAGGGGAGAACATAAAGGAGGGCAATATTTGGAATATAAATAAATAAAACAATGTCTAAAGTACTTTATAAAAGATTTTAAATTGGCTTATGGTTTCAGAGGAAGATGGGATCACCATGAAAGTGGCAACGCAAGAGTCACAAATTCCCTTTAAAAGTTGTGTTATATTATCTAGCTTGCAATGGTTGTCAGTCATTAGTCAAGGTTACATTTTAACTCTTGAGTCTCATGTGTCAGCCTTCTGAGTACATGTTAAAGCATAGAAATGTACCCCAATGAGTGTTATGTTGTCAAACACATTTTAACAGTTATAATGTTAAAATGTTTAATAGAATATAACAAACATTAAATACCTCATGTGTATTTAAAATAGTGTTTTCATATACTATACAGAGATGTAATGTAGTAGGAGAATCAGCAGTCAACTGTATATAGCATAGCATGGCTTCATTTGCATGGATATGTACATATCATTTGATATTCCATGCGTCTTCATGTGTGCATTACTTACCATTTGACACATTATCTTGAAGTATGCTACCAAAGGAGATTATCTAGAGATGTTAGATATGTAACAACAACAAGATTTATTTTTACTAAAGTGGTCCTGGTTTGTGTGTGTGTGTGTGTGTGTGTGTATGTGTATGTAATGTGATTATATAAGCCATGATAGATATGTGGAGACTGCGTGACAGCAGTATAGCATCTACTTTATCCATCTTTATATAGTGATCAAGGTCAGGTTGCCAGCATTGTATACCATAGTCATTTTCTACTGAGCCATCTTGCTGATGTGAGAATTTCAAAAAATTCTAGAATTTACCAGCAGCACTTCATACCAGGGAATAATGGTCTTGACTTCCTTGTGTTAGAGAACTCATATTGCTATTCAGGAGCATGCACTGTATATTTTTTCTTGTATATTCACAGATATATACAAAACTCTTAGTTTTTATCCATTTGTATAGCTCTATGTACAGTTTTTTTTTGGATATTATATTTATTTATAATACAGATGTCATCCACTTTCCCCATTTCTCCTCCCTAGAACCCCCATCCCATCACCCCTCCTCCTTTATGCTTTTATACCATTTTAGTTACCTGCATGTATTGGGGTCAGTACTAGGTTGAGGGTCTAGCAATACAATAGGTGCAAATAGTCAAGGAACAAGCAAGACAATAAACACAAATAGTCAAAGAACAAGCAAGACATTAAACCCAATTATGTGAACACTCCCATGATCACTGTTTCTAAGGGCTTATCAGGATGACCAAAATATCCGAGCCTACGTCCCTGTTCTAGCCCAAGGTCATTTTCATGTCTGAAGCTGACTTCTTTGTTCTGGCCTAAAATTTAGATTCCTATCTGAAATTACTTCTTTGTTCTAGCCTAATATTTGATTCCTACCTGAGATTACTTCTTTTTCCTAGCTTAAGATTTAGATCCCTACTTAAAATTCTTTGTTCTAGCCTAATGTCTGATTCCTGCCTGAAACCTACTTCCTTGTCTTTGGCCAATGTCATATGCCTGCCAAGCAGCCCATTTCCTTGTTCTTGACCCATGTCAGATTCTTGCCAAGCAGCTCCAAAAGCTCTCTGCCTCTCCCCTTTTTTATTTCATTAACAAGACTGAGTTGCCTTAGTATTTTCTGCCATAAATTCCTTCCTTACAAGTGATGAAATGTGCATTATCAAAAGTAATGCACTAGAGATCAAAACCAGAGAGTCAAGTCAGGAATCAAGTATGTCAGAAAGTGACCTCATTGGCCCATTCTTTGTTTAAAAATTATGTATGTATGTATTTTTGTTGATGTTGTTTTTGGTGGTAGTGGTAGTGGTGGTGTGTGTGTGTGTGTGTGTGTGTGTGTATCTGTGTGTGTGTTCTGTATGTATGTATGTGCATATGCCACAGCACAGTTTTCAAAATAATACAAAAATGAAGTAGTAAATATGAATTTCCTAGATACTGAGCTATGGTCATTGGACTTAGGAACAATCAACTTCAACTAGTGAGACAGTTCCCTGGCATTGTTTGTGTGTCTGAGAAAGTGTTCTGAGCATTATTTAGTCCTCAGAATAAACTAAGATAATCCAAAAATAACAACAAGAAAAATAAATAGCAGCGCTGTATGGTAGTACAATTCGTTATTCCAGCAGTCAGGAGGCAGGGTTAGGTAGATCATTGTGAGTTTGAGGTTGCCAGGTCTCAAAAAGAGATGAAGGACAGCCAGAGAAACACAGAGAAACACTGTCTCTAAACTCCCCAAAAAATGAGTGCGTAGGGAACAGTATAAATATCATGTTTATTTACAAAAAGAATTTTTTGTATTAAATATTCCTGGGTTCCTTCCATCCTTGAATGACAATATGCTTGACAAGATGACTATGTGTTTAGCAGGCAATCTTTTACTGAAATAATGTTCCTACTAATCTTATGTGATTGCCCATGAGATGCCTCATTAGGAAAATAAATGACTGTGGTGTGCAATGCTGGTAACCTCATCTTGACCACCATATAACGAGGGATGAAAGAATCCCACAAAGTTTTCTTCTACTCTTCACATAAGTGTCATAGACTACAAACCCATAATCAAATTACACAGACACACACACAGAGACACACACACACACATTATGATTATTTTAAAATAAATCACTTGCACTTACACCATCTCTCGTGTCTCTGTGATTCCTTAGGATGCAATTCTTTAAGATAGAGTGCTAAGTGAATACATAATTAGAACAAGAAGAAACAGCACCAAATGATATATACATACACATAGCACATCCACTCGTGTTATGAAATGTACAATGGATTGCTGGATATTCTGCTGTATACATATCTACTAGCTAGATGAAAATATTTCTTTTCTATACACACAGGAGGTATTTAATGCATGTGACATCATGTTCTATGAAACATCTCACTATTAACATTTTTAAATATGGTTGGTCTCTTTCATGTGGATATCCAGTTTTCCCTGGATCATTTGTTAAAGACACTTCCCTCTCCAGTTTATATTTTTGGCATCTTTATCAGGTGTTAAATTAACTGAGGTTACATGTACTCATATTTGGGTTTACCACTTACTTCCATTGGTTTTCATATCTGTTTTTTGTGCCAGTACACTTTTGTTTTTCTCACTATTGGCCTGTAATATATGTTGAGATATAGAACCTTAACCCCACCAGAAGTGTTCATTTGTTTCAGGATTGTTTGCTTTTCTGGGTATTTTTGGTTTCCATATAAGTTTTAGGATAGAAATTTCTATTTCTGAATGATGTAGGATAGTAGTTAGGGTTATACTAAATAACTTTATGTAAAATGATTACTTTCATATTACTAAATCCACCAATTTGTGAGTCTCAGATTCTCTATCATTGTAGATGTCTTTCACTTCCTTGTTTAGGTTTACATATTTAAATTTCCTTGATAGAATTGTAAATGGTATTGTTCTCATCATCTCTTTTTATGTGTATTTGTTGCTTGTGAATACAAAAGCTGTAGATTTGTTCAGGATTATTCTATATACTTCCACATTGTCAACTTTGCTTATTGTCTCTAGAAGTTTCCTATGGAACTTTTTGGGACATCCATTGTAATCTTCAAACTTCTTGTTTCCATATTTGCCTTCCTTTATGTCCTTCTCTTCCCTCCTTCCTCCAGCTGCCATTTGGAGCTTACTGCACTATACATTAGTGGATATAATGGATATATGTGTCTCATGTGTGACTTCATCTTGATTGCTTCAAACCCTGTTTAGGTTGGTGTTGCAGTATTTTTCCTATACACCCTTAATAGCTTGAAGTATATTTTCTTTATCTGTACATTGACTAGGACATTTATCACTAAGCTATGTTGTATGTTGTCAAATGCTTTTCATTCATCTACTGTAATCATAATGTATTTTTGTCTTTTCTTCCATTTATTGCCTGCTTAAATTGAACCATGTTGCAGTAAATCTCCTACCCAAATAAGACTAGTCAAGGGAAAACACAACTCAAAAATTATTGGTATAAATTGCACGCCTAGATTGGGCAGATTTACCATTATACTACTCTAATCCCCAGCTATGAGATCCCTTATAACTTGCGGTTTATCCAGGCCGCGGGCTTGTCCTTCCACTTCTGGCTCCTCCTTCATCGGCTTCCTACTCCTTCACCTTCCTCCGTTGACTTCCTTCTTCTCTTCTCCTCTGTCGACTACCTTCTGCTTCGACTTCCTCTGTCAACTCTCTTTTATTTCAAATTCCTCTTCTCTCCTCCCCTAAACCTTTTTCTCTGCCTCCCCTTCTACTGCCCAATCACTGGCTCTAGCCTTTATTTTACAAATTTGATTGGACAGAAGGTTCACAAGACATCACCTGTGTACAGATTCAATCTCCTCTGCAGCCCCTCCCAGGAGGGTGGAACTAGGATCAAAATACAAGGCTGGGGCTATCCACAACAGAACCATTCCTGAATTTCAGGAAAAAGTCTACTTAATGGCTCTTTGGTCATGGTCAATAGATTTTTTGATACATGGCTATATACTGCTTGAATGGATATTGTTGAGGATATGGTGTATTGGGCTTGGGATAAAGAAAAGTAATTTCAAATACATGCCATTACAAAGTAGAGACAAAACAAATGCCTTGTACTACACACACAATGAATGTAATGTTATTGGGACAGACATCCCACAGTAAACGCACTATGAGTGTAGGATTAAATGCATGAACTTCCCACAGTATATGTACCCAATTGCCTGGATTAATGATATAAAACAACCATGAGTTTGCATCATGAGTTCAGGGTTACATGAAGGAGCCACTGTAATATATCCACACTGAGGATTTGGGTATAGTCATGAACCTCCAACAGTACATGCACAGTGAGTACTGTGTTAGTGGTTTCAGTCTCACAAAGTACATTCTGAAGAAGTGCTGTCTTATAAGGAGCTTCCTACATTAATTGTATCATGAATGATAGGATACTGGGTTGAGCTTCCCTTACTAGAGGCATGAAGAGTGCTTAGTTATAAGAGTGAGCCTCTTAGAGTATACAGATTATGTGTGCTCCTTACAGGTATAAGCCCATTATAATGCATACACTATGAGTAGTATGTTACATTCATGAGTCCCTGCAAATACTAGTAATATTAATATGTAGCCTTGAGCCTCCCAAAGTATATATATCACACATGCCAAATTATAGCCACGAACCCACCATAAAACCTGCAATGTGATGCCCCTGAAAGATAATTTTAGGGCTTTATAAGCCAGGCCTACATCATGAACATTGCTGTCAGAAATGTGTATAAATTTTCTGCAACAGTTTATTAAGCTCTCAATGTCTATTCTAGCTATTATGGCCAGAAGTTCAAAAGATGTCCACCATCATTGCATACACAACATATCACACTTGTCTTAGCAACACTGTCATGATGTTTGTACAAATATCTATATTTGCTCTCCCTTACTGTGGTAAACATCATGATGGAAAGCATAAGGAAGAAAATGTGTGTTTCTTGAGCTATACTTACTTCTTAAGGATTGTTATGGAGAGAAAACAAAGAATAAATTAAACCAGTGTAAGAATCTAGTAGCTGGAAGTATAATTGAGACCATGAAGAAATGTTTTATACCTCTTTCATCTCCTGACTTTTGTTCAGCTACTTAAAAAGGATATATATTTACCCTTTGTATTCACTGAGTGAATTGTGTGTTTGTGTATGTCTGTGTAAGTGTACATATGGGCACACCCACCCACACACATACATAGGAATGAAGTACAGGAATGAAGGCTTACAAACTAATTCTTAGGAGTCAATAAGCTAATAAGTAACAGGTGAAATTCCTGAGGTGATTCTGCCTTGGATTAATATATAATCCAAGACAGATTAATTTCGATTGGCAAGATCTAGGAGAAAATAATTTTAGGAAATATTTCTGTCATTAGCATGCTTTTCCTGTTATTATTAAATATATAACAATCACTAGGTAATAGCCCACCCTTTTGAGCAGATCTCTGCAGAACAACGAAGATGTACTGTCTTGTAGTGATGCTAGTTAGAAAAATACATGATGTCTTAATTCTTAATGATGAGCCCATAAAAATTCCTAAAATTATATCTGTAATTATTAAGCTCCTTTATAGTGGGACTGCTATTAGGCCATTTTCTAATAGTCAAAACTGCAGTGAGAACTCTGCCAGTCTCCCAGTTGTTACCAGTTAATTGCTTCTCTTAATAAGCAGACATTTTATTACTCAGAGCACATTCCAGGAGGTTGTAAAACTTTTAAGGAAAGGTCACGAAAATAACTAACAATTTATTATAGGTGATAGGACAGAAGATAAAATATTAGTCAATATTTTATCGATATCAAACTTCACTAATAACTTAGTTACTAATTTTTACTTCTCCATGAACCTGTGTATCTATGATGGACAGGTGATGAATGTTGAACCAGGTAATTCCTCCTAATGTATATGTATGTAAACATTCTCTGTTGTAAATGTCTTATTTGATTTAAGATTTGAATTTATGTGTAAACTTGTGATGAACTTGTATTATGTGATCATGTATTCTGAAAGATGTCTGGAAGTTCCAAGGAGAAAGAGGACACTCTCCCACTCATTCTTGTCCCCACTTTTCCTATCAACCCCTTCATCTTAGCATTCCTCACCCCACTTTTTTGATCATTCAGCAGTACTTAACAAGTCCGGGAGACTCCAGAAAATACAATATGTGAATGCAATTTAAAAATGGAGTTGGGAGACAAACAGATTAGGAAGTGGTGATCATGAAAGATATCACCCAGTTAAGGGTTTTTGTTTGTGCTTACAAAGGCAGAGGAATTCCTGAGTTCAGGATCAGCCTGGGACAGAAGAAGGTTAGGCCCCGGTGTGGTAGAAATGCTAATTTCAGAACTAGGTCCCACCCAGGTAGTTTAGCATCTGTGTTTAACCTAGGCTAGCAGATCTCTGAATGTTTCTGCAATAAACATTTAATAAAAGAAATGTGTACTACTTGCTGTCTCCTAAGAATTAAGGGCCTGGGGTCATGGGGTACTGATTCTTAACCTAATCAAAAGGAAACTTGGAGTAATTGATTGAACTGATATGTAAAATAAAAGCCAAGGCTTAGGATCTGCAGGAGATGAGCCATCCAGAGAATTTTTTAGAATAGCAAGAGAGAATTTCTTGGAGAAGGATCTCCAGCAGAACATAGAGCTGTCTGGAGATCTCCAGAGAAAGCACATCAGAGAAAAAGAAAGCAGAACAGAGAGAAGGTGAAAAGAGTAAACCTTTTTGAGACCCCTAGCCTATAAGGCTGAAACCAGGCCGGCTGTGCGCCAGAAACTTAGCCAACCACAAAAGGGCAGAACCATGAATGCAGGTCATCTGGTTCATAACCTCTGGTCTCTGGGTTCCAAGAACTGGCTAACCATAAAGAAAATACCAATCATCTGGGCTATTCCAAGGACTGGCTGGCTGGTCACATGATAGATGATTAAACCAGATTAAATTCTTAAAAAAAATAATTATACAAGGTGTTTCCCATATGATCAAATGAATAATAAGCTGGGGACTTTCTACTGTTTTTATGATACTGTCTGCTGATGTTTTTATGTTCCCCCCAAACCCTCTCTTTGTGGTTTTTTTCTTTAAATACCTTTCTCCCTCTAGCCTCAGGGTCAACACTCCTCTTGTGGGTCTCGACCTCAGCAGGCTGATCCCAAAATAAAGTCTTTTGCAGGTTGCAGCAAGTTCGGTCTCTTGTGAGTTTCTGGGTGGTCGTGAACTCCCAGGACTTGAGTGAGGGTCTTCCCTTGTGGGCGTCTTTCAAAAGCAGGCTGGAATATATATTCAAATTTTATTTCTAGAGTAAATATTATCTGTTCCTTGCCTTTGAAGTTAGGGGTGATCCCAAGATTGAAAGGTATAGACTTCCATAAAGAAGCAACTCTTAGTAGGACAGTGGTGGAGCATGCCTTTAATCCCAGCACTTGGGAGGCAAAGGCAGATGGATTTCTGAGTTCAAGGCCAAGTATAGTTCTGGTCTATAGAATGAGTTCCAGGACAGCCAGGGCTACACAGAGAAACCCTGTCTCGAAAAACCATAAAACTGAAAAAGAAAAAAAGAAAAAAAAAAAAAAAAAAAAAAAGAAGAAGAAGCAACTCTTTGTTAAGCTCTAGACCCCATTTTAAAAATAGGGTTATTTGGTTGTCTGGAGTCTAATTTCTTGAATTCTTTGTATATATTGGATATTAGCCCTCTATCAGATGTGGGAGTGATAAAGATCTTTCCCCAATATGTTGGTTGCCATTTTGTCCTATTGACAGTGTCCTTTGCCTTACAGAAACTTTGCAATTTTATGAAGTCCCATTTGTCAATTCTTGATCTTGGAGTATAAGCCACTGGTGTTCTATTCAGGAACTTTTCCCCTGTGCCTAGGTATTCGAGGGTCTTACCCACCTTCTCTTCTATTAGTTTCAGTGTATTTGGTTTTATTGGGAGGTCCTTTATCCACTTAGATTTGAGCTTTGTACAACGAGATAAGAATGGATCAATTTGCATTGTTCTACATGTTGTCCTTTAGTTGAACCAGCACCATTTGTTGGAAATGCTGTCCTTTTTCCACTGGACAGTTTTAGCTCCTTTGTCAAAGATCAAGTGACCATCATTGTGTGGGTTCATTTCTGGGTCTTCAATTCCATTCCATTTATCTTCCTGCCTGTCTCTATACCAATAACATGCAGTTTTGTTTTTTTTTTTTTTTTTTTTTTTTTTTTTTTTTTTTATCACTATTGCTTTGTAGTACAGCTTGAGGTCAGGTATGGTGATTCCTCCAGAAGTTCTTTTATTGTTGAGAATAGTTTTCACTATCTTGGGGTTTTTGTTATTCCAAATGAATTTGAGAATTTCTCTTTCTAACTCTGTGAAGAATTGAGTTGGGATCTCATTGTGGATTGCATTGAATCTGTAGATTGCTTTTGGCAAGATGGCCATTTTTACTATATTAATCCTGCCGATCCATGAGCATGGGAGAGCTTTCCATTTCCTGAGATCTTCAGTTTCTTTCTTCAGAGACTTGAAGTTCTTGTCATACAGATCTTTCACTTGCTTGGTTAGATTCACCCCGAGGTATTTTATATTATTTGTGACTATTGTGAAGGGTGTCATTTCCCTAATTTCTTTTTCAGCCTGTTTATCTTTCATGTAGAGGAAGGCTACTGATTTGTTTGAGTTGATTTTGTAACCAACCACTTTGCTGAAGTTGTTTATCAGGTTTAGGAGTTCTCTGGTGGAAGTTTTGGAGTCACTTAAGTATACTATAATATCATCTGCAAGTAGTGATATTTTGATTTCTTCTTTTCTTATTTGTATCCCTTTGACTTCTTTTTGTTGGGGTTAGACCTTCACAAAGAATTCTCTGCTGGGAGCCTGCCATCCCAGAGAGGGTATTGGCAGGGATACAGCTTTGGACTCTGGTGATGGCTTTTAAGTCTCAGGGTCTCAGGGCTTTCTTGGTCTTTGACCTGTAATGAAATGCTGATGATAACTTCTAAAAAGGTCCTAAAAAGTTCTGTAGGTAAGACTGTAGGCTTAGGTGATTAACACCTGTAGCCTAACAGCAGAGGATTAGGCAAATAGCCTTTGTACTCTCTCTGCAGGTGCTGCTAGGCTCTAATTCAGATCCCTTAGTTTGAGGTTGCAGGAAGAAAAGGCACTTAGAGAAGTTATTATAGTTTATTACTAAGTGTAAAAAGTTTCCTATGAAATCTACCTAAGAGAAAAAGTGGAAAGATCCTAAGTGGGGAAAGGGAAAAAATTCTAACAAAGGAAAAATTCTAAGTAGAGAAATTCTAATCATTAAAAAGAAAGGGGAGAAAGGACGGCTCCTAACTAACTAATGGCTCATCTATGACTACTCTATTTTACTACTACCATGACTACTGCTGTGACTACTACAACTACTGTTTCTTTGTCTTTGTCTTCAGAACTTATACATCATTCAGAGTACATGGTCACATGTTACAAAGTTCATCACAAGTTCACACCAAAATTCAAATCATAAATTGAAATAGAAGTTTACAACAGAAAATGTTTACATGCATATCTATTAGGAGTAATTATCTGGCTAAACATCCATCACCTGCCTAGCTCCACAGGTTCACTGAAGGTTTAAAACTATAACTAAGAAATTAGTGAAGTTTTGCATAGATAAACTCAGGCAATATTTTCTCTTCTGTCCTAGTACCTATACTAAATCATGAGTTCCCTTTTAGTGACCTTTGGTTAATTTGTTTTACAACTACATTGGAATGGGCTGTGAGTAGGAGAAAGTCTGGTTACTATCTAAGGGCAATTAATTGATGACACTCAGGAAACTGGCACAGTTCTCATTGCAGTTTTGACTATCAGAAAGGGGCTTAATAGCAGTCCCTCTATAAAAGAGCTTAATCACTGATATAATTTTAGGAATTCTTATAGGATCATCATTAAGATTTAAGAAGTCATCTATTTGTCTATATAGCATCACTACAAGACAGTACATCTTTGTGGGTCTGTAGAGATCTGCTCCAAAGGGGTGTTGTATTTCTTAGAGATTGTTACATATGTTTAATAATAATGATAGGAAAAGCATATTAATAGCAGGAACCTTTAAAATAAGTTCCCCACAGCCATGCTGTATGAGGGACACACTTGTCGCAGATCATATAATACCTAAGGCAAGCATTTCAGGATGATCACCTGCTAACTATTAGCTTGTCTCATGGCTCCTGACAATTCTCAACTGAGGAAACTCAAATGGCCGAGAGACACCTAAAGAAATGTTCAGCATACTTAATCATCAGGAAATGCAGAGAAAGCAGAACTGAAGATCTCTCCTGTACTGTGGGAATAAAAATTAAAAACATCTTGAGACATAGAACAAAAAATTCATGGTCGGCAAAGACCACCAACACCTTGTTAAAATTAGCCATAATAATAATAATTTCGAGCTCCTTCAAGGGCAGAGTGACCAAAAATGAAAAAGGAAACAAGGACATGCAAGGACATACAAGTCTAAACAAGCCCAAATGAGTAATGGGCCATTTGGTGTTTTTTCCCATTTCCTCCCGCCCTGGGAGATCCAGGTCCAAGGTTTCATGGTCAAAAATAACTAGTCTACGCAAATTGCTGATGTTTAAAATATCCAATCATGTCTAACAGTGCCAAATCTTCCGCTCTTCCCAGCCTCTATCTATAAAAGTCCCAAGCTTTCTGGGGCCTGGGTCGATTCCTCTGTCTCCTGCATGGGACAGGTTTTGACCCGAGGGCCCTCGCTATTAAACTGCCTTTTGCTGATTTCATCAAGATGGTCTCATGTGTCCTTGGGTGAGCACGTATTACCGGACCAGAGTGAGGGACTCCCCCTTGTGGGGTCCTTTTAGTACAAGCCAGAGAAAAAGCAGGGTGTATCCTGATTTTCCCCTGCTCCCAGGAGGGCTCTAAAATAGCCTTTTTCTTTTCAAGATTTAACTTTTTATTACTTCCTTAGGAAGTGTAGCATTTTTTTTCATCAATAGTCTCCTCTTGGGGAAATATCACCAGTGAAATCTTTTAAAGATCCTTTTTTCTTAACCCTTATTCCTTGTGTCTTGAGGGATTCCTTGAGACCCTTTAAGAGCAAATCATGTTTGCTTAATGCTTGTCGCATTATTACATTGCTCTATCTTACCTTAACTGGATCAGTCTCACAGCTGGGCGACATTGTGGCGATCACAGAGCAGGATCTTCTCTCTTCACTGGTCTTTATGGTGAAGCATTCATCCTATGCCTGAGGGACATCCATATGGGAGCAACATTCAGTGAACACCACCCAAAAGCTACACGTCGGGTGCCAACTGCCCTGGCCTGTGGGGATTCAACGGAAGGGTGGTGAAAGAATAAAGAGACAAGAGGCACAAGGACAGAGAGCAAGTCTGGGGTTCTGATCAAGCTCTGAAACTTTAATTTCAGGGGCAGGTTATAAAGACACAGCAAAACTGGAAGTTTAGGTGAGGGTCATTGCTGAGGGCTATCCCACTATTGAATCATCATTGTCTACGACCATCCTACTGTCAAATTCTTCTTTTTTTTTTTTTTTTTTTTTTTTTTTTTTTTTTTTGGTTTTTTCGAGACAGGGTTTCTCTGTGTAGTCCGGGCTGTCCTGGAACTCGCTCGGTAGACCAGGCTGGCCTCGAACTCAGAAATCCGCCTGTCTCTGCCTCCCAAGTGCTGGGATTAAAGGCGTGCGCCACCACCGCCCGGCCTACTGTCAAATTCTTATTGCCCAAGACCATCCCACTGTCACATCATTATTGCCCAAGACCATCCCACTGTAATAACTGGCTCCCAGGAAATGCCAGATGTTCTTTAAGTTCCTGGGACCTGAGACCCACACGTCCTTTCTTAATCTTGTATTGACTAGGTTTTCCAGAACAGCAGATAACTTTCTGGGTTGGGCTCTCAGCATTTTTCCACCCAATAATTTATGATGAGATATTGGCAAGTGATTACTCAGAGCAGTCATTTAATATAAAACAAACACATTTTATATTAAATGGAAAGACAAATCTATTTGCCATTTTCAATACCATGGTGGTGGATTGATTACCTTGAGGTGGTTGCCTGTTTGGTGTTTTTTTGTTTTTATTTTTGTGTTTTTGTTTGTTTTTCTTTTGTTTTCTTGTTGTGTGGTGGTGGTTGTAGTGGTGTTTTTTTTCTTTTAGTTGTTAAGCTACAAGTAATTTAGTCGTCAATGTAACTTGAGATCTGAAGAAGGATAAATTGTAATCAAAATGACCTGTGAATCAATTATAATAACAGAGACTAGTCCATAACTTATTACCAAGACAGTTATTGCAGGCTCCTGTGTCTCTATGGCACTAAGGCCCAGAAGATGAAGAGTCTTTTTACTGTGGAGGAGGAACTTGGGTGAAAGAGTTTGCTTACTAGGTGTCCTCAGTTTGGGCAAGCTTCTGGCAGGAGGGAAGGCATTGGGGCAGTTATTCCCAGTAGTTATCACACCACAATATTGGAGGTGCCCTTTGATGTTCTGCTCATATCTTCTTGGAGACGTTGAATGGGGGTCTGACAGATTGAAGACTTTCTGTCTTTCATGGTAAGTTTAAACATATTAAATGTCATATTCAGCAGATCTCTGTTTGGTTTGAGGGCTACCTGTACTGCCTACATATCATATCTGAGTTAAAAAACCTTTGTTTCTTCTTGGTTATCAAACTGTACTTTCAAACATAAAACAAGAGACTAAATAAAAATTAATCTTGAAATTATCTGCATGAGTACTTAGCATGACTTTAAATATATTTCTGAACATTTTAAAGGACTTGACATCTTCAAGGTTATTGACTCTCAATTCTCTTAGGCGTGAACCTTAAAATGTTAGAGTATTCAAATGAAGCACTTCTAGTACCAAATAAAAACTTTTTAAACCCATAAACATACTCCATAAAGAGACTAGGAACTTTTCTGACCTTTGTCTGGTATATCATCATAGAAAATAACAGTTTCCTGTATGATTTAGTTTAAGCTGAAGCCAGTGTCAGAACAGAAAAAAGTCAACAAGTTGGGAAAAATTGCAATGATCTTGGCTGAGAGACCTCTTATCTGCTCCTTGGGCTGCCTGGAGCCTTGCCAGAACTCAGGCAAACTCAAGAGCCAGAGATTCTTAACCTCTTTAATGCAGTAAATTTTTAAAAATTTTAAATTACCAAATTCTTTTAACTTTTAGTCCAGTTATCATTACTGAACTTTATAAAGTAATGTATAAATGATGTAATGAAAAGAGAAAGATAAAACTACAACAGATAAAGATCTAAAGAATGTGTTTCTAATTGACATATTATTGCATTAATCAATATCTGTAGGTTTTTTTTTTTTTTGCAAACTGTAGCTATGACAGTTCTTAACAAGAAGGATTTTCTATTTAAGCTGTAGTAACTTTCTGACTATAGGTCATCATTCTTTCTTTGGCAGATTTTTACAATCCCTCTAATGCATTTGGGATGACTGTCTCTAAGTAACCTACAAATTTCCTGACAACTCCTGATTGTCTCTCCTGTTCAGAACTGTAGCCTGTTTCTGTTTTATTTTAAAACCAATTATTACCTTATCCACCACTTCCATGACCAGGTTGATAGCCATCTTACAGACTGCCTGAGCTTTCTCCACCAAAATTACCCCCTTTCATGGGTCAAGGGTCAAGTGCTGTTATGTGACCACTGAATGCTGTTCCCCCTAAGGTGTTGAGTTCAGAGTTCTCACAGATGAAGGAAAGTGAAGTCACATTTCAAGGCTAAAGCAAGGTTGGGGGAAGTTATTTGTCTTGTGGTGTGTTGTTATTTATATTGTGTTGTGGTGGTTATTTGTAATGTAGGAGCTGGGATTATGTTCAAATGTGGTCTAAAAGTGAACCCCTGTGTGAACACTCTGGGGTGGGTTGCTGGAAACTCAAGAGAGGAGGACTGATGATATGTCGGCCCAGAGTTTTCTCCAACTGGGCAGGAAGTTTTCTCTGTGGGGGCAGGGTGGGGGAAGGAGTGTAAATGTGGTTTTGCAGCTTGTGCAGGGAATGAGCAGATGTCCCACCTAACACTTGTGATCCTCCTGCCTCCACTTCCTAAGTACTGGCATTTCAGATGTGGGACACCAGGCTCAGTCCTTTAAAATGTGGTATATTTTGTGCTGTGCTTTTCTACAGGATGGAATTGGAATGTAGTTTCAGACTTTTGTGTGAGACTTATCTTTTGGAGACACAACACAAATGACTATTCATCCCAGATAGGGAGCACAGAACAGAACAAAGTACAGTTAGCTACAGATTCCACCGTGGTGAACAATGAGTTTTATTGTGATTACTTACAGAATTATGGGAGAAAGGTTACTTATAGAAATAGAAATTATTAAAGACAGAAGTATCAGCTGAGCAGTGTGGCACATGCCTTTAATCCCAGCACTTGGGAGGCAGAGGCAGGCGGATTTTTGAGTTCGAGGCCAGTCTGGTCTACAGAGTGAGTTCCAGGACAGCCGGGGCTACACAGAGAAACCCTGTCTCAAAAAAACAAAACAAAACAAAAAACCAACCAAACAAACAAAAGTCTATCTTTACAAAGACAGAGGTATCTTCAAAGCCCACCAACTCACAGGTGACATCTCACAGAAGCTGGTAAGTAGCAGCACACTCCGCAACCTACAGACACCAAAAGTGGGAGAGTGTTCTTTGCAGCAGCTCAGTTGGTTGGAGCATGTACTTTGAAGGGACTCAGTTGATCTGTACCTCTTCTGGTCAGTTCAGCTGCTTTCTGCATGTGCAAAACTGTTGGTCTTGTCTGGGAGTCTTGACAGATTGCTTTGTCTGAAAGTCTTCTTTGAAGCCTTGCCTCACTGAAGAAACTCCCAGCAGCCATTACTTTTTTGTTCTTGAGAGGGGTGCTTTAGTGTATCTGGTCAGCTTCAGGGACTTTCTGAAACTACTTTGAGTTGTTTGTCTTCTGGCTAAGGAGCTTCCCTGTTATGCGTAATGGTTCAAACTCCCAGGAAACTGCTACACAGCATTCCAACCCTACCCTTCATCTCTTACATTCTTTCACCACCTCTTCCCCAATGGTCCCTGAGCCTTGGACGGGGCAATATATATCAACTACAGCTAAGAATTAGGTCACTGTATCACAGCAACTGTCCATTGATCTCAAGAGCTTCACTGGTGGTTGAGATGATGCTGAAAACTTTGGCAATCTATGACATTAAAAACACTTGTTTAGAAGGCAATATGACAGGAATATCTAATCTAGCTAGTAAAATAATAGAAGCTGTTCCCCATTGTGACCTATGACCACAATGTCCACAAGGTTTTGTCCAGATTTACAGTATCAGATATGAACCCCCTCTTATGGAGTGGGCCTTAATTTCAATCAGAAGGCATTTGGACTTATTCATGTTAACCTAGCCACTACAGAATGAGAGGAACCTCCTGTCTGGTTTGACACTACTTTAACCAGTAGGGTCCATAGAGAAGAGGGAATGTTGGTGACAGATCTCTATCAGAGACCTACATGGCACCCTCTGGAACTATGATTGCCTGCCAGTAGGGTGAGAGTTTCCAGTTCAGTCCCAGCTTCATTTCACTATGTCATATAGTCAAAGCATTGTCTTCAGCAAACAGAGTCTTGATGTTTAGTTCTGCCATACAACCAGCATCAGTAGCAATAGAGTCTATGGTTTGTGGGCCCTCAAGGTTTTCATGTCCAACAACTCTCAGGTGGGTAGCCCATTCCTGGCACTGGATTTTCATTTAGTTACCACATGCCTTCTTGGAGAATCATTTTTCATACAAGTCATGTTCTTTTTCAATTTTTTCTTTTCAATTAACTCAGCCCCAGTAGGACTGTAAGGTAGAAATAATTACCATTGTACCTGTGTGTCAACCAATGGATTGCCAAATCTGCGAAACACCCCAAGGTTAACCTTGAATCATCCATGTAACAAAATGTTTTCCAGAGGATAGGTAGTGTAGGCAGACGTGTTTAAGATAGCACCTGGGACAGTTGCAAAGTCATATGACTAGCACCTGACAATGTAAGCAGCTGGCTTCCAGTGTGGCCAGCTCAGCTAAACTGGTAAACTGGATCCGATCGTGTAGTGTCTTAATTGCTGGTCAAGGCAGACTCAAGGCAGACTCGACAAGGTAGGACAAAGCAACCTCCTGAACCACCATTTCCTTTCAAATAGTAGGATTACAAAAGAGACCTTGTTGAAGCACTCAAACTGTCTTTTTCATCTGATCTAAGCAAGTGACAGGTGATCCCTGAAGTTCACAACTAAGAAGATACTAATGTTGAACATAAGCAAGATCTAACACAGCATGGAAAGGTTCTATCCACTTGTGTCAGTATCAATTCCTCCACAGATCAAGGTGCGTATAAAACACAGATAGACGCTACTAACTTAATTAGCATCCTGTAATGCTTAGCCATTCTCTCTGAGCTGTTATGCTTCTATATCCTGGAGCTCTTCCATGGAGCCTCCTATATTTGTCTATCCATGACCAACTCAGTAGGTCTGACTTTATGTGATTAGACCTAATCAGGGCCAGAGGGACACTGGGCCATGCTCTTGTCTGTTGCACCTGCTAGCTTCATATGTGTGGCGGGTTCTTAGTTAGAACTGTAGCTGTGTCTATAACTTTAGCCTCCCCTATTCAACAACTTCACTATTTGAGAGTTTATAGCTGGGCAAACCTTCTCCATGCTTATCATGAACTTTTTCTAGAAGGAAATACAGCTTGCTTAGACTTGGGGAATCTTAACCTCTGATTTGATCATCTTCACCTGGATTATTCTATCACAGAAACATTCCAGAGCCATTTAGTTCAACATTTGGCATTTCAGCAATGGTGCTTTATTTTCGTTGAGGGGAGTTCCAGCTTGACACAAGTCAAGATACCTTTATCTTTGCATAACCTAGACAGACCTCTTCCTCTTTTCCTATATTCTTAGCTCCTCTATGGTACCTTCTCATTTGTACATAGTTTACTTGCTCATCTCTCTCATTCAGATCTGCAAAAGCCTTTCAATTATTTAAAAGTCCTGCCCCCTCCCCAAACTGTGCAACAAAGTTATTAAAGTTCTGTACTAGAGTGGATCTGTCCACTGGATCAAACTTTTATCTAACTAAAAGAAAAATACAATTCTTGTAGACATTTTTATCTTTCCTGGTTAATTGGGAGTAAAACACACTGTCTCTTCTGATTTCCCACCCAAGCTTCTCTCCCTGACTTTTGGTCCCATACTCTGATGTTTATGGGGATATGCCATGAAGTTAACCATGTGTTCCTAATTGATATGACATGCCAATCCATTAAAGATTGGTTTCCCTCATACTGTCTCAGAGTAATATATTTTTTTTCCCTTAAGGAAGGGTGGAAAGTTACATTACTCAGGTACCCTCCTTCAGCACTCACACTGATTCCATTTGCTTCCTATCTTTGTCCATCTCATGAGGTAGTTTGCACCAGGCTCTTTTATTCCTTGTTCAAAAGCCTTCCCTAATTCCAGCATTTCAAGTGCTAAGTATTTTCTGATAACCCTAAGTACTTGTAAGGGACCAATGTTAAGTTAACCCTGTGTTAACCCTAGTGCATGTTGGATTACAGATTTTTTCTCTTTTCCCACTAAAGCTTGGATTTGAAGGACATCTTTCATTGCTCTTTCTCACTGCTCTTTGACCTAATTTGCTGGCTAAACCAGTGGCTCAGATGGAGGATGTTAGTCACATCTCCCTTTTCTGTTTCAATAGTTTCTTCATAAGATGATCTCTGCTTATCTGCCATCTCTCTCAGATGCACTTTTTAAACTATACAGAACAGAATCCTGAACAACTGTGCAATTTTGACCTCAATCTCATGGCTGAAAAATTTCCCCTGAAACTCATTGTTTTATGGATGTAAATCTCACCTCAGGAACACAACTTACAGATAAAATAAAATAACCTTAATTCCATTCTATGATTCTATCTAGTATTCATTATCAGCAAGTATATTTGCAAACTTCAAATATGTACAATTCCAAGATGTGAGATTTAGAAACTCAGTTCCTAGACACAAGCTATCCTCCAAGGTAGGATCAATTGTATCTGGAAGCAAAGAACCTCAGAATGAGAGACCAGTTATAGAGCCTTAGAAAGCATCAGCCCATCCTCCATGGAAACAGACTGCTATGATCACATGTGATTGCTGTGCCAAGGTATTTGTTGCACTGATCACCTTCCATTAGAGGTGTCCCAGAGCCCACAATATAAAGTTCTTCCCGCGGACTATCTGAGGCTTATGGTCATACTGTATTTTTTTGTTTTTCTTGTTTGTTTGTTTTTTAACTGTAAAACTTCTACTCAAACTCACAAAGAACACAAAAATTGAATGGCAAATTTTGTTCAAAACTTTAATTCTCCCAATCATGTCTGGAGAACATTTAACTAATCAGTTATGGATATTAGAATCCAAAAATAGGCCTATAATCATATAAGGCATAAGAAATGTGAATGTGCCATAAGAATAATAAAACACACACACACACACACATACACACACACACACACGAACATCCAAAGAAAAATCTCAGCCATTTCCTCACAAGCAGTCCTGAAAGCAGACTGTCAAAATCACATTAGAAATATTTTGAATGGGATACCAAATCCAAGGAATATAAATAGACCATGTAAAGGCAACATATTTAGTCATGAATATGAGGTCAACCTGGCAGTTCAAATTTGACCACAATAAAGTATATGACTCTATATATGTTGCACAATAAAACAGATACAATTTCCCAACTTTTCTCTGCCTCTAAGGAGTTGAACCAATGCCTCTACCCTTCTCATTTTGCTTTACAGAAGAGCTTCCCTTCCATAAACTACCCCAGCATGGACATAGGCCTCCCATTGGGAACACTAATTGAAGACAGACTTAAAGTATCATGGATTCCAAGGATTTATTATCAGCAAGAAAATCTTCACAAACTTAAATAGGAAAAATCCAAGATGTCATCACTGATAGCCCTGAGAACCTGGACATAAGTATATCTTTCTAGGAAGTATCAAGTGTCTCTGGGTGAAAGCACAAACATAGAAGCCTCAACATGCCCTCATACAGGGAAACAGACCCTCAGGAGCACCTGTGCTGGAAGTGCCAGTGTGAGCCCCAGAGAGAGTGTTGTGTCCTGGGTGTTAGGAACACAAAGCATGAAAGGTTCCTATTGCCATGTGGTGCCTTGGGGCAGTCTTCTAGAATTTCAGTGATGAGACATGTCCCACTCAGTATGACAAGACAAGGATTCCAAGATCAAATGGCAGAATTTATCTGGAATCTTGTATCCTAGATCACCTCTTCTCAGAGATAAAAATTCACTTAGATCAATTACTGACTTTAGATGACAGAAAGAGGCCCACAGCCATGAAGTCATGGCATACCTATGGCTGAGCCATGAAGAAGACACATCACCAAAATTCTTACAAGGAATCTCAAGAGAAAAATTTCCCAACCAATCATTAGAAAGCTTTTTGAAGAAATACTAGAAACAGGATATCAAGCATGTCTTAAAGCAATAGATTTAAAGTATGTAAGAGCGTGGGCCCAGGCACAGAACAGATCCCAGGCGGTAGCTCTGCACCGGACCTCACAAAACCCGGCAGAAGTGGGGCACCCAGGAGCTCTAACCCAGGCAGTATCTCAGGTAAGGAGACAGCAATACCCACCCAAACAGGGAGTAACTGGGACTGACTGGGACCTACTGGGACCCAGGGATTTCACTCCTGGCCTGGAGCACGGTTCCTTCCAATCTGGGCATGAGTGCTTAGCAGATCCCGGGCAGTAACTCTGTACCCAATCTCATAGAACCCAGAGGAAGCATGGCTCCCAGGAGCTCTAACCCGAGCAGTTTCAAGGAGGCAGCAACACTTGCCCCAAACAGGGAGTAACCGGGACCCACTGGGACCCAGGAACTCACTCCTGGCCCAGAGCACTGGTTCTATGGGTCTGGGCCCAAGCACTGAGCAGATCTTGGGCCCCTGCTCTAACCTCAGCAGCAACACCCAACCCAAATAGTTCTGACACAACTAAGATAATAGAAAGACAGACTCCAGTCAGAGACAGCACAGGTAGCACCAAGGAGAGCCAGATGGCAAAAGGCAAATGTAAGAACATAAGCACCAGCAACCCAGGATACTTGGCATCATCAGAACCTAGTTCTCCCATATTAGAAAGTCCTGAACTCCCATATCACCAGGAAAGCAAGAGTCAGATCTAAAATCACTTCTTATGATGATGATAGAGGACTTTAAGAAGGACATAAATAACACTTTCAAAGAATTCAAGGAGAACACAGGTAAACAGGTAGAAGCCCTTAAAGAGAAGACAGAAAAATCCCTTAAAGAATTACAAGAGAACACAACCAAACAGGTGAAGGAATTGAACAAAACCATCCAGGACATAAAAATGGAAGTAGAAACAATAAAGAAATCTCAAAGGGAGACTACTCTGGAGATAGAAAACCTAGGAAAGAAATCAGGAGTCATAGATGCAAGCATCACCAACACAATACAAGAGACAGAAGAGAGAATCTCATGTGCAGAAGATACCATAGAAAATATTGACACAACTGTCAAGGAAAATGCAAAATGCAAAAAGTTCTTAACACAAAACATCCAGGAAATCCAGAACACAATGAGAAGACCAAACCTAAGGATAATAGGTATAGAAGAGAGTAAAGATTCCCAACTTAAAGGGCCAATAAATATCCTCAACAAAATCATAGAAGAAAATTTCCCAACCTAAGGAACGATATATATATACAAGAAGCCTATAAACACCAAATAGACTAGACCAGAAAAGAAATACCTCCCCTCTTGCTTTCTTGGTGATATGGGGAGTTCAGGACTTTCTAATATGGGAGAACTAGGTTCTGATGATGCCAAGTACCCTGGGTTGCTGGTGCTTATATTATTATGTTTAATAATATTAAAACACAAAATGCACAAAACAAAGAAAGAATTTTAAAAGCAGTAAGGGAAAAAGGCCAAGTAACATATAAAGGCAGACCTATCAGAACTACACCAGACTTATCACCAGAGATTATAAAAGCCAGAAGATCCTGGACAGATGCATACAGACCCTAAAGAACACAAATGCCAGACCAGGGTACTATACCCAGCAAAACTCTCAATTACCATAGATGGAGAAAACAAGATATTCCAGACAAAACCAAATTTACACAATATCTTTCCACAAACCCAGCACTACAAAGGATAATAGCAGGAAAGCTCCAATACAAGGAAATCAATTATACCCTAGAAAGAGCAAGAAAGTAATCCTCCTCCAACAAACCCAAAAGAATATAGCCACACAAACAATGCCTCCACTTTTTAGCAAAAATAACAGGAAGCAACAATCTCCTCTCCTTAATATCTCTTAACATCAATGGACTCAATTCCCCAATAAAAAGACATAGGCTAATGGACTGGATATGCAAACAGGATCCAGCATTTTGCTGCATACATGAAATTCACCTCAGTGACAAGGACAGACACTACCTTAGAGTAAAAGGCTGGAAAACAACTTTTTAAGCAAATGGTCCTAAGAAACAAACTGGAATAGCCATTCTAATATGGAATAAAATCGACTTTCAACTTAAAGATATCAAAAAGTATAAGGAAGGACATTTCACATTTGTCAAAGGAAAAGTCAACCAACATGAAATCTCAATTCTTGAACAACTATGCACCAAATGCAAGAGCACCCACTTTCATAAAAGAATCTTACTAAAGCTCAAAGCACACATTGTACCTCACACAATAATAGTGGGAGACTTCAACACCCCACTCTCAGCAATGAACAGATCATGGAAAAAGAAACTAAACAGAGGTACAGTGAAGCTAACAGAAGTTATGAACCAAATGGACTTAATAGATATCTATAGAACATTTCACCCAAAAACCAAAGAATATACCTTTTTTCTCAGCACCTCATGGTACCTTCTCCAAAATAGACCATATAATTGATCACAAAACAGACCTAAATAGATACAAAAAAATTGAAATAATCCCATGCATCCTATCAGATCACCATGGTCTAAAGCTGGTCTTCAATAACGACAAAGCACAATTATGCTCATACCTAAACCACACAAAGACCCAACAAGAAAAGAGACCTTCAGACCAATCTCCCTTATGAATATAATGGAAAACCCACATTCACATGGAAACTGAACAATACTCTATTGTTGATAATGGGGTCAGGGAAGAAATAAAGAAAGAAATTAAAGACTTTTTAGAATTTAATGAAAATGGAGACACATCATACCAAAACCTATGGGACACAATGAAAGCAGTGCTAAGAGGAAATCTCATAGCTCTAAGTGCATACAAAAAGAAACTCGAGAGAGCATACATTAGCAGCTTGACAACACACCTGAAAGCTCTAGAACAAAAAGAAGCAAATACACCCAAGAGGAGTAGACAGCAGAAAATAATCAAACTCAGGGCTGAAATAAACCAAATAGAAACAAAGAGAACTATACAAAGAATCAATAAAACCAGGAGCTTGGTTCTTCAAGAAAATCAACAAGATAGATAAACCCTTAGCCAGACTAATCAGAGAGCAGAGAGACAGTATCCAAATAAATAAAATCAGAACTGAAAAGGGTGACATAATAACAGAAACTGAGGAAATTCAACAAATCATCAGATCCTACTACAAAAGCCTATACTCAAGAAAATTGGAAAATCTGGATGAAATGGACAATTTTCTAGACAGTATCAGTTACCAATGTTAAATCAGGAGTAAATAAACATCTTAACAGTCCCATAACCGCGAAAGAAATAGAAGCAGTCATTAAAAGGCTCCCCACCAAAAAAAAGTCCGGCTCTAGATGGTTTTAGTGCAGAATTCTATCAAACCTTCAAGGAAGACCTAATACCAATTCTCTTCAAACTATTCCACAAAATAGAAACGGAAAACACTACCCAATTCATTCTATGAAGCCAAAATTATGCTCATACCTAAAGCACACAAAGACCCAACAAGAAAAGAGAACTTCAGACCAATCTCCCTTATGAATATCGATGCAAGATACTGAATAAAATTCTTTGGAACCGAATCCAAGAACACATCAAAACAATCATCCATCATGATCAAGTAGGCTTTATCCCAGGAATGCAGGGTTGGTTCAATATACAGAAATCCATCAATGTGATCCACTATATAAATAAACTTAAAGAAAAAAAGCAATGATCATCTCACTAGATGCTGAGAAAGCATTTGACAAATTTCAACACCCATTCATGATAAAAGTCTTGGAAAGATCAGGAATTCAAGGTCCATACCTAAACATAGTAAAAGCAATATACAGCAAGCCAATAGCCAACATCAAACTAAATGGAGAGAAACTTGAAGCAATCCCATTAAAATCAGGGACTAGACAAGGCTGCCACTCTCCCCGTACCTTCAATATAGTTCTGGAAGTCCTAGCCAGAGCAATTAGGCAACAGAAGGAGATCAAAGGGATACAAATTGGAAAGGAAGAAGTCAAAGTTTCACTATTTGCAGATGACATGATAGTATACTTAAGTGACCCAAAACTTCCACCAGAGAGCTCCTAAACCTGATAAACAACTTTAGCAAAGTGGCTGGGTATAAAAATAACTCAAACAAATCGGTAGCATTCCTGTACACAAAGAATAAACTGGCCAAGAAAGAAATTATGGAAATGACACCATTCACAATAGTCAAAATATATAAAATACCTTCGGTGTGAATCTAACCAAGCAAGTGAAAGATCTGTATGACAAGTACTTCAATCCCTGAAGAAAGAAATGAAGAGATCTCAGGAAATGGAAAGATCTCCCATGCTCATGGATCGGAGGATTAATATAGTAAAAATGGCCATCTTGTCAAAAGCAATCTACAGATTATGCAATCCCATTAAAATTACCAACTCAATTTTTTACAGAATAGAAAGAGAATTCAATTTTGGAAGACAAAAAACCAGGATAGCGGAAAAACATTCTCAACAATAAAGAACTTCTGGAGGAATTGCCATCCCTGACCTCAAGCTGTACTACAGAGCAATAGTGATAAAAACGCCTGGTATTGGTACAGAGACAGGCAGGAAGATCAGTGGAATAGAGCTGAAGACCCACAAATGAACCTACACAACTATGGTCATTTAATCTTTGACAAAGGAGCTAAAACCATGCAGTGGAACAAGGACAGCATTTTCAACAAATGGTGCTGGTTCAATTGGAGGACAACATGCAGAAGAATGCAAATCGATCCATTCTTATCTCCGAGTACGAAGCTAAAGTCCAAGTGGATAAAGGACCTTCACATAAAACCAGACACACTGAAACTAATAGAAGAGAAGGTGGGGAAGACCCTCGAATACCTAGGCACAGGGGAAAAGTTCCTGAACAGAACACCAATGGCTTATGTTCTAAGATCAAGAATTGACAAGATGGGACTCATAAAATTGCAAAGTTTCTGTGAGGCAAAGGACACTGTCAATAGGACAAAACGGCAACAACAGATTGGGAAAAGATCTTTACCAATCCCAATCGATAGAGGACTAATATCCAATATATACAAAGAACTCAAGAAATTAGACTCTAGACAACCAAATAACCTTATTAAAAAATGGGGTATGGATCTAAACAAAGAATTCTCAACTGAGGAAATCCGAATGGTCTAGAAGCACCTAAAGAAATGTTCAGCATCCCTAGTCATCAGAAATGCAAATCAAAACAACCCTGAATTCCACCTCACACCAGTCAGAATGGCTAAAATAAAAAACTCAGGTGATAGTAGATGCTGGTGAGGATGTAGAGAAAGAGGAACATCCTCCATTGTTGGTGGGATTGCAAATGGTGCAACCACTATGGAAAACAGTCTGGCGTTCCTCAAAAATTGGACATATCACTACCTGAGGACCCAGCTATACCACTCCTGGGCATATACCCAGAAGAATGCTCTAACACATAACAAGGACATATGCTCCACTATGTTCATAGCAGCTTTATTTATAATAGCCAGAAACTGGAAAGAACCAGATGCCCTTCAACAGAGGAATGGATACAAAAAATGTGGTACATTTACACAATGGAATATTACTCAGCTATTAAAAACAATGAATTTGATAAATTCTTATGATAAATGGATGGAACTAGAAAATATCATCCTGAGTGAAGTAACCCAATCACAAAAGAACATACATGGTATTCACTCACTGATCATTGGATTTTAGCCCAGAAGCTTGAAATACCCAAGATTCAACTCAGAACCACATAAAGCTCATGAAAAATGATGACCAAGTAGGGGCGGCTTCAGTCCTTCTTAGAAGGAGTAACAAAATACTCAAGGGAGCAAATATGGATACAAAGTGCAGGACTAAACTGAAGGAGGGGCCATTTGCAGACCATTCCACCTGGATATCCATCCCATGTGCAGTCACCAAAGGTAGACGTTGATGTGGATGTCAGGATGACATGCTGACAGGAGCTTGATATAGCTGTCTCCTTAGAGGTCTGCAGGAGTCTGACATATTCAGAGGCAGATGTCCACAGCTAACCATTAAACTGATCATGGGGTTCCCAATGGAGAAGATAGAGTGAGGACTGAAGGAGTTGAGAGGATTTGAGACACACCATGAGGAAAGCAACAATACCAACCAACCAGAGCCCCCAGGATCTAAACCACCAGCCTGGGAGCTTAGGGAAGTGACCTATGGCTCCAGCTATATATGCAAGGGTGTTATAGTGGGAGAAGAGATCCTTGGTCCCATGAAGGCTGGACATTGTGGGGGGGATATTCGAGGGTGGGGAGGTGAGGTACGGGGGAGGGTGGGTGGGGTACACAACATGGGGCAGGAGGAGGGGGGAAGGGATAGTGAGTTCCTGGGAGGGAGGGGGGAAATGGGGTAAGGGGGAAAACACCTGAAATGTAAATAAAAGTTCCAATAAAATAAAAATGAAAGAAATGCAGGGATAAAGATGGAGCAGAGACAGAGGGAATGGAAAACTTAAGTCCTATTCCAAGGGCGAGCAACAATCCCTGACACTATTAATGATACTCTGTTATGCTTGTAGACAGGATCCTAGCTTAAGTTTCCTCTGAAAGGCTCTACCCAGCAACTAACTGAAACAGGTGCAGAGGCCCACAGCCAAACTTTGGAGAGAGTTGGCGATGTCTTATGGAAGAGTCAAGGAAAGGATCAAGGGCCCCATAGGGGATTAAAAACCCCACAGGAAGACCCACACAGTAAACTAACCTAGACCCTTGAGGAATTCTCAAAGACACCAACCAAAGAACATGCACGGATTAGACATGACCCCTTCCCTGTACATATGTAGTAGATATGCATCTCAGTCTTTCTTTGGGTCTCCGCAAAACTAGAGTAGGGGCTGTACTTAGAGCTGTTGCATATCTGTGAATCCCATTGCCCTAATTGGGCTGCCTTGCCTGGCCTCAGTGGAAGAGGATATGTCTAGACCTGCAGGGTCTTGATGTCTGGATGGGGGATACTCAAGGGAGAGGGGAACTTCACCCACTCAGAGGAGAAGGGGAGTGCACGATGTGGGGAGGAACTGTTTGAGGATGGGATAGGGAAGAGGGAGGGCAATGATCCGGATATAAAGTGGGGATGTAATACAGTTGCGTATAGATAGCTGGGTCTTCCTGATTTAGTCCTTGTGATTTATAGGAGCACTATGGTCAGGCTATGGTTCATTCCTAACAGTGAGGAACATCCTGTCTGATCAGTCTCCCTTTTGGCCTTTGAGTTATGAGTCTGTCCATCCTAACTCATGATGATGCACACTTAGCAAGCACCACACATCTTTTCCTATAAGTTTTTCACATGATCTATGACATAAAAACAAACTTGTTTAGAAGGAAATTTGACAGGCATATATAATCCATCTAATAAAACAATAGAAGTTGCTTCCCCATTGTGACCACCCCATCCAGAGGTTTTTGTTCAAGCCTACAGTATCAGATATGAACTCCCTCTTGTGGAGTGGGCCTTAAATCCAATCAGAAACCTGTTAGTCTTACCCATAGCAGCCTTGCCACTACTGAATGAGAGGAATGTTCCTCTCATTTGTCTCTGGAAGTCAGTGTGTTGGCAATCAGGGTCTACAGGTAAGCAGGAATTTGGGTGACAGTTCTCTACCAGCCACCTGCATGGTATCCTCTGACACTATGATACAGGCCAGAAAGGTGGGAGTTTCCAATTCTGTCCCAGCTTAATTTCAGCATGCCCTATATGGTGAAGGTCATATCAAAGCACTGTCTTCAGCAAACACAGTCTTACTTTCTAGTTCTGGCATACAACCAACAAGTGTAGCAATAGAATTTATGATTTGTGGGTCCTCTAGGGTTTCCATAGCCATCAATTCTCAGGTGGGTAGCACATCCACGTGATGGGATTTTCATTAAGTTACCATGAGCCTTCTGGGAGTATCATTGTTCACACAAGTAGGGTCCTTTTTCACTTTTTCCTTTCAGTTAACCTAGCCTGGTAGACCTGTAAGGTAGGCAGAAGTAGCATTGTACCTGGGTGACTCTCAAATGACTTGTCAAATCTGTAAAACACTTGAAGCTTAGCATTGTGTTATCCATATAACAAAACTTTTTCCAGATGATGGACAGTACAAGGCAATGTCCTGAATCACTATCCCATAACAAATAGTGGGATTATAAACATGATCCAGTTGAAGCACTCAAAAAGACTGTTTCATCTGTTCCACACTAGTGCCAGGTGATTCTAGAAGTTCACAATTAAGAAGATACTAAAGTTGAACATAAAAATATAAAAACCAGCATGGAATGATTTCATCTGTTTGTATCAATGTCAATCCCTCCACCCTTCAAGGTGGGTACAAAACATGGAGAAAACTGCTAGCTTCGTTAGCTTAAGTAACTCTCAGTCATTGTCTTTAAGCTGTTATGTTTCTATCTTACATTTCTCCATCCATGACCAACTCACTAGATCTGAGTTAATGTGATTAGACTTACTCAGGACCAAAGGGACACATGACTTTGTTCTCCTGCTGTGCCTGATAGATCCTTAGGTCTGGAGGGTGGAGGGTTGGCACTGTAGCTGTTGTTATAGCTTGAGCTTCCCCATTCAACAAATTTGACTATTTGAGAGTCTATAGCATGAACTTTTACTAAAAAGAAATACACCTTGCGTAGTCTTCAGGAATATTCACCTACCTACCCCTGGCTTGATAGTCTTCACTTGAATTATCTTATCACAGATGCCATCTGCCAACCATTCCTCATGCTTTGAAGCCTTCCAGAACTCTTTAGCACAACATTTGGATTTTCAGCAATGTTTTCCTTAGGAACTCTAGCTTTGACACAAAACATTCCAAGTTTATCTTTGAGTGACTCAGATAGACCTTTTCCTATGCTTTACCATACGCTTAGCTTCTCTCATGTGCTTTCTCACTTTACAGATACTGTTTCCTTGACAGTCTAAGTCACTCAGATCTGCAAAAGCCTTTTCTACCATATAAAGTTCTTGCCCCACCAAACTGTTCATCAAAGTACTTAAAGTTCTTTACTAACTTAGATATTGGCTGGATCAAAGTTTTGCTTAACTCCTCTTGTGACTTCTATTTTATCTGTCCTTGTGAACAGGGGTTCAAATATTGTGTCTCTTATTCTGAGTTCCCTCAATATCTCCTGTTCCTCTTTCTTTGGTCTTCCATTCCCTGACATTTATAGAAACTTCAGATGGAGTTAGCCAAGTGTTGCTATTGGCTTTGATATGCCAATCTATCATGGGTTTACTTCCCTCATACTGTCTCAGGTCATGCATTCTTTTTCTTAAGGAAGGATGGGAAGTCGTATTACTCAGTTTTCCTCCTTTCACAAGTGTCAGGTGATTCTATTTGATTTCTTTCTTGTCCCAAAGCCCCCTGAGCTAGGTTTCACCAGGTTCTTTTATTACTTGTTTAAAAGTTTCCTTAATTCCTGAAGTTCAAATGCTGAATATTTCCTGATGACCCAGGTTCTTGTAAGGGACCAATGGTAAGGCTCCTACAGCCTTTTTGATTATAGATTTGTCTCTTCTTTCCCACTAAAGTTTGGACTTGAAGGGCATATTCTATTCCTATTATCACCTTTGTCTCATCTGTTCTTTTCCTCAATTTGTTGGCCAAACCAGAGGCTTAGATGTGGAGGGTGCTAGCCACATCTCCCTTTTCCTCCTATTTCAATAGATCCTTTTTACAATGACCCTGATGATCACATCTGATGGCTATACCATGATTTTTCTTATACTAAATAAGTTTCTCTAGAGGAGTTCAGTATCATACAGTTTGAAGTTTTTCCATTGGCAGTCTGAATCTTATAGTTACCCTATATATTTTGGTTACTCCACAACTTCCACTCAAATTGATAGAGAACCCAAAGTAAAATGGCAGATTTTCTTCAGAATTTCATTTATCTGGTCACATCTACAAAATGGTATAGGATGTAACTAATCAGTTATGGATATTGGAAGCCACAAAGAATCCCACAATCATGTAAGTCATAGGAAATGTGAGTATGCCATGATCAAAGAAACACTAGCTATTTCCTCACAAGAAATTCCAAGAGAAGATCCCCAAAATAGCATTAGAATTATTTATAATTTGGCCCACCTCCAGCAGAAAGACAGCATCAAATGAGGGAGGGGGTTGCCATCCCACACTCAAAACCCTGACCCATAATTGTTTCTGCCTGAAAGAACTGCAGGGATGGAAATGGAGAGGAGCCTGAGGAAAAAAAGGTCCAGCAACATGCCCAAAGTGGGATCCAGCTCAAGGGGAGGTCCCAAGGCCTAACTCTATCACTGAGACTATAGAGCACTCACAAAAAAAGGGACATATCATGACTGCCCTCCGAAAGATCCAACAAGCAGCTGAAAGAGTCAGATGCAGATATTTGTACCCAACCAATGGACAGAAGGTGCTGACCCCTGTGGTTGAATTAGGGAAAAGCTGGAAGAAGCTGAGGAGGAGGGCGACCCTGTAGGAGGACCAGCAGTCTCAATTAACCTGGACCTCAGAGAGCTCTCAAATACTGGACCACCAACCAGACAGCATACACCAGCTGATATGAGGCCTCCAACACATATACATCGGAGGACTGCCAGGTCTGGGTTAAGTCAGAGAAGATGCACCTAATCCTTAAGAGACTGGAGGCCCCAGGGAGTTTAGAGGTCTGTTGAGGTGGGTGGTGGGTGCTGCAGACATCCTCGTGGAGACAGGGTGTTGTGGAGGAGATATGGGATGTGGAACAGTCAGAGTGTGGACTAGGAGAGGAATAAAACCTAGAGTGTAAATAAATAAATAAAAGATTAAATAAAAAAGAAATATTTTTAATATGATACCAAATCCAAGAATAAAAGCTAGTTTAAAACAATCAAAATATGGTCATGGGTCGGTCGCAGCAGGTTAGGTAGTGCGGTCACGGTGGTAGAGTTTGCTGAGTGTTTCCTAGACCTCAGTACACATGTTGGCGGCTTTTCACAAGGCAGCAAAGATGCGGCAGGGAGAACACCGAGAACGAAGCCAGCCTGACTTTTGAAAATGCCTCGGTTTGCTGGAGAAAAAGAAAGATTACAAACTTCGTGCAAATGACTATCATAAAAAACAAGATTTCTTCAGAGCTCTCTGGAAGAAGGCTCTTGCAAAAAATCCAGATGAACTTTACTATAAAATGACTCGTACCAAGCTCCAGGTTGGTGTTCATATTTTCAAAGAGAGCAAGAAAGAAATAACAGCAGAGCAGCTAAAGCTGATGAGAACTCAGGAGAAAAAGGCTATAGAAGCGAAGAAAATCGAAAGACTGAAATCAGAGCGCCATCTGCTGGATTTCCAGGGGAAGCAACAAAATAAACACGTGTTCATTTTTGACACCAAAAAGAAAGTTAAGCAGTTTGATACTGTGACTCACGTGCAAACGGCCCCAGAACTAGTTGACAGGGTCTATGATAGACCCAGGATACAAACCTTACAGAAGAAGAGAGTGAAAGGAGTCACCCCTCAGACCCGACTCAAGCAGATAGCCAAAGACAAATGCACTATGACTGCTTGACACAGCGCTCAAGCGGAAGGAGCTGTTTGTTGTTTCATAGAAAATCCAAACATGCAAAGACCTTATGGATAAAATAAGAAGGTGAAAGTGAAGAAAGAAACAGATTCCAGACTCTCCAAATGTTGATGTCTTAAAAATAAGCCTCAGCATTCTATATCGAAAAGAATTCTTATCTTTCCCCCTTTCTTTTGTAATAACCTCAGATTTTATTTGTTCATAAGGCGTGGTCTTCCTGTTTTGTAATCATGCTTACTGTCAACCAATACTTGATATCTTTCTATGAAAATAGCAAAGCCCTTTCTTCAGTTTAATACCTATATATTAAATGGCAACATATTTAATCATAAATAAAAAGTCCACCTGGTAGCTCAAATTTGACCACAGTAGACAACACGATTCTATCTAGTTTTTACAATAAAACTGGCACAAATTTCCAACCTTCCTCTGCCTGTAAATAGATGAAACAGTTCCTCCACCATTCTCATCCTGTCTTCTTCCTCTTCTTCCTCTTCTTCCTCTTCTTCCTCTTCTTCCTCTTCCTCTTCTTCCTCTTCTTGCTCTTCTTCTTCTTCTTCTTCTTCTTCTTCTCTTCTTCTTCTTCTTCTTCTTCTTCTTCTTCTTCTTCTTCTTCTTCTTCTTCTTCTTCTCTTATGATAGACGTAATGACCAGTAGCCATTGCTTTATTATTCTGAGAACTTAATTAGGGTACTTATCTTTTATATAAGATACAAATACTCTGCATGCCTTCCCATGATCATAAGAATATTCTCACTGAATCACAAACTGCTTTAAAAATCACTCAGCAAGGCTTGTCAGTAGAAGAATGCAAATCGATCCATTCTTATCTCTTTGTACAAAGCTCGAGTCCAAGTGGATAATGGAGCTTCACATAAAACCAGACACACTGAAACTAACAGAAGAGAAGTGGGGGAAGACCCTCGAATACCTAGGCACAGGGGAAAAGTTCCTGAACAGAACACCAATGGCTTATGCTCTAAGATCAAGAACTGACTGACAAATGGGACTTCATAAAATTGCAAAGTTTCTGTAAGGCAAAGGACACTGTCAATACGACAAAACAGCAACCAACAGATTGGGAAAAGATCTTTACCAATCCCACATCTGATAGAGGACTAATATCCAATATATACAAAGAACTCAAGAAATTAGACTCTAGACAACCAAATAACCTTATTAAAAAATGGGGGTAGGGAGCTAAACAAAGAATTCTCAACTGATGAAATGCAAATGGCCGAGAAGCACCTAAAGAAATGTTCAGCATCCCTAGTCATCAGGGAAATGCAAATCAAAACAACCCTGAGATTCCACCTCACACCAGTCAGAATGGCTAAAATCAATAACTCAGGTGATAGCAGATGCTGGTGAGGATGTGGAGAAAGAGGAACACTCCTCCATTGTTGGTGGGATTGCAAGATGGTGCAACCACTATGGAAAACAGTCTGGCGGTTCCTCAAAAATTGGACATATCACTACCTGAGGACCCAGCTATACCACTCCTGGGCATATACCCAGAAGAATCTCTAACACATAACAAGGACATATGCTCCACTATGTTCATAGCAGCTTTATTTATAATAGCCAGAAACTGGAAAGAATCCAGATGCCCTTCAACAGAGGAATGGATACAAAAAATGTGGTACATTTATACAATGGAATATTACTCAGCTATTAAAAACAATGAATTTGATAAATTCTTATATAAATGGATGGAACTAGAAAATATCATCCTGAGTGAAGTAACCCAATCACAAAAGAACATACATGGTATTCACTCACTGATCATTAGATTTTAGCCCAGAAGCTTGAAATACCCAAGATTCAACTCACAGACCACATAAAGCTCATGAAGAATGAAGACCAAATGGGGGGGGTGGTGAGGAGCTTCAGTCCTTCTCAGAAGGAGTAATATAATACTCAAGGGAGCAAATATGGATACAAAGTGCAGGACAGAAACTGAAGGAGGGGCCATCTACAGACCATTCCACCTGGATATCCATCCCATGTGCAGTCACCAAAGGTAGACGTTGATGTGGATGTCAGGATGTACATGCTGGTTGGTTGGTATTGTTGTTCTCCTCATGGGGTCGCGAATCCTTTCAACTCCTTCAGTCTTCACTCTAACTCCTCTATTGGGAACCCCATGATCAGTTTAATGGTTAGCTGAGAGCATCTGCCTCTGAATATGTCAGACTCTTGCAGACCTCTAAGGAGACAGCTATATCAAGCTCCTGTCAGCATGTACATCCTGAATATTCAATTTAATCAATTACTGACTTTGGATGACAGAAAAAAGGCCTACAATCCTTGAGGTCTTGGAATATTCATGGCTAAGGCAAGAAGAAGACACATATCATGAATGTCCTCACAAGGAATTACAAGGGAACAAAAGCCCATCCCGCATTAGAAACCTTTTTGATGAAATACCAAAAATGGGTTATCAAACATGCCTTAAAGCAACAAATTTAAGACCATGTAATTATATTATGAAATATTTTATGTGCCTGGCCCTTTAAATGGCTCTGTGCTCTTCAGTGACAGTTGAATCTTGGCCTTCTGGGAACAGGAGAGGATATAAAAGCCAGCAAAGCCTATGAATTAGAGAGTAAGAAGTAGGAATAGAAGAGAGTAGTAGGATTGGGGAGCACACAGAAGTCGTGTCCAGGACTCAGAAGAGTAGGTCAGAGAAGAAGAAGGAAGATCGAGTAGGGCTAGAGCAGAGAAGAGATTTTGAAGAGTGAAAATAAGAGACAGTGAAAGTGAATCGGGCTAGCAGACTGAGAAGACAGCTGGTGAGTGTTGAGCCAGGAGAAACTGAGCCAGAGAAGGTACTGTTAGGAGACAGGTAAAAGTAGACATATTAATATAAAAACAAAGAATTGGAGAACAAAAAGCAACATTTTTCAAAAAGCTACATGCAATGGCAACATATTTTATTAGGAATGAGAAAGTCACTCATCATTAGGGGAAATCAGACAACCTTACGGGGTAGGACAGAACCATAACTCCTGAACAACCTCCCAAATTTCTTCTGTCTCTAGATACTTTGCCACTGTACTTCTGATCCTGTCTAGTTGAAGAGAACCTTCCCTTACAAAACCTCTCCCCCAGCAAGGGTCCATTCCTCACCTCTGGAGCACAACTTGAAGAGAGTGTGAGACCATCATGTGTTCCAAGGATTTATTATCAATAAGCATATGTTCACAAAATTGAGTTGTGAACAAATCCAAGATGTGAGCCCCAAGAACTGTCAGAAACTAGATACAGTAACATTATTCTAAAATACATGCATGGTACTTTTTGGTGCACAGAACCCCAGAGTGAGAATTTAGGAATAGAAATCTCAGAAGTCACCAGCCCATTCTCCAGGGAAACACCCTCATGAGCGTATATGACCACAGTGCACTGAATATTGTGCCTCATAAGGTCCAGTAGCAGAAAAAAAAATGAAGGGCTTCCCACTGATATCCTGAGCATTGGAGTGAAACTGAAATTTTAGTTAATGGACAGCCCCCACTAAAAGTGGAGGACTCAAGTTATATGGCAAAGTTCATTTATCCCGCATCACCTCTATCAAAAGCTGAGAGTTCTAACGAAGCAGATAAGCACATTAGATACCAAAAAAAGAGGCCAACAATCAGGGAACTGATGGCATACAAATAGTTGTGCCATAATAAAGAAACATCAGGCATGGGCTCAGAAAAGCTCTCAAGAGGAGTAGAAAACAATCCAATGCCAGAGGTATTTTTAGTGGGGTATGGAATGCTCAAGATGAATCTCGAGAACACACAAAAATATGACCATGTAATGGATACATATTTGACAATAAACAAAAATATCACACTTTAATTTTGTACATTGACAATCCTATCTGACTTTTTATACGTGTATTGAAAAGCTGAATTTGGGGCTTGGGGCTTACCTGGATGGTACATTGGTCACTGACTCATATACTTAGCCATGTATTGAAGATTGGGATTTCCCATCCATTACATCTTCCTGGCAAGAATTTATGACAAAACAGTTGTTGCCACCTGGAGGAGTTGTGGGAGCCCTGGTGTCTGGAGTTGTTATATTTATCAAAAAAATTTTATTATACTTTTGTTTCTTATTTTGTTTTTATCCATCTTTGAAGTTGGCATAATAAAATCTCTGATTTTTTAAAATTTAATTTAAAGTTTTTTTTTTTTAACCTATTCACTTTATACCCTGCTCAGTCCTGGTCACCCCTCCCATAATCCTTCCCACCATCCACTCCCTTCTCGACTGGGTGTGTCCCCAACCCTGGCACTTCAAGTCTCTCTGAGGCTAGGTGCTTCCTTTCCCACTGAGTCCAGACAAGACAGCCCAGCTGGTAGAACATATTCTACATAAAGGCAACAGCTTTTGGGATAGTCCCCATTCCAGTTGTTCAGGACCCATACGATGGTCAAGTTGAACATCTGCTACATGTGATCAGGGAGGCCTACATCCAGCCTGTGTATGTTCTTTGCTTGGTGGTTCAGACACTGCGGATATGGAACCTAAAGACACCACCACCTGTAGCCAGATGTGGGGTGGTGGGCTGTGAGAAGCAACTGGGTGCCTGTTCGAGCATAGGCCTCGAACCCTGGACCCTTATCGGACAGCAGGTGTTTGGCTTTGCTCCTGGGCTCTGGCTCTTTTCATTTAGTGTCAGCCCTCCAAAGCCCTTCCCGCAAAGAGGTCTATGGCCATCAGTCACGGGGAACAGCACCTCAGGCTCTCCCACATGTAGATGCGGTATCTGCAAGCTCTCAGATCAAGCCAATAGTCATCTGCCAGACCCTAACCCACCCCGAAACTGTATATAAGGGCTCTATACAGGAGAAGTAAAAGTGTGCGAGAATCTTCCCAGTGTCTGAGAGTTTCTGTCGCAAGAGGCTTTCCATCTTATAACTGAAACCCTGGAGGTCATCAAAATACTGAAGCAAAAAAAAAAAAAAAAGGCAAGAGAACAGTCTCCTTGATTAGCTGCCTTATTGAACTCTTTAAATCATCGCACTATCCTCACATAACACAAATGGTGCAGGTCATGGAGACCAGACAAAAACCTGCCTGGTTATGGAAAATGCAGCAATGGAACCCTACTGAGACATGTCACTAACTGTAGGTATCTGGAGGAAGAGGATTCCCATATTCTCTTTAGGGAAGTGACTTTGGCTGTGAAAACTTGACATACTCACAGTATTGTCCATGAGTTACTAAGCATGAAAACATCTCAGTACATTGGAAGGGGCTCATTAAACTCAGTGATTTGGGGATTTTGGTTTGGGGAAAAGACTTGCCTCTGGAAAAAGGATTGAAAGCCACAATAGGACCATGGAATACTGTTGGCTCAAGGTGCTGTGGCACACAAAGTATGAAGGGCTTTCCACTCCACCTGCGCTGCCTGGACATGGGAGGAAAAGGCTGTAGGAGCCAGAGTTCCCCCATCCTGTCTTCCCTGAAGAAAATCAAATGGCAGATTTCATGCTGAAACTTGCATCCCAGATCACATCTCCCCAGAACGTAAAGAGATCCTTGATCAATCACTGACAGTGGATGCCGGTATGATGCCCACAGTCAGTGAACTCATGCCACACCTGTGGCAGAGCCATGTATAAGACACATCAAAAATTTTGTCAGAGGAAATCCTGAAGAGAGACCCACACCCATTATCAGAAATATTTTTAATGGATTAACAAAAATAGGATATCAGAACGCTTTACAGCAACAATTTTTTTTGAGTTTCTTCTTTTAGTCCATTTCACCTCCCTAGAACCCCTATCCTATACTCCCTCTTCCTTTATGCTTTTATACCATTTTGATTACATGGATGTCAGGTCTAGGTTGAGGGTCTATCAATACAATAGATGCAAATAGTCAAGGAACAAGCAATACAATAAACACAAATAGTCAAAGAAAAAGCAAGGCATTAAACCCAATTATGTGAACACTCCCATGATCACTTGAAGCAACAAATTTATAACCATGTAATGGCAACATACTTAGTCATGAATAAGTCCCCTGGCAGTGAAAATTTCACCACAGGAGAGGGCAGGTACAATGACTCCTGCACAACCTCCCAATTTTTCTCTGTCTCTAAAAGGGGTAGGGTACAAGTATCACTAACATTCCAATCCTTTCCTCTTGATTAGGAGCTTCAGGTATAAAACTCACAACTAGAGTGGACATATTCCTGTAGAACACAACTTGCAGAGAAACTGATAGCATCACAAATTGCATGGACTTTTTGTCATCAAGCACATCTTCACGAGGAGCTCTGGTCTGTCCCATGAGGATTGTCCTTAGTTTAGCTGAAGAGTTAAGCTCCAGCTTTGTAGGCAAATGTATTCTTCATGGCTCCCCACTCCTGATCTTCATGAAAAGAGTCAGTCTATGGTTCTAAACAGTTTATTGTCATGGTAGGAAATTGATGCATAAAACCATACCCACTTCTAGTGTGGGCCTGAAACTAAATACCTTTTGCAGGAAGGAATGTCTGGGAAAGTAAGCTTAGTGGCTAATCCCTCTGGGTCTTAGGTACCACATTAACATGGAGAACTCTGTTTTGGACCTACAGGACCATAGCACATGTTTCTTTTATGTGAAGATCATGGTATGTGTTTCAAGTCAGAAGTCTGGCACAGAACTGGGAGTCGCCTAAGCCTCAGGTGTTTGCCCACCAAGGTCTCAACCTGCTCTACCTTACCAAACTTCCTGTCATGGTTTTACATCCCATGCACCCTGGATTTTCTAGTACTTTAGGCTGTTCTCAGTGCTGTTTTTCATGTGTCTCTGGGGGCAAGGGTTGCTGCAAGTCTTATGAACAATACCAGGTTGAACGCAGCCAGAAATAGCAGCGATCTGGTAGAGACATGAAATTGGAGCTTAGCAAAGCAGAGGACTCAAGAACCATAGGAAGAAAGAATGGCCACTCTTAACTCTATCATGCTGAGCAAGACTAGCAACATGCTTCAAGTATTCCCTTCTTTTCTGTTCTTTTACTAATTCTTGTATTCTTCTTCCTCAAATCTCCCTCCATACCCAAACTACCCCTGGTATTATGTTATCCTCTAATGGAACCTACCACTTCTTCATGTTCTTCATGTCCGCCCCTCCCTGCTGGTCCAGGCCCTTCTTGTCTTCCTAGCTCAAGTGTCATTGTGTTGTCCATAATCTTGTCACCTCTATATTCTGCTTCAAAAACTTCTAGCTTTGTTTAGTTTTTCCAGAAAGCATATGAAGAATCAGCTTTAATGTCTAGTGTCTGCCTTGTTCAGGTGTATCTTTGGCATCCGGATCAGAAGCAGGAGATGCTCACAGAGCTTTGTAAGGGTCTGTGTTAAATTTACAGAATGATACTCTACTTTGGAAAAAGAAAAAGGTTGGACCAGGAGGACGATGAAATCTCGATGGTTAAAAAAAAGAGTATATAAAAATTTAAAAAAGAAAGAAAGAAAAATTGTCCATCGCAATGATTAGTATGTCAAGGAATGTTCATCAATTAGTTTTTAACTGTAAGTAACAGACAACCAGTTTAGAAACACCAAAAGAAGTTTATTTGTGTTCCTTTTTCAAGACTCATGAGGAACAGTTGATCCATTAACTCAATAAACCACTCAGAGATCATCTTGGCCTACTGCCTAGTACTTTGTAATGGTGGACAGATGACTAAGTGTGTAAGTACTACTTGAAACAGCATGTACTTAAATATTTATCAATACACACTGAGCATTCCAAAACACACAACTTTTTTTGGTTTTTTTCGAGACAGGGTTTCTCTGTGTAGCCCGGGCTGTCCTGGAACTCACTCTGTAGACCAGGCTGGCCTTGAACTTAGAAATCCGCCTGCTTCTGCTTCCCAAGTGCGGGATTAAAGGCGTGTGCCACCACTGCCCAGCGTCACAACTTTTTTAATAGTATAGTTTTTGTATTGATATCAATAATGTTGATAATATTTTATTTTATTTTTTTTATTGGAAATTTTTTATTGGAAAATTTTTTTTACATTTCAGATGTTCTCTTCTTACCCATTTCCCCCCTCCCTCCCAGGAACTCACTATCCCTCTCCCCCTCCTCCTGCCTCCATGTTAGTGTACCCCCACCCACCCTCCCCTGTACCTCACCTCCCCACCCTCGAGTATCCCCCCCACGACGTCCAGCCTTCATGGGACCAAGGATCTCTTCTCCCACTTATATATAGCTCCTTTGCATATATAACTGGAGCCGTGGGTCCCTCCCTAAGCACTCCCAGGCTGGTGGTTTAGACCCTGGGGGCTCTGGTTGGTTGGTATTGTTGCTTTCCTCATGGCATCGCGAATCCTCTCAACTCCTTCTGCCTTCACTCTATCTTCTCCATTGGGAACCCCATGCTCAGTTTAATGGTTAGCTGTGAGCATCTGCCTCTGAGTATGTCAGACTCTTGCAGACTTCTAGGGAGACAGCTATATCAGGCTCCTGTCAGCATGTACATCCTGACATCCACATCAACGTCTACCTTTGGTGACTGCACATAGGATGGATTTCCAGGTGGAATGGTCTGTAGACAGTCCCTCCTTCAGTTTCTGTCCTGCACTGTGTCTCCATATTTGCACCCTTGAGTATTTTGTTACTCCTTCTAAGAAGGACTGAAGGCTCCCCTATTTGGTCATCATTCTTCATGAGCTTTATGTGGTCTGTGAGTTGAATCTTGGGTATTTCAGGCTTCTGGGCTAAAATCCAATAATCAGTGAGTGAATACCATGTATGTTCTTTTGTGATTGGGTTACTTCACTCAGGATGATATTTTCTAGTTCCATCCATTTATATATGAATTTATCAAATTCATTGTTTTTAATAGCTGAGTAATATTCCATTGTATAAATGTACCACATTTTTTGTATCCATTCCTCTGTTGAAGGGCATCTGGGTTCTTTCCAGTTTCTGGCTATTATCAACAAATGGTGCTGGTTTAACTGGAGGACAGCATGCAGAAGAATGCAAATCGATCCATTCCTATCTCCTTGTACAAAGCTCAAGTCCAGGTGGATAAAGGACCTTCACATAAAACCAGACACACTGAAACTAATAGAAGAGAAAGTGGGGAAGACCTCGAATACCTAGGCACAGGGGAAAGTTCCTGAACAGAACACCAATGGCTTATGCTCTAAGATCAAGAATTAACAAATGGGATCTCATAAAATTGCAAAGTTTCTGTAAGGCAAAGGACACTGTCAATAGGACAAAACAGCAACCAACAGATTGGGAAAAGATCTTTACCAATCCCACATCCGATAGAGGACTAATATCCAATATATACAAAGAACTCAAGAAATTAGACTCTAGGCAACCAAATAACCCTATTAAAAAATGGAGTAAGGAGCTAAACAAAGAATTCTCAACTGAGGAAATGCGAATGGCCGAGAAGCACCTAAAGAAATGTTCAGCATCCTTGGTCATCAGGGAAATGCAAATCAAAACAACCCTGAGATTCCACTTCACACCAGTCAGAATGGCTAAAATCAAAAACTCAGGTGATAGTAGATGCTGGTGAGGATGTGGAGAAAGAGGAACACTCCTCCATTGTTGGTGGGATTGCAAGATGGTGCAACCACTATGGAAATCAGTCTGGCGGTTCCTCAGAAAATTGGACATATCACTACCTGAGGACCCAGCTATACCACTCCTGGGTATATACCCAGAAGATGCTCTAACACATAACAAGGACATATGCTCCACTCATGTTCATAGCAGCTTTATTTATAATAGCCAGAAACTGGATAATATTTTAATATTACTGCTTAATGCCAGCAACAGCACTGTATCTGGATTATATTTAGAGACAGTCTTAATTCTCATCTTTAATATCTGCATGCTGTCAGATAATGAAGTAGCTGAGATGCGAAATATTGGTGGGTATCCTTGTCAGATTCTTCTCTAACTTTCAAAAAGAATTACCAATACTTATCTAAGTGGAGAAGACAAACTTTATATATGCATGATCATGAGGACATAAATAAACTTCTTTTGGTTTTTCTAAACTTGTTGTCTGTTAATTATAGTTAAAAACTAATTGATGAACATTCCTTGACATACTAATCATTGCAATGGACAATTTTTCTTTCTTTTTTTAATTTTATATAATCTTTATTTTTTACAATCCAGATTTTATCCTCCTCCTGGTCCAACCTCTGACTATTCCACATCCCACACCTCTTTCCCCCCACCCCTTCTCCATGAGGATGTACCCACTACCCCACCCCCTACCCAACAGACTTAAGCACACCCTGGGGCCTCAAGTCTCCTGAGGGTTAAGTGCATCTTTTCTGACTGAGTCCTGACCCAGCAGTCCTCTGCTGTATTTGTGTTGGAGGCCTCATATCAGCTGATATATGCTGCCTGGTTGGTGGTGCACTGTCTGAGAGATCTCAGGGGTCCAGGCTAATGGAGACTGCTGATCCTCCTACAGGGTCACCCTCCTCCTCAGCTTTTTCCAGCCTTTCCCTAAATCAACAACAAGGGCAGCACGTTTTTTTAAAAATTGGTTGGGTATAAATATCTGCATTAGATTCTTTCAGCTTCTTGTGTCTTTCGGAGGGCAATCATGATAGGCCCCTTTTTGTGAGCACTCCATAGCCTCAGTAATAGTGTCAGGCCTTGTGATCTCCCCTTGAACTGGATCCCAATTTAGGCCTGTTGCTGGACCTCCTTCTTTCCTCAGGCTCTTCTATAATTTTGTCCCTGCAGTTCTTTCAGACGGGAATAATTATGGGTCAAAGTTTTTGAGTGTGGGATAGCAACTTCATCCCTCATATGATGCCCTGTCTTTCTGCTGGAGGTAGGCATGACAATTTCCCTCTCCCCACTGCAGGGCATTCCATCAAAGGTCCCTTCCTCCCTTTGTATCCTGAGAGCATGTCACCTCCCAGGACTCTGGTATATTCTGGAGGGTCCCAACATCTCCTACCTCCTGAGGTTGCCTGTTTCCATTCTTTCTGATAGCCCTCAGGGATTCAGTCCTATCCCCCCAATATATGAACATGTTCCCCTTTTACCCTCCTTGTCCCCTTTCCCACCCAGGTCCCTGTGTCCCTCTTCCCACTCCTGTGATTGCTTTCTTCATCTTGCCAAGTGAGATGAGGTATCCTCACTAGGTCCCTTTGGCTTGTTAACTTTTTTGAGTTCTGAGGATTGTATCCTGAGTATTCTGTACTTTTTTTTTTTTTGGCTAATATCTACTTATTTGTGAGGACATACCATGCATGTCATTTTGGGTCTAAGTTACCTTGCTCAGGATGATATTTTCTAGTTCAATCCATTTGCCTGCAAAACTCAGGATGTCCTCGTTCATAATAGCTAAGTAGTGTTCCACTGTGTAAATGAATAACATTTTCTGTATCCATTCTTCCATTGTGGGATAGCTAGGTTGTTTCCAGCTTCTGCCTATCACAAATAAGGCCACTGTGAACATAGTGGAATATATGTCCCTGTGGCATGGTGCAGCATCTTTTGGGCATCTACCCAAAAATAGTACAGCTGGATCTTCAGATGGATCTATTTCCAATTTTCTGAGTAATCTCCAGATTAATTTCCAGAGGGATTGTACCAGTTTGCATTCACACCGCAATGGAGCAGTGTTCCTCTTTCTTCACATCCTTGCCAACATGTGCTTCACCTGAGGTTTTGATCTTAACCATTCTGATTGGTATAAGGTGGAATCTCAAGGTCTTTTTTATTTGAATTTCCCTGATCACCAAGGACTTTGAACATTTCTTTAGGTGCTTCTCAGCCATTCGAGATTCTTCTGTTGTGAAATCTCTGTTTAGTTCTATACCCCATTTTTGATTGGGTTGTTTGGTTTATTTTTGGTGGTTAGCTTCTTGATTTCTTTAAATATTTTTGATATTAGACCTTGATGGGATGTAAGGTTAGTGAAGTTTTTTTCTCAATCTGTAGTTTGACAATTTGTCCTATTGACCATGCCCTTTGCCTTACAGAAGCGTCTCAGTATCATGAGTTCCCATTTATCAATTATTGATATTCCAGCCTGAACCACTGGAGTTCTGTTTAGAAAATGTCTCCCTGTGCCAATGAGTTTAAGGCTCTTTCCCACTTTCTCTTCTATTAGATTGAATGTATCTGGTTTTATGTTGAGGCCTTTATCCACTTGGACTTGATCTTTGTGCAAGGTAACAAATATGAGTCTATTTTCATTTTTCTACAGACAGACTGCCAGTTTGACTAGAACCATTTATTGAAGATGTTTTCTTTTTTCCATTGTATATTTTCGGCTTCTTTGTTAAAGATCATGTGTCTGGAAGTGTGTGATTTTATTTCAGTGTCTTCAATTCTATTCTATTGATCTACCTGTTTGACTCTGGACCAATAACATGAAGTTTTAATCTGTAGTATACCTTGAGGTCAGGTATAGTGGTTTCCCCAGAAATTCTTTTATTGTTAAGAATTGTTTTTGCTATTCTGGGTTTTTTGTTTTTCCAGGTGAATTTGGGAATTGCCCTTTCCATATCTTTGAAGAATGTGTTGAAATTTTGATGGGGAGTGCATTGAATCTGTAGATTGCCTTTGGATGAACATTTTTACTCTGTTAATTCTGCCAATCCATGAGCATGGGGGATCACTCCATTTTCTGAGATCATCTTCGATTTCTTTCTTGAGAGACTTGAAGTTATTGTCATATAGATCTTTCACTTGTTTGTTTAGAGTTACCCCAAGGTATTTTACATTTTTTGTGGCTATTGTAAAGGGAGTTGTTTCCCTAATTTCTTTTTCAGCCTGTTTATCTTTTGTATAAAGGGAGTTTACTAATATATTTGAGTTAATTTTATATCCAGTCACTTCGCTGAAGTTATCAACTGTAGAAGTTCTCTGGAAGAATTTTGGGGGTCACTTATGTATACTATCATATTATCTGCAAATAGTGATACTGTTACTTTTTGTTGTCTTATTGTTCAGCTAGAACTTTGAGTACTATATTGACTAGATACTGGGAAAGTGGGCATCCTTGTCTTGTTCTGGATTTTAGTGAGTTTGCTTCAAGTACCTATTCATTTAATTTGATATTGGCTGTTGGTTTGCAGTAAATTGCTTTTATTAATGTTTAAATATGGGCCTTGAATTCCTGATCTCTCCAATACTTTTAACATGAAGTGGTGTTGTATTTTGTCAAATGCTTTTTCTGCATCTAAGGAGATGATCGTGTGATTTTATTCTTTGTGTTTGTTTGCATAGTATATTACGCTAAGGGATTTTCATATATTGAACCATCCTTGCATCCCTGGGATAATGCCTACTTGACTGTGGTGAAGGATTGTTTTGATGTGTTCTTGGATTAAGTTTGCAAGAATTTTATTGAGTATTTTTGCATTGATATTCATAAATGAAATTAGTCTGAAGTTCTCTTTTTGCTTGTGTCCTTGTGTGGTTTATGTATCAGAGTAATTATGGCTTCATAGAATGAATTAGGTAGTGTTCTTTCTGTTTTTCTCTTATGGGATAGAATGAAGAATGTTGGTACTATGTCGTCTTTGAAGGTCTGGTAGAATTCTACACTAAAGCCTTCTGGCCCTGGGCATGTTTTTTTTTTTTTTTTTTTCCATTGGGATATTTTAGTAACTTCCTTTATTTCTTTAGGGGATATGGGCCTGTTTAGATGGTTTACCTGCTTTTGGTTTAGTTTTGGTGCGTGATATCTGTCTAGAAAATCATCTATTTCATCTAGATCTTCCAGTTTTATTGAGTATAGGCTTTTGTAATAGGATCTGATGATTATTTGAATTTCCTCCATTTCTGTTGTTATGTCTTCCTTTTCATTTCTGATTTTATTAATTTGGATACTGCCGCTGGGCCCTATAGTTAGTTTGGCTAAGGGTTTATCTATCTTGTTGATTTTCACAAAGAACCAGCTTTTGGTTTTATTGATTCTTTGTACCATTCTTTTTGTTTCTACTTGGTTGATTTTGGCCCTTAGTTTGACTATTTCCTGCCTTCTACTCCACTTGGGTGTGTTTGCTTATCTTTATTCTAGAGCTCTCAGGTGTGTTGTTAAGCTGCTATTTTAGGATCTCTCCAATTTCTTAACCAGGGCACTTAGCACTGCTTTCATTGTGTCCCATAAGTTTGAGTATAATGTGTCATCATTTTCATTGAATTCCAGGAAGTCTTTAATTTCTTTCTTTATTTCTTCCCTGACCAAGTTATCATTGCGTAGAGAGTTGTTCAATTTCTACCTGTATGTGAAATTTCTGTTGTTTGTTGTCATTGAAGACCAGCCTTAGGCCATGGTTATCTGATAGGATGCATGGGATTATTTCAATATTTGTGTGTTGGTTGAGGCTTGTTTTTTGACCAATTATATGATCAGTTTTGGAGAAGGTACCATAAGGTAGTGAGAAGAAGGTGTATTCTTTTATTTTAGGGTAAAATGTTCTGTAAATATCTGTTAAATGCATTTGGTTCATAACCTCTGTTAGTTTTACTGTGTCTCAGTTTAGTTTCTGTTTCAATTACATCTCTATTAGTGAGAGTGGAGTGTTGAATTCTCCCACTATTATTATGTGTGGCTCAATGTTTTTTGAACTTTAGTAAAGTTTCTTTTATGAGTGTGGGTACCCTTGCATTTGGGGCATAGAGTTTCTGAATTGAGACTTTGTCTTCATGGATTTTTCCTTTGATGTTTATGAAGGAAACATAACATAATGTTCCTTTCTTTTTTTTTTTTTTTAATTGGAAATTTTTTATTGGAAAATTTTTTTTACATTTCAGATGTTCTCTCTACCCATTTCCCCCCTCCCTCCCAGGAACTCACTATCCCTTCCCCCCTCCTCCTGCCTCCACGTTGGTGTACCCCCACCCACCCTCCCCTGTACCTCACCTCCCCACCCTCGAGTATCCCCCCACACGACGTCCAGCCTTCATGGGACCAAGGATCTCTTCTCCCACTTATATATAGCTCCCTTGCATATATAACTGGAGCCGTGGGTCCCTCCCTAAGCGCTCCCAGGCTGGTGGTTTAGACCCTGGGGGCTCTGGTTGGTTGGGATTGTTGCTTTCCTCATGGCGTCGCGAATCCTCTCAACTCCTTCTGCCTTCACTCTATCTTCTCCATTGGGAACCCCATGCTCAGTTTAATGGTTAGCTGTGAGCATCTATAATGTTCCTTTCTAATCTTGCTTGATAACTGTTGTTTGAAAGTCTATGTAATTGGACATTAAGATGACAACTCCAGTTTGTTTCTTAGGACCATTTGCTTGCAAAACCTTTTTCCAGTCTTTTACTCTGATGTAGTATCTTCGTTATTAAGGTGAGTTTCTTGTATGCACCAAAATGTTGGATTCTGTTTGAGTACCCAGTCTGTTAGCTTATGTCTTTCTATAGGTTAGTTGAGTCCATTAATATTGAGAAATATTAAAGACAGATGATTGTTAGTTCCTGTTATATTTTTTTTTGGTAGGTGGCATTATGTGCTTGTGGTTCTCTCCTTTTGATTTTGTTGTGAGATAATTAATATCGTGTCTTTCCTTTGGTGTAGGTACCCTCCTTTTGTTGGAATTTTCCTTCTAGAATCCTCTGTAGGGCTGGATTAGTAGATAGTTACAGTTTGAATTTGGTTTTTTCCTGGAATATTTTGTTTTCTCCATCTATGTTGATTGAGAATTTTGCTGGGTATAGTAGCCTGGGCTGGCATTTGTGTTCTCTTAGGGTCTTCATGACCTCTGACCAGGCTCTTCTGGCGTCTAGTGTCTCTGTTGACAAGTCTGGTGTAATTATGATAGGGTTGCCTTTAAACATTACTTAGCTATTTTCCTTTGCAGCTTTTAATATTCATTCTTTGTTCTATGTATTTAGTGTTTTGATTATTATATGACAAGAGGATTTTCTTTTCTCGTCCCATTTATTTGGTGTTCAATAGGCTTTTTCTACATTTATGGCCATCTCTTTCTTTAGGTTGGGGAAGTTTTCTTCTATGATTTTGTTGAAGATATTTTCAAGTCCTTTGATCTGGGAATCTTCAGTCTCTTCTATTCCAATTATTCTTAGATTTGGTCTTTTGTTTCCTGAATTTCCTGGATGTTTTGAGTTAGGAATTTTTATGTTTTGAATTTTATTTGACAGCTTGTCAATCTCTTCTAAGGTATCTTCTACACCTAAGATTCTCTCTTCTATCTCTTGTATTCTGTTGGTGATGCTTACATCTGTAATTTTTTGCCTTTTTCTTAGGTTTTACATTTCCAGGCTTGCCTCCATTTGTGTTTTCTTTATTGTTTCAACTTCCACTTTTAAGTCTTGGACTGCTTTATTCAATTCCTTTACCTGTTTGGTTTTGTTTTTCTGTATCTCTTTTAGGGATTTATTTATTTCCTCTTTAAGGTCTTCTACCTGTTTACCTCTGCTTTCCTGTATTTCTTTCAATGAGTTATTTATATCCTCCCTAAAGGACTTTATTATCTTCACAAAACAGGATTTTAGGTCAGCTTCCTGATTTTCAGGTGCGTTGGTGTATCCAGGGCTTGCTGTGGTGGAAGAACTGGGTTCTGATGATGTCCATATCTATTGACTTCTGTTGCTTGTGGTCTTGTGCTTGCCTCTTGTCATCTAGTTATCCCTGGTGTTTGCTGTTCTAGGTGACTCTGTCTGGAGTCTGCCTCTTTTGTCCCCAGATGGCTTCAAGTCTCCAGGTAGGCCTTCGGTTCTGGCTGTAGAAGACCTCCTGTGCAGCCTCCTGCCTATGGGGTCTTCCAAGGGCTAGAGTCTTCAGAAGAGGGGAGAAGCTGCTGATGTGTTGCCCTGGCTGCAGCAGATCTTTTAGAAGGCCTTCTGTTTGCTGGGTCCTCAGATGAGCAGTCAAGCTGTTGCCTTTCGTGTAGTTAATCTTTAGAGAGACCTATGAACTCAGTTTTTCTGTTTCTCTGTGTGCAGCAGAACTCCAGGGGGGTTTTCAGACTGTTGGGTCAGTTGCCCTGCATGCCACAGAGCCCCAAGGAAGTCTTCAGACTGTGTGGTCAGTTGCCCAGTTGCCTTATATGCAGAGGAACTCCTGCAATGCCTTCAGGCTATGGTGTCTTCAGGGGAGCAGACTAGCTAGTAATCAGTTTCCCTGTGTGCAGTGGATCTCCTTCAGGCTGTGCTTTCTTCAGGGGAGCAACTAGCTGGCAGTCTGCCCTGGCAGAAGGTGCCTACCAAAAAAGTAGAATTCAGGGGGTGGGGGTTATGGGAGGTCATTGGTCCCAAGTCCACTGGCTTCCAGTGTGGCTGTGGGCCTTCAGGAGAGTTCTTACCAGTCGCTCTGTGTGCAGTGGACCTCCTGGGATGATTTCAGGCTGTGATATCTTCAGGGAAGCAGACTAGCTGGCAGTCTGCCCTGGCAGAAGACTCTGGCCATAAGGGTAAATGGATGTTCTTAAGGTTGCTTGTAAAGTCAGAGTACAATTTCTTTTGGAAACCAAGAACAGGGAAAGAAATGTTCTATAACTCCTGCTTCTGCAAATGTATGCACACTGTACATGATCAGGGTAAGGCTCGTAGTTATGATATACATTGCATTATGTTTATTATCCTTCACTATCTTTTCATCAACATCTCATGTCTTTCTTCTTATTATTATTTATATATCCCCCTTTCAGAATTCATGGATTTGTATTTTACTAATTCCTTCTTTTCTTGTCTCTCTTCTTTGTTATTCATTTCTTCCTTTCTGTATAAAATTGCCTAGCCTTAAATATTTCAGCTTTTCAAATGCCACATTAATAACTAAGGTTGTCCCTCAGAGAAATAACATAATTTGCTTTTAAACTTTCTTAATTCCTGTAATATTGACCCTGTATATTAAAGTGGGAACATTTCCCCTTTCATGTGGCCCAAGTTTTTATATAACCAGTAAGTTGTAATGGACAAAGTATTGTTGCTGTTCTGGTTTGTTATGGAATTTATAGCACAGTGGTTCTTTCCAAAAAAAAAAAAAAGATGGATCATCATTGTTCTTTCATTTATATAAATTGAAACAAGCAATCTTACAAGGATATAACATTCTGGTTTAGTGAAAACTTTAGGGCAATAGGTACTTTTAATTCTGAAGATATTTTTATGAAGAAGTGACACTTTCAACAAAGAATACAAACTAATTTTTGCAATATTGTGACTATACTATACTAAGAACCACTGCTTGCTACAATTTCTTCTTTTTCATTTTCTACTTTGAATTCTATGTTTTACATGGATGAGTTCATGCTTGCTTTCAATTTTCTCAGTAAAATTTAGTGCATATGATTTCTAAAGAAGAAGGAACTTCAATATTTAATGAAGTATTTGAACTCAATGTACTAAGGAATTTTTCTCTAGATATCCAAATGATCTGTTAGGAAGGGTTTTTAAAATATTACCAGAGTCCCAGTGTAGAAAGAGGGAGTATGTGCTTTATATACCAAGAATCTGAGGAAAGTGTTCATTCTAATACTTTGAGAGAAGAGAAATGTGGAAATACAATGAGACATCATTCTGAACATAGATTCAGAGAGATTTGATAAAATGGAGAAATAGTTAAGATTATGTTTATAACAGAGAAAAGGCTATGCTAGAGGGTTACAGATTCCCTTCTGTTCCCAGGTTAGATCAGTAAACTAAGGAGAAAGGAGAATATCCATAAGTATAGAGAGGAGAAAAAAATGTGGCCTGATGCAATAATGATCTGCAAAAGGAAAAGAAGGCTAATTATTCATGGGGGCAGACTATACCTAATAAACTGCATCAAAGAGCAAAAGGATTCAGATCTACCAGCCAAAGATGACACTGGTGAACTACAGAGTCAGATAAGAATGGATAAGGACTTACACCAGGTGAACCACAGGAGAAAAAAGATACTCCATCTTAAGACCACAAACATGGACAGTCTTGGTACTGACAAATAACACAATTACCAGCTATAAGAAGCAGCAGCAGCAGGGCTGTGCATGGTGAAATCCAATCCACCAGGAAATTTAGAATCACTCATCATAGTCAGAGATCAGGCTCCCCATTCTCTATATATTTATTCAATATAGTACTTTAAGTTCTAGCTAGAGCACTAAGACAACTAAAGAAGATCAAAAGATAACAAATTGGATACTAACTATTGCTATTTGCTACTGATGATAGTATACAAAGCAACCCCAAAATTCTACCAGAGAACTCCTACTGCTGATAAGCACCTTCAACACAGTTGTTGAATATAAAATTAACTCAAAGAAATCAGTAGCTCTCCTTTATACAAATGAAAAACTAGCCAAGATAGAAGTTAGGAAAACAACACCTTTAAAATAGCCACAAATAATATAAAATATCTTAGTGTAACTCTAACAAAGCAAGTGAAAGACCTGTATTAAAAGAACTTCAACTCTAACAAAGCAAGGAAAGACCTGTATTAAAAGAACTTCAAACCACTGAAAAAAAGAAATTGAGGAAGATATCAGAAGATTGAAGGATCTCCCATAGTCATGGATAGGTAGGACTAACATAGTGAAAATGGCTATCTAAACAAAAGCAATCTACTGCAATCCCCATCAAAATTCTTTATAGTCCTTGAAAGAGCAATTTTCAACTTCATATAGAAAAACAATAAACCTAGGATAGCCAAAACCATCCTGAACAATAACCAGCCTGAGAACAGACAGACCTGGTCTTCCCTGCAGGCCCAGGAACCCCTGAGCCAGCTCTGGCAGTCCCTGGGACGTCAGATTGTGCTTCGCCACCCCCTGAGTGGTGTCCCTCAGCCTTCCCATAGCCCAACACCCACCAGGCGCTGGTGTGGGATAAGCACAGTCAAAGATCCCACCCCTGCCTCCTCAAGCAGCTGAGCCCTGTGGCAGAGCAGACTTGGGACCCCATTAACCCTACAACTGGCATGCAATATGGGGCTCAAACAGGGACACAACTGCACAAACTGATACAGAAGGAAGGTGAGTTCCCCAACTCTGGAGACAAGCAACCTGTCCTTTCCTGCTGTGCTTTCAGTCAGCGCCGTGGATTTGGACAAGTTGAAGGGGTAACTGAAGCCTCCTGGCCAGAGCTACTCTCTGGTGTTGGCTGTAGGTCTCTCTGGCCTCTGTCTAAATCCTGACAGCCCGAACCAGGTGTTGGCAAATACTTTCTATCTAACTTCTCCTTAAAACAAAAAGAAAATCTGGTAATGCAGCAGCCCTTAAAAGCCACAGGGCGGCTGCCAGTTCTTAAATCTGCAGAAAGCTTAGTGTTTGGACCTCTGTGGAATTCCCCAAAGCCAATAGGCTAAGGGAATGTTCCCATTGGACAAAACGTTTCTCCTCTTTTGTCACGGCAACTCACAATCACATAAAACATCACCCCAGGTCAGGGAAATATGTACACTACTAAAATTCCATGGAATAAAAATAGTCAAAAAACAAGCCTCCTTGTTTTGGAGGAAGTCTTCAGATAACGCCATGCATGGTCAATGACAATATTTATAGCCTGGACTCATGGAGCTGAATAGCTTCTCTCCTCAAAGCAGAGATACCCAAGAAGGAAAAAACACCTTTCTGTGATTTTTTTGCTGATCTTAGCTGCAATTCAGCAATGCATAGGACCATCTAAAATAGGACAGACTGATAGCAACACAGCTCCTGACCCTCCTCAGTCAAATGAACCCAAAGAACAAGGTCCTAAAAACCACCCTATTTCAGATCTCACAGCTTTTACCCAACTAATAAAGGAAATAAAATCCATCTACCCACCCCTACCCCATTACGCCTCGAAGGAAACACTAAATTAACCATCTGCTCCTCCTGCCCCTCCCTCTCCCACCCAAAGGCAAGGCTATATTAAAAGAAAACAAAGGAGCTTCCACATGCCTCTCTCCTTACTCCACCTTCCCCCATCCAACCAGAAAGAGGTATCTCTCCTCCCCCTTATCCAACCTAAAAAGCAAAAGACCTTCAAAACTCTTAAAACTCATAGATAAAATCCCGCTAAACTCTATAGTCCCTTACCCCCAACTATCTAACACCCAACAATTTTGTAATTTTCAGGATTCTCTTGCAAAAACTAAGCCAGCCTCCCATGCTAATCAGGAGTCCAATACAGAACTAGAAACCCAAAACGCTAGCACATTCCCAGTTAACATCAACCCCAGTAGAACTAAACCACTCAACTGGTACCCACTCCAAGCCTCAGACTTTAAAGAACTCAGGCAGGCAGTGAAGGAAGATGGCATCCATGTGCCCTGGACAAAATCTCTCCTACAGAGCCATATAGCCAACTTAAACACCCACCAATATTGGAGAGATATTTGTCATTCTGCCCTTCCTGGCCTGATGTTTTTGGAGTGGGAAGCATTATTTCATGATGAGTGCCATCAGAAAGTCAGGCAAAACAGGGACAGAAGTGACACTCCATGGGGTTTTAATGAACTCGAAGACTTTTTCTACTGGAGCACAGCAGGCAATCAACCAGCAGGTTACTATGATAGGTCTGCCACTGTGCAACCTAAGCATGGGACCAGCTCACTCCACCCTCAGGGTCACAAGTCCCACCTCCTCCCTGCTCTCTCTCCATCAAAAGCCAGAGAGCCCCTATCTGATTTTATTCTCAGAACTAGAATGAGCCTAGAAAGAAAAATTTCCAACCCCACAACCAGAGACCTACTTCTTAAAACCATTGTATGCGACGCATGACTTCTGAAATGAGACTAGCTTGCCAGGATCTCTGGGAGGAGCATGATGATAGGTGGATTGTGGCAACCCAAGATATAGGAACCACATCACACCAGATTACACCCATGGCTAAGGCATTTGTGGTAACAGTAAAAACAGAAGGAATCTGCTTCAAATATGGAGGAACAGGACATCGGAGGAATGAATGCCCACAAAACTCCCTTCCCATAACTCCCTTCCATAACAGATCCTAATCCCCCTAAGAAAATTTGTTCCCACTGCAGAAAAGGTTTCCACTGGAGGAGATACTGCACCACTAAATATGATAAGGATTGTAAGCTACTGGAGCCTTTAAACTTCAGACAGGCAGCCCTCAGCCATGACAGTAAGAGGGACAACTATTCCCATAGAAGTCTTATGGGTGTTCAGCATCTCAGAAGGCTCCCACCCAAAATTAACCGTTAAAATAACCATTAAAATAAATAATAAACCATTCAAGTGTCTTATTGAGATTGGAGCAGACTTTACTCTGACACCCCAGAGCTGTTCTATGGTTTCACATAACCTGACACCTGCCTGGCACCAGCATCCCCCCTTCATGAGCGACCTGAACCCTGTGGCAGAGCAAATACAGGACCCCACTTAACCCTACAGGATAATATTCAAAATTACAAAGATCACAAGAAGTTAGACACTAACAATCCAAATAACCCAATTTAAAAATGAAGTACAGAGCTAAACAAAGAAATCTTAACAAAGAAACAAAGAAATCTTGTATGGGTCAGAAGCTCTTAAAGAAATGTTTACAGTCCTTAGTCATCAAGGAAATGCAACTCAAAACAACTCTGAGGTTTCATCAGAATGGCTAAGATCAAAACCTCATAAGATAGCACATGCTGGTGAGGATGAGGAGACAAGGAAAACAGTCATTGCTGGTGGAGTACAAACTTGCACAGTGACTCTGGAAATCAATTTTCAGGTTTCTCAGGAAAATGGGAATAGTTCTACCTCACGACCCAGCTATACCACTCCTGGGCATACACGCCCCAAAAATGCTCCAATATCCCACAAAGACATCTGCTCAACTATGTTCATAGATGCTTTATTTGTAATACCCAGAAAATGGAAACAACCTAGAAGAATGGATAAAAAAAAAAAAAGTGGTGTATCTGCACAGTAGAAAGTTATTCAGCTACTAAAATTGAAGACATCATGAATTTTGTCTGTGAATGTAAAGAACTTGAGAATATCATCCTGAGTGAAGTAAACGCAATCTCAAGATGGTATGGATGGTACAAACTCATTTATAAGTGGATATTTGCCATAAAGTACAGGTACCATGTTATATACCACAGACCCAAAGAAACTAAACAAGAAGGAAGGCCCAAGCGAAGAAGCTTGAATCTCACTTAGAACAGAGAATGAAATAGTCATAAGAGGCAGATAGAGGGAGGGAACTGGCAGGGAGGGAGGATATGGAGGAGAATGGGGGTTTCAGGATCAAGTGTGCAGTAGGACAGGAGATAGCTAGATGACCATAAAAATGAATGGAGATAAGTATGGATCAATTTGCATTCTTCTACATGTTGACCTCCAGTTGGACCAGCACCATTTGTTGAAAATGCTGTCTTTTTTCCACTGGATAGTTTGAGCTCCTTTGTCGAAGATCAAGTGACCATAGGTATGGGGGTTCATTTCTGGGTCTTCTATTCTATTCCATTGATCCCCCTGACTGTCTCTGTTCTAATACCATGCCGTTTTTATCACTATTGCTTTGTAGTACAGCTTGAAATCGGGGATGGAGATTCCCCCAGAAGTTCTTTTATTGTTGAGTGTAGTTTTCGCTATCCTGGGTTTTTTGCTATTCCAAATGAATTTTAATATTGCTCTTTCTATCTCTGTAAAGAATTGAGTGGGAATTTTGATGGGGATTGCATTAAATCTGTAGATTGCTTTCGGCAAGATAGCCAATTTTATTATATTAATCCTGCCAATCCATGAGCATGGGAGATCTTTCCATCTTCTGAGATCTCCTTCGATTTCTTTCTTCAGGGGGTTGAAGTTCTTATCATACAGGTCTTTTACTTGCTTGGTAAAAAAGCACACAATACCTAAGATGCAATGCATAAACCTCATGAAACTCAAGAAGAAGGAGGAAGACCAAAGTGAGGGTGCTTTTGTCCTTTTTAGAATGAGTATCAAAAGATTCAACCAGAGCTCCCAGGATCTAAACCTCCAGCCTGAGAACAGACAGGGGCAAGCTGTCCTCTGAGAGGCTCTAACCAGCAGCTTACTCAGACAGATACAGACATCCAGAGCCAAACAGTGGATGGAGCTTGAGGACTCTTATAGAATAATAGGCGGAAGGATTGTGGGCCCTAAGGAGATAGGAACTGCACAGGAAGATCAACAGAGTAAACCAACCTGAACCCTTGGAGCTCTCAGAGACTGAGTCACCAACCGTGGAGCATACCTAGTCTACACAGATCTAGCTCCATGGGCTGGACCTAGGCCTCCCTGCACATATGTTGTAAATGTGCAGCTTGGTTTTCATATGACAACACAAAGGCACTGAAAAGTGGACACAAGAAGGAAAGCAACTCAGGAAGGTTTTACTACGACTGCCAGAGAGGAAGAATTCACTGTTTTAAGTTAGGAGAAGCTCAAGACAGCTACAGACCCAAGTGCAGTCTCTGGGTTTAGCATGCAAACCTTGTTAGAGGGTTTAAACAGGTTGATTTTCATTTTAAAAACAACCAGTTAAGAAAAACTATTTTCAGGGGCTGGAGATGTGGCTCAATGGCTAAGACAACTGACAGTTCTTCCAGAGGTCCTGAGTTCAATTCCTAGCACCCACATGGTGGTTCACAACCATCTGTAATGAGATCCAATGGCCTCTTCTGTTGTTTCTGAAGACAGTGACAGTATACTCATATACATAAAATAAATCTTAAAAAGAAAAGAAAAAAAAAGAATGAAAATCTTTAGCTGACAGGGTAGGAGATAGTGGGCATCTCCACAATGAGACAGAGACCTGGGACAAAAGAGTTACCCCTAAGAATCAATAGTGGTAACCATAACTGTCACTCACTACCCTGGGGATATGGAACTTGAATTCTCAACCAAGGAACCTCATATAGCCAAGAAGCACCTAAGAAATGTTCAACATCCTTAGTTATCAGGAAAATGCAAATCAAAACGACCCTGAGATTCCACCTCACACCAGTCAGGATGGCTAAGATCAAAAATTCAGGTGACAGCAGATGCTGGCAAGGATGTGGAGAGAGAAGGAACACCCCTCCATTGCTAGTGGTATTGCAAGCTGGTACAGCCACTCTGGAAATCAGTCTGGCGGTTCCTCAGAAATTTGGACATAGTACTGTCTCACGACTCAGCTGTACCACTCCTAGGCATATACCCAAATATGCTCCAACATATAGCAAGGACACCTGCTCCACTGTGTTCATAGCAGCCTTATTTGTAATAGCCAGAAGCTGAAAACAACCCAGGTGTCCCTCAACAGAGGAATGGATACAGAAAATGTGGTACATTTACATAATGAAATACTACTCAGCTATTAAAAACAATGACTTTATGAAACTTGCAGACAAATGGATGGAACTAGAAAATATCATCCTGAGTGAGATAACCCATTCACATAAGGACACACATGGTATGTACTCATTGATACATGGATATTAGGAAAAAAGCTTGAGTTACCTATGATATATCTCACAGACCATATGAAGCTCAAGAAGGAAAAACAAAGCATGGCTGCTTCAGTCCTACTTAGAAGGGATGGGAGGGACTTGGGAGGAAGAGAGGAGTGAGAGGGGAAAATAAGGGCAAGACCAGGTGTGGGAGGAGACTGGGGAGATGTACAGAGGGTCAGGAAATTGAACAGATGTGTGTAGCAATAGGGGATGGGGAACTGGGGCTAGCCACCAGAAAGTCCCAGATACCAGAAAAACAAGACACTCCCAAGACCCAACGAAGATGACATTAGCTGAAATATCCAAAAAAGGGGAGGGACAGAACCTGTAGAGACAATATCCAGAGGTTAGGCATGGCTCCAGGTTGAGAGATGGGGCCACCCACCCATCTCCAAAATTTTAACCCAGAATCACTCTTGTCTAAAGGAAATTTGGAGACAAAGTGTGGAGCAGAGACTGAAGGAAAGGCCATCCAGAGATTGCTCCACCTGGGAATCCATTCCATATGCAGCCACCAAACCCAGACACTATTGCTGATGCCAAGAAGTGCTTGCTGACCAGAGCCTGACATAGCTGTCTCCTGAGAAGCTTTGTTAGAGCCTGAGCAATACAGGTGAGTATGCTTGCAGACAGCCATCAGACAAGAATGAGAACCTCAATGGAGGAGTTAGGGGAAGGACTGAAGGAGCTGAAGGGGTTTGAAACCCCATAGGAAGAACAGCAATGTCAACCAACCAGACCTCCCCAGAAGTCCCAGGGACTAAACTACTAACTACAGATTACACATGGAAGGACCCATGGCTCCAGCTGCATATATAGCAAAGGATGGCCTTATCTGACATCAATGGGAGGGGAGGCTCTCGTTCCTGTGATGGCTTGATGCTCCAGATTAGGGGAATTCTAGGGCAGTGAAGTAGGAGTGGATGGGGGGCACCGTCATAGAATCATGGGGCTGGAGAGATGGGGTTGCAGAGGGGAAACTGGGAAGGGGAGTATAAATAAAAAAAAAAACACTTATTTATTGAAAATAAATAAATTAACCAATAAAAATAAATTAAATTTTAAAGAATTCTGTCAATAACTAATAATTCAGAGGTAACAATTGTGGCCTCCTCCACTCTTCTCAATTACTTGACTGATTGTTTTAAGGGGCTGGTCTCATGAAAAATATCTACAGTTGTTTAGAATTAATGCATTTTGCTGTCCTTTATTGCATCTTCCTGGTCTTACACACAACCTGCTCCGTACTAGTCAATGTGCCCTGAGCCATAAAGGGGGCAGTAACTCAAGATTCTACAGGGCATGTCCTGCATCTGCAGCGAGCTGATCTGTAAGAACAGCTTGCTGATATTCCTTTCAGGAAGTATGTCCCCAGGATGAACAGCACTTGGAATTTTACACATGTGACCAGCAGATGGCATCATTGGTCTTCTTATGAACTACTCTCCAGATTTCTCAATCCATCTTACCCTGACTTTTGAGAAGGGATCAGGGTCTACTGTAAATGGTGGAGCTTTGCTATATAACATTCCCTAGTGACATCTTACAGCCACAGGAGGGTTGTGTCTAAGTGTCCACCCATGCTTCTCTGGAATAACTGGTGATACTAGACTTCAATAGCTATAGCACGTGGTTGCAGATGGCAGTACCCACCCTTACCACAATTCCTGTTCTTTCTTTTTCCAGATCCATCAGGAAGTCCTCAATGAGAACTCTTAGTAAATTAAAGTAGTGGAAAGTTAACCACAGTGAAAGAAAGGAACTTTTCAGAATGGTACCACAAAGAGAGAGAGATAGAGAGAGATCATAGTTTACATTTTTTTTCAAAATCTCCTCTTCCCTTATAGGAGAAGTTGTTTATGAAATGTTGCTTGTGTGTTTAGAGATCTCCCTAAAAGCTGTGTGATAAACCTATTTTCCATTACTTTTCCATAGCACTTGGTAGTTCTGCTAATCAATGTTGAGGTTTCCCAATTGTCCTCAGGTCAACAATTATATGTATGCCCTTTGTGAGCACAGAGTGAGGCATTTCTATGTTTATTATGATCTCTTTTCCCTGTCCTGGAGTATGAATTATTTATCCATACATCTCCTTTCATCTTGAGATTTCAGCTGATCTAATTATGACAAGTATGGTTTGTGCAGTTGGTATACGGAGTCAACTATCATTTGAACCTTAGTGTTCTGGGCACATGGTGTTTCTATATAACACAGTAAAGTGGAAGTGACAGAATAAGAAAGAAGAGAAGTTGTCTTAAAGACAGAAAATGTGAAAAAGCAACAGAAATCCATAACGACTATGACCAGGACAGCAGAAAAGTATAGAGAAAAGGGGAAGAAAAAAAAAAAAACAGTAACAAAGGTAACCACAGCGTTCTTCAAGAAGATGGCAGGAGCAGCACCATATAGCATCTGTTCTCACTGTTATAAGTGTATAACTGAATTCACTAATATTTCCAGGTTATTATGCACTGGAACAAAGATTTGAACTGAAGCCCATAGATAGTAACAGAAAGGGGAACAGGCAAGGAAAACATTTACTTAAGGAGAAAAAAAATTCCAAATTTGTACTATACCAGAACTGGAGAGAGACCAAAGCACATAAATGGTTAATAAAAACAGGATTTCTGATTCTCTTGATTTTAGTGTGCTGAAGATGTTCTATATAATGATGAGGTTCTATACTCCTATTCTCTTCATCTTGACCAACGGTGGTTCTCTGTGATAATTGCAATCTACTGTATAAAGAAGCTTCTCTGAGCACAGTTGAGAGATGCCCTAACCTATGGGTTTAATGATTAGTCATTAGGAGATGAAAGAATACTGTACTAATTTAGCAGGGATATCACAGTAGATTCTCCTCTAGGGTCTATGAGCTGTCTGACTTTGGATTCTTGGCCCCCAAAAGGGCACAAGGTGTGGATTTAAATCAGTGTCAAGGTTCTGCAAATTGAACTCAGGTCTAAATACTTTTAAAGCAGCATTTTATTGACTAAGTCATCTTGTCAGACTCATATGTATTCATTTTAATTAGGAAGTAAGTTACTGCCTGGGAGTTTAATTTGAAATGGTGTTTGTCAGATGTAGTCCTTATTGCAGTTAATGGACTTCCATGGTAGATTTCTGACATTAGCATCTCTAGCATTACCTTTTCGATATTTGCACTTAAGTGTCCAGCTTCTCAGAGAAGAATCTTCTAGTGTCTTACCTTGAATTCAGTACTAGGTAGTATATAAGGAGAGAAAGCAGATAATTTCCAATAGCTCTGTGCTCATAGTCATTCTTCACATCCAAGTGCTCAAAGGCCCTTTGGCCTTATTGCCCCCCACACCCTTGTTTCTTCGCTTTAATACTTTGCTTTCTGTAGAAGATAAAAGTGCACTTAAGGAGATATTTTTATATTCTATATATTCTATGTCCTCCCACTTTGGCCATGATGCAGTTCCATAGACAGAGTAATTTTATTCACCTTCTTATCAGTTTACAAAATCTCTTCCATTTGCTCATTGTGAATTTACTCCTGAGAACTTTAAAAATAAAATAAAAATTAAAGCTATGCATTCACTTTCAGTAGATAAAGGAAGGAATATGATGAGGTGTATATTTTTCATGTATCATTTAAATCCCCAAATTTGTCCCACATTATATGCTAACTCAAGTTCAGTGTCTTAAAGGTATAATAATTCATTATATGTTACGTGAAAAGTTGAAAGTGGGTGCTATGATGGTTTGAATGAGATACATCCTCCATAGGATATCATATCTAAACACTTGGAATCTAGTTGTTGGTACAGTTTGGGGAAGGGTCTAACATTGCATGAAGAAGTATACTACTTAGAGTTGACTCGGAGAAATCCTAGGCTTGTCTGTTTGGATTTACTCTTTCTGCTTCAAATTTGCAGTAGAAGATGTGATCTCTCAATTTTCAACTCCTGCTGCCATACATGTTGTTTAGAGCCAAATGTGCCTTCCACAGTAGTGTCTAATATCTCTGGAACTCTAAATCCAAATAAACTCTTTCTTCTATAAGTCAATTTGGGTGACAGCATCATAGCAACAGAAACATAACCAAAAGAGAAGTTTGTACCAAGAGTAGAAATAGAACCTGACCATATAGTTTTTCTGAAGCAAGTGGAAGACCTTGACAATTTGGACTAGAAAAGTGTTTTGATGCTTTGAGCAAAGATTACTAGGTCATTCTGGAAAGAACTTAAAAAGTAGTGCTGAGAGCAATGTGCACTGAAGAGTCCCAGCTCAAGAGATGTCAGATTTGAACAGTATTAACAATTAACCTAGAGGCCATTCCTGTGCTGTTTTATTAAATAATTTGCCTACCATCTACCCTTATCTAAAGAACTTGGCTGAGGTTAAATAAAGAGGCAATGGGAACACACACACACACACACACACATACACACACACATACACTACAACCTACATGCCTCCCAGGATGTCCACAGTAACCAAAGACATAGGTGAGAGTATTGCTCAAATACCCACACCAGCTGGGACAACCAAGAGTCCAGGTGATGTAGGACAGACCCCCTCCCCATTCCCTGAACTCTACTTTTCTTCTGGTCTGCTTCCTACCTGGGCCAGATCAGCAGATTGATACCCACATGCTGCAGCCTGAATGTCACCCAGGAGGCCCTCAGTAATCAAACACACAGAGCCAAGCTGAGAGAGGACCCACCCACCCTCCCTAGGTCCACATTCCTTCTGGATCACTTCTATACACAGGCCAGAACAGCACCCATACCCTCCCCCAACCTACAGCCTGTTTGCCTCTCAGAAGGTCTTCAGTAACCAGGGACACAGGAGGCCAGCTCTAAGCAGAGACACACAGACCAGTTAACACCAGAGATATTCAGATGGCCAAAGGCAAGCACAAGACCATAAGTGACAAAATCCAATGCAATTTGGCACCACCAGAACTGAGTTCTATCATCACAATAAGCCCTGAACACCCCAACGCACCTGAAAAGCAAGATAATGACCTAAATTCTCATCTTGTGAAGATGATAATTGCCTTTAAGGAAGATAAAAATAATTTCCTTAAAGAAATACAGGAAACACAGTCAAACATGTAGAAGTCCTTAAAGAGGAAACAAATAAATCACTTAAATAAGTACAAGAAAATACAATCAAGCAGGTGAAGGAATTGAACAAAACGCTCTAAGAACTGAAAATGGAAATAGAAACAATAAAGAAAACACAAATGGAGACAACCTGGAGATGGACAACATAGGAAAGAGATCAGGAACTACAGATGCAAGCATGAGCAGCAAAATACAAGAGATAGAAGAGAGAATATCAGGCATAGAAGATACCATAGAAAATATTGACACATTCATCAAAGAAAATACAAAGTGTAATAAGCTCATAGCCCAAAATATCTAGGAATTTCAGGATACTATAAAAAGGTCAAACATAAAAATAATAGTAAGAGAAGAGGGTAAAGAATCCCAGTTCAAAGGGCCAGAAACTATCTTCAACAAACTAACCTAAAGAAAGAGATGGCCATAAATGTACAAGAAACCTACAGAAAACCAAGGGGATTGGAACAGAAAAGAAAATCCCTTCTTCCCATAATAATCAAAACACAAAATCCACAGAACAAAGAAAGAATATTAAAAGCCATAAGGGAAAAAGGCCAAGTAACATATGAAGGCAGACATATCAGAATTATACCAGACTTCTCCACCAAGACTCTGGATAGATGTCATCCAGACCCTAAAAGAACTCAAATGCCAGCCCATGATACTATACCTAGCAAAATTCTCAATCACCATAGATGGAGAGACCAAGATATTTTATGACAAAACCAAATTTAAATAATTTATTCTGCTAATCCATCTCTATAGAAGATACAAGAAAGAAATCTCCAAGAAAAGCAGGGCAACTACACCCCTCCAAAACACAAGAAATTAAACATTTCGCAACAAACTGAAAAGAAGGGAATGATAAACATATAATACCACCTCTAGCCAAAAAACAAAGAAGTGAAAAACAAAAAATTACAGGAACTAATAACCATATGTCTTTAACATGTCTCAACATCAATGGCCTCAATTCCCAATTAAAGGTACAGCTAAGAGACTGGATACCTACACAGGATGCAGCATTTTGCTGCATGTTAAAAGCAGACCTCAATAACAAAGACAGACACCTCAGAGTAAAAGACTGGAAAAAAGTCTTCCAAGCCAATGTTTCCAAGATACAAGCTGGATTTGCCAGCCTAATATCCAGTAAAATAGACTTTTAGCCAAAAGTTATCAAGTGAGATGGGAAAGGACACTTCATATTCATCAAAGGAAAATTCCACCAAGAGAAAGTCTCAATTCTGAATTTTCTATGCCCCAAAGCAAGGGCATCCACATTTGTAAAAGAAACTTTACTAAAACACAAAACACACATTGGATCTCACAAAATAATAGTGGAAGACTTCAACATCCCACACTCACTAATGAACAGGTTATTGAAACAGAAATTAAACAGAGACACACTGAAACTAATAGAGGTTATGAATCAAATGGATTTAATATCTACAGACCGTTTCACACTAAAACAAAAGAATATACCTTCTTCTCAGTACCTCTTGGTACCTTCTCCAAAACTGATCATATAATTGGTCACAAGCCTCAGCAAATACAAGAAATAATCCAATGCATCCTATCAGATCACCATGGTCTAAGGCTAGACTTCAATAACTACAAAAACAACAGAAAACCCACATACTCATTAAAACTGAACAAGTCTGTACTCAGTGATAACTTGGTTAGAGAACAAATAAAGAAAGAAATTAAAGACTTCTTGGAATTCATTGAAAATGAAGACAGAGCATACCCAAACTCATGGGACACAATGAAAGCAATGCTAAGAGGAAAATTCATAGCACCAAGTTCCCTGGTAAAGAAATTACAGAGATGCTACAGTAGCAACTTAACAGCACACCTGAGAGCTCTACAACAAAAAGATGCAAACACAACAAAGAGGAGTAGGCTGCAAAAAATAGTGAAACTCGGAGCCCAAATCAACCAAATAAAAACAAAGAGAAATATACAAAAAGATCCACAAAACCAAAAGCTGTTTCTTTGACAAAATCAACAAGATAAACAAGTAGCCAAACTAACTAAAGGGCCCAGAGATAGTATCCAAATTAATGAACTCGGAAATTAAAAGGGAGCTATAACAACAGAAATTGAGGAAATTAAAAATTCATCGATCCTACTACAAAAGCCTATACTCAACAAAACTGAAAAATCTAGATGAAATGGATGATTTTCTAGACAGATACCATGTACCAAAACTGAACCAAGAGCAGGAAAACTATCTAAACAGGCCTATATCCCCTAAGGAAATAGAAGTCATTAAAAACCTCCTAACCAAACAAAGCCCAAGCCCAGATGACTTCAGTGCAAAATTCTACCAGACCTTCAAAGAAGAGCTAATATCAACATTCCCCAAACTATCCCATAAAATAAAAACAGAAGGAACACTGCCTAATTCATTCTATGAAGCCACAATTACTCTGATAATAAACCATACAAGAACAAAAAAAGAGAGAACTTCAGACCAATTTATGAATATTGATATAAAAATACTCAATAAAATTATTGCAAACTGAATCTAAGAGCACATCAAAACTATCATTCACCACGATCATGTAGGCTTCATCCCAGGTATGCAAAGTTGGTTCATTATATAAAAATCCATTAATGTAATCCACTATATAAACAAACTCAAAGGAAAACCATCACATGATCATCTCCTTAGATGCAGAAAACGCATTTGACAAAATACAACAGCCCTTCATGTTAAAAGTATTGGAGAGATCAGGAAATCAAGGACCACATGTAAACCTAATAAGAACAATATACAGCAAACTAACAGCCCAAATCAAGTTAAATGGAGAGATACTTGAAGCAATCCTACTAAAATCACAGATAAGGATGACCACTCTCCCTGTATCTATTCAATATACTACTCGAAGTTCTAGCTATAGCAATAAGACAACAAAAGAAGATCAAGAGGATACAAGTAGGAAAGGAGGAAGCCAATGCATCACTATTTGTGGATGACAGGATAGTATACCTACAGAATCCCCTAGACTCTACCAGAGAACTTCTTTTTTTTTTTTTTTCTTTTTTTTTAAATATATTTATTTATTTAAATCAAATCATAATTTTTACTTATTCACACAGGGGTTATAAACACAATGAGGCAGGATGTGGGGAAGGGGATGACACCAGAGCATAGGTGTTCAAGGGGAGTACAGATATCTTTCAGAACAGAGTATCATCTGAGTGAAGGTTCAGGGGACAGGTCACTATGACTCTGCTATGATTCACTTGTCCTTATCTAAGTTGGTACTATTCGCTGAGGCTACCTATTTACAAGGTCTATTTACTCAGGCTGGTAAATTTCCACAAAAGGTGCCTGTTTACAATAGCTTATAGCCAATTGTTTCAGTGTTTTTCCACAAAGACCCAAGACTTTGTGTTAGCATGTATGTGTGTCAGGCCTATTGCTGATTTTAGGTCTATGGTTGATTGTAGGCCTTCAGTGTATAAGCACAGCTGCCCCTGACATCTCTTCCCTTCTCTACATATAAAAGGGCCATGACGATTCTAATCTTGCAAAGGCGGGGATAGAGGCCTGACCTCCAATAATTGAAGGGGACCTTGTAATGGCTCTGGTCCTCCTGTCATTGTCCAGTGAGGCATGAGGGCCATACCCATCCTGATATCTTTTTCCTGGAGAGGGGATACATTTGACATCAACCCCTATGCAGTCAGGCTTGTCCCTCAGGGAACCCAGAGAGATATTTTTAACTTTTATTTATATTCCCTTGCAGTGCTTAGCCTCGCAGTCTAAGCAAGAATTCAGATCGCCAGGCAGAGGGGGTTCTGGGTAGCCCCTCTCTGCTTGGTCTAGGGGCAGAAGTCCCCTCTTTTAGGTTGGGTGGAGATGGGTTTTGGGAATACCCTAACAGAGAACTTCTAAGGCTGATAAACATCTTCAGCAACGTGGCTGGTTATAAAATTAATTCAAATAAATCAGTAGCCTTTCTTTATACAAATGAAAAATGGGCTGAGAAAGAAATTAGGGAAAAAATAGCCTTCACAAAAGTCACAAATAATATAAAATTTCTTGGTATAACTCTAACAAAAAAGTGAAAGTTCTATAACAAAACAAGAACTTCAAGACTCTCAAGAAAGAAATCAAAGAAGACCTCAGAAGACAGAAAAATCTCCCATGCCCATGGATTGGTAGAATTAACATAGAAAAAAAATGCCATCCTAGCAAAAGCAATCTACAGATTCAATGCAATCCTCATCAAAATTCCAACACAATTCTTCAAAGACATGGAAAGAGCAATTCTCAAATTCATCTGGAAACGCAAAGCAAAACAAAACAAAAACAGAATAACAAAAACAATTCTTCACAATAACTTGGAGGTATCATCATCCCTGATCTAAAGCTATACTACAGAGCAATCATGATAAACAAACAAACAAACAAAAAACAAAACAAAAACAAACAAACCTGCATGGTATTGGTACAGAGACAGACAGGTAGATCAATGGAATATAATTGAAGAACCAGAAACAAAACCATACACTTGCAGACACTTGTTTTTTGACAAAGAAGCCAAAAAAAAAAAAAAAAAAAACAATGGAAAAAAGAATGCATTTTTAGTAAATGGTGCTGGTCTAACTGGCAGTCTGTGTGTAGAAAAAAAGAAATAGATCCGTATTTGTTACCTTGCACAAAGCTCAAGTCCAAGTGGATCAAGGACCTCAATATAAAAGCAGATACTCTGAATTTAATAGAAGAGAAATTGGGAAAGAGCTTCAAACTCATTGGTACGTGGGAAAATTTCCTAAACAGAACTCCAATGACAGAGGTTCTAAGATCAAGAATTGATAAATGAGACCTCAAGAAACTGAAAAGTTTCTGTAAGGCAAAGGACATAGTCAATAGGACAAACTGGCAACCTACAGATTGGGGAAAAAAAGACCTTCACTAACCTCACATCTGATAGAGGAATAATATCCAAAATATATAAAAAATTCAAGAAACTAACCACCAAAAAAACCAAACAACCCAATCAAAAAAAAAAAATGGGGCATAGAACTAAACAGAGAATTCTAAACAGAAGAATCTCAAATGTCTGAGAAGTACTTACAGAAATGTTCTAAGTTCTTAGTGATTGGGGGAAATGCAAATCAAAACAATTCTGAGATTCTACCGCACTCCAATCAGAATGGCTAAGATCAAAACTTCAGGTGATAGCACATGTTACCAAAGATATGGAGAAAGAGGAACACTCCTCCACTGATGGTAGGATTGAAAAGTGGCCCAACCCCTCTGCAAATCAGTCTGGAGGTTCCTCAGAAAATTGGAAATAGATCTACCTGATGACTAACTATACCACTCTTGGAAATGTACCCAAAAGATTCTCCACCATGCCACAGGGGCCTGTTGTTCCACTATCTTTATAGTAGCCTTATATGTGATAACCAGAAGCTGAACACAACCCAGATTGCCCACAAAAATGTAGTAATAGATACAGAAAGTGTGGTTCATTTACACAATGGAATACTACCCAGCTATTAAGAAGTAGGGCGTCATGAGTTTTGCAGACAAATGGATGGAACTAGAAAATATCATCCTGTGTGAGGTAACTCAGACCGAAAAGGACATGCATGGTATTTAAACCCTAATAAGTGGATATTAGCAAAAAAAAAAAAAAAGTATAGAATACAGAAGGTACAATCCACAGAACTCAAAAAAGTTAACAAGCCAAAGGCCAGACCCACCTGGGAGGGAGAAGATAGCAATCACAGGTGGTGGAAGGAGGCAGGGAACTGGGTGGGTGAGGGACAGGGAGGTGAATAGGGGAACAAGAACAGGTATTGGGAGGTGGAAATAGGATTGAAACCCTGAGTACTAGCAGAAAGAATGAAAACAGGTAACCTCTGGAGGTAAGAGATAGATGGACCCTCTAGAATGTACCAGAGATCTGGGAGGTGTGATGTGGGAAGCCATGGCAAGGCCTTACTCTTGGCTAACACTCATCCTTGGCTCTCCTATCTACTATTCTTTCTGCTTACCTTCCATGATTCACTTGTCAGTTCTCAGAACCTCAAACAAGGCCTCATAGCAACCCACCTTAGTAACCCTTCCTCTGGATCTTTAGATTTAGCCAACATCCTGCTAGATAGATGTTTTTAGAACCCCTGGTAATGGCAAGGGTTTGTGAGAACAACCTAGTTAGACCCCCACAGCTGCAGCTAGCTTCCTCCACCTGCAAAGCCCTCTTTCCTTTCCTACCCCTCCCCATATCCTGTTTTCAGAGTATATAAACTGTGTGAACAATAAAAATTTTGCCAGCTTGATCAGCCTTCTTGACTTGCTGTGTCTCTTTATTTTCTCACGCATCTCAGTCCTCTCCACAGGGTCTAAGGGTCCCACTTGATTGTCCAGCTGGACTGGACAGTGTGAAACTCTCAGGACTAAAAGGGAGTGACCTTAGATTAAATGCCTTACAGTTAGGAGAGGGCAGTTGTAGAATCCACTTCAAGGAGAAAAACAGAGCATCAACTGGAGGAATATGGTTGCCATCACACAGTCAAAAAATCTGACAGAATTGTTCCTATCCTAAAGAACTTCAGGGACAAAAAAGGAGAAGAGCCTGAGGGAAAGGATGTCCAGTGACAGACCCAAATTGGGATCCAGCTCAAGGTTAGGTTCCAAGGCCTGACACTATTACTGATGGTATGGTGTGCTTACAGACAGGAGCCTAGCCTAGCATGGCTGTCCTCTGAGAGGCCCAACAAGCAGCTGAAAGTGTCAGTTTCAGATACTTACACCCAACTAATGAACTGAAGTTGGGCACTCCTGTTGTTGAATTAGGGAAAAGCTGGGGAGAAAGGCAACCTCTAAGGAAGACCAGAAGTCTCAACTAAACTGAACCCCAAGATCTCTCAGACACTGAGCTATCAACCAGGCAACATACACCAGATGATATGAGGCCCCTGACACATAACAGCAAACGACTGCCTGGACTGACCTCAGCAAGAGAAGACACACCTAACACTTCAGAGACTTGAGGCCCCAGGGAGTTGGGAGGTCTGGTGTGATGGAGGTGGGGAGTGAGGCATCCTCTTCGAGATAGGGGAGGAGTTATGGGTTGAGGAACAGTCAGAGGGCATAAAAGGAGGGGGATAATGACTGGACTGTAAAAATACATAATAGATTAAAATACAAAATAGATTAAAGAATAATAATAAAAATATTTTTTGAATGGGAGCATTGTCTATAGTGTGCTACAGCAATGCTCTTTTATGTTCAAGGATGGTTAAAGTAGTTGTCTTTTCTGAAAAAAAATTAAGAAAACCAATATCAGCAAATGCTTTCAAGGATGCAGACAACATGAACACTGCTGGTTGCAATGTAAACCAATCAGTATAGAGGTTCCTCAAAATGTTAAAAATAAATCTACCATGTAATATATTTATACAGTTCATACGTTTTTATCTAAAGACATCTGAGTATTCACAGCTGTAGTTTCACATCAAAGGTCACCAAAACACTGTGCATAATGATTGAGCTATCGAGCAATACTGGATGGATACAACTGGAAACAATCAAATTAAATTGAGTCGTTTTCAGAAAGACTGCTATCAGATATTCACACTCATCATATGATAGTTACATAAAAATCTTGCAGTTTTTATATATGAGTTGAAAATAGCAACACTGTCTAAGGAAATCAAGGGAGTAACAAGAGGCATATGGTGGAGAAGGTACGTAGGAGGACACTGGGGGACATACCTAAATTACATACTTTATGTTTATTTAGCATTAAGTAATTAAGTGTTCAGACATCTGGATGTTTTGTTTCCAGAAGCACCTAATGCAGAAGCTGTGAAGGCTTTGCTCTCCCAGTAGAATGTGAAAGAAGCCTTGTTTAGGTCTTAATTAAACTAAGTGACTCTCTCGTGTGAATACAATCCTGAGACAGGTGACCTTTATGGACTGAGGTAAACAGCCTTTGTCAAATGATGTGTGAATTTTATACCTGAGCTGTGGGCATGACCTTGTCTATTTAGTGATATTCATGCCTGACATTTCTCACAAGGCCTCAGCTTGAACTATCCGATGCTGCCCTGTATTTGGATGGCTATACCAGGCACTTACTTCCATCAGTGTTCCAGAGAGAGGATGGCCGGTCACAGTTTAAGTCCTAATTTATTATATGTTTCCTTCCTTGCCTTATTTCTTATTCTAAAACTCCTCTCTCACTCAAGGAAATATTCAATCATGAAATACAGTGATGTAGGTTGGAGAGAAATATATGGCTTGATGATATTACAAGTAGTATGACATTTGAGGGAAAAAGATGTTTTCTCACTCATCTAAATACAACTTAAATCCTGAACCTTCATTCTTTGGCTACAACAATCTCGACTATATGTGTCATCTTCATCTTTTATATCAGTTACCACTGAGAACTGTGTGTTTAGAATGTGCCCTTCTGTATGATGGCTAGGCAACAAGATAATCTCTGCTCCAGACATCACTTGAAACTTCACACAGGGAAAAGTTCTACAAACTTTACAGACACCTAATAGCAATTGAGCCTTCATTTAGAGCACACCATGTACTGCTCTGTTTTAGGTGTATTTTTTCAAGGGATGTCAGGAAAAACACAGAAATTTTAATGGGAAATAGATTAACTTCAGATGAACTGTCAAACAGCAGTTGTGCTTTGTTGTATAGCTTAGTTCAGAAGGACAAAAACGATGTATTTACTAGATTGATGGGGCTTAAACCACTACTTTGTTAATAAAGGGTCAAAAAGTGAGTCTGTTCAGAGTAGTTGTGGGAATTCGGAGTGTTATCACATCCTCAACTTTCCAGTTTGTTGCTAAGGAAACAATACCTCCTGGGCTATAGGAAGGCTCTGTCAAGGACCTTGAGGCCAAGCCTAAATCCTATGTTCTTTAATATGTGCAGTGACAGGGTTCAGATTCTTTTTTAAATTCAAACGATTCTATGTCTCCATAATCAAGCGGTTTCACAGAGGGGAAGGCGGTATTCCTATAACTAGAATGATCTTATTTCCACCTGCTTACTCTGCAAGAATTGTTTATCTTAGTCATTCCCATTTGCCTCTCTATATTCTGGGACCATAGTGATCACTGGTAGATGGTACTGATTCTCTTTAGGGAAGCCCAGTGTCTCAGGCCATACTTTTATATTTGTTATATGACTAGAGGATGGGGTCTTACTGGCAGATGTGGGGTGGTATTTATAATCACAAAATGAGAAACTCTCCCTTTTTCTCTCTCACATTTCCATACTACCAAGAGGTGAATTTCACAAATGTACCCAGTGCAGAATTGACAGAGAAGTGGTTTTAATTCTCAGGAGGAAAAGTGGCAAGATTTCATTAGCATATAGGGTATTGAAAAATTCTTGCTCTGAATCCTTAAATCTGAACAGACTCTAGTATGGAGAGCTATACTGAGGGCAGTATGTAACTAATAAAGTGAAGGAGACTCACAAAAATATAAGAAAGAAGTCAAAGCATCATTGTTCTCTGGGATTTAGAAATATTGCCCTATACTGTACATTGTGAGAGCAGACGGGCACATCTGTGTATTTCTTTGAAAGGAATTTGAAAGGCATCCTATCCTTTTGTGGCCGGAAGTTTTAGACAACTTACTAAACAGGAAGGCAAAATTAGGCATCTCCACTGTGATCTAAGTGGAACAGAGATAGGAATAAATGCAGCACCCTGGGATGTTTGATATTCTGCTGAAGTTCTTGAAACTTTTCTCAGATATTAATGACAAAGTTTTCATAATTATAGGACTTACTGAAATGTGAAGTCATGGACTGTCAGGACCTTTTCTTATTTGATTTTAGCTGAAAAGTAACAGAAAGAAAATAAATCCCGAGTTTGCAACATGTCAGCTTTAAATCAACAGAGGAATTTCTATCAGGAGAAAAGCTGAGTAGAACAGGGTTCATAGGCACATTGGTGACCTAATTACATTTCACTTCATAAGGTGGATGCATGCTAGATCCATGGTATAGAGTCTGCCTAGATGGGGTTCTGAGCTCATGCAACTCAGCCTCCTCCTAGATGAGTACTACTATAGGCATGTACAAAACAACACACAAGGATACACAAAACAATACCCTGAAAAAGCTTGAAATTTTACCCTCAAGCCCATCATCATCAGGAAGAAACTATCATCTATCTATGAGACAAAGCACATAGCCTGTCCAACTTTTATCTTATTGTGGTTTTTTTTATAGTTTTCTGAAATTATAATATAATTACTTCATTTTCCTACTTCCCTTTCCTCTCTTCAACCCCTTTCATATATATTCCTGTTCTCTTTCATATTTATGGCCTCTTTTTCTTTCATTGTTGCTACATATTTGACAGTATGAAACACAAGGTAGGCACATGGGTTGAGGCCCTAACATTTTGAGTCTGCAAATTAGAAAGCTCTATCCTGGAGCAATGGGATAGATGGTGAGAAAAGAAGCCAAATATGGAGAAATACAAGGTCAAATACACAGTCTTTCAAGACTAATAAATAAAAGTTAAAGTCTCTCTCTTCTCTCCAGCCATCACGTAAAAACACTTCAAATCTGGGAATGAGGGGTCTCATAACAGATGATTATTGTAAAGGAGAACACTGGAATATGTGTAGAAAAACAGCTTTAACAGTATGTCAAAAGACATACCTCAATAATCAGGAGGAGAAAAGCCAAAAAGACAAGTCAAGATAGCAAGTGGAGTGAAAAGACAAGTGGTCAAGGATGGGTGGCAAAGTAAATGTAGTGAAATGAAAATAACTTGGTTCAAATAAAATAAATAAACAAATGAGATGAATAGAACTTGGTTCAAATTAAAAATAAATAGATAAAAGAATTTTCTGAACAAAGGGCCTTTACATTGGTACAGAAAACTGGTACAGGTAACAATATTACCGATGCTTCAGGAGCTTATAAAGACTCATGGGGAGAATTCATTTAATGAGTATAAACTCATTAAGTGAGGATGTGACAGGAAAGAAACTTCAAGCACATTTTCTGAGAACACACTGTGGGCTACCTAAACATAATCAAAACAATTATTTCTTGAATCTCTATGATTCAAGAAAAAGTATACAACTAGAGCATGAGTATATAGATTGAAAACAATTTTCTTTTTTTTTGTAGATAATAATAGCGAAGAATAGGTCTTAGACATGTTGAAACATTTTCATTAGAAAAAGTGAGAGAAAGTTCTTCTCTGTCATGACCATCCAGAGAAAAGTTAGATTTAATATCCTAGGAATCAAAGTCAGACTCATATACTAGGATTTTAGCAATATTTATGTGTTTGAGAGGTTGTAACACACAAACTTTTATCCATATTCAGAGCTGAGATAATATGATGAAATGCTCAATAAAACTTATGTAGTTTATATCTGTTGCTAAATAAAATTAAAGGTAAATCCAAACCTAGAATTGAAGAAGGTACTATGGAGAATAAGAGGGTCATGATGCCAATCCAGGCTTGACTGACAATAAACACTGCAGCTGTAGAAAGGGAAATTTTACCTCTTTGTTATTTTACATTTGCAAACCTGTGTAGTCATGCTATGAGAAATATTTTACACTACTAAGAGAATACTAAATTAGTGATTTGCAGTATTCAAACTCCCACTTTCTTTTTAAAATATATACAATGGAAATAGAATATGAGTAAACATATGACTACATTTCATATATTATGTATATGAAGAAAGAGAATCTAAAGGTGCATTTTATTTTTTGGTTAGACTAAATACTTAATAATTGAACAAGGAAACCAGACTATTAATCTGTTAAACCATTAATGAAAATAAAAGTAGTATACATAGTATTCCTCAAATTTATTTCAGTACCCAAGAATCATGACAGTGATAACAATACATATAACTCATCTGAACTCAATTTAAAAAGACAAAACTTGACAGAGCTTGACATATTCAGAGGGAGATGCTCACAGCTAACCATTGAACTGATCAAGGGGTTCCCAATGGAGGAATTAGAGTGAAGACTGAAGGAGCTGAAAGGGTTTGTGGCCCCATGAGGAGAGCAACAATTAACAACCAACCAGAGCTCCCAGGGTCTAAACCACCAGCCTGGGAGCATTTGGGGAGGGACCCATGGCTCCAGCTGTATATGTAGGGGAGGATGGCCCTGTCAGGCATAGGTGGGAAAGGAGATCCTTGGTCCCATGAAGGCTGGATGCCATGTGTGGGGGAACTCGAGGGTGGGGAGGTGGGAGTGGGGCTGTAGATGGGGGGCACATCCTCATAGAAGCATGAGGAGGGGGGATGGGATAGGGGTTCTTGGGTGGGGTGGGGAATGGGTAAGGGAATAACATCTGAAATATAAATAAAATATCCAATTAAAAAATTTAAAAAAAGACAAAACTTTTCAAAATTAATTAAAATCACTACCTGTCGATATGCACTCATAGTCTTCAAAACAAAACCTATGATAACTAACATATGTGTCAAAACTATAGAATGGCCCTAGCCTGAAAATAACTGAGGAGACTGTGTTATATCAGTGACAGGTGGGGGCTTACTTCATATGGGAAACAAGTATAAAGTAGTGAGCAGGAGAAGAGGAGAATTTGGCAAATGTACCTAGGTATAAGTTATTCTTGGCTGTAAACAAACCACACTGAAGATTCCATGGCTTACCAACTCTAGCCACCTACTCTACTTGAACGTAAGATAGAAAGGTCAAGCAGACACAGCTGGTTTTGTTCTCATGGCACCACCAACGATGTTCCACTGGAATTGAAGATCTTGCAATGCCTGATGCTACTCTACTAACTTCATGGGAGAAAAGTGTGGTTCTTCCTGATGGCCTGGGGAGCCAGGTGGTAATTTTTATACTGTTCTTTGGCTCTTCACAGAAGAGATGTTTGATTCTAAAACTAACATTCTAAAAGCATGAGGATTATATTAGATGTTGGGAGTTTATATTACATTGGGAGTAATAGGCGTTCATTTGCTGTGCTTCACTGAGGAACTCACGCAAGACTTCCTTTGGAATTTGGGGAGGAAGCAGTCCTGTGAGGGATTACAAGTATCACACAGTGCCATCTTCTGGGTATTGCATGGCCATTTGCTGTGTTGACATCAGAGAAAAAAATTACCAATAAAAGACTTTCACAAAATTGAGCCCATTAGTAGTCCTCCTGGAGAGATGGATATTTCCATGAGGTAAAGTAGAGAGTTCCCAGCAGGAGGTGCTGTCCTATTTGAAGGATTCATGAGCAAGTAACAGTTGTTGGAGTGAAGCCATATGTATGTCATAGATAACCACAATTAAATTCATCAGTTCACTAATTAAGATTTTGGTGATGGATTCATTTGTTTGCTCTTGATGCCCTATCTGGAATGAATAGGCATTTATTTCTATCGTCTTAGGAAAAGTAAACATGACAAGCCATACATAGGGTAAGAGGAGCATGGGGCCTGGAAGTTACAGATAATAGAGGCTTTCAAGCACCAGGATGTATTTAGCATTGGGCCTCTGTGGTGTAATTTGAGGGTCAGTATTGTACTACCTCCAGCAGAATTCTTTTTTTTTTTTTTTTTTAAGGATTTCTCTGGCTATTTGTGTTTTTCATTTTGTTTTGTTTTGTTAGTCTTGATCTGTAAAATATAACATCAAAAGCTTTCATAGGTACTGCATTAATTCTGTAGATTAGTTAATTTTGGTAGGATCTCATTTTCATAATATTAACCCTGCCAAATGCAGGGTGTGCAAGGTCTTTGTATTGCTAATTATTGTCTTTGGTTACTCTTTTCAATGTTTTTGAATAATAAGTTTCTCTCTATTTCGATTATGTGTATTTCAAAATATTAACTTTTTGCAGTGATTTTGAATGCGATATTTCTTCTAATTTCATTCTCTGAGAGTACATCCTTGGTATATAGGAAGGCTAATGTTTTTGTTTATTATTACTGATTTCGTATCATAAAACTTTATGTAAGTTTCTCTTAGGTCCAACAGTTTTCTAGCAGACTTGAAATTGCCTTTTAAGTAAGAATCATATAACCTGAAATTGGGTATAATTTGACCTCTTTTTTTCCTATTTTCATTCACCTCTACATCTTTCTTTTTGATAATTATATAACTAATATTTTTGAACACTACATTAAATAAAAGAGTGAGAATGGGCATTCTTATTTCATTACTTATTTTAGAGGAAATGGTCTGAGTTTGCCTACATCTAATATAAAGTTAGTTACACAGTGCTCTTTTTGTATATAGACTGTTATTTTCAAGTCTTCCATCTATTTATAACAGTTTTCAGAACTTTTATCATAAAGGCATGTTGGAACTATATGTCTGTTATCTTCATTGATGCACATGTTTTGAAACAATGCTATCTTACACTGATAAACTTCATTTAGCCATAATTTAACATGTTCCTGAATTCAGTTAACACATATTTTGTAGTTAATTTCTGCATCTATGTTTATCAAATAAATTGGTCTCTAGCTTAATTTTTACTGTTTTATCTTTACCTTCTTATGTCCTGCCTAACTATCTCACATATCACATATCACATATCACATATCACATATCTCCAGTTAGCAAACACGAAGAGAGCATCAGTGGTTAGGCAGTCTCTTGGGCGCATGGTTATAAAGAAACTTAGAAGAAGAAGTCAGACTGAGTACAAAGGGGCTTCTCTAATGTACAGCTGATCAATAAGAAACAAGAGAGTCAGTACCATGCAGCAAGAGCCTGCATTAAAATATGATCCGATGGTAGCTACTTGAAACTTCTGGGTGCTGGGCCTGCCTGAAGATGAGAGGCATGAGCCTTTTTGAACATGGTAATCAGCAACACTATTGTACCTTCCATTTTTCTGCCACATCCCCAACGAATTGTTGTTTAAGCCTATCACTTGCTTCCCATCATTGTCCTTTGGCTCTGTTTTAGATGAGCCTAAAGCAAATATTACTTCTACCTTACTATTTCACTCCATATGTTTCACCATACAAAATGTCTTTAAACTCAGACTGCACTGGCATGACAGTTTGTCGGGTAAGAAAGTTGTTCTTTCTACCTATGCTTAAGCTTCAGTGTGGTGCTCAGCTCATGCTGGCTTTACCCACAGAATTGCTTCTACCAGTGTTTCCATAGTGGTTTTCACCTAGGCAAGAATGTTTGTAGACATTCTTCTGACTATACATTAGTCATACAATTAAAATAAACAGATCGGATAGACACTGAGAAGTGGGCACAAGAATAACTGCTGGGGTTGTTTGACTCTCCTACTGAATCACATCACTGCTCAAGACACCAAAAGAAACACGAGGAAATGCTATGAACCACTGATGTCTCTTATGCATCCCAGTTATCATCCAAACATTGTCCTCCAAAGGAATGTGTAGGATGCCTGCAAGAAGAGTTGAGTCACTTGCAAAGTTCAAGAGAGTCAACAGGTTTGCTGTAGGAACATGTTAGCACCTGTCACCTACATACATGGGTGCCATAACAGAGAAAGCAAATGATATAGAGTAGAAGAAAAGAGTATGGCATTGAGATTTATCACAAGTCTTTAAGATTGAAATGATGTCATCATCTCCTAATTACCCCAGACATGTCTGCTGCCTTGTTCTCCCTTTGTAATGACCCAAGTCAATAGTGCATTCAGATGGATGGGAATGAGAACAACCACAGATATTTGAAAGACATAAGTTTTTTTTTTTTTTTTTTTTTAAGACATAAGATTCTATATAAACACCCTATTTTCAGAAAGTGATTACTTGGTGTGGGGAGAGATTGGTTAAAAGTACAATTTACAATTTATATAATTGCTCTGATTTCTTCCACAGGCTATTAATGCTGAACAATACTTTTACCATTTCTGCTTGGAGGCCAAATGTGGCAGAGCGTTTTAATAGCATATATTTCCTGTGCTGGAAATTTGAAATTAGCTTCTTTAATTACATCAGCATAAAGTAAATATCTGTTCTTCAAAAGACTTGGCTATGAAGGTAGCTAGAAATTAAGTGACCTTAGAAAGCCCATGTGCACATTGTAGCATGAACTATGAAGTGGAATGCCTTATGCTATAATTGAGAGTAATACAGAAAAGTTTATATAATAAAGCAATTATCTTTCTCTTCATTTTCTGTTTCATTGTTTGGATTTCATCCCAGCAATTAAAAACTTTTTATTTCATCCATTTTCTGATGCAAAGTTAGCAGTAAGTCAGCAGTTAGTACAAAAGAATCTTCAGCACATAAATAACTATACCAGTAAGACCATTCCTTAGGAAAGAAGCCACATCTGTGATGTTTGGAGGTGAAGGTCTGTGTGTCATCTTAATTCTCTCTGATCACCGGTAAAGCTCAAATGTGCACTAGCTAAAATGTCCAGCTCTATTCCTAGGAAAATTAGTCAAGAAGCCTGAACTGGAAGAAATCCATCAAGGAGAGAGACTCAAGAAATTCAACCAGAAGAGCAAGAGACAGAAAAAAGGAGAGAAGAGAAATGGAGTAGGAATGAGAGAATGAAGAAGAAAACTTGTATATTGTCCACATTACTGTTCTTCTTCCATGTCTACCAGGACTATTATCAATTGGAAATCAAACTAAAACTCTTGTTTTTTTGTGTGAGAAGTTTGATGACTATGTTAAATTCAATGATTTAATTTGATACAATATTTTATATTTTTGCAGAGTGATAAGGGCTTACAATTTACATGTAGAAAGTATTTTCTTATAGTTCAAATCTTTGATCCATTCCAATGACCCAAGAAATTTAGGCTTATATAAGAAATTATTTAATGGGTTATGACATACTGGAAAGTCTTTTTGAAGCATTGAACATCTTCAGTAAAATAAACTACACTTGAAACACATATTTCTTCACTTAAAATAAAGCAAAGATATCTGGAGAGATAGCTCTGTGATTAAGAGCACACCACTCTACTAGGAGTTAGTTTTCTCCTTCTGCTATGATGTGGGTCACCCATGTTGTAAGGCTGGGTGGCACATACCTTTCCTAACTGAGGCATTTTGCCAGTCCTTTCTAAAGTGTCTCAATCATGGTAATCTTTTTGGTCAAGGGGCATGGGTTTCTTGAACTCAAAGCCTATCTATAATTGTAAGTCTATTGACAACACTGTTCTACAAGGTTAGATCCAACTTTCTAGTCAATAAGCAAAGTATAGGAAGAGACAAAACATAACATTAGGTACTTGGTCTATTTCTGAGGCCTATTTGGCTTTTATTTATGCAGTACTCTTGTTTATTCCTTTAAAGCCAGACCAGCTTGAAGTCACTTCTCATAAAATCAAGGTCAAAATAAAACTCATTTTTATAGAAAATTGCAAAGTATACCAGCTCTGGCTCTTCAGTTTTATGTGTTGTGATTACATATGAATTTGTAAATGGGGACATGGAAACTTAGTTTGATTAGATTCCCTGGAGTAAGAGAATTTAATTCACTTCCAACATTCACACATAGAGTGTGTTTGGAGCATTATTTTGGAGAGTGGTTGAGTGTGACTGGATGAGATTTTTCTTTAAGTTTCAGTCCAGGTACCCAACTCCATTTACATGGGAAAAGATACTGGGAGGAACTTGCTTCCCTGAGAAGAGCTTTCCTGAGATTTCCTAATTTCCATACTTCACCAAAGGGGAATATGATCTCAGTCTTGATCAAAGGTAACATTAATTTTATTCTTTTCTTTTCAAAAGCCAGTTTTTGTTCTACTTTTGCATAATATTTGCCAAGCACAGAAAAACTCAGTCTCAGCTAGTAATGGTTATATCTTTATGAAAGAAGTGAAACAAGTTAATACCATACAGGGCTGGGCAGGAATGAGAGGGTATATTCATTCACATAAACTTGTGATTCATCACTTAAAACAGTTGTAAAAATTTGCTGGGTACATATTACAAAGTCCATAAAACAACTGAGCAGGTTTTAGTTGTGTATTTAGATAAACATGTGTGTGTGTGTGTGTGTGTGTGTAACAACAATTAATAAAACAAGAGGCCATGAATTTGAAAAAGAACAAGAAAAGATATATGGGATGGTTTAGAGGAGGAAAGGAAAGAGAAAAATGGTTAAATTTTATTAAACTTTCAAAAAATTAAAACCCTAATGGAATTAACTTTCCCTGTAGATAATACAGAAGTGTACTTGGCTTCTGCTGTTTCATGTGGAGCCATATGTTACACTGCCAGATTGTCAACATAGCATTAGTGAAAGTCTCCATTAACTCTGGAAATCAAAGACTTTTCCCCTGGGTGCATTTTAGATTGATTATCATGATATTAGATCTTCATAAAAATTGCTAAAATTGACCTAGCATAGATGTATCAAAATTAGGAAAAAGCCTAATTCAGGTATCAGCTAGGGATGGAGACTCTGTTAGACTCAGCATACCTAGAAATTAGTATGACCTTATGTGACTATTTTCCAAGAACATATATTTCCTTTACGCCAAGCTGCTCCTATACTCTGCTACTCACATTCATGAATGGTTTCCCTAGGTAACAGGAAGGTAACAGTAAACTTCAAAAATTATGTATAACCTAAATAATGTTTTTCAATATTTGCTTCTCTTTTTATCTTACCAGCTTTGACTGATCTGCCTATCTCTTTTTCCTTTCTTCACTGACTTTTTCCTATTTATGTTTTCGTTTAGTGATTTAGGTATAGGTTGCCAATCCTAATTTGAAAAACTCTGAAATCAAAACTGATTTCTTTTTAAAATAAAATTTGAGATATCCATAGTTCTTGTCAAATACATATCCTACTGCCCTCTCACCTTCATGTAAATTTGTTATCCAAATCTAGTTAGTATTGTTCAGATATACATAATATGCAGTCATCTACTGGGACATAAGCAATCTAACAACAGCTGAACCTACTTTGAAAAGAAAATTGACTTTCCCTTAGCATTCATTAGCTTCCATTAGCCCCAGCTCTGAGCATCGGGAGCCCCTTCCTGATCCATACTGGATGTTTTACACACTGTAAATCTTGCCATGTGTCAATCACCATAGTTACTTTGAATTCCTGTACATAACAGTCCACTCATTCCAGAGGCCAGCTTTCCATAGCACTCCTCCTGATCACCTCACTGTTATATTCTTTCCCCCCCTTTTCTACTATGTTCCCTGAGTCGTGTTGTCAACCTGTTTTCAGAACGACTGTGTCTTTATTCTCTAATATGTGTAGCTCTTGATCGGAAAAAACTTACTATTATTGTGGGTACTGGTTAATTCAGAGTCTCCTGGGTGTTTATACAGCTTAGAATAAGTAACTGAGTGCCCAGCTATAGATGCACAATGTACATGAACACTTCCCCAGTTTGTATTTCCTGAGGATAAAGGTGATACTCATAAAGTTTAGAGTTGGGGCTGGAAAAATGTCTCAAGTGGTTAAGACCACATGTTGCTCTTCTAGAACCTCAGATTAAGTCCCAGGACCCATATGGTGCCTCACAACTATGTATACCTCCATTTCCAGGAGAAAATATACCTCCTCTCATATCTCTGGGTACCAGGCATGCACATGGTGCATATACATACAAACAGACACACACACATAAACATTAGTAAATGTATTAAAGTTTGGAATTCTATTTCTAGGTTAAAGATGGACAAAGTATAAAGTCTATGTACATTTTCACAAAGTTAAAAATTTTAAACCCTACATCCAGGCTTAGATAGGAAATATTTAATAGGTAATATCTTATCATGCTTGGTATTAGGGAATTTTATAGTTTCTAAGTGTATAGGAACGATTTTAGATTATTAATCCTTCAGTATTGAAAGAAAGGGGAAAACTTTATTCTGAAGCAGAATTTCTATAATGATCAGTCACCAGTGGAAACTTTAATTGTGTCATTCACTTTATTAGTGTCCTTTGTGGTAAGAAGAAAAATGTGACACGTGTGCACTTAATTTCATGGAAAGCCAAAGTTGGTTTCTTTTTTGTTGACCTTGCATTGGTTTCTGACTCCCTACATCCAGTGGGAGCCAACATAAATAATGGTATAGTAGGTATGAGTGTGGGCTTCAAGAGGCCTTACATTATCAGTCTATAATAAATTCACTGTATGAAAAAACCTGAGACAGACTGCCAGAGATGAAGTCTAGTTTTCCCCAATATCCCACTGGCAACCAGACACATACAAGACATACAACCATGTTTTGATGAATATATCAATAGACCTCTGATGCCTAAGACCTATAGACCTCATGCTTATTCAGCTCAGATCTGCCAAAAGGTAACAACAATAACTGTTAATAAATGGACTAACGAGCAACAAATGAACATGTATTTTGTTAAGTCATATAATGCAACTTAACTATACCCTGAGGCAGTTGGTTTTCCATCAAATACTAAAGTGGATACATTGGCTCTGAAAGGTTCTGTTTCATTGGGGATGGGGAATGGGGGTTGACAGAGCCAGGGAAAGTATGCCTCAGGGAATATTATTTAATCTCAATTACAACTAATTTGATATCTAATGACCAGAATTTAGTAGAATCTAGCTTACCCCAAAGGGGACATCATTGAATTGCCAAAAGTGGAAACATTAACTGGGATCCCTAGGATGACTGGAATCAGGAACATGAGCAGCATCTCAGTTTGTTCCATCAGATCTAGCAGAGTTGTACAGTGGAAGTTCCCCTTAGAAATGAGTGTCTTGAAGAAAATTACTATCCTAAGATATTTTTCACCATATCTATTGGGACAGGAAAGATGAAGTTGATAGCAGGCTTTATTGTTCATTTTTCTAGCAACCTCTTCCATTGTCAGGTAATCTCACTGCTCTTGATTTTGTGTCCTAGGAAGATTCCATTTGCCTCACACCCTTTAGGGCTGAGTAGGCATTGGACATTTTTTACTTGCTAAGGGGCCAGATAGTCTGACATCTGAATTATCTTGAAATACTTTGAGAACCCTCTACCAACAGAGGCAGAATTTGCTTTCCATTGTGTAAGTGGCAAAACACCACAGAGCACATTGCCAGCTTCCTTTGCAGCTACCTATAATTATGAAACACTGGCCTACACCAATCATGCACTTGTCTTCCTCTTATTTTAAACATGTAATATGACGATCAAGATCCACTTATAATCTATTTTGTTGCATGATATTGACAGTGGTGTTGAGGATAACTTCAAATGGAGTTCTAAAGGTAGCAATGAGTGAATTGCCATGAAAAGTAACCAGTGTTCACCATCAGGTTATGTTTTCAGGACACAAAAGGATGTTTCCTGCATCTATTTGAAGATGATTCTGGCTACATTTCTTCCAAACTGATTTGTCTGTCACCTTCAAAATTTGATGAAAGCTTGCCAACAATATGGTTGGACCTTGATATTTGAGTGTTTATAGAAGGAATCCATTGAAAATGTACATAGTGATTATTGTCATTGGCATATTAGGGTGGGGTGTTTAATTTTAGTTGACCATACTAATTAGGCAAGCCAAGGGGACTTTTGATTGTAGATGCCAAAACTTTGATAGTTTTATCTTGGTAATAATCCCCAAGAAGAGAATTGACCAATAAGAGAATGGACCTTGGAGGATAGCTTCAGGGATGCACTCTAATGGTTTTTAGCAAGGCAGGGTGAATGGGAGAGAATGGCAAGACCTGCTAGAAGCCATATTTGCCAGGCCCAGGCTGGCTAGAGCCCCTTCAATCCCCACACCAAAAAATTTAATTGTACATACCTAGGAAAGAACAGGTTGGTGAATTAAGAACCTAAACAGCATACATCATGGTAAACCAAACCTGCACTGAAGGAAATTCCTAATGTTAGAGTAAAGCAAGAATCCTCCTATAGCTGATCCAAGGAGATACTGTTTTAAAATAACATGACCACTGCCTGGTAAGGTTTTTAAGCACTCTTTCCTAAGGATATTGGAAGTAAAGGCTTGAGCCCTAAGTGACAATGGGTAACAGACAAACTGAGCAGGATTACCCTGGATGAATGAGGTCTCAGAAGTCAATGCTGGTCCTGAAAGCATTGTCTTGTACTGTTCAAAAAATTTAGTCTCAGATTCAATCTATATCTCATTAGAAATTCAGATGTCTGATGTGTTTTCAGGTGAATCTGAAGGTTTGGCTAGTTTCCCATTGCCATTTCATGGTTTCTTTGCCCAAAGCAAGATTCTCCAAACAATACTTCATCCTAACTTTTTCTTTGTTTACCCTACTTTAATCAAGCATTAAGATTTTCCATTCAACCAAAGTACTCTTTTTAATACATCCATTTATAACAGCCCCATTCCACAGTACAAGGACCAATTCCCATTTTCACCTTACTGGAGAATCCTGCCAAAATTTTGCTGTAACAGAGCCAATTGCCAATTACACAACACAAATGATGCCTGAGATGAGGGTGTCAGTGGTAAACAGGGTTTCCAAAGAAACCAGAAATCACTTAATTCTTACTAAACATGTATTTATTTCATTTAAGAAGTTAATTAGGCAACTAACAGATAAAGCAATCGAGCTTAATTAAGCAGCCAGACTTCCTGTGAACTCACTAAACAGGGAGGCTCTGGTGCTGTCTTATTCTGGATCTAACCAGTTGGTGAAATCCTCCAGGGTTTCCTGCTATGTGGGTACCACTTCCAAAATGTTTATAGGACCTTTGCCTGATAGTGTCTAAAAGGAACATGGTGTTTGGGAGTTGGCAGCATACAGTGAACTATGGTCTCCAAGGAGAAGTCCAGGCTAAGATTTATGACGGTATTTTTGGTAAAAAGCTGAGTTTTGCTATGCCTATTTTTCTTATCCCCTCTCTCCTAAAAGGTGAATTTGTTATAACAGATGGATATATATCCAAACTCTATTATTTCTCAAATCAATTAGGAAAGACTATAAAATATGTGGCTTTGGGCAAACATGTAATGAATGAGACTGATTAGTTAGTGTAGAATCATGTAGACAGATTTCGGTGCTCTGAAAATTCCTCTATGCTCTACATACTCAGCTTCCCCCAAGTACAGTCCATAGTCTGTTTACTGTTACCTGCAACTTGCCTATTCCAAGATGTCTTAGAACTGACATTCAGTAGAATGTACCCTTTTTTTTTCACATTGGCTTCTTTACTTTGACATGTATACTTGGCTTTCTTTGATGTCTTTCGTGAGTTGAAATTTCATTCCTTGCATTGTGTCTATAGTTGAGGTTAGCCTAGTTTATCTGCAAACCTACTGATGGGCATACCAGTTGCTTTCAAGATTAAAAGTTGTAAATAAAGCTGATGAATCATCTACGATAGGGTTTCCTTTGTTGAAACAATAAGATGCATGATTAATGAATTATATTATGTATGAATATTTAGTTTTGTATGTAAGAAATAACCCAACTACCTTGCAGAGATACTGCATTGTTTTGCAATCTCACCATGAATGAAAGAGGGTCCCAGAGGTTCTGCAGCTCAGCAGCATTTGGTGCTATCTGTGTGCTGGATTTTGGCCAGTCTAACAGGAGTATGATAGCATCCCATTATTGCTTTGTTGTATAATTCTCTGAAGCCATATGATGTGAATCATGTTTTCATTTAATTATTTGCCATCTGTTTACCTTCTTCAGTAAGGTGTCTTTTATGGATTTTTCACTCACATTTTAATTTGGGTGATCCTTTTGTTAATTATGAGTTTTAAGAGTTCTTTACTTACCAAATGAACATAGCTAAATTTCCATTAAGTGAAGAGTGGATAAAGAAAATTTTGACATACACATAATGAAATGTTATTCATCTGAAAGAAAAATGAAATTTGCTGATAAATGAATGTAACTTGAGAAAAATCATACTGAGTAAGATCACTCTGGCACCCAAGTACAAATATCACATGATCTTTCTCATATAGTTCTTAATTTCAAATATTAAGATGTGTGTAATTAAAGAGGAGAGCTTGTAGAAGCCAGAAAACTAGAAAGAGATCACTGAAGGGATGAAGAAAGGTATATATATATAAAAAAAAAAAAGGTGGGGGAGGTGATAGGAGAAAACAGGTGATATAAAGGGGACAATAAAATAATGGAGGAGTTTAAGTGATAACAGGTGAGGAGTTCCAGAGAAAGGAATACAAAAGACCTCATCCACACCAAGGATCCTTAAAAAGGCCATGTTATGCCAGGAGCCTTCCTGCCCGGAGAGGGTAGTGGTGGGGGCACAGAGTAGGAATCTGGTGATGGCTTTAAAGTCTGAGGATCTCAGAGCTTTCTAGCTATGTGGAGAAAGAGGAACACTCCTACATTTTTGGTGGGATTGCAAGCTGGTACAACGGTTAGATTTCAGCGCAGCAGCTTAGACAGACAACACCAAACCAAACAGTTCCACGGGAAGGGGTTTATTCAGGTGAAGGGCAAAGGTGGGGGAGAGCAGGAAAGCAGGAATAATGGCGGGGAGAAGAGAGAAAAGAGAGAAGAGAGAGAGAAGAGAGAGAGAAGAGAGAGAGAGAGAGAGAAGAAGAGAGAGGTGGAGGCTGGCCATGACCACGTGGAGAGAAGGGAATGGAAGGGGGGAGGGGGCAGAGAGAACCTGCAGGATCAAGGGAGCAAGAGAGAGAGGGAGGGGCAAGCAGCCCTTTTATAGTGGGCAGGCCTACCTGGCTGTTGCCAGGTAACTGTGGGGAGGAGCATACCTGGGTGTTGCCAGATAACTGTGGAGGTAGAGTTTAGACAGAATACAACCACTCTGGAAATCAGTCTGGCAGTTTTTCAGAAAATTGGACATAGTATTACCTGAGGACCCAGCTATACCACTCCTGGGCATATACCCAAAAGATTCTCTAACATATAACAAGGAACATGCTCCACTATGTTCATAACAGCCTTATTTATAATAGCCAGGAGCTGGAAAGAACCCAAATGTCCTTCAACAGAGGAATGGATACAGAAAATGTGCTACATTTACACAATGGAGTACTACTCAACTATTAAAAACAATGACTTTATGAAATTCTTAGGCAAATGGATGGAACTAGAAAATATTATCCTGAGTGAGGTAACCCAATTACAAAAGGACACACGTGGTATGCACTCACTGGTAAGTGGATATTAGCTCAAAAGCTTGGCATACGCAAGATACATTTTGCAGACCATTCAAAAGCTCAAGAAGAAAGAAGACCAAAGTGTGGTTGTTTTGGTCCTTCTAAGAAAGATGACCAAAATACTCATGGGAGCAAATATGGAGAGACAAAGTTTGAAGCAGAGCCTGAAGGAAAGGCCATCTAGAGACTGCCCCACCTGGAATCCATCCCATATACAGTCACCAAACACTTCCATATACAGTCATCAAACCCAGACAATATTGTGGATGCCAAGAAATGCATGCTCACATGAGCCTGATATAACTGTTTCCTGAGATACTCTGCTATAGCCTGACAAATACAGAGGCAGACACTTGTAGCCAACTCTGAGCTATTTCTTAAACACCAAATTAAATATTTTAAAATTTAACATTGGTAAATAAATGCCCCAATTGATTTAAAGAAAAAAACTTTTAAGAAAACTGATAACTAAAACCCACTCCTCAATAAGAGATACCTCTTTTGAAGCTAATTTTTAATAAAAATAAAACATCTCTTTAATTCCTTGACTAAATCTTGTATTTGTATTTTACAGAATCTCATCCTAACTACATATGCTTGACCTTTCCCAGGGAAACTGTAGATCTTGGTTGCATCTTGGTCACTGTACAATTTTACAATAGAAAAACATGTGCACAATGATCAAGGGCATGAAAACATGCCCCTTTTGCAGTGCCACTGAAGTCAAAATATACCTGATCATGGTCAGTGTCTCCAAGGAAAAGCACCATGACCAGCATGTCCATTGAGAAAACAAGGGCATGCCCACATGAAGACACATATCAATCAGCTTAGACTTCCCTGATTGTTCAGGTATCTTGTTTCTTTTACATCTGCAATGTCTTCTTACACTGAAGAGTTGAACATCTCCATGGCATCTGTGAAGTCTGGGGTCATCTTTTTGTAAACTCTTGTTAATGTTGATATTTTGATCATTTCCCATAAATCTCCAGTGTTGTCAGCCAAGAATAACTGTTGATTGTGGTACACACTTACAAATGGAACACTTAAATCATAAGGCTTGGAAGTCCAAAAGACTCAGATGCATGGGCTGTAGAACTGTTGGGAACAAGCAAAAGAAACTTCTATCAAAAAATAGATATATATATATCTTTTTTTATTAATTTATTTAAATCAAATCATAATTTTTACTTATTCACACAGGGGTTATAAACACAAAAAGGCAGGACTGGGGAAGTGGATGACACCGGAATATAGGTGTTCAGGGGGAGTGTAGATATCTTTCAGAACAGGGTATCAGCTGGGTGAGGATTCAGGGGACAGGTCAGTATGACTCTGCCTATGATTCACTTGTCCTTATCTAAGTTGGTATTATCCACCCTCTGAGGCTACCTATTTACAAGGTCTATGACTACTCAAGCTGGTAAATTTCCACAGAAGCTGCCTGTTTACAATAGCTTATAGCCTTCTGTTTCAGTGTTTTTCCACAGAGACCCAAGACTTTGTGTTAGCATATATGTATGTCAGGCCTATTGCTGATTTTAGGCCTATGGCTGATTTTAGGCCTTCAGTGTATAAGCGGGGCTGTCCCTAACATCTCCTCCCTTCTCTAAGTATAGAAGGGTCTTGGCGATTCTGATCTTGAGAAGGCAGGGATAGAGGCCTGACCTCCAATAATTGAAGGGGACCTTGTAATGGCTCCAGTCCTCCTGTCGTCAGTGACGCATGAGGGCCATACCTATCCCGATGTCAAAAGAAAGTTCTATTAATTAGTTTCCAGACTCCGTTTAATCTTAAGGAGAAATTAAAATCAAGTTCCCAGGTCCTAGGAGAACTGGGGAATTCCCAATAGCAGAACAACTTCTGTTGTGAGGAAACAGTTGTTTAAGTTCAGACACCACAGGGACAGGTTGTAAGGAAAGTTTTATGAGTCTAGACATCTGAAGGACAACTTCTCCAGCTTGCTGACAGTGTCATGTTCCCAGGCCCAAGAACCTAATGCTATCCTGATTGATGGAAACTCCCTTACTTAACCTCTTATGTCAAAATATGGTTGGACAATTCTATAGCCCACTCTGTTCACTGTCTCTTTATGGTTCCATTCTTTAAATATGCTGTATTATGTCCCTTCAGGCTCATAGTTCAGTGACCTAGTCTGAGATGGGGTCCTGATCAATCAGTAGCAGCTTTATTACAATAAAATTTTGTCATCTGCATTGATCTAGTGTTTGACTTATGTTGGATTTATATTGAATTTCAATGGACCCCACAACAGAACAAATGTGATCAGTGGCTTAGAATCTGCAGTAATATTCTATTCCACATCTATCAATGCTTTTGGGTGACAAAATGCACTGTTGGTGAGCAGTGATATTTTGAAATGAATATTTTGAAGAAGTAGGTCTCAACATGGGCTTAAACTATACAGGGAGCCATATTGTAAATAATTATGCTGTCTTCAAGGCTTTGATGATGCTTTAGTGTAACTCTTAAGGATACAGACTTTCTAAACAATAAAGTAATAGTTGCTTCCACTTAAACTCACTAACCACAGTGATTCCTAATAAGAAAGTCAATCTGTCCTTTGAAGCTTTGAAATCAGTGTTGACTTTTCCTTACAAGTTGTACAAGTCCTAGGCAGTTTCCCTCTAATATAAGGCTGTCTCATCCACATTGAGCAGCTGTTGTTCTTAATAGCAACCTTCATTGACTGTCTCAGCTATATATTCTGTATCACTGTTATAATTTCTACATCACCACCTGTTGCTTCCTCTGCTTCTTGATGAACTGGCATCCCTTATTACCAACCACGAGTCCAGAGCAAAGCTGAAATCACCTCATACCCCTCCACTCCTAAACCTGACCTTGATGCCCCTTAATCAACTAGGGGCCATCAGGTGTTTCTGGCAAAGTTGAATATCCTGACTTTGATGTCCTTTGTCACAGAATCGTTTTTCTGTACAAAGGGCAAGATAATGAGAATAAATGAAACCAACTACCTATTCAGAATATCCTCTACCATCCACTCATAGAACCATATGTGAGCCCTTCCTTTCACTGTCCTAAGTGAGGCTGGATCAGCCCACAAAATACTGAGTTGACCAATTTTATACACACGGAGAGAAAGTGGAGAGATTAGATGAAACCCCAAAAGAATAAAACCCTGAGTGAATGTGTATTTTGACATGAGCACAGCCATGTGGTGAACTTCTCGGGCCTTAGATCCATGAAAACATCTGCAGAGCCAATACCCATATGCCCCAGGCTTTGGAGAAATGGAAAAGCTTTTCTTAGGAGTCCAAGTATAATTGTTTATGAGCAAATGGTGTGTCCAAGACTGGCAACTAAAACTTCCTCCTACAGGATGTTTATAGCCTGAGATGTTCTACAGAGATCTCCAGCTAAGCCTACCCAACACCCAACCCTGTGCTATATCTAGCAAATACATCAAAGTTCTGGGTTACAGGGTAGTGGTTAGAGAATTCCATATGATCCCAGCTTCACTCTACGTGTATCTATGTGTCTGTTCTTTCTTCATTACTTTGATGTCCTTTAACAGGTTTCCAGGATCAAGGCTTGTGGTTCCTGGCAAAAGAGATCTGACATTGGATTATGGAAAAAAACAAAACAAAACAAAACAAATAACAACAAAAACAAAGCAAAACACTGTGGCACTATTCTCAGACAAGAGTAATATCAAAGCCTCAGGCACAGACAGGGTCTAGGTAAGAACCAGGATCACCAGAAATCTTTCCGAGCACATTCTTTAATTTGGTTGGAGGTGTGACACAGGTATATACATTCACTAAGATTCCTCTGCAAACATAAAATGGAGCATTCATCATGTGTTAAACATATCTCATTCATGCTGCATTCAGTAATATAGGTAAGTGTTCTAAACAGAGGGACCAATGCCAGGGTCACAGTGGAGCTCCCTACGTGGAACAGCAGGAACAGAACATCCTCTGGTATTCACCTTCATTTACCTACAGGACTCCTAAGCTTGATCCGGGTCCTCATACCAGCCAGAGTGAGATACCCTACAATACTCCTTCCCTGCTGCTCAGTGCTCTGTGTTTTTAGAAGAGGTAAGACCTGTTATGTCTCTAGGTCATTCTCTCTGCCTGGGGTTCTGGTTTAATAGCCTGGAGAGAACTTCTGTGTTTTAGGATTCAAAAGCTACCTTCCATGAGTGTCCAGCTGTATCCATCTCCCTTTCATTGTCCTTCTCTCTCGATTTACAGCAAACAGAGCATTTATAATTCCCTGAACTTTATTCATTTTCCCCAGATTGTACTAATGCATGATTGTACTATATTGTGGTTTTCAGGACATATCATGAGTTGTTAGAAATAGGTCCAGATTGAAGGCATATCTGCCCTAACAGTACAAACAAAGAATCCAAAGATTTAACACATGTCACCAAAGAATATAAGCTATCTTTAAGAATTATATCTATGTGGTGAGATAACATTTAATATGCTGTTATAAAAATATATTGAAAAAGTTTCATCTACTTCATATATTTTAGTGTGTCTACTAGAAAATTTTAAGCTAAATGTATGTTCATAGCATTTCTGTACTGGGCTGCATGCTCTAATGTCATATAAAGGGCTCAGTCACTAAATCTGTTTCTAAGTTATAGAGGTTCAAACCCAGGGAGAAACTCTAGGAGGTTCATTTATTGACTGTCCTGACTGATACCGGTGAATCCTGTAAAGAGAATCTTTGCCCTTTATCCAGATAAAGGTTAATTCAGTGTATTTGGCAAAGATGTTAACCCAGGAAAGGGCACTGGTTGTTTCTGGAACCTCTGAAATAACATCCTTGAACAGCAGATTTCCCGTTCTTGACATAATGGATACCCCTGACCTGCAAAGAACTTATGGAGCCAACTTGCATTTTCTCTTTTTCTTTTTAATAAAACTTGAGCTCAAGACTAAATGCTTTTCAGAATCAGAAAAGTGATGACTCCCTTTGTAGAGACTAAGGTTACATGGACAGAGGAGCACTTAGCAGTAAGATCCACATGGAGAAACTGGAAGGATAAGTGCTAATGGAAAGGAGAGAAAACAAGAGAAGAGGGCCAGGACTTATGAAAAAAGAGCCCAGAGGTGGAAGAAAGGGTGAATCAGAGGAGTAGGGCAGTATGGAACAAAGACAATCTAGGGGTGGGGAAAAGTGGGGTGGAGGGAGGAGGACCTGGGCAGCTTGACTCTTCATGTTAAAAAGCCATGAAACAGACCAGGCTCAATCTAGATCATTTCTTCTCTGCTCCTCTACAGCTCCAATTCTAATCAACCATGGCCAGTTTGCTGAGCCCCTCACTGCCTCTGTTGGCTGCTCTGTCCCTGACACTGGCCCTAGCAGTGATCCCTGCAGCCAGTACTAATGCTGAAGCCAAGCAGCTGGCAGTAGGTGGAGTGGAGCCAGCTGACCCTAAGGATAAGGAGGTGCAGAAAGTGGTAAACTTTGCTGTTAAAACCTACAATGATATGAACAATGACCTGTACCTTAGCAGGTCAATACGAGTGATGAGCGCCAGCCAGCAGGTGGGTGCCTGGCCCAGGGGATAGTTAGATGGCTTTGTACTTTAGAGCTTTCTATGCTGTCCCCCAATACTCCCTTATTCCCCTATGCTGATTCAACCTCTGTGTGCCACCAAGGAATGAATTTTTTCATTGCAGGCAGCACAAAAAATGGACCCCATAGATAACTCTTGCTGAATGATCTTTATATTATCTTTCCTTTTACATTTTAAAAAGAAAGTTTAAATGTTAAAAATCTATTTATATGTATGTGTATGCTGAGAGAGAGAGAGAGAGAGAGAGAGAGAGAGAGAGAGAGAGAGAGAGAGAGAGAGACTATGGCTAAAGAAGCATGAGTTACAAGTGGTTGTGAGCTATTCCATGTAGCTTTACTCCTGCTATAGTCAGCATGCTGGACCATCTTACTGTCTCTCAAGGATGTGTGTTAGAATGTGTGATTATGTGCATTTAGTTTTTTAATGCACAAACTAAATACCTGCCTTCAGTGATTCAGTTCTCTAATAAAGGAGTTCTGTTAGTTGCAAGCTTCCATTTAGAATTAGAATCATTTAGACATGCCCATATACCAAACTTCAGTACTCAGTTCTTGATGTTGATGATGGATTTCTACTTTGGCAGCTTGTTCTGTTACCTCAAGTATCCTTTCCTCTAACAGCTCAACTCAGTATTCTTGACCTTGGATATGTAAGGATCTCTCTTCTGTGGCTTATTCAGCCATATCTTCTGTGTCATGATTGGCCAAGGGAACTGTAGTCATTTTTGACCTTGTTCAGGTGCTTATAATTTCTCATTACTATACTTCAGGACAAATTTCTCAGGTACGTCACTATCTAAATGTGAAGTATGACTCTGTCAGCTATTATAAAATTGTTCTTGTTCTCGTTCTCAGAATTTTCAGTAGTGCCATACAAGTAACCTTCCTAAGTCAACTAAGCAAGTTGCATAATAAGACTTAGTTTCTAAATGGTGGCCTATATCTGAGGAAAACCTTCGGTAGCATAGCCATTATACAGAATGGAAGTAAAATGGCCATATTCCTAGAACACTTGGGCCTGCGCCTTCATAGAGAGGAATCTAATGATTTGTCCTGCATCATGGAGTACCTTTCACAAATAGAGAAGTTACAAGATGATGATGATCAGAGTCACCTTCAAAAACCCAATTTAAGAGTTGAAATTCATGGTATAATAGTTCAATTTTAATCAGCTAAAGCAATCACAGATTGCAATTAATCACACATATAGTAAACCCAAATGCCTCTTTCTGAAAATTATATACTGGGTTCAACCCCACTTTTCTTGCTCACAATCAGCTGATGTCACAAATTGGCATATATGCCCTACCAAAGTTGTAATGGTTACTTGTTGAACCATGTATTTATTGAAGTAATTATAGGAAAATATTAGAATTAGGAGCTATAGGCCCTAGAGTCTTGGGTTTTTATAGGAGGGAAACTCAGGGACAAAGGCACAAGAAGTTTTTCCTGGTTCTTCAACGCAAAATAATGGCCCATTTCTAGGTACTTCACCCCTTGATTATCTACATTCCTGAGTCACCTGGGATGCCTGATGTGGGGAAAGGGTTGAACATCCCTAATTACAAACAAATAGAAGGTGTGCGATTGTATTAGACACTTAAAAAAAATATTGTCAGAGACAACCACACAAAGATGAGGCAGTTAGGACCATCTTATTCTTTAGCCTAAAACATCTTCATGTGGAAAATATCCCACATTACCCTGTCCAGTAAAGAAAAGAATCATGGTAACTACTGGTAAATTGAAGGAATAAGCTTTCTATAGGTTGCATGCTGTGGTGAAGATACAGCTGAAGGTAAGTTGTCAGCCTAAAGCCTTCCTAGAGTATACCACTGTCACCGCTTCTGAAGACACAGTCAGCTGGGTTAAGTTAGTCTTGTGTACAACCTAGAGTTTTCTCTTGAGTAATCCTACGAAGTGGGTATCACACATAGAACTGTGTCTTCAATTCTTTAGGTGACTGTAACAACTGTCAGTTCCTGGCTTCTGCCTTCCATACCCTTCACACTCTTAGAGTTTCTCAGAAGGAAATGATTTGAATTCTAGGCCTGTGGATGCTCAATTGAAAGATAGCTTGTGTGTTCTCTGGATGATAGTTCTGTCAACTCATGAATGCTACTATGAACACATTATCTCTGTAACGTAAATGACTGCATGCATAGGAACTTGACTAGAGAGATGTATGTAATCCTATTTTTTTTTTCAATATAGGTTGTGGCTGGGAAGAACTTCTACTTGAAAATTGAGCTAGGCAGAACCACATGTACCAAAGCCCAGTCTGATTTGTCTGACTGTCCCTTCACTGAACAGGCAGATCAGCAAATGGTATGCATACAGTTTAAAACATACAAGATATTGAGTTAGCATGAAGGCAGGCAGGAGTGTATGCAAACATGTTGGTTTATGTGGGCACATATATCTGGGAGGGTTTCTATGAAGTTATGTCAGTATGTGTGGAAAGATGTTTGTGTGTGTGTATAAGTGTGCACATACCTGTACATGCATGTGTCAGGGGTATAACACACGAATAAGTACACGTGTATAATATGTTGTCAGTTAATGTTGATACAGACCCGTGCTGACATAGGGTGGTACAGGGGTATATTTGGCCGTATTATAGATACCAGTTGTTCAAGGAGTTTACCCTGGAAACTAGTGCTAGCTGTTTTTGAAATATTTCCTGCTGAAATGATAAAGTCAGTTACAGAGGTAGTTATTGGAGAGAAGAAACTTTGCTCAATCCCACCCTGAGCCCCATGCCCAAATGAAGGTGCAGGAACTATGGCCCTCGAGGTGAAATGTTTCAGTGCTTCCCCTTATGCTTTTAGCCTCTCTAGCAATAAGACTTGTTCTTTAAGCAATTTGGTTCTGGGAATAGCTGCACTCTGCTTGTCACCACTTACTATATCCTGTCATTTTCAGAAATGTTTTTCATACCCCTGATTCTTCCATCCATGACCCCTCTATTCTGTCCCAGATGCTGGAGATGGAAGAACTCAGAGACACTGAGCCTTATATTTTGGGCCGACATCAAGGGATTTTGTACCTCATTTACAAGCTGCTACTTTGAAAGTTGTGCTAGGGAAGCACAATGCAGAATCCTCTGAGCCACTAGAGTGAAGGATGTGTGCCATGTGAAGGACTGGATGCAATGAGAAAAAAAAATGAATGGATGCTGCAGAGTCAGTCTGAGCACATTGGAACTTAGGAGAGCTTGTAGGGAGGAATGAGTGGCCTCATTTATATTATTCCCATTCCATTCTAATACCTCAGGCTGGGTATATTTCCTTTGAGCTATAACTTACACTGACTTACCCTCTCTTGCTCTCTTCTTTTGTAGAGGGTCATCTGTAATTTCCAGATCAACGTTGTACCTTGGCTGAACAAGATGTCCATGACAAACTTCAACTGTTACAATGCCTAAGAATCTAAGTCAGGCTACACTTCTGCTGATTATCCCTTACTCTTACTCAATCTTCTACTTAAGTTCTCCTTTTCTCAGACAGAGATCTTTGCCCCAGAGGATGTCTCTTGAGAGTGCTAGCAACAAGAGAAAGATAGAGACAAGCTCTGCACATCTAAGTGGTGGTTCCCTTGTTCCTTTGTTCTACTTACGTTTCATATACCACTGTGGTGCCTACTGTTTATCCTTTGCTCAATAAAAAAATAGCATTAGGTCCTTCTGAGTTATTGTTGTGCCAAGGCATATGAGAAAGTATAATGGAGTATTGAGGAGATGGAGCATCATACTCACATGTACATAGCACAGCAAGTACTACCTACTTGGGGATACCTAGTTACTAGAGTAACTATCTACTCCAATAGAGCAGAGATGGCATCCCATGGCATCCCAGTGTCCAAATGTTTACAGTTCCTGGAAGATGCAGAAAGACTGGGAGAGGAACACTGAATTGTTGCCATATTACTTAAGAAGCAGCCTTGAACGGTATCAGTGAGGCAAACGATGGTGTCATGATTAAAGCCAATCTCATTTAAGTGTGAAGTGACACAATGGGTCATATCATTGTCACACCTAAAATACCCAGAGAATCTATACACAATGAGTCATTTCTAATTCTGTGAAGGGTTTAGGAACTTATGTGAATGAAAGCTATAAGTTGTGTGTGTGTGTGTGTGTGTGTGTGTGTGTGTGTGTGCCTGTAAAGTAAGACAAAAATCAGCACCCAAATTGAAGTGACATAATCCAGAAAGTATAAATGTCTTACTCCCTCCCTTATATTACATCCTACTGTGGCCCTAAGGTTAGTAGATAAATGCTCTCAGGTCTTTTTCTTTCTTGATGTAATAAAAGACCGTGGAAAGCCAAGGAAAACCTAAACTGCAAATCAAATCATATGAAAAAATTGATGTCCAAAAATAATGAAATGGAAATAAAATATACAAATCAGATTGGTTCTTTGAAAAGATAAATAACATTAACCATCCTGTATCTAAATGGCCAAAAGAGAATATACACATTGATAAAAACAGACAAAAACAAATAAGGAAAAATGAGACATTACAACAGATACCAACAGAACTTAGAAGAGCATTAGGGCATAACTAATACATGTGGTTCTGTGAGCTAGAAAATCTAAAGGGAGTGGTATATTTATGGAAACATAAGAACTATTAACATTAAATGCAGAGCACAAAACATTTAAACACATTTATAACAATCTGTGAAATGGAAAAAGCAATTTAAAGAACTTCCAAAGAAACAAACATCCCAGGAGTTACACATTTTTGCTACTAAATTCTATCAGAATGTTAAAGAACTAACATGAATATTCATCAAAACAGTTAATGAACTATAAAGAAATGGAATGCCTCCAAATTGCCTTATAAAGCCAGGATTGTACTAATAACAATGTTACAACAAGAGAAGAGTGTGTGTTAACCTTTTTGATAACCTCTGAAGCAAAAATTCTCATAAAATACTTGTAATCTTAATTCAAGAACACATAAAAAAATCATCCGTGACCTGGCATCTTCTGTGCTGCATCTAACTTCTCTACACAGCCAGATTTCCACTTCCTTCTCTCTAGCCCTTAGCATCTCTCTGACCTCCTCATCCTTACCTAATGCTTAACCAACCATATCTAGCCTGGATCCCCAAATGCAGTGCCCTGGCCTAGTCTATCCTCTTGTTACTGTCTGAGTGTGCCATAAATTATCTCTAGGCTTCTGCCAGGACCCTCCCTACTTACCACCCAACCCACATACTTATCTTTTGCTACATCCAATCTTTCCACAAGCCAGATTCTCCCCAACAGTCCACGTGATCCTGGAAGTACATCCTGTACAGTAGGCTAGGTACTTCTGCCTACTTGATTTCATTGTACTCAAAGCATTTCCAACCTCCATGAGCAGTGATAATTTCTAAGGAATATTTGTAAATAGTACACGGTTATTGGCCTCAGCTCCAATCACAGAGATATGATACTCATTTATTCTATAGTTTTGTAAAACACACACTTAAGTATTATAGGACTGTTAGTTACAGATAAAGGGGACACCAACAGCAGAACATGCTGAGGAGATGTTGGGAAATAGCACAAGACAGTTCAAAAATGAACATGAAGAGTAAGAGCACTATGAATACCAAGTATTCCCTAGCATTTTAATGGGCTCTCAGTAGATCACCAAAAGATAACACTGAGTAGCAATTGACAGTTGCAATGATGGTCTCACATAGTTACAAAAGCATTGATTTTTTTCCAGGAAATCTTTAAATAGAAAGATAAAGATATTATATAGTTTTATATTTTAAAATTTATTATACCAAATACTGCTTCCAACATTAAGGACGAACCCCAAGGAATATGTTGTACTAGGTGCTATGAGTCATTTGGGAGGTGTTTAAAATATGCAGACAATGAGGCAAGCTCCTGATCAGTCTTTCAATCCCCAGATCCCCGGAGGTTAGTCCTAAATACATGTACACCACAAATAACACTAAGTGGACTCAATATATTTTATACAACACACACACATATACATGTTCTATAGATTTTAAAGCATTCATTTATTTAAAGCCTCCGCTTATGAGAATCAAAACTACTGGCCTTGGAGAAAGATGTTTATATTCATAGGCCCACTGGGTGGCAGCCTCCTCACGCTCATTTTAAAGTCTGGTTTTCAGGACAGCAAGAGAACACCAAGACTAAGTTGCATAAGAGAGGGCTTCTTCATGCCCTCTTCCTCTCCCTACCCCCAGAACTTCTTACTGTCCTGCTGGCTATGTTCTTGTTTCAGTGAGTTGCTGTTGGTGACAGCATCTTAAAAGATTTTCGTTAAAGCCATCTGACAAATCTTACTCTAGAGAACTTATTCATCTCCCCCAAAACTCAATGTGTTGACCTAAACCTCTTTGCATTTATGCTCCTTTCCTAGAGTTCTAAGGTGTGGTGGGTTTCAAAATTATAATGACAATATAATAAAATATATACAAGATTAGTAAGGTAAATTAAGATAAATCAAATCTCAGAATTAATGTGCAAAACATAAGTTCAGTCATCAACCTGAGGGAAATTGGTAGAATTAAAAGGCTTACATACTCAGGTAGGTAATCTTGAGATCTTACACTCTCTTAAGTCATGGAAAACAGGGCTATTAAGTATGATCATTAATAAGTTCAATAAAGGAAGACAATTTTATTTTATCAAATCTTAATCATAGGGTGTGACTTTAGTAAATCACGAGGTAAAATGACCACCCAGCTGTGAAATCTGTGAATTTGTAACTCTTCACCCACTCAACAGGGTTTCTTTAAAACAAAACAAACAACAACAAAACAAAATCCTTAAAGATATTTTTTTCTTAATGATCCTCAAAATTCCTAAGAAATAACATACTGCTAAGCCTGACTATAGAATCCCACATGTCCCAAAGAATAGAACTTCTAGCAGCTAGAATCCTCACAGGCACACATGAACAGGTAGATACAGGCACAATAAAGACCAGAGATTCACTCTTTTTTTTTTTTTTTTTGGAAATTTTATTTACATTTCAGATGTTCTCTCCTTACCCCATTTCCCTCCTCCCTCCCAGGAACTCACTATCCCTTCCCCCTTCCTCCTGCCTCCATGTTGGTGTACCCTCACCCACCTCCCCCGTATCTCACCTCCCCACCCTCGAATATTCCCCCCCACAACGCCCAGCCTTCATGGGAACAAGGATCTCTTCTCCCACTTATATATAGCTCCCTTGCATATATAGCTGGAGCCATGGGTCCCTCCCAAGTGCTCCTAGGCTGATGGTTTAGACCCTGGGGCTCTGGTTGGTTGGTATTGTTGCTTTCCTCATGGTGTCACGAATCCTTTCAACTCCTTCAGCCTTCACTCTATCTTCTCCATTGGGAACCCCATGATCAGTTTAATGGTTAGCTGTGAGCATCTGCCTCTGAGTATGTCAGACTCTTGCAGACTTCTAGGGAGACAGCTATATCAGGCTCCTGTCAGCATGTACATCCTGACATCCACATCAACGTCTACCTTTGGTGACTGCACATGGGATGGATATCCAGGTGGAATGGTCTGTAGACAGCCCCTCCTTCAGTTTCTGTCCTGCACTGTGTCTCCATATTTGCTCCCTTGAGTATTTTGTTACTCCTTCTAAGGACTGAAGCCCCCCCCCCCCCAACTTGGTCATCATTCTTCATGAGCTTTATGTGGTCTGTGAGTTGAATCTTGGGTATTTCAAGCTTCTGGGCTAAAATCCAATAATCAGTGAGTGAATACCATGTATGTTCTTTTGTGATTGGGTTACATCACTCAGGATGATATTTTCTAGTTCCATCCATTTACATAAGAATTTCTCAAATTCATTGTTTTTAATAGCTGAGTAATATTCCATTGTATAAATGTACTACATTTTTTGTATCCATTCCTCTGTTGAAGGGCATCTAGGTTCTTTCCAGATTCTGGCTATTATAAATAAAGCTGCTATGATCATAGTGGAGCATATGTCCTTGTTGTGTGTTAGAGCATCTTCTGGGTATATGCCCAGGAATGGTATAGCTGGGTCCTCAGGTAGTGATATGTCCAATTTTCTGAGGAACCGCCAGACTGTTTTCCATATTGGTTGCACCATCTTGCAATCCCACCAATGGCCTATGCTCTAAGATCAAGAATTGAGAAATGGGACCTCATAAAATTGCAAAGTTTCTGTAAGGCAAAGGACACTGTCAATAGGACAAAATGGCAACCAACAGATTGGGAAAAGATCTTTATCAATCCCACATCTGATAGAGGACTAATATCCAATATATACAAAGAACTCAAGAAATTAGACTCTAGACAACCAAATAACCCTATTAAAAAATGGGGTATAGAGGTAAACAAAGAATTCTGAACTGAGGAAATGTGAATGGCCAAGAAGCACCTAAAGAAATGTTCAGCATCCTTGGTCATCAGGGAAATGCAAATCAAAACAACCCTGAGATTCCACCTCACACCAATCAGAATAGCTAAAACAAAAAACTCAGGTGATAGCAGATGCTGGCGAGGATGTGGAGAAAGAGGAACACTCCTCCAGAGACTCACTCTTGTTTCTGGAACACAACAACCTGAAAATGCCTAACCTGTTACCAGGACATTACATAGGTGTACTAAAGGTATTGGATGCATGTCAAGGGGTTGAATCTAACATGTTCTCCTGAGCTAAGGGTATTGTTTGAGTCTTTATTGGAGTATGGGGCAGGTACAGTAGGAAAGAACTACCGATGGTCTGACTTCTTTGGTTCTCTTAAATGGCAAAATTGAAAATTTCACTTACTGAGCTAACAGATAAGGGGCGAGAAGGTGCCTTCTCAGAAATCCCTGGATTCAGCTAGGTATGCAGAGACTCAGGTTCTGTGCATTGTGCCTTAACAGAGCAAAGTCACAGTTACTATCTTTGATTAAAGGAAGGAGTAAGGGATTTCTGAGATCATGTTCCCTGCATGCAGTATAGATAGAAAGACTGTGAAAGCAACATCTTCTATGGGTTTGAAATAAAGGCACTCCTCTGTCTTGAGTTTCTCCTAACTCCCCAGCACAAAACAGGATCTTATGCTATGCAGTACCCTAGTTATTGGGGGCATGGGTTGAGCAAACCCTGACTTATGAAATCTAAGTGTGAATCTTACTATTTCATGGATCATGTAATGCTAAATGTCATCAACTTCCTACAGTCAGTGGATTAGTTAATCATAATAAGTCACATGCTGTATAATATGCTTACTTCAACCTAAATATAAATCAAGTGGGAATATCAAGTCTCTTTTCTGCCTGCACTACTACAATAGGTATCTGCAATTGACTCAGAGTAGTGACAGCATGAAGCTATGCCACAGCATGACATCTTTTGAGCAGCCAGAATCTCCCCTCCAGGGCATCTTTGGTGCTCTCCAAATCTGCCACCTACCTCTACATAGACCAGCAGAATAAGCTCCAATTTACAGTCCACCCTTTCTCTGAGGGTTACTCTGTGTCACTTATCTATGGACCAGTCTCTTACACATTACACATTTGGCTCTTCATCCACTAGTGCAAGACCAAATAGGACTCTGGGCACCAGGCCTGTTGTAAGTTTGGACATGAAATCCATCATAGCTGGACCTCTCTTTGTTTTGTGGAAAGCAGAGTTTAAGCTCCTGAGCAGTTGTGCAAACACAGGCAGAGACTAGAATTGCATCAAACAAACTGTAAATTATTACCCTTAAAATCTGGCATCTCCTTCAACATCTGAAAAAAGGAGGATGTGAATAAGAGACAGAATGTTTAAAGTAGTTCTAACCTTGGGAGAGTTTGAAGCATGTGTTTTTAGCATTCCTATAAACCTGCCCCAAATCAATATTGAAAAATACTACTTTCAGTCTTATTTTAAGTTGGGTCATTTCTGTTGAAATGTCAGTAGGAGATAGCTATAAAAATACATTCAAAATTAACTAAGGAAATTGTTTTTCTCTAGCATCATTGATTATAAAGTAAATTGTGAATGTAACATTTCAAATTCATCAATTTTAGTTTTAGCATGATTGATCTGAGCTCATTCCCTCTGACAGTATTAGACAGAGAAATGAATGTCTGGTTAATATCAATTTATGACTATAAATCTTCTTAAGACTTCAAAAAAGATACCTAATTGTCTGGTCTCAAAATAAAACATACAGTTATAGAATTTATTAAGAGCCTTAGTTTGTAAAGATCACATAACCCTGGTACATACATGTGAATACTATTTATATGATACATATTTAATCCATATATATCATATCATACATATAACATAAAGGATGATACCTCTCTTTTATGCCACTGAATATTGTAATTAGATGAATTTGGAGACAGTTTCCATTAACTATGATGACAAAGACTGCTTTATTTAAAGATGTATCTAAAAGAATCATGTTTGGGTACTTGTACCTCTTAGGGTTATTCATAGTCAGGGCCTTTCCACAGTTGCCAGGGACGGTCAAACCTGGAACAGTCACACATTAGATGATATTATTTCCTCCACAGGATAGTTAGCAACTACAGCAATGGCAAACAGTTGATCTCTGTGTCCAAATATGTTTCCTTTCTGTGTAAACTGTCTTCTTTAGCAAACTGTTTAAGAGAGTGGTGTGAAGCTTGATAGTCCAGAATGTGAAGTAATGAGTCCTGCAGAGTCCAGCACATGAAATGAGAAGGTTTTAAGTGTGAGGATATAGAAATTATGTATCGAGTTTATCCATATAAAAAGAATGCACATGATATACATAAATACAGATAAGGATGCTGAATACAAGACCCACCTATTTGAGAATGCTCAAAATTATGCAGAGCAGGAATAAATTTGTTTCTCTGTTATTTTAAATGTGTGTATTTTTACTCTTCAAATTTAAATTGTACTATAAAAGAAAACTCATTAGCATCTCAGCAAGATGATCTTGGGCTGAAGAAAGGCTCAACCAGTTGTTCTAGGAACATGGAAATATGAAAAGGAAGTCTGTAGAAGCAACGTGAATATGATCAATATGTCTGCTGGCCTCTCAGTAGAGGTATGTAAAATCCTATGCCCAATGTTTCCAAATCTATTCAAATTATGGTCTAGAAGGCAAACCTAATTCTCAAAACTATATACTTCTGGTAGGATCTAGAGCAAACTTCTGTTTCTTTGACTGCCCCAGGACAACTTGACTCAAGTTTAGACTCTCACAGGCTCCCCTGTTGCACTCCACTAGGAGTATGAAAATTCTTAGGGTTAGTGCCTTCCTATCCACAGAGGGTGTCAATCCTGATTTTATATACAAGTATGGCCCTAGTGTATCTATCTGAGGACTGTGACAACAAGCTTGCACTGACACACTGGGCCATTGAGTAAAGTGTGGCCCTCAAGCAACAGGGTCCATGGTGTTGGTCAGGTGTAGAAAGTGTGAGACCGTCCTGCATAAGGAGGTTCAGGCTGCACAGGTCAATGAGAAGGTGATTGGTAAGTTGGAACATCTGTCATGAAAAATAAGGAAATCTGCCTTAAAACCCAGTCCTCATGTTCTCTAACTTAAAAATGTACCTATTCTCATGTGACTTCAAAAATTCTTTACTGGGTCTGTGCCTGAGCACTGAGTAGATCTTGAGACTCAGCTCTGCATGCAATCCCACAAAACCAAGAGGATGCTGGACTCCCAGGAGCTCTAACACGCTCAGGAACATAGGATCGTAGGATCACCATATCTCAGGAGATTGGTCACACCAGGATTTCAGGATCCCAGAGGCAGCCTGACTCCCAAAAGCTCTTACACCCAGGAACTCAGGATCACAGGGTAACAGAGACAGCTGGACTCTGAGGACTTCTGACACAATGAAGATAACAGGAGAGACAGGTTCGAGTCAGAGACAGTGAGTGCAGGTAGAACTAAAGATAAGCAGATGGCTAAGGCAAACACAGGTACATAAGCATCAGCAACCAAGGGTACTTGGCATCATCAGAACCTAGTTCTCCCATCACAGCAAGTCCCGAATACCCCATCACAGCAGAAAAGCAACACTTAGATTTAAAATCACTTCTCATGATGATGATAGAAGACTTTAAGAAGGGCATAAATAACACTCTCAAAGAAATAGAGGAGAACACAGGTAAACAGGTAGAAGCCTTGAAAGAGGAAACACAAAAATCCCTTAAAGAATTACAAGAAAACATAACCAAACAGGTGAAGGAATTGAACAAAACCATCCAGGATCTAAAAATGGAAATAGAAACAATAAAGAAATCACAAAAGGAGACTAATCTGGAGATAGAAAACCTAGGAAAGAGATCAGGAGTCATAAATCCAAGCATCACCAAAAGAATACAAGAGATAGAAGAAAGAATCTCAGGTGCAGAAGATACCATAGAAAACACTGACACAATTGTCAAAGAAAAGTGCACAAAGCTCCTAACCCAAAACATCCAGGAAGTCCAGGACACAATGAAAAGACCAAACCTAAGGATAATAGGTATAGAAGAGAATGAAGACTCCCAACTTAAAGGACCAGTAAATATCTTTACCAAAATTATAGAAGAAAACTTCCCTAACCTAAAGAAAGAGATACACATAAGCATACAAGAAGCCTACAGAGCTCCAAATAGACTAGACCAGAAAAGAAATATCTCCCTTCACATAATAATCAAAACACCAAATGCACAAAACAAAAAAAGAATATTAAAAGCAGTAAGGGAGAAATGTCAAGTAACATATAAAGGCAGACCTATCAGAATTACACCAGACTTTTCACCAGAAACTATAAAATCTAGAAGATCCTGGACAAATGTCATACAGACCCTAAAAGAACACAAATGCCAGTCCAGACTACTATATTCCAAAAAACTTTCAATTATCATAGATGGAGAAAGCAAGATATTCCATGACAAAACCAAATTTATAGAATATCTTTCCAGAAATTCAGCATTACAAAGCATAATAGAGGGAAAAGTCCAATACTAGGAGGGAAATTATATCCTAGAAAGAGCTAGAAAGTAGTCTTCTTTGAACAAATCCAAAAGAAGATAGCTACAGGAACATAACTCCACCGCTAACAACAAAAATAACAGGAAGCAACAATCACCTTTGCTTAATATCTCTCAACATTAATGGACTCAATTTCCCAATTAAAAGACATAGAGTAATGGACTGGATATGTAAACAGGACTCAGCATTTTGCTGCATACAGGAAATGCATCTCAGTGACAAAGACAGACACTAACTTAGAGTAAAAGGCTGGAAAACAATTTTCTAAGCAAATGGTCCTAAGAAACAAGCTGGAGCCATTTTAATATCAAATAAAATCGACTTTCAACTTAAGCTATCAAAAAAGATAAGGAAGAACACTTCATACTCATCAAAGGAAAAGTCACCAAGATGAACTCTCAATTCTGAATATCTATGCTCTAAATGCAAGGGCACCCACTTTCATAAAGAAACATTACTAAAGCTCAAAACACACATTGCACCTCACAGAATAATAGTGGGAGATTTCAACACACTGCTCTCAACAATGGACAGATCATGGAAACAGAAACCAAACAGAGACACAGTGAACCTAAGAGAAGTTATGAAACAAATGGATTTAGCAGATATCTATAGCACTTTCATTCTAAAACAAAAGAATATACCTTCCTTTCAGCACCCCATGGTACCTTCTCTAAAACTGACCACATAATTGATCACAAAACAGGCCTCAACAGATACAAAAAGATGAAGTAACCCCTTGCATCCTATCAGATCACCATGGACTAAGACTGGTCTTCAATAATGACAAAAACAATGGAAAGCCCTCAACAGGTGGAAATTGAACAATGCTTTACTCAATGATAACTTGGTCAGAGAAGAAATAAGAAAGATATTAAAGACTTAAGAATTTAATGAGAATGAAGACACATCATACCAAAACTTATGGGACACAGTGAAAGCAGTGCTAAGAGGAAAACTCAGCTCTAAGTGCCTACAAAAACAAGCTGGAGAGAGCATACACTAGCAGCTTGACAACACACCTGAAAGCTCTACAACAAAAGAAGCAAACACACCAGAGAGTAGTAGAAGGCAGGAAATAATCAAACTCAGGGCTGAAATCAACCAAGTAGAAACAAAAAGAACTATACAAAGTATCAACAAAACCAGAAGTTGATTCTTTGAGAAAATCAACAAGATAGATAAACCCTGAACCAGACTAACCAGACAGCACAGAGACAGTATCCAAATTAATAAAATTAGAACTGAAAAGGGTGACATAACAACAGAAACTGAGGAAATTCAAAAAATCATCAGATCCTACTACAAAAGCCTATACTCAACAAAATCAGATAATCTGGATGAAATGGACAATTTTTTAGACAGATACCACTTACCAAAGTTAAATCAGGACCAGATAAACCATCTAAACAGTCCCATAACCCCAAAAGAAATAGAAACAGTCATTAAAAATATCCTCACCAAAAAGCCCGAGACCAGATGGATTTAGTGCATAGACCTTCAAAGAAGAACTAATACCAATTCTCTTTAAACTATTCCACAAAATAGAAGCAGAAGGAACATTATCCAGTTTATTCTATAAAGCCACAATTACACTCATACCTAAACCACACAAAGACCCAACAATGAAAGAGAACTTCAGACTAATCTCCCTTATGAATATCGATGCAGAAATACTCAATAAAATTCTCACAAACCGAATCCAAGAACACATCAAAACAATCATCCATCATGATCAAGTAGACTTTATTCCAGGAATTCAGGGATGGTTCAATATTCAAAAATCCATCAATTTAATCCACTATATAAACAAACTCAAAGGAAAAAAACCCCACATGATCATATCACTAGATGCTGAGAAAGCATTTGAAAAAATTCAACATACCTTCATGGTAAAGGTCTTGGAAAGATCAGGAATTCAAGGCCCATATCTAAACATAGTAAAAGCAATATACAGCAAACCAGTAGCCAACATCAAACTAAACAGAGAAAAACTTGAAACAATTTCACTAAAATCAGGGAATAGACAAGGCTGACCACTCTCTTTCTACCTATTCAATATAGTACTCAAAGTCTATCCAGACCAATTAGGCAACAAAAGGAGGTCAAAGGGATACAAATTGAAGTCAAAATTTCACTATTTGCAGATGATATGATAGTATACTTAAGTGACCCCAAAACTTCCACCAGAGAACTCCTAACCCTGATAACCAACTTCAGCAAAATGGCTGGATATAAAATTAACCCAAACAAATCAGTAGCCTTCCTCTATTCAAAAGATAAAGAGGCCGAGAAAGAAATTAGGGAAATGACACCCTTCACAATAGTCACAAATAATATAAAATACCTTGGTATGATTCTAACCTAGCAAGTGAAATATCTGTATGACTGTAGGCGGCCAAAGAGACGGCGCCGTTTCCAACATGGCCGCGCCGCCTACTGCGCAATGCGTCAGGCTCAAGCCCCTCCCGAGAGGGCTTATGCAAATGAGGCTCGAGCCCTAACCAATCCTGGGCTTATGAAAATGAGGTATTGGCCCTAACCAATCCTGAGAGAACAGCCACCAGGTCCCCCCCTTGGAAGGGTAATAACAACTGCAGTTCAGCTGCTGGGGGTGAGTGGAAGAAGATTCTGCAAAATAAAAGAGCTGTGAAGAAAGAAGCGTCGTGTCTTACTTGCCGCGAAGAAGACGCGACATTATGCAAGAACTTCAAGTCCCTGAGAAAGAAACAGAAGCAGATCTCAGAAGATGGAAAGATCTCTCATGCTCATGGATTGTCAGGATTAATATAGTAAAAATGGCCATCTTGCTGAAACCAACCTATAGAGTCAATGCAATCCCATCAAAATCCAACTCAATTCTTCATAGAAATAAAAGAGCAGTTTGCAAATTCATTGGAATAACAAAAAACACAGGAGAGCAAGAACTATTCTTAATACAAGAACTTCTGGGGGAATCACCATCCCTGACCTCAAGCTGTACTACAGAACAATAGTGATAAAAACTGCATGGTATAGGTATGAGACAGGGAGAGATCAATGGAGTAGAATTGAAGACCCAGAAATGAACCCATACACCTATGATATCTTGATCTTTGACAAAGGACTAAAACCATTCAGTGGAATAAGGACAGCATTTTCAACAAATGGTGCTGTTTCAACTGGAGGGCAGCATGTAGACGAATGCAAATCAATCCATTCTTATCTCCTTGTACAAAGCTCAAGTGCAAGTGGATCAAGGACCTCCACATAAAACCACATACACTAAAACTAATAGAAGAGAAAATGGGGGAAGCCTCAAAAACTAGGCACAGGGGAAAAGTTCCTGAACAGAACACCAATGGGTTATGCTTTAAGATCAACAGTTGACAAATGGGACCTCATAAAATTTCAAAGCTTCTATAAAGCAAAGGACACTGTCAATAGGACATAGTGGCAACCAATAGATTGGGAAAAGATCTTTACCAAGCCTACATGCAATATAGGGCTAATATCCAATATATACAAAGAACTCAACAAATTAGACTCCAGACAATGAAATAAACCTATTAAAACATGGGTACAGAGCTCAGCAAAGAATTCTCAACTGTGGAAACTCGGATGGCCAAGAAGCCCTAAAGAAATGTTCTACATTCTTACTCATCGGGGAAATGCAAATCAAAGCAACCTTGAGATTCCACCTCATACCAGTCAGAATGGCTGAGATCAAAAACTCAGGTTTTAGTAGATGCTGGCAAGGATGTGGAGAAAGAGGAACACTCCTACATTGTTGTTGGGATTACAATCTGGCACAACCACTCTGGAAATCAGTCTGGTGGTTCCTCAGAAAATTGGACATAGTATTACCCGAGGATCCAGCTATACCACTCCTGGGCATATATCCAAAAGATGCTTCAACATATAACAAGGATACATGCTCCACTATGTTCATAGCAGCCTTATTTATAATAGCCAGGAGCTGGAAAGAACCCAGATGTCCTTCAACAGAGGAATGGATATAGAAAATGTGGTACATTTACACGATGGAGTATTACACAGTTATTATAAACAATGAGTTCATGAAATTCTTAGGACAATGGATGGAACCGGAAAATATCATCCTGAGTGAGCAACACAGTCACAAATGAACACACATGGTATGCACTCACTGATAAGTGTACATTAGCCCAAAAGCGTGGGTGCTTTGATCCTTCTTAGAAGGAGTAACAAAATACTCACTGGAACAAGTACAGAGACAAAGTGTGGAGCAGAGACTGGAGGAGGGACTGTCTGGAAATACTCCACCTGGGGATCCATTCCATGTGTAGTCACCAAATGAAGACATGGTTGTAGATGCCAGGAAGTGCATGCTGACAGGAGCCTGACATACCTGTCTTCTGAGAGGGTCTCCCAGTGTCTGACATAAACAGAGGCAGATGCTCACAGCTAACCATTGAACTGATCACAGGGTCCCCAATGGAGTAGTTAGGAAGAAGACTGAAGGAGCTGAAGGGGCTGGTAGCCCCATGGGAGAGCGACAATACCAACCAACCAGAGATCCCAGAGTATAAACTTCCAGCCTGGGAACACAAAGGGAGGGATTTTTTATATGGCTCCACCTGTATAGGTAGTTGAGGATGGCCTTGTCAGGCATCAGTGGGAGAGGAGGACCTTGGTCCATGGAAGGCTGAATGCCCTAGTGTTGGGGAATTTGAAGCAGGGAGGTAGGAATGGGTGGAAGGATGGGGGTACACCCTCATAGTAGTAGTAGTAGGGGGATGGAATAAAGGGTTTGGGGAGATGGGAAAGGGGATAACATATGAAAGGTAAATAAATAAAATGTCCAATTAAAAAAGAACAGATTGTACAACAATTGGCAATTGTAGTCAACCAGTTGAGACTTTTTGTAAACAATTTATTATGGGAGTCCTTATAATCCTCAAGGACAAGGTACTGTGGAACAGACCCATGGAACGTTAAAACAATATCTTCATAAAATAAAAAAGGGGAGGTATATCCCTGTACACCACAAATTTATTTAAAACATACTTTTTTATTTTAATTTTTTTTTTAAAAAATTGGATGCCAAGGAACTTTCTGCTGAGTGTCTATGGCACCCTACAACTAGGCATACTTATGCCTAGGTGAAAAGGAAGGATCCATTACTGGCATATACATGATCCCGACCAGGTATCTAATATGGGGAATAGGGTATGTTTGTGTTTTTTTCTGCAGGATGCTGAAGGAGATGGTGGCTGCCAGAATGATTAGTGAGACATGCTGTTGTTGAGACAAAGAATGATGCTGACTTGTGAGCTTGTGAGGTCCCTGACAAGGCTGACTGGGAAGCTGTGTTGGACATTTTTGGACCCACCTTTGTTGCTTATATCCCAGATGAGACAAGCTGCCTTGCCTCAAGTTTTTTATACCTTGTGAGACATAGAATCAAAAAGAGGAGTTATAATGACTCTCTTATTTTTCAATGTGACCATTATTCGGACTCAATCATGTATTGGTCTAGAATTCAATCCAATATTGAAAATAACAGTCTTCATTTGTAAGGCTGGATCTGGACATTTTCAGAGACATATTTGGAAATTAGCTGCAGTTCTCTATGATGTTATGATAGCAAGAGATAAAGTTGGGACAGAATCTGGATTTCAAACAAGTGTTAGTGCATGTGTTAAGACTCTTAATTGTCAAGTTAAAATTACTTTTGTCTCTTCTACAGTAAGTTGCATTGACTGTATACTTTCTAATTGTGTTAGTGTGTTGAAACATGGCATGTCTGTTACAGGAAACTATCAATCAGCTTTTGTTTTACTGCCTGAGTATTAGAAAACCTTGATTTTCTGAAAAAAAGCTTGCAAGTGCTGAAAAAGTAAGTTAGGCTTAAAGCAGAAGCAAGAGGGTAGTGGGCTTCATTATTGCTGGTATGACAGCTTTAATTACATTAATTGCTAGCACTACTGCTTTTGCAATAGCTTTGACACAAAAAGTTAAGACAACTACTTTTGTTAATCATTTAGCAAAAAAAAAATGTTACTAATGTGTTGAGTATACAAGATGATTTATATAGATGTTTGGAACAATGGATTGATGCTTTATATCCTATTCAAATTATTGGATGGAGGTTCAGGGTTTAAGAGTTAGGAGCCATCTTGAGTGTCATGACAAATACTATTGGAGTTGTTTTACTTCTAAAATTTATAATGATAGTCATTATAATTAGAAAAAAGTTTAAAGACACTTATAGGGTATTTGGCATAATTCTAATACTTTTCTGGATGTTTTAACTTTGCATAGTGAGATTATGAATATAAAGAACTCTGCTCTGCTGAGGTTTGATGTTGCAGATAATGCTGACAAAATTATCCATGGCTTTAGGTCAGTATTTCCATTTTGGTCAAATCTCAGGAATGGCATATATAGCTTGATCAGGCTAGCCCTTCTTGTCCTGGGAGTACTTTTATTCCTGCCCATTGTATTAAAGCTTGTCTCTAACTAAATCTAACAGGCTGGCAGTGAAAGTATATGACTTGAAATGGAAAATGAACCCCAGACAAAGTTATCAATTTAACAGGCTTGGGAAGCCAAGAATGGGTAAGATTCTGCACAAGCCATACCAACCTAAGACAGAAGTGCATTGCTTTTGATAATGCACATTCCATGACATGTAAGGAAGGCATTCATGGCAGAAAACTTAAGACAGGCTCAGTCTTGTTTATGAAATAAAAAAGGGGAGAGGCAGAGAGCTTTTGGAGCTGCTTGGAAGAATCTGACATGGGTCAAGAACAAGGAAATGACTGTTTGTCAGGAATATGACATTGGCCAAGGACAAGGAAATGGACTGCAGGCAGGAATCTGACATTAGGCTAGAACAAAGAAGTAATTTCAGGCAGGAATCTAAACCTTAGGCTAGAACAAGGAAGTAGGCTTCAGACATGAAAATGACTTTGGGCTAGGACAGGGAAGTTGGCTCAGATATTTTGGTCATCCTGATATGCCCTTAGAAATAGTGGCTATTGGAGTGTTCACAGAATTTTGTTTATTGGCTTGCTTGTTCTTTGACTATTTGTTTTTATAGTCCTGCTTGTTCTTTGACTATTTGCATCTATTGTATTGCTAGTTCCTCAACCTAGAACTGACCTTAATATTTGCATGTAATTTAAATGGCATAAAAGCAAAAAGGAGGAGGAGGAAGGGATAGGGGGTTAATGGGGAGGAATGGGGAAAGGGGATAACATCTGAAATGTAAATAAATAAAATATTGAATAAAAATTATTTACCAAGTGAATGGGACACTAGATCAACAGATTTTTTTCTATATTCCAGGAACTATATTTGCTGAAGTTAATAGAGCTGAGGTATAACATCCAGCCACATACCTCCTGCTTCTAGTTGGGTCTCCTTTGATTAGTCTGCACTGGTAGCTGGCTGGGATGTTTACAGCTGCTGTTAACCTCTCTTCCAGACTGATACTACACCATAATGTGTAATTTCCCCAGAGGCAGTGCTAGGCAGCAAAATGAAATCACACATCTGTGAATTTCATTCATTCTTGGAGAAGTACTGAGGAATCCATCAGCTTTGCAAGGTGCTAGGAGGTAACACTGATGGGTTAAAATATTCCCCTCTCTATTACTAAGGGAACAACCATTCTGACACAAAGTTACCTATGGAGTTTCTTTATATATTTCTAGAACATTACAACACTGTTTCTATTAATGTATTTGTTGTTTGTACTGTGGTTAGTTCTTTTGCTAGAACAACATGAAAGACAATGCCTCTCATCTATAGTTGTTGGAAATGTGAAGAAGGTGGTGTTATCTGTAGTTTTTTAAAAGTTAGAAAGAAAACATTACTCAGAAATTCCACTTCTATGAGTCTGTACCACATAAATGTAAATATCAGATAATAGAAATACTTTTCTTAAGGGTGTATATTTTGCAAATTTTGTTATTTATTATTAAAAACACAATGGAAATTAAGAATGGTAGCTCACACATGTAGTTCTAGTACTCAGGAAGGAGAAGCAAAAGATATTAAGTTTGAAGTCAACTGAGGCTGTATAGTGAGACTCTGCACCCTCAAAACCAAGAACTTGAGTTGCAGCTCAGTGGTAGAGTACATGAGAGGTATGTTCAATTTCCATTACTCAACACACACACATACGCACTTGCACACATCACACACACACACACAAAGAGAGAGATGTGGGAGGAAGAGGGAAAAGGAGAGGGAGAGGGAGAGACAGTAGAGAGAGAAAGAGAGAGAGAGAGAGAGAGAGAGAGAGAGAGAGAGAGAGAGAGAGCACATACACTGAATATAAGATACTGCAGTAATTGTTCCAATATCAGGGACAATTTTATGTATGAGCCATGATTTGTCCACATCACAGCACTCAAGAGTTATTTAGATAAAACAGCAAACACAGAGTAGTTTCATTCACATAGAGTAGCCACAAATTGTTGCTGATAAAGTCTCTATCTAGGGGAGACACAGCACCAAGAACACTCTATATGAGGCGTTGCACTGTGGTTAAGCAGAGGAAGCCAAGGTCATACTCATTGAAAACTAACTGTGCATATAGAATTTATGCCATTTTATAAGTAGGAATATATGTACTTTTTTCTTACAAGAGGCATGTGTGATCAGGAAATGAAAAGAGGAAAAATGAAGGAATCTAGACTAAACAGGAAGAAAAGAGTCCCCTAAAGGCTGTGCTTTAATAAAGCTAGCATTTATGACATAATCTGTTTCATAGAATCACTTGAGTGTAGATATAATCATAACCACAGCCACTTAGAGAAGCTTTGAATTTGTTCTTCCTTATGAAGTTTTGATGATTTTAATCCAAAAATAATTCCATAAAACAAAGTGACAATCAACACAACAGAAAAACAAACTTACAGATTTTATTATGTGTGTTAAATGGGGAGAGGGGCACTCATAGAGCATGAATCCTGAACAGAAGAATAGCTGATCTTTATACAGGATTTAACAGAGAGTAAACAAAGTCTTGTGTTTTCTAGAGAAAGGAGATGTCCTAGACAGTGGAAGACTAAGAAGGTTACCTGGCAAGGATGGGTCAACATATATGCAGATAATGCTCCCTCAGGAAGAGTCATTTCTTGTCATAAGATAAAAAGGCCCATTTCTTCATCTACTCTTTACTAGTGCAGCTGCATATAAACCTTCTTTATTAAGGGGTAGTTTTTAAGGGTCATTTCAGAGTGGACAGAGATCTTTTGTGACATGGTTCCTTAGACAACTAAGCATGCAACTATCTATTCTTTAGTAGTTTTACACTGGGGTATATAGAAAGAACCTCGGATGAGAGGAAGATATCTGTGTAGCATGTTTCTACCAGCATCATTCATAACATATGGAGTTGTCTCCAGTGTTCCATAATGGATGAGTGGACTGATAAAATATATGCCTATTCCTCTGAGTTACAAAAGAATGGAATTCTTCTGATATGTGCTTCAATGTAGAGGAAACTAAAGTTACGCTGAGTGAAATAAGTCACAAAAGAAGATTAAACTACATAGTCCTACTTATACAAGATAGTCAAGTTCACAGAGAAAAAGTGGAAATAATTATGACCGTAATCACTCATAGGGACTGAGAGAGGAAGAATGGGTGGGAGGTATTGTTTAAAGACAAAGAGCTTCATCTAGGAAGAAGTAAAACTCTAGATATGTGTGTGCTCAATAATATTAGTATACTTAGTGCCACTAAACTGTGTTCTTAAAAGTGGTTCACAAGGTGAATTACTTTAATGGAATAAAAGGTTGTTGCCTTTGGGATATGGACATGGGCTCATACAGGGTGACTGAAACAGAAAAGGGATTTGTAATGATGTGATGAGGAAGCTGAAGGAAAACGTGCTTCATTCTAAACATTTATTTTGCTTACTTTGACCCTCAAATACAAATTAATCTTATGAAATAAAGGAGAAATCAATCTTATGAAATAAAATAAGAAATATTTTATTTGCTTTTATTTAATAGCCAGTTGAGAAGAATTGTATACAAACCAACTAAAAGTTGATTAAAAGTTAATGTTCCTCTTTCACAATGGATAGTGGGATTTGGTTTGTTTGTTTGTTTTCCTTTTCTTCCCTCTATAAATGGGTTTTTGAAAGAAGTTGTATTGTACTCCTTGGTCGATAACTGACAGACTGAGCTCTTAGAGAAGAGTAAAGTGCTGCATGTTCATACTTGGTTTCTGTGCATAAACACTGGACAAATATAGTTAGGATGGATGGGGTCATCATCTCTGAGAAACAGAGGAATGCCTTCCCCATGTTAGTTCAATTTGTAAGAAGAGGGTGTATTAGAGGAAGTAAAATCTTCTCAGAACAAATGTTCCAACAAAGACGGAGCTGATAATAATTACCATCTATGGTTTATACCTTTAAGAATACCAAAAGCCATGTGTTTAAAGGCTTTGTCACCTGCCTGTGATGCTGATATGTGGTAGAACCTTATAGATGTGGGGTCCAGTGAAAAAAATTTAAATAAATGGCCAAGTTATAATTGGCCAGTGAGATCCTGGCCCTTTTATTTTTCTCTTTGTGCTGCTGAGATGACATATAGTAAGCAACTTTTTCCATAGTATGCACCTACCATGATGTGTTGCCCCCTCATAGGCCCAAGGCAATAGGGTTAAATGACCATAGACTAAAACCATAAGCCAAATCAAGCTTTTCTATATAAGCTGCTTTACACAGTGGAAAGCTGACTAATATATCTATTAAATGAATTAATAGAGAATTCAAGATTTGAAAATAAATGGAGTATGATATAGTCATGTCTATTCAAGAACTCTGTCTAGCAGAACCAAACTTCTGTGCTCTTTAAAGCAGAGGAAGATATCCTGTTTCTTAGTCCATATTCTATTGCTGTGAAAAGACACAGTGGCCATGGAAACTCTTAAAAGAAAAACATTTATTGGGACCTGCTTATAGTTTCTGTCCATTGTCAGCATGCTGGAAGCATGGGAGGATACGAAAGATATGATGTTGGAGGAATTGAGAGTTCTACCTTCATCCAGATTACAGGCAGTGGGAAGAAGAGAGAGACACTGGGTTTGACTTGAGCATTTGAAATCCCAAATCTCACCTTGAGTGACACACTTCCTTAAACAAGACCACAATTACTCCAACAGGTGATGCCTCCCAATCTCTATAAGTAGTGTCACTCCTTAATGACCAATCAAACAAATATTTCAGCCTATGGGGTTATTTCTATTCAAACAATCACAGCCTGGACACAGCTATGAGTCAGGAGAAGTGAATATGATTGCAACTGGAGTACCACATGGACTTATACAGATAGAGTTAGAAGGAAAATCATTTAAATAATGACAATATAAAACCTAGCTCTAGAAACTGTTGCTCTTAACAGGGTTGTGCTGAATGAGATTGCACAGTGGGTCCATATGACCTATAGAATACAGTGTTCAGAAAGTCAGGTTCAAAGATCTCTTGAAAAAGTGACATGCCAGCTTCCTGCCTTGAACTGAGTGTTTCAGCATACCAAGGCATTTAACCCATATAGACAAAGCTATCTATAGTCAAATGCAGTCATTAAATATATATATATATATATTTCTAATAACAGCTTTTAATTATCTTTTGTGGTGGCTTTGTTCATGCTATGAGTAAACAACATTGAGCAGAATTGCCTCAAATTTGTAAAATACTTTAATGCATAATGAAGAGATGAAGCTACTACTGGCATAGGTAAGCATATCATATGAAAAAAGTACTATGATTTGAGAAAGTAGAGATAGTCAATATGCATGGAACCAAGATAGTGTTTATATGAACAAAATTTCTCAATTCTAAAATTAAAATAGAAAATTATGACTAGGGAAGAATGACATATATTATCATACTCTTAAAGGCAAGCTCTTGAAATTATAATCTCTAAATCATATATGTCATGAATTTTTCTATGGGATAATACTATTTTTATCTTGTGTAAATTTTAAGGATATGCCTGTGCTTTACTCCATGAAGTCTTACATTTATGACTTCATACACATATGGCTGATATTTTATGTCATGTTGATTGCTATGAGATGAGCAAGGAAAGTTTAAGTCTATGCCTTGCTCAGTGTTAAAGGTGAGAAAACAATAATCAAAATCTAGTAGCTCTCCTGGGTTTCCCAGGAGTGTACATCCTTCACACCCACTTATACATGTTTTCTTGCCTGGGGCCAACCTGAGTCTAGACTGGGTAGCATGAATGTATGATATCAGCTACGGAGCCTTCAATAGCTGGTATATTCAGACAGCACATTTCCTAATTTAAAGTGTAAAAGTACCTTCTGAAAAGTGGTCTTGGAAAGTTTCTAGGGATTCATTATAGTGAATGAGGTATGTTGTAAATTTGTGACAAGCCATTAGATGAATTAACAAGACTGTTCAACAAGAAATGATGATTTCTCTTCATATCTAAAGATTAATCCTCATAAATGTCAACCCACATATGATAACCACCCTTCACATCCACAGAAAGAGGCATGTAGAGTCTATCAGTTAATTTTGCTCATGTTTTATGACTTAGATGTGTGACACAAATGTAGGTTTTCTGACTTAAAATTCACTGTTGAGTTTAAAATTTCTGAGGTCTCACATTGAATATAATACAAGAGAAAGTTGAAACATCTTTGAACCCACTTTCACAGGTAAAAAATTTCTGAAAAGAACACCAATGCTCAGGCACTAAGGTCAAGAATTAATAAATGGGACTTCATGAAACTGAAATGATTCTGTAAGGAAAAGGGCACTGTCAATAAGACAAAACAGCAGCCTACAGATTGAGAAAAAATCTTCATTAACCCTTTAACTTATAGAAGGCTAATATCCAAAATATATAAAGAACTCAATAAGTTAGACTCCAGAAAACCAAATAGCCGAATCAAAAAATGGGGTACAAAACTAAACAGTGAATTTTCAACAGAGAAATCTCGAATGGCCAAGAAGCACTTAAAGACATGTTAAACATTCTTAGATATTGTCCCAGAAAATGTGGTTCATTTGCACAATGGAATGTTGTTCATCTATTAAAAACTAGGATATCATGAATTTTGCAGGCAAATGGATGGAACTAGAAAATATCCAAAATGAAGTAACTCAGTCTCAAAAGGGCATGCACAATATGTACTTACTGATAAGTGGATATAAGCCATGAAGTTCAGAATACCCATGATACACTCCACATACCCAAAGAAGTTAAAGAAGGAAAGCCCAAGTGAGGATGCTTGAATCCAACTTAGAAGGGGGAACAAAGTAGTCATGGGAGGCAGAGAAAGAGAGGGACCTGGATGGGTGAGGAGAATATGGGGACAGGATCAGGCATTGGGAGAGACAGGAAAGTGTCCCAGAGGGTCAGAAGAATTAATAGAAATATGCAGCTGACAGGGATCGGGATGAGGGGGATTCTCTAAGAAGTCCCAGAGATCCAGGATGAGGGAGGCTATCCATAGTCAATGCAAGTGACCTTAGAAGAAATGCTAAGTTGGGGTATTAAACCTGAAGAGACCACATCCAGTAGGCAGAGAAGACCTCCCCAGTGAAGAGATGAGGACACAACCTTACCTACAAATCTTTTGACCCAAAATTAGTCCTGTCTAAAAGAAATGCAGAAACAAAGATTGAACAAAGACTGAAGGAATGGCCAACCAGTGACAGGTCCATTTTGAGAGCCATCCCATGGGCAGGCACCAATCTCTCAGACTGTTAATGATGTTATATTATGCTTGCAGACGGGAGCTTAGCATAGGAGCCCTCTAAGTGGCTCTACCAAGACAGATGAAAATACCCACAGAAAAATATTAGACAAAGGTCAGGGAGCCAAGTGAAAGAATTAGGGGAAGGATTGAAGGAGCTGAAGCAGATGGCAACTACACAGGAAGACTAACAGTATCAACTAACCTGGACCTCTGGAAGATCCCAGAGACTGAGTCACCAACCAAAGAATATATACAGGCTGGTCCAAAGCCCCAGACACATACATAGCATAGGGCTGCCATATATGGCCTCAATGGGATAGGATATGCCTAATCCGGTAGAGATTTGGTGCACCAGGTTGGGACAATGGGGGTGCACTCTAAGACATGAAGGGGAGGGGTATGGGAAGAACTCTGTGAGGAGGGACTGGGGGGGGAGAGAACATTTGGGATGTAATAAAATAAAATTTCTACTGTCTCTTTTTCTATTTTCCCAAGAGTTTAAAATTATTTCTCTGTTCCATTTTTTATTTCAAACTTTCATAAATAAAAGAACAATAAAAGAAACTCATCTTATTTTCTTTACTCAGATTCATCAACTGTTAGCGTGTTATTCCACTCTCACACAAAATATGTAAACATGTATTTTAGATGTACACCTCTGATACATAATGAATTTGCATATGAGATGCACCTATCATACTATATATATACATATATATGCTTATGTTATATGCATACAAGCATACATGTGTACATAGTTCTTTTCCTCATTAACCATTTTAAACATGAGTTAGAGACTTAGTATCATTCTACTTGTGCTGACTTTTGACTGCACCTTCAACAGATGAAGACCTTCCCTTTAAGGCCCACTACAGTCATCAAAATCATAAAATCTAACATTGATGTAATACTCTCATGCTGTCATCTACGGCTCATTTGCATATCTTGTCAGCTGCCATTAGCACCTGCAATAGTTTCCTAGCGGCAGCAGTGCTGTTTAGAGTCAGCGTAAACTCAGCCTGTAATGAGGTATCTAGCCCCAGGTTTCTCTTGCTGGCAGGACTGGATTCTTCCTGTAGACTGAGGAGAATCTTGCCTACCCTATTTAGCTCCATCTATTTCCATGTATGCTGATTTCTGCCTCTACCATTGTCAAAACACATCCACCTCTGCTGTCTTTTTTTCCAGCCCTTTTCTCTGACCTTCAGCCCTGAGACACCTTCTTACAATGAACCTTGTCATTGCAGCTATGGCTCTCCTAAATAACTCTAAGAAATATCCCTTCTCATGAGCTGCCATTTAATTACATCTGGAAAGTCCCTTTGCCTTTTAACATGGTATATCCACATGTCCTTGAATGAGGATGTAAACTTTATGTCCAGCTAGCCACAATATTCTCTTTGACACCTCCATCTAGGTGAGGCAGTCTCTGGATGGCCTTTTCTTCAGTTTCTGCTCCATTCTTTGTCCCTGCATTTCCTTTTCACAGGAGGAACTCTGGATTAATATTTTTGAGGTGGGCGGGTGATCCCATCCCTCAACTGGGGTCCATGCCTATCCACTGGTATGGTCTCTACAGATTCTCTCTCCCCTTTGTTGGGTATTTTGGCTAAAGTCCTTGCTGTTGGGTCCTGGGAACCTCTTTGGTCCCTGGCATCTGGGACATTCTAGTGGCTACCCACAGTTCCCTTTCTCCCACTGCTACACATCTACTTTCAAATTCCTGACCCTCTGTACTTCTTCCCCATCTCCTCACATATCTGGACTGGCTCCCCTGTTTTTCTCCCTCTCTTCTCTCCCTCCCAATCCCCTCTCTGCCTCTACTTTCCAGAGATTATTCTCTTTCCCCTGGATAGTACTGTAGCATCCACACTTTGGTGTGATTCTTTCTTCTTGGGTTTCATATGGTCTGTGAGTTGTATTGTGGGTATTTTGAGCTTCTTTTTGGCTAATATCCACTTATCAGTGAGTACACACCATGTGTGTTCTTTTGTGATTGGGTTACCTCACTCAGGATGATATTTTCAAATTCCATCCATTTGCCTTTGAATTTCATGAAATCATTGTTTTTAATAGCTGAGTAGAACTCCATCTTGTAAACGTACTAATGGGACACAATGCAAGGAGTGCTAAAAGGAGAACTCATAGCTCTGATTGCCTCCAAAAAGAAACTGGAGAGAGCATATACTAGCAGCCCGACAGCACACCTGAAAGCTCTAGAACAAAAAGAAGCAAATACATCCAAGAGGAGTAGATGGGAGGAAATAATCAAACTCAGGACTGAAATCAACCAAATAGAAACAAAGAGACATATACAAACAATCAACAAAACCTAGAGCTGGTTCTTTGAGAAAATCAACAAGCTAGATAAACCTTTAGCCAAACTAACCAGAGGGCACAGAGACAGTATTCAAATTAAGAAAATCAGAAATGAAATGGGAGACATAACAACAGAAACCAAAGAAATTCAAAAATCATCAGATCCTACCACACTGTCCTCTTTTCATTCATCCATTTGTGCTTCTCTCATTCCTTTCGCTCATCTGGTCATTCATCACTTTTACCCTCATCTTCATCCTCTTCCATATATTTTACCCATCCATCAAACAGCCTACCTTTCTCTAGGCCTTAGTCATTAATGTACTGACTTATGCATGTACATAAAAATATGAAGCATTTTAAGAGAAACATGGAAAGAAAGTTTAGTAACAAACAGGCTTCTGAAGCTGGACCAGACGATTTAATCTTAGGATTGCTATTTGCCAGCTATGTAACTTGGGAAAAGTCACAAATCTACTTTGCCTCAGTGTTCACAATCTTCATTATAGAAATAATAATACATATTCCATAATATTATTTTCAATATATTTATAAGACTTAATAGCTATAAACAAACAAGTTATCATACACAGAAAAATACAATGAGGTTTACTAGAATACTAATTTAAAAATCTTCTGAGAACTGTTGAGGTGGCTCAGTGGGTAAAGACTTTTGATCTGCAAGCTCAGTATTCTGAGTACCATTACAAGAAGCCACATAATGGTCGAAGAAGAGAATTGACACCACAAAGTTGTTCTCTGACTTCTACATACATGCAGAGACACATACACCTAAACACACACATTATTCAAACATACACATGTACAATAAATAATTTCCAATCCTCTCTTCAGATGCAGACAGCCATGACATGGTGACAACCTGCTCATCTCAATCATCTACCTTTCTTCAGCTACTCACATGTTGATGATTCATACTTTGTTGCCCATGAATTCACTGAAGGACATAGGACTTGTTGGAGGAAAGAATCCAGTCTTGACTGCATTATTTTCTACAGGATCTGCAGACTGAGCTTTCTGGGATCTCCAAAACATCTGAAAGTCTTAGGCTACCCTCAGGATCTAATTCCTGAGTCCTGTGAGATAAGGGCTAGTAACCAATCATCCCTCTTCCTTGTGTTCTGAGAGTGCTAGCGCTATGAACTGTTCATTGAGTACAGTTTAACTAAAATGAAGCTTTCTGTGTGGCCAGGCATCGGGATGACATTTCACGCTGAAGAATGTATCTGTTAATGCATAAGATCCTTTCTTCTCTTAAATGGAAAGCAACTAGAAGGTATGGTTTCTAAAGGGAGTTGGTATATTTTTATTTTTGCTGGAAAAAATGAAATTGAAATGGAAGATATTTTTTTAATGCCAAAGTCCTGGTATGTGATAATAAACATTTGTATCCAGATAAGAGGATGGTTCTATGGTGTTTTGAGGAATATATTTACATGGTGATGGAGACTGGGTTCTGGGGACTTGAAGAGCTGATTGTGATAGCCTACCTGGGTTATGATTGTGGCTCTAAAGCATAGGTGAACCTAGCATAACACAAATAGACTGACACTTATTTTCTTCTGTTTTTAAAAATTAATTTTATGGTTATTAGCGTTTTGCCTTAGTGGTCCAGAAGAGAGTATCAAATCCCTTGAGGTTAGAGTTACAGAAAGTTGTGCTATGCCATTTGGATGATGGGAATTGATGAACCCACATCCTCTGGAAAAGGAGTCTGTGATCTTAATGGCTGAGCCACCTCTCCAGCTTCCCATACACACCAGCTTTCAAGTAAGTTCTCGCGGTATAATTTGTACACAACAACATTCTTCCTTTCTGATTTGCAGTTCGGACTTCCGAGGCATGCATTTTGTCCTGTCACTGCCACAGTTAGATGCAAAGTTCTCCATTTCCACGAGAGCTTTCTTCCCATGTATTCAGTTTGTCTTCCCATATGGACTCCAGCTGATGACCATGAATGTGTGTTCTGCACATGGTTTTCCTTTTCCAGGATGCCATATGCATAGAAGTTAGGTATTGTAAACAAAATGACCTAATAAATGGCACATGGTAGAGACCACTGCTTTCTTAAATTAAAATGATATGGAGCAGCTGTGTGGAGATTCTTAGCTGCAGCTTCTGTAAGCTGATCCTTCGAAAAATATCCTGTCCTCAGAGCAAACTGAACAAGTTCAAATACTAGCACCACCACTCAGTACCCAGTCATTTTTGGACATTTATCTCCTAAGAACTTGATTCCTAATCTGTAATTGGAATAGCACATTCATCTTTAAAAGTAAGGGAGGTGATGAAACAATAAAGCAGATACCAACGAAAGCATGTTTTGTCCTGGGGATCTGACAACAGAAATGCTATGGAGTTTGTTTTAACTTCTCTGGTTGACAGCTGAGAACTGGCTTTCAGGGACCATGGACAGGTGATGTAAAGTTCTTGTGCCTCAAATTTTATTAATGAATTTGTGAGAAAGGGTGTACATATCTTTCATAGGATTACAATCATTAGATTCAATGAAACACACTGAATATGATGTCCACTGAATAACCCAAAGCTCTTGTGAATGAGAACAATGTAATGTATCAACTTTAAATTGTGTATTAAACCTGTGGTATACATTTTGGAATGTTCTATACTCATATTGTTAAATTATGCCCAACAACTGACCTAATTTTATACACTTAGTTTTTGTTTAATTGAACTTCAGTTCACGTTTCTTAAAATTCATTTTTAAAGTATATTTTAAAATAAGTTTTAATATATTTTAAGTGTTATGTTTCATAAGCAGTATGAGGAAGGAAGGGGAAATGAAGAGGAAAGATTAACTTGGGATATAAAAGCGTAGGCCAGTAAAGCAGAAGAGGGAGAGATAAGTAACACTTAAGGATGTTTAAAAATTCATATGGAAACCAACTATTTTATGAGCTTCCTAAATGTATATCCATATAAAAGAGTTTAATTGGAGTTACTCTACACTGAGTAATCTTCCAGATGCTAGTGGCTCTAATATAATATCCAATGAGAGGCTCAAATGTAATATCTGAAAAGCTTTGAGTTGTATGTTTTCAATGATTGATAATGTTACTATCTTTCCCCAAGTGCTCATTGATCATTTGTACCTATTTTTTAAGGAAATTCTACATAAATTCTTTGCTATCTTTTAAACTGTATCATGTTGTTTTTGACTAGGTTACGTTTTTTTCATTAGTTTGCATACAAGGTTCTTACGAGATATGGCTCGAATATTTCTGCAGGCTGCGTTTTCACTTTTCTCATACAAAGAAGTACATACATATTGAAAAAGCACAATTCACGTAACTGCCTGTTTTTTTTTTTTTTTATGGTTTTGTTGTTGTTTATTTATTTTATTTTTTTGCTTCTGGTTTGTGTCATACATACATAAATCATGAAATTTAGACTAAGCTCAGCTTATTGGAACCTAATGGTGTTCCTGTTTTTTTTAATATCCTTACAGTTTTGGGGCATATTTTAATTTATTTTAAACATTTTCAGTTCCTCTTCATTAGAAATAGGACTTCCTGACTGTGGTTACCCAGTCATCAAAGAGTCATTAACTGAAAAGGCATTTCATTTGCTCTGTTGGGTAATTTGGACTCCTTAGTGAAAAAAATTAAATAGTTTGTAAAGGTAATGGTTCACTTCCTGGCTGTCAATTTTATTTTATCGATTCTATACATCCATCATTATGCCTGCACCACACTGCCTTGATTCCTTTGCCTTTGCAGTGAGTGTGGCAACTGAGAAGTCAGTAACGTACTTTCCCCTCCCCCATCCATTGCAATTATTTTCATTACAGCAAGTACATATTAAAGTCTTTAGTTGGTATGTTTAAGTTGACTGTTTTCTCTCATATTAATGCTGTTGTGCTTTCAGATGAGGTCTGTGTTGTTTGTATCTATGTTATTATGCTCGCTATGCCTACGGGATGAATTGGCATTTCCAGTTCTATAACATGCCCAGTTTTATCTTTGACAACAGCTTCTGTCTTAAAGTGTATTTTCTTTTTTTTTTTTTTTCTTTTTTGGTCTGTCTCACACAGTTTATTTAACAATAGGTAATAAGAAATCAAATTTAACAGTCTATACAGTGATACAAAGTTCATATTGATAAGTAATCAATCTTAATTGCATGATTTACAACAGTTGAGGGTTTTTGCTTTCTATTTTCAAGTTTTACAGAAAGTGTACGTGTGTGGGGCAGAGTAAGGAAGAAAGCAAGTGAAGAAACCTCAGACATTTGCATATTAAAATCACCCCACTGGAGTCATTTCTTACCCTCTTTTTAAAGTTTTTTTCCTTTGTTAGATGTAAAATTAACAAAAAAATTCTCTCAAGAAACAGAAACCACAATATTATAATACATCAATTTGGCAGTTGCCCCTGCATATCATGAAAAAGTCATTTTTTTCTCTACATGTACAAATTATCTTAATTCTTGAAGTTTTAGCCTTAGACTTACGGAATAGAAAATTTTCTGGAGCACAAAAGTTGACTTGAGGGGTAGAAAGAGGAAGCTTTTTAATTTTTTAAAAAATGTTTTTAAAAGAATGAACATCTTTGCACTCAGAGAAAGAAATTGGCATTTTAATATGTTTATATTATATAGTATATTCACACACACACTGAGACACACAGACACACACGCATATATATATTATATATTATATTATATCACACACAGACACACACACACACACACACACACACACAACACAATGTAATGTAATTTTATGTAACATTAACCCCTTTTGTCCTCTGGTTTTAGAAATGTTCTTTTTCTTAAAAAAATTCTTTCATAAAGTGAGGAAAATAAAATGTATTTTCTATATCAGCCTACGTTTTCCAGAATTCCTTTAGTTCATGCTTAGCTGAGGAAACTTCCTCTTTTCTTTCCACACAGTGTGTTTATTTGAAGTTAATATGCATCTCCTATAGACAACCTATAGTTGAATCATTTAAGTTTCATTTATATTTTTCAAGTCTCAGCGTTTTTACTAGAAAATGTAATCACTCCTATTTAAAGTAACTGCTGATAAGGTGAAGTTTACACTCTCTATGTTGTGATTTGTCTTCTACATTCCTCCTGCCCTTTTGTTCCTCCATGCATCTATTGCTGACTTTTATTGAATTAAATAAATATTGGGTAGTATTTTAATTGGCTTGTCAGTTTATTGTAAACTAATCTCTTAATGGTTCCCCAGGATTACCATTAACATCTAATTTTATAACAATAAAGCTGGATTAGTCCAGCTTTATTGTCGTTATCATCATCATTAGTAGTAAACTAAGGCCTCAGGCATGCTCAGCGTGTTCTCTGTCTCTGAGTAAATCACAGGCAGTGTCCACTGGATTTTAAATATATAAAACTTCACTCATTTAGTTTTTTGTGGTGCTGGAACTGAACCAGTACCTTCGGCATGCTAGGCAAGCGCCCTACCACTAAACTGCATTTCCAGCCACAACTTTGCTTTTCTATAGCTCAATATTTTGTGTTCTCTCCGATTTCATGATATTACTATAACATAAATTATACATCATTATATGTTGTAAGCTTTTGCCAGTTTTTTAATAACTGTCTTACATATTTGTATTTTAAATATAATATGAAACTGTACCATAAACAAAATTACTTTTATAATGTTATATTTACCTGATTTTGCCAATAACTGTGTGCCATTTTCCTTCATGTGGATTTTAGTTACTTCCCAGAGCATTTAATTTGAGCATAAAGATATATATTTGTTTGTCTACTTATTTATGTATTTATTTATATTTAGTATAAGATAGATCTTCTGATAACACTATGGTTTTTAAAATGAATCTGCACATGTCAGTTTCTCACTCATTTTTGAAGGACAGTTTTCCTGTGTGTAGAATTGATGGTAGCCATAATTGTATTTTCTGTTATTCTATGCACATTCAAAATATCATTTAACTACTGTGCAGCTTCCATGGTTTCTGTTCTGAATTCAGCTCTGACTCTTACCCAAGGTCTCTGTACATGATGATTCATTTTCCTCCTCTGCTTTCAAGTTTTCTGTCTTTGAAAATTTTGAATTTTTTTCTGACATGTTCTTCTCTGCTCTCCTGGGGCTAGGGGTTAGGGGTTCATATTCTTTCCTTGGAAATGTAATTCTTATAGTGTTCTATTATTTGGGATTTGGGAAGCCAAATCCGGCTTCTATCCAAAATTTTACCATATCCATGGATTTTCTTTACAAAGTGCCCCCCATAAAGAAATATCATGATCTCCAGCTGGAAAAAAGGTTATAATTTTTAGGTGTGTTTATGAACAGCCCAATGGATGTTGAGAAGCAGACAGATAAAATTATATTCACACTGATTCTTCCAGGAGACACTCCTGTCTATATCAAAGGAGCCAGTGATCTTGGTTTTGCATGGTTCTAAGGTTTTAACATGTAAATGAAGCCATGAGGTGTGAGAGTAATTTTCATGGACTACCAAACTCATACTTGGACAAATAAAAATCCATCTACATGTGATCTGCATCTCCAAGAGTTATAGAGCCACTGGTTTGAACTAATTAGAAATGCCAGGGCAAGGAGTGGCAGTGAGTGGGTGGGGAAACACCTTATGGAAGCAGGTGAAGGGGGATGGGATGGGGGCTTTGGGGGACTGGGAAAGGGGATAATATTTGAAATGTTAATAAGTATCCAATAAAAATAAATAATAAATAATAATAATAATAATAATAATAATATAAATTATCCATCAGACATTTGTTAAGAATGGCAAAGACAGTGTTGTTTGCTTTCTGAGAATAATGTAATAGGAGAAAGTGATTGAACTCAACACTGATACAATAGAAACACATGGAAATTTATATCAAGTAACAGATTGGAGGTTCAGAGCAGGAGCTCACTTGGCGTTAATGTTAGCAGATTGGCAGATTCTTGCTCCTGATTTTGCAGGTCAAAAGTCTTAAATTTTAAGGATGAGCAGTGAGGAATTTGATCAGATATCAAAAGGTTGGAGATTCTGAATAAAATAACAATAGCTTTAGAGACTTCTTTGCAAAAACAGAATTGAGGCTAAGGCTTTGTTAAGAAGGGGTCTATAAGAAGATTCTTTGTAAGAGTTTTTTAAAAAAACAATCAAATATGAACAGGCACACACACACACACACACACGCACACGCACATGCACATGCACACCACACACACATACCAGTTCCAAGTTTAGGAAACTACAGGAAATGCTAAATTATCTTATATAAAGGAATATTGTAAAAAAATTAATCAAAATTCAATCTAATTTGCCAGAAATAAACAAGGAAACTGTATTTTGGACAGGCCTTTTGAGATTGATGACTGATATAGCTAAATTAACTCAATGAAAGTTTATTAAAATTCCAAGAAAAGTTTAAAATTAACAAGTAACAATGTGATTTGAATTATATCAAGCAACTCTCAAATGGAGATTAACCCTTTGAGACACTATAGCACATTAGATTGGCTCTAGGGCATTTTTTTTTGCAGCTATTACTATGTGTTTTTATGAATGGTCTGAACAATAAAGTAGAAATTGCCTTATGAAATTTTAGAGAGAAGCAATTTGGACATGATGATGGGCCCTTTGGAGAATGGAGCTGACTTTTACAAGACCCCAGTGAGGGAGTCATAGAGCATCTAGATGAAAAGAAACGACATGTAATAGGCTAAGTATGGAGGATTGCCCTTGAAAGACAATAATAAACTCACAAATAATAGTTGGCAAACAGTATGTCAGCTGTACCTAAAAAAAAAGGACTATGAATCAGCACACATCACAAACATTTCTGAAGTCTCCACTTACTAGAACTTCCCCAGATAAAGATATTGATGGATTTGGCTTGGAATACTGTGAAGAAGAAAGAAGTAGAGGACATTTTACTTGCTCCAACTGAAAGTATTCCCTAAGTCTGTTTTGTAGCACATCTTCAACACATACGTGGATCCTCATCAGGACCATATTTTGCCTTTCCTTGACCTAGTCAAGGGATGTTAACATTATCTATCTTGATTACAGCAATTAAAGAATGCCAGGACTGGTTCACAAGGACTGATGAGAAGGAAGCTGGGCTGGCAAAAGTGCAATCTGAAGCCACTGGACACACTAGAGCTCTAAAGGATCTTCAGAGGCATGGCAGGCCGAGTTAAACAGCTAGTGCTTACACACTCCTGAACTGCTGAATTTGTTGTAGGTCTTTTATACCTGCCTACCACTAAGCCTTCGGATGTAGGCTATGAGCATGCCTGGCTATCTCTGCAGAATCAATCTCCCTGTAGTGCATAACAGCTTCAATTGATATTTGTCTGGCAACATATCTCAAGTCTAACCCCAGCATACAAATTCTTTCACTTTTATAGTCAAATTGAGCTCCCAGCACTTCTAAGTGCTGTTATGCCCTAGGCAGTTCAGATTAATGCCTGTTGTCTCTGATTTACTCTGGTGAATTGGTCTAGGTCTGTACTGAATTATGATTTTTTTTCTTTTTCCTCTGTGTTTCCTAGACTATCTGATGTGTCCCTTTGTGTGTGTGTGTGTGTGTGTGTGTGTGTGTGTATGTGTGTGTATGTGTACTTATGTGTGGAGGCCAGAATTCAACCTCATGTATCACAGAAACTCCAGGGTTTTATGACAAGATCCCTCATTTGGCCTTTAAATAACCAATTAACTTAGGCTGATGTCCATTGACCTTCCCATTTCTATCTCCCCCAGTGCTGGGATAACAAAAGTATGTCACCAAATTCACTTGTTTCTCATGGATGCTTGGAATCCAATCCAAGTTCTCACTCATGCAAGGCAAGCTATTTACCAATTGAGCTACATCCCCAGCCCATTCATAGACTATCCACCTTCTCAGAAGTGAAACATGCTTTCAATTGTGATACTATCCATCAGCTCAGTTTTGTATGCTATAGTGTTTACTCCATTAAATGTTTACTCTGGCTTCCATTTCTCCATCCCCAGACCCTACTCTAGTATTAATGAAGGTGATACATCATTAGAACTGACCAGATGGGCAGGTAATTGATGTGACAGATGTCCCTATGGAACAGGTGGCTCAGATCTACTGAGGGAATACGTGGCTGTTGAAATATTACTGACTTCTCCTGAGATTCCTTGCTCTGGAGAATGTTTTATCAGTATCTATGATATGCCTGCAAAACTGGGAGGAAGATGTGATTAATAAGTCACATGAAGCTGACAGAAATGAACAATCATTGTAGGACTGTCTCATCTTTGAATTTGAACAAGATGAAGCTCTCCAAGCTGTCTCTGTAAGTACGTTCTTCTTCAGCACATGCCTTGATAGAGTCATGTTATGAAACTAATCATAAGCTGCCTAGCTGGGGTTTTCAGACAGGTTCTCAGACTAGAAATATCTCTTTCCAGGGCCAAGGAAATAACTCCTTTCTGATGCCTTGATGCATTTTTGCCACAGTAACAGGGTTTTGAGTATATACTTCGCGGATTTGTTCCACAGTTCTGTCATTGTATCCCTTGTCCATTCTTCACTACATTAAACAGTCCAGAATACTTGGTATTTGCAGCCAGAGCACTCACTTTGAAAGAGTTGCTTTCTACTAAGCAACAACAGCAAATCTGGTTTAAATTAGTAGACCTTGTCTTGCTTCTGTCTTCACTTTACTGCCAAGTGTGCACATCTGCACACATAAAACTTCTTACATGTACACAACAAAAGATGATATTTATGATATGGGGAATACATAAATTCCTTGGACTGTGGGTTTCTGGCCTATGTTGATTGGGCTCCAGGATGATTCAGAGGATTTTTCATTGTCTCCTACCCTGTGGATAGGCAGGTTTTTCTTGAGCAATTCTACCCTGTGTGGCCACAAAAACCAGTACCTAGCTACTATAGATTCCCATTGGTCTTCTTACTCCCTGACTGAAAATGACTAGTTAAACATCCATGATTCAAAAGTTGCAAGCTTGTGGCCCATTCAATTGCAGAAAACTCTCTGCCACTTGGCAACTATTAAACAGAACTTTCTGTTAATGAAGTCTTCTGCTTAGCAACCAAGGGAGGGTAATTGATGTTTAAATGATAACCCAGAGGGCTAGGGAACTCTGAATAGTCTTCTAAATTATCAAAGAGTGATTAATATTCCTAAAGTATCCCTGCAATGCATTTTTGTTGAACAGCACAGAAACAGAGAATAAAAATGAGTGAAAAGATATGCTTAGGAAACAAAGATGATGTCAATTATTAGATCCAGAGCTCTAGAGAGAAATCTATAGAATTTCAGAGGTAAGAATGTGACACCTATCATTTCCACAGAAAATAAAGACAAATTATGAGCCCCTAGTTCCTATCTCTTCTTGACTAGCATCCATTAATGCCATCTAATTCATTCTTCAGGGAAAACATAGGACAGGATAATAGGCCTATAGCATAGCTTGCATTCTATTCTTTACAGTTTTGTTTTCTGCCAGATATGGTCCCACTGGGATAGAAACTCTAACTCTAGAGTCAGGCTATCATAACATCTGTGACACAGAAGATGGCAGTGGAGGATGCAAGCCCATTACCCATATCCTCAGCAGTCCAGCTGTGGGGAATGGAGTAAGTTTGTGGACTTCACTGGGTCTTGGGAATTCTTGAAAATATGAGATAATTGGATCTTTATTACATGACTAAGATGGGACGTAATATAGAGAATATTTGGTAAATACATCAAATAGAAAACTCGAGTAAAAAGAAATAAACATTAATGAGGAGGATATTTGGGATTGTGCAACCACCCTATTCTTCAGAGAGTTTGAGTCATTTTCTTCTGCCTTTTACAATTTCTTTAAGTTGTAATGCCATATCACCATGTCACACAACCACCCAGGCCTCTGTGAGCTGGACTTCTCCTCCATGTAATGAAAACTATGTCTCCAATACAGAGATGGATGTGAGCCACAGTTCTCCCTCATCTGCAAACAAGGACTCTGACACTTGAGAAATATTTAGGATTTTGTGTTGTAGTGCCATTACTTTTATTTTTACATTATTGCACATTTTGTAGCAAGTTGTCTCAAAATCTTGTAACTTGGTGAACCTATCAATCATTTACTCATTCAGGAATGGAATGAGTAAATTTTAGAAAAGGAAAGAAAAATTACTACTCTTGAGACTTCTTTAAGGCCAGCAATTCCACAGTATAGTCACTTTATCAGACAGACATGCCTCCTTTTTCCACTAGTTCTAATAAAAAAAAAATAATTGTGCCTTTAAAGTAGCACTTTACAGCTAATGGATTTCCTCATTTTTCTTCTAATTAGTTCTTCTAATTTTTCTTCTTATTAATGAATTTCTTGCTGTCATACTGTCAGTGCTCTCTTATACAGTAAAATATGAGTAGGAAAACCTAATAAGCAATAAAAATGGGGCGTCTGAGAGTTCACTGAACTCTGAGTCATGCTAGTTTTGTCTTCTCACCAGTGAATACACTTTTTATTTTTTGTAACACCTGGTCCACAGGCCTGGAAATATCATGTCTATTCCACTAAATTCCTCCATTCCTCTCTACTCTGCACTTTTCAATCTCTCTTCACTAAAATATGTCTCTGAAATATACTCTCAGTGCAAAATAATCCCTGATTCAGACTGAAAAATGTGATATTGCAAGGCATAGATTTATAGAATTCATTGTGTTTTTCTTTTTTGGTTATTTTATTTATTTACATTTCAAATGTTATCCCCTTTCTCAGTTAAACCCCGTATCCCCTCTCCCATCCACCCTGCTTCTATAAGGGTGCTCCCCCACTCACCAACCTCCTCCTGTCTCAGCTCCCTAGCATTCCCCTATGCTGGGTCATCTAGCCTCCACAGGACCAAGAGGCTCCTCTCCCATTGATGCCAGATAAAGTAAGCTACATAAGCAGCTGGAATACAAATAGAATTTATTCTTAAAACACAACACAATCCTGCATAGCTGCTGATTATTCTATTTATCATCGGAAAGTATTCAGGTAAGGATTAATTGGAATAATGCTCATTTTGCTAGGGCTCTAGTGAGATGTGAGCTCAGTGAGAACAGGCTGATAGGTGAGTCCTTAGATAAAGGGACTGAAGGAATGCTGAGAACCTGCAAGCCAGCCAGGTCAGTGTGTCTGACCTAGCAGTCTCTAGGTGCTGAACACTCACTTCTGATAGTCCCTAGTAGTCATGTTTCTTCTTCAATTGCAGTGGAAAAGTGATTTGGTTTGATGTCTTGTGTGGTGATCTTCCTGCTGTAACTCTGGCAGGGTGAATTCTTTTTTCTTAGTCAGAACTACCAAGTGTCTGACAAAAGAAATTTAGTATTCCACTCTTGTGTTGCAAGGTATATTAACAGACCAAACAGGGAGCAGACAATCTGATCTGTAGAGCTGGGCTGCTTGGGAGACATCAGACTGCTGACTCCTAGCTGGTTCCTCCAGTTCATTGCTCTGCTGAGCAAACTTAAACAAATGCAGACATCATTGATGCACTTCCCTGAATGAAGTCATTTTGGACTCTGTAACATTCCAAGAGAACAGCTTAAACCTTTTCACAGATACAGCTATTCAAACTTTCACATAGATAGGTAGACTTGTTTCCCCAATTTTCTCTAGGCAAGTTGCACTAACACTGTGTATTTAACCACCCCTCATAGGATTTCAAAATTAAGAGCATTTTATATCTTCTCTGCTAGAACATGTTGTAGGCTCTATTCAGATTTCTAGATTCTGATATTTTGTTTTGATTTTTGCATTTCATGCTATCAGATTTATTCATTGACCTTAAGAAAATCATCTTGTTGAGCATAATAATTTCAATTCCTACACTTCCTCTTTCTCCCTGTCTTCATATTGAAGATGCACATTCAGTGCTCAGGAGTGCAATCTCCAAGTCAGGTACTGAGCATGAAAGGTTGCATGTGCTCAGCTACTAACTACTAGCTGGGGGTTCAAAATCAAATTTGATGGTCCTTTGTTCCTCAGTACTGAGCTTGACTACGTGTCCACTTTGTAGATACCACTCAAAAGGTCATACACTCATCAGTCACTGAGGTCAGCAATACAATTTCCAGAGTATGGATTTCTGATGCATTTCACTTGGATCTCAAGCTGTGATGTTCTTTGAGCCACAATTCCATCCTCACACAAGGGGTAAATGATGTCACATTACAGTATTTGATGAACATACTCTAAGGTTGTGCTTGCAGTGATTGTCTAGGGAAATTAAAAAATTTTTTTTCATTATATATGTATCTGTGTGAATATATCTAGGTTCATATGGGTACAGTCAGGAGCCCAGAAGAAGGGGTCGGTTCCCATAAGGCTGAAGTTACAAACAACCTGTTGTGAGCTATCCTGTGTGGGTGTTGTAAACCAAATTCCAATCCAGTGTAAGAGTTGCAAGTTCTCTTAACCACTTAACCTTACTATCAGTCCCCACAGTAATTTCTGACTGTTAGTTTCACATCTCAGTCAAGTTTATTCTTTCTCACATTTTCCAACATTAATTGGTCTTCATTTTTAAAATATTCATCTTATTCTTTACCACCCATCCATCATCCATTTGCTGTCACCCATCTAACAAAGCATTCCTCCACCCATCCCTTTGCCATTTAAGCAAGCTGTTCATACACCCATCTATCCACTTACTCATCCAAGTTAGATCCTTGGAAGTGCACAATGCACTAAAAGACAGATGAACAACTGAGAATGAATAAAGTGAAGTCTGAGTCATTGCAAAAAATATAAAGAAGAGAAGCTGGTGAGCACCCATATTTTCTATGCTAAGAAGAATGGACATCATCTTAAAGATCAGTAGAAGCTACCTGATGCTACACTATATTGACTGCTGATGCTAATGGAAAAGACCTTTGTGAAGTGGTGACATTACAGTCAGTAGCTAGGAAAAGAAGAACCCGTTTGACAAATTGTATCAGAATAGATATCTGAAGATGGAAAAACATGCAACCAGGAAGAGTGACAGCCTGAATCACACTAGTAGAAAGAGATGCTGCTGAAAGAAAGGAACCTGTATGGGAACTATGAGGGAAAGTCACAATATTTAATAAGAATAGAGTGATAGAAATGTCCATACAGGAGCTGTGCAAGAGATCAAGTATGCATTGGTTGGCCGAATATGCATCAACCAGTGGTTATCTTGACACTTGGCCAGTCAGTCACATCCATCTTGAAGTAAGCTATCTCTAAATATACATCCTGTACTTTTTAAGCCTTCTATAAGAGCTAGCCAAATTAATGACATACATCACTTAATGACAGTGAATGCATTCTTAGAAAAATGCATTATTTACTGATACTGTTGTTGTGTAAATACCATGCAATGAATTTAAACCAAGATGCTACAACACATCCTTCATCAAGTTGCCATTATTCTATTCATAAATCTTTCTAACTTATTCTCCATCTATAAATGAGAAAGAAACCTATATGATATAATGAATAAAGTAACAAGGGGATGTGCAGGATAGAGATGCTTTAATGATGTGGGAAGTGAGTGCATAGATGAGCATGGTGACAAACAGGTGCAGTCCCAGCACTTGCGAGTATAAGATAGGAGGATTATTAGTCTGAGGCAAACCAGATTACATGGTAAAACCTGGTCTCACAGAAAAAAAATCAAATAGAGGAATCAAACCTACCTGAATGGTGAGTATGCCAGACTAACTTTCAGTCATGAAAATTTGATTTACACAAGATGGGAACTGTCACTTGCAAGTAACAGAAGGAAGTGGGAAGGAGACACACCAGTTAACACTCCCCTTTCTTAGGAGATGATATTGCCCACATATTGGCCATATAAGAAGGTGCCATTCTTAGAGTTGTCAGATAATGTTCTGGAGCATTCTAGAACTTCCAAATACTTGTATTTGGGTGGGTATTTGGTGTAGGAGATGGAATGTTGCTGATGAGAATAATTTAAAAATATAAATAATAGTACTTGTTAATCAGAAATCTTGGGCAATATGATAAAGAAGTTTTATTTTTCAAATAAAGGTATAAAGGAGTAAATATTACTATCATGAATTTACAGACAGCAGATGAAATGTCATGAGAAATAAAGAATGACAAAAAATGGAAGTAAAGAGCACACAGTAGATCAGCCTTGCTCTGATTACCATGATGTTTTGATCTTAGGTTATGAACTTGGTGTAACCTCTACCTAAGGGATAGATAAGTGGAGAAATGAAAAATGATTGAATAAACACATGGCAAACAGAGGGACTTCAAGAAAGAGAAAAGAAAGGAAGAACAGAATCCAGGAGGGAAGGAATGGATGATGGATGCTGGCCAGTTCTGAAAGGCAAAGGTTTATGGTTTCAGTGATACTAGATAATGTGAGCACCAGCATAATCAGTAGCCATCCTTTGTATGATTGGGTGAATGAGCTATAAAGGAGACTTGGTCTTTGGAGATCCTGGGTATATTCCTGCCAGGCTTAGGTATATTGGATCCAGACAAAAAAAGAGACTGTGACTTATAAATCAAAACTTTCAGTAAACAGATAGGCCAATAAATGAATAAATGGGAAAATAAGTGGAAGGATGGGTAGATGGACGGAGGAGTAGATGAACTGATGGAGAAAAGGATGGGTGGAGAATCTGTAGATGTACTAAACTATGATGTGCCATAACTCAAACTAACCAGCTAGAATTATTTATTACATAGTACATTACATACAGTCACTCTAAAGCTAGTATGTTGTTATTACCCCGTGGAGAAACAAAGGTATTAAGAGCTGTTGTCAATAAAATGGCACTGGGGCAATCAACAGAACTTATCTGAATTTCATCAATGTTTCACATGTTAATTTATGCATATTCACTTTGGCTTAGCATTCTTTGAAAATTAATCACATGTGTAAACATCATATCAGTCAAGACACTTAACTTTGCAATTAGAAAACTAGATAGTGACACCATTCCTTCCCAGTCCATCTCTATCCTAATCTCTGTTAGTTTCCAATGTATTATTTAAGCTCCAGAATGTGGGGCAAGTAGACTGTGCCACCGGACAGAAGACATGGTAAGGTTGTAGCAGGTTCAAAAATCCGGGGGAATTCTTAATTGAGAACAGCAGGCTTTAGAACCAGCTCCAAGGCAGGGTCTACCTGTATTGGAACACATAACCATGATACCCCATTGAGAAGACTATGACAACCAGTCATATAACATAAAAACTTAGAGTTCTCCATGCTAATGAGGTATCTAGATAGCCCTCAAATATTTAGCCAATGAGCTGCCCTTCATGGGCATCCCTTCCTGAAAAAGGTATTTAATCCCTAGTTCACCCTGAGTAAGATATATATATATATATATTCATATCCACTATAACAATAAAACAGTTTGGATGATAAAGGACTGTCTCCATCAAGGATCACCTCAGGGAGGCCTTAATCATAAAGATCATGCCTAAATCTCCCAGAGAAGGCCTCTCTTTCAGTTCCTCCATACTTTCTTTTTTGTTTTTTTGAACCAGTCAGTCACCTTTTATTGGACACTAGTTCTCAGTCAGGGCATGAAGGTTCAGCCAGTTGAATTCTTCCTAGATCAGAGTGGGACAGGCGGTTATACTTGGCTATGCAGTGCTCTCCATTGACCCCTCTTCAGTGGTACTTGCGTTGCCGCTCATGTTTGAGTTCCTTGTAAGAAATGCAGTAGCTGAAAACCACATAGGCTGCCAGTACCATGGTAATCCCTGAGATGCTGCCTTTCCGGAAGTTGATGTACTTGTTGTAATACTGGTCATACCCTCTCTGAAAGGCTCCTGCAGTGCCGCTGGGGGTGAATACCGCATCAGTATCCAGCTTGGCAGCTCTCCAAGTTTAACCTCCATGAGCCTCTTCTCCTTCAATGGCACAAGCGACACTATCTTGAAGTCCTGGTGTCTGCAGAAATCCAGCCGCGCATGAAGGCCTCTTCCATACTTTCGACACTCACTCTGAGACAGACAGGATTTTGCCCTGTCCCCAGAAGCACATTCCAGAATACCCTCGCTCATTCCCACTCCTCCCATTTTAAGCAGCCTCTGAATACACAGGAAATTGAGAACTACAGAATCTATCCCAGCCCCTGCTGTTTCTCATTGGGGAAAGAAAGTCTGGGACTCCCCTATCTTGGATTGTGCCTTGTCTTGGCTTGCAGCCTGACACCCGAGTAGCATGATTTCACGAATCTTACATAAATGGAAGCATGTCATGTTATTTTCAAGTTATCTTTTTTTCATCTCAAATATCACTTCTGTGACACTCATCTCAAGTTTATCAACTGTCTACAAATTTTCTTAGTTTTCCCTAGCATGAAACACGGACTTTTTAAGACATTGATTGCCAGTATAGCTGCACAGTTTCCTATAGCCTCATATTCACTTGATTTGAGCTAAAACTCCAAAGTTCATAAAATGTGGAGGTGATCAATCAGAATTGCATAAGTGATGTGTTAGCATGACACACTGACGTTTTAAGGCATTGATTTCCCAGTACAGTTACAGTTTTCTATAGCCTCAATGCACTTGATTTGAGTTAAAACTCCCAAGTTCATAAAAGGTGATCAATCAGAATTGCATAAGTGATGTGTTTTCAATGTGCAGTGTTTGTTTCTCACTCAGATACTCAACCTGAGGAGAAGGATTTGCTCCCTGGCATTGACAAATAAACTCCTCTGTGAGATTCAGAATGTATATTACATGTGTGGCAAAAATGAGGAACCTGTCTCAATACTTTAGAGTGGGTGAATAAAGGCAGATAGAGGTCCAGGAAGAGCATCATTCAGGCCAGTGATGGAATGAGTTGCTTGTGCTTGGTTTTAGACCTTGGGGACATCTGACGCAAATAATTGGAGCAAACAACAAAAAATCAAAAACAGAATCAAATAGTCAGGGCATCAGTTGAAAGAGAAAGGGCTGTCCATAAAATTAGAGGTCACAAGTCCAGGTCTGATTCAAAAGAGGATTGGCTAATGTTAATAAGACTACTGTGGGTAGTCATGCTTGTCATGGACATGACTCCAAGAGATACTATGGAATTCCCAATGTGAACTACAGAGGCTCCAGTATCAGAAACTGCTCTGAGTAAGACAGAAGCCTGGTACCAGTGCTCCATTTAAAAAGAACTGACATTATCACAAGATTTCTGTTAGTTAAGAGGAAGACAAGACTAAATATCCAACAGAGAATGGCAGTGGGCACCAACAGAGAAGTCCTTTTGGTAAGTGGAACTCTGGGATAATTAGGACTAAAATCTTTGCATGAGTTGGGTGGGAAAATTGTAAGGGCATGCTGAGGTTTGGTGACTCCTTATATATCCTCTTGTTTAGGAGTATCTTAGTTAGTATTTTACTGCTGTGAACAGACATAAAGACCAAGGCAAATCTTATACGGGCAACGTTTCATTGGGGCTGGCTCACAGGTTCAGAGGTTCAGTTCGTTATCATCAAGATGGGCAACAAAGGTGCAGGAGGAGCTGAAATTTTTATATCATCATCTGAATTCCAACAGAAAAAGACTGACCCAGACATGGTTAGGAGGAGTGTTCACCTCTACAGTGACATACTTCCCCCAACAAGGTCACACCTATGCCAACAAGGCCATACCTCCTAATAGTGCCACTCCCTGGCATATTTGACCCACCCAAAAATATGAAAAAATCTATTTTAGTCTAGTGCAAGATCCTAGAAGATAGAGGGATTCTGACCTGTAATTTAAAACTCTGCTTGTATATATTACTGGGATTTGTTGCACGAAATGACATGGCCCTTACTTGTTGCAGGGAAGGCTGGAATAAGAGAAGACATTCCAGTCTGGTCTTTAAACTAATTCTCAAAGACATCTGAAGCCCCTGGAAATGAAACGTCACATCACTAAGTGTCCTTGTGCCATCACAGATTTGTCATATACTCACACAGACACAACAAACAACCTTTTCAATGCTAAAACAGGGTTAGGGACAACTTTCCTTAAAAGACCAAAATATGTCTCCTATAGGAATTAATTAAAGAGATCTTTATAACTATGAGTGCATTTGTATATTACAAAGACTTGACAGTTTCAAAGCAGCTTTACCAACAGCTGAAGCAAACAAACAAACAAACAAACTCTAGAGACTTCCTTCCTAGTTCTCACATGCCTGAGTTCATAACCATCCACTCTTCGGTGGTCTTTTCTGGTGACTAGAAGAAGTGGTGGGAGCAATGTTGGGATGTTTAAGGCAAATATCAATAGCATCCTAAGGATTTTATTCCAGCTTTGGATTCTAGTCCTAACTGAATTGAAGCTAGTTTCATGAAACTCAATAGGTCCAGTTCCTTATGTGACAATTCCTGCTCTAAAGAAGTTTGATTCTACCATCCACTCTGGAAGCCAGAGGAATGTTTCTATAGGTGCTTCTTCCTGAGTTGCAAAACCTGTGTGCACAAGTCATGTGGGAAATTATGAAAATGATGCTGTTTGTGACCAAGCTACTGCACTGGATTGCCATGGAGCAGGCTAGAAACTATAATTGAGTCATTCACAGAAAAGTCCACATTAACAAGCTTAAACTGGGTAGTCTACTGGCCTTTAGAGAAATAAGGATAAAATGTCCAATTCTCTAAACAGTCAATAGTGTGATGCTGAAGCTCCTCTGTTTTTATCCTTGCACAAAGCTGAAGGGGCCTCACCATCACAAGCCACCATCATCTTCCTACTGCTCTGTCAGTTAGGACTTTGAGAGGAAAGTTACTTGAAAGAGATGAGCTTCTGTTCTTGTTTCCATCCAGGCCTTCCCTGTAGGTCTGTAAAGCCAACATCCTGCCTCAGTCACAGAAAACATGTTCTGCTTTATGCAATGCACTGATGCCAGATTCTAGAAGTATAAAAAAAACTAGCTAATTAAGATCTTTGAATACATTTGTTATAATTTTGTCTTTTTCTAAAAAAAAGAAAGAAAGAAAAAGGCTTTTCAGATGACAGTAAAGTAAGGTTTGTCTGTTTTTAAATTTTTGGGGGGTCTGAGACTAAAACCCAGGTCCTCACATGTGCAAGACCGCTGGATTAATTTTTTTGTCTTTTGTCATACTAGCAAGGCAAGGAGAGTGGTAGTGTGTTTATTAAGTAAAATATAGGTCTCAACAGAGTTCAGTAGATATCTCACGCCAAGGCTATGTTAAGCCAGGCCTAGAAGCTGAGGCCCTCGACACTTCTTTTTCACCAAGTCTTCAACAGTCTTGTTCCATAACATGTCCTAAGTCCAGTTTCATCCTCATCCCCAGAGTTCTACACAACTCCAGGTCTTCATCACCTGGACTCCAGCAAGGATCCTGTCAACAGCCCAGCACACCCATTGACACTCATGTTACTTTCATGAGATGCCTCTCACAGGCATCATGGTCTATTGCCTTTATCAAATCAGTCTTTCTGTGGATATATTTTAAGCATGTAAGCTTAAAGGAATGAAAGCACTTGGTTCTATCCCCTCTTCTTGAGTGTCCTCTTCCTCATCAGCATTCCAAACTCTAGCTCCTCTAACAAAAAACTACTTGTAATTGTCTCTTTCAATCCACTTCTCCTCTTTCTCTCAGAATTCTTTCTGATGATCATTATGCTAAGCATCATAACTTTACTCCAGAATATTCTCTCAGGAATTAAGACTGAATTTATTCTTGGTCTCTTTCCAGTCTTTCCAGCGTAGCCTTTACTACGTTAGATTCTACCAGCACAGTAAGAAAAAGTCTGGGAAGTTTTCTTCCCTAGCTAGAAGAAGTATCTGAGAATATGAAGTAGAACCCAAGCACAACTGCCTCTGAGAGCCCAACACTCACCTGGAATGGAAGTGCCATAAGTCTGTATGTAGTGATAATGAACACATGAGTCCTCTGGAGGAAATGTGATCTTAGGGTTTCAGATCCTAGTGTGTTCAGTGCCAGATCAGGGAGAGTTTTTCTGCTGAGCCTGAATTTCTTCAGAAGACCTGAAGCAGTACACAGTCAAGGGCCATGTGCAGAAAAGAAGGAGTCATTAAAGCTAAAAGAAGCTTCCTATCATGTCATTATCCCAGGTGAAGTAATTGAGAAGCAAAATCCCAACGAAGGAAAGCAGGAATAAAGAACAGTTCCTTTGCTCTCCTGCTTTTATTTTTTTAATTAATTAATTTAATTATTCACTTTACATCCCAATATCGTCTCTCCTCTCCACCCACACCCCCTCACACAAGTACTCCCTCCAATTTATGTTCCTCTGCTTTTATAAGAAGGAAAAGCCCTCTGCTGGGTATCACCTCCTACCCCAACCCCCCACTCTTGCTTTGAAACAAACATTCTGAATTCTCCAGTTTACATGATTTCAGCTGCATCCTTACTTGCTCCCATATGTGGGGAATCTGATGAGTGTGCTTTATTTTGTCATAGATCAAGTGACAAAATGAATGAAGAATTATAAAACATCCAAAATATCCCCAGAGCAGCATGTTGTTCATGGTGCGTGAGATGTAGTTCCCAGCCTAGAGTTCTTTCTTAGCAGGCCAAGTTTCCAGAGATGAAAATCTGTACTTCCTGAAACTCCTCTATGTAGTAAAGAATAATTAAATTTACAGACTTAGAGGCAGATATTCAGTTATCCATTACCTCTTGCTGTCTTGAAAATGTCCCTCTTTCTTCTCCTTACCTCAAGCAGCTCTTGTTTGGTCTTTCTCAGGATCATATGTGTTCTTCAGTCATTGATTAAAGATTATTGGCAAAAATGTTCAGGGTAGATAAGTTATATGCTAACAACTATGGGGCATGGTGGCTTGACTTTCCTGGGGTCCTTGCAGTGTCCTATCATCCCCAGACCCAATCCCAAATTAAGATCTTTTCCAGCTGATGGTGTCAGAGTTGTGATGTAGCAATAGTGGGAGCTGCCTAGACACTCAAGACACCACACAGTGTTATTTTTCATATACCGTATGAAGGTTAGGAAGCCCCAATGCTCAAAGATCTCCATCTCTTGCAAAAGGAATGTCCACAGGATCCTGTAGTGGATAATCTATCACTGAACATATGAGGGACCCTGAAACAGAATTAGAGATAGCCACAAAGTTTCACTTAAAAGGATGATAGCCGCTATGGTTTCATTGTAGTTTGTTCTACTGAACTCATGCTATAGTTTAATTTCCAAAATTTTATGTTAATGTTATTGAGATAGTATAAACTTTATCCCATTGTGGTACTCTGGTATGGCTGAGGTTGGAAAGTGATTTGGATTAGATCTTCAAGTGGTAGCCCATGACTTAATCCTTCTGGCTCTTTAAGAAAGACAGTGAACATACAAATATATCCTCCCCCACACACATAAACTCAACCATATAAGATCACTACCTCTTGCTATATGATGCCATGTGCAACTTCAGAACTTTGCCAGTGAAAAGGCCATCACCATCTACAGTTGTTACCGAGGAAACAACACTTCTCTATGTATTAAAGTATGGGGCTACTGGATAGGAGACTAGACACCTATCCAATTTTTTTCAATCATGGCCGTTTATGACATTATGCATCTTATATAAGGAGTAAGAGTGATGTGTGCAAAATCTTCCATGAATTAGGAGACAATGAAATGTTCACTTGTATAATCATAGAATGACTATGGTGGCTTCATACAACATGCATGAATCCCTCTCCCCCAAATATTATCTGGAGTGAAAGAAGTCAGATATGAGAGTATACATACTGTGTAAATCTACTTATATGAAATTCCAAAATGCAATTTAAAAAATTCTAGAATTCTATCTGGGTTATTAGCTGGAAGACATTATGTAGTGACTCAGGGCTGGAGTTGTGAGCATCATTTACAAACAGCAACAGGGGTGTGGTGTTTGTGTGTATGTGTGTGTGTGTGTGTGTCCGTGATGACAGAGATAGTGGAAACCTAGAAGTTGAGGACTATCACTCTGTCTGTATTTTTTATTAAAATCCTATGAAATTCTGTCCTTAAACACATTTGGTTAAATGTATATTTAGTCTCAGTAAAGATGATTTTGAAAGCTCTGTAGAATGTGTTTGAAAATTAATTTTTGTTAAGCAAAAGGAATTAAGTCAATGGTGTCCCTATGCTGCAAACCTCCAATTGATCTGTGGGAGCAAGGGGTGTTGCTTTGCAGCTCTGTCTCCACTTTTCTTAATTAGGCATCGAGGTTCTCTCTGCCTCTGTTTCATCTCAGCTTCCCATTTCTCTCAGGCAGAAAGCACTTTCTTAATGGGATTAGCTCTTCTCTGTTAGATGTCAGTGACGATCAAATAAGTTCCCCCATGATTAAATCAAACCTAGTCTCATTCCTCAGTTGAAGTATTGATTGTTGCCAAGTTCACTTCTGCTCAGTCCCCAGAAGACACTGTTCCTAACAAGAAAACACCACTGGCATTTATTTTCTCTCTGTCAATCCAAAGACACGAACACTTTTCTTGAAAGTTAATAGAAACAGTGCCATCTGGGATACATTTTTAGAGATTAACTACAGATACAGTTGTTCTGGACTGGAAGAAGTGTCAACCATATTAGCGGGGTCAATCATGGTACTTGCTAAGCAATCTCAGTTATGAATATAAGACAAAGGTTTATCTTCTTTATTACATCATCTAAGAAAGTATAAAGAAGAAGTGTTGTACAACTGAAATTGATACTTTGAGCCATGATGTGTGATATTACATAGTATCAGAAGAAAAATAACTTCCTTATAAAAAGTTTATATTCTGTACAATAATTGGAGACTTCCTGTTGTATCTCCTATAATGATGTCTTTTTTGGCATATTAATAGCAGCTTATTAAGTTTCATCTCAGGTGGACTCATCCTCAATGGGTAAAGTTAGGTCTCTGGAGAAGTAAAACCAGTTTGCCTTTCAACTCACACCACATCTTCCCAGGCAGCCTATTATTCTCGTTCAGGATGAAAGAAAGGTCAGCCTCATATCACAGTGTGGACTTTTTCAAAACGGATGGTATACAAATGTCCTCATCTGATTCTGATGGCACATGGTACTGAGATGTCAATTTCCAGGTGCAGAAATTGAGTTGCCCCAGCAGGCATTTCTTGTGAAAGCACCAATCAATACGAGGCAAAGAAGGGCCTGCTGCTAGCACATGGGGGCAATCTGTCACTGCCCTGGACCTTGGTCCACCTCTTAGGTCATATCAGACAAGCAATGGAGGACTAACAATGGCAAGTAGCAGCAGTCTATATTTCTGTTAAATGGAATCGTAGGTTCTGCCTTTTTGACTATTCCTCCCTAAGCAAGAACACAAAAATGCAGCCAGTATCATGCTTGAAATGCTTGACTAATTTCTGCTCTGACATAGAATAGTAATTTGTGTGCCAATAGGTGGGGTTTCCACTCACTAGCAGGGATGGAGATGGAGACTGCACTATATGAGCCTCCTTCTGACAATTCTGCTTCTTATAGAAGGCACGGTGTGGGAAGAGGACCTTGAGTTCATTCACCAGGGCACCTGGAAATCCGAGTCTATAATAAGCTAAGGAATTGGTAGCAGATTTTGTTTTATAGCATAGGAAACAGTCTTTCTTAGTAGTGAGTTCTGGGAGGATCACAATTTAGTCTGTGCCAGGAGCAAGGGAAACCAGCACCCAATAAGATAGCTTGTTACAAAGGTTCTGTAGCTTGTTACCAAGGTGCTGTCCATTCATAGTATTTGAATGATGGCCCACAAAGCCAACCAGTGACCTACTTTAACAGTGGGTAGGTGCAAGGCCAAGATATCAGTAAGTAAGTAGAAACAGAGAAAGAGGAATTAAGAGGAAAGCAAAAAGATTAAGGTAGGAATGATTCTGGACTAGTGCACACCAATGACTGAAGAAAACTTCCTAAAAACTCTCATGATCAATGTGTAAATCACTATAAACTTTCAAAGGGGAGGGAATCAAATTACCACTACTTGATGATACTGTTGATTATGGAGAAAATTCAATGATTTTACAGGCAAGTTATTAAGAACAACATGACCTAAAGCTGTTCAACACAAGGGCTTTAGAACATGATAGCCTTTTTAACTTGAATAGCCATTAGGAAAGGGTCACAAAGTACCTTATTTAAAACAGCTCATAAACACAAGAAACCTAGCAATAACACTTTAACTATAAAATCTTAACATAAAAGTGTATGACATTTTATTGACAATTACTACATAGATAAGTGGAAAGATACACTATATTTGTGAGCAGAAACATTCAATATTCTACAACTGTTAGCTATTCCCAGGTTAATTACTTACCTTAAGAAAATCTTAACAAAAGTTAGACAATATATTTCATGATCTTGGTATTTGTGAGTTTTACTGTGTGTAGAAGGGTGGAGATGGGGAGAGAGGGTTTCACTCTGGTTCTCCTCAGTAAGGGGGAACCTTAACCTTCTAAAAGGATTTCATGAGTATCCTGACAGGAGGTAACCCATATCTCAGGTTTTCATCCTCAGAGGTATGGCAGTATATCCTGGGACTCCAGAAAAGTTTGGCTTCCAGCTCAGTTTCATTAAGTCATGTGTGTCAAATACTGACAATCCTCAGGCCATGCAGCGTTGCTCCCATGGCCAATACTGCTTTGACCTAGTTGATGGTAGACTGACCTCCTTTGTGCTCAGCCTCTCAGCCAGAACTTTCTCTAAGAAATGAGATGTCAAGAGACCCTTATGCTTTCCTTGGTGCAGCTGCACCAATGTGGAGAAAAAAAAATGATATGAGTCTGGTCCATAGATGGGCTCCTGGAACACATAGCTTACCTCTTCCTGCTCAGTGCCCCAGTAATGTGTTATGAGATGAAGCAAAGTGTGAAAATCCAGGGGGGCTAAGTTCCCATCTCCAGGGGAAGTTGGGGTCACAGTATTTTGTCCCTTGACATTCCCAAAATCCTTTCCTCACTATAAGGCATATTACCTCATGCTCACCAAAATAAAACCTTCAGAGTCTATCTTATAGACATGTGCTAAGAAGACTTGGAAGCTACTGGGTCTGACCAACATAGAGCTGACCCTTTTGTTTGGGAAGCTTCTGCCCTTAATAGTGCCTTTTCTGACTTCCTGATGTAAACTGAGGCCACACAAATACTTGAAAGTCCACCTGCTTCACTTTACATATGGGGAAACTAATGCTCATAGTCTAAGGGTCAGATGAAGGTACTGCTTTGACATAGAGTGTTAGCACCACTTGAGTAAATACCTTTGAGATCATGTGGTCCTACAAAAGAAGTGAAGTGTCCAATTCTGTCATCAGTGCATCAGCTTCCAGTAAAGGAGGAGCTACCTATGGTGACTAAGTCCAAATTTACATCCTATGGAGACACTTAGTGGTGTTCTCAGAGACAAGGCAGCAAGCCTGGGCATTATTTCTGTGAACAGGTACTTGCCTTCTGTTTATTCCTCAGGTTTCAATGAGATCTGCCTCCCTCAGTCACCCTTTCTTGGATCTAGTTGTCTTCTAGGGATGTTGAGTAGGAGCGGAAATCCTTGTGTACACAAAAACTCCAGAGTAACAGGTTTCCTGCCTATGTAGTCAGGAGATTTGGTGGTAGAAATAACCACAAGCAAATTTCCAGACAGGCTCAACCAAGACACCAAAGGTCAGCCTTATTACAGTGTGGGTGAAGATGGATTGAGGGAAGGAAGGAGAAGGTCTGTCACAGAGAAGGATGCTGGGGAGTGAATCAAGCAGCTTGGAGATAGCCTTATCAGGAACATATGACTCATATGTGATTTAATACTCCAACCTAGCCCAGCAGGAGCTGAAGTGAAATAAATACAGATGGGATGATGAGCAAGCTGGAGTACAAAACTAAGCTTCTAAGGTAAAGAAAGGGGAGTAGATAGAGAGGAAGCAAAGAAGCAAAGGGAAGATGGAGAAAGGGAAAGACAAAATATGTACCTCCTCATCCTTAATATTACCAAAGTCTGCACATATGCCTAGACCACTCCCCTCTGCAAGAAGAGTATGCTGGCTAGTTTTCTGTCATCTTAACACAAGCTAGATTTATCTTAGAGGATGGAACCTCAGTTGAGAAAATACCTCCATAAGATTCAGCTACAAGGCCTTCTCTTAATTAGTGATTGATGGGAGAGGAACCAGCCCATTGTGGGTCCTGGGCTGGTGGTCCCGGTTTCTATAAGAGAACAGGCTGACCAAGCCATATTGAGAATGCAGGACCCCTCCAAGACCTCTGCCTCAGCTCCCACCTCTAGGTCCTTGTTTGAGTTCCTGTTCTGAGTTCCTGTGATGATGAGCAATGATGTAGAAGTGTAAGGCAAAGAAACCCCTTCTTCCCCAACTTGGATTTTGGTCATGGTGTCTCATTGCAGCAGTGAAAACCCTAACTAAGACAAGGAGAAATGACATTCTGGTCTGGCTATCAGATTTTAAGTCCTGGCCTTCTACATCATGGAAGATCCTCTTTTCTGCCTTTATTCAATAGGCCTGGTACGTGGGCCTTTCTTGGTTTGACCAGTGCCTGTCATCACAGGTACAGAATCAGGAAGTCAAAACATGGAGATCTGGCTCCTAGTTATGTCTCCATGATAACTAACTGTCCAGTTTTATTCAAGTCACTTTATTACTAAGACTCTAGTTAGTGGACTGACAAACAAATGCTTGAAACAAACCAATGGATAAATCGATGGCTGAAATTCTCGATTTATTGTAAAGAGAATTACTCAGAGCTGAGTAAGCCTAGGCAGGAGAAAGGCTTTCTTTCACAGGAATGGGGCCAGTTTCCAAGGGTATTATTGACATTATCCATTAAGGATTTGCTTCCTTCAAACTTTAGGTTAAAATATTAAAAACTGAACTTCCTTATTAAGGACGTTTGGTTGACACTTTACAGTTTAATGATTGCTAATCGAACTGCTCCAAAATCTGAAACTTCTGAGTACCAACATGATGTCACAAACGGAAAATTCTATTCCCTGCAAAATACGGTATAGAACTATATTCAGACTGTGAGGATGAGCCACATATGAATGCCAAATGATTTCTCTATTGAGATTTTGCTCCCAGTCCCTTTGATATCTTTCTCTGTCTCTCTCTGTCTCTGTCTCTCTGTCTTTCTCTCTGACTCTCTGTCTCTGTCTCTCTCTTTCTCTCTGTGTATGTGTGTGTGTATGTATATATGTGTGTGCATGTATGTGTGTATATATGTGTTTATATTATGTGTGTAAATATTCCTAAGTCCAAAAAAATCCCAACATATTTGGTTCCAAATATTTCAAATAAGTGATTTTTAGATTTCCTGTTTAAGCCTTAAGGTATTGCAGTACTTCCCAGATCAGCAGCTCTGCTGATGATCTCACTAAAAGGGACATTTTCAAACTGTCCCTTTCATTTGTAGGCTCTGGTGGTGTGTCACGTAAGCTGTAGGGGCACGTGGGCCAGTGGTGTGAATCAGGCAATCAGAGCTTTGTTATCTGACTTTGTTGATCAAATACTTCAAACCCACATGTCAGGAAAGCAGGGAACACTCCAAGGTTGCTATTAGCAATTTGAGGTTAAAGTGTTCTTGAAAAGACTGAGTGTTGAAGGCTTGGGAATGAAACTCTCCTACAGACTCTAGCATATGTCAATGTGGAGAACCTTGGGATTGATTCTTTGGAATTTCTTTCACAGTCATGAGCTATAGAGCTCAGAAGCTCTGTAACTTTCTCAAATGCATTTTGTTAAATGGAAACTTAATTCAAGCAAACCAGGGCCTGATTTCTGTTCTGTCCAACTGTCTCCTCTATGCAGGTGTTTTACAAAGGATTTGGAATGAACTTAGTCTTCTGCCACCCTCAATATTTTTATCCTAATGTGGATAAGTTAAAGGATTTAGGATTGTGTGTTGGACTACTATACAGAATAGACTTGGTGTGAAATAGTCACCTAATAGATGCTTATGATCACTACATCAATAAAGGATCAACTCTAACACACTTCACTTGAGTTAAATTTAAGCTAAAACTATTAGTTTCTGGAAATTTTTAGCTTGTTTTTTCCCGGAACAAGCCAGGGGACATTATCGTGCTCCAAAAGACACTATTGATTTCTGTGATGTTGGAAGGGAGATTAGATGAAAGGAGGAAACTGAACTGTCACAGCTGTCTGCATTTAGCAAACTCAATTTGCTGATGCAGTTCAGGATTGCTTTGGGCACAAGCAAGAAGGCATATGCCCTCTCTCCCAAGCCAAAGCTCTTTACTACGAATATAGTATGGCCAGAAATGCCTCACAAAGGCCCATGTGTTAAAGGCTAGGTCTCTGACCTCAGAAAAACTTGGGAAGTGACGAAATCTTTAAAGGTAAGATATTAAGTGGGGAGAAGGCAGGGAGGACAGGAGAGAAGTCCTGAGGGCCAGCAGAATGAATGGAAATATGCAACCTTAGAGAGTGGGAAGTAGGGGGATCCTCTAGAATGTAACAGAGACCTGGGAGTTAAGAGACTCTGAGGACTGAAAAGGAGGAACCTTTAAAAACAAGTACACTGGGAGAGGGGACTTGTAGAGTTCACCTGCAGTAGAAAGACATCAAGTGGAGGGATGAGGTTGCTATCCCAAGGTCAAAAACTCTGACCAGAGTTGTTACTGTCTAAAAGAACTGCAGGAACAAAAATGGAGAAGAAACTGAGGGAAAGGAGATCCAATGACCAGCCCAACTTGGGATGCCTCTCAAGGGGAGGATCCAAGGCCTGACACTATTATTGATGCTATGGTGTGCTAACAGATAGGAGCCTAGCATGGCTGTCCTCCGAGAGGCCCAACAAGCAGCTGACTGAGACAGAAGCAGAAACTTACACCCAAACAGTGGACTGAAGACAAACACCCCTGTGATTGAATTAGGGAAAGTCTGGAAGATGCTGAGGAGGAGGGCAACCCCATAGGAAGACCAGTAGTCTCAACTAACCTGGACCTCTGAGATCTCTCAGAAACTGGGCCACCAACCTAGCAGCATACATTAGTTGATCTGAGGCCCGCAACACATATACAGCCAAGGGCTGTCTGCTCTGGCCTCAGTGAGAGAAGATGTACCTACCAATGGAAAATTTTCAGGCGCCAGGGAGTGGGGAGGACTGGCAGGGGTGATGGGGTTGAACATCCTTTTGGAGACAAGGGAGAGGAGGGAAGGGATGAGGAACTGTGGGAGGGTGGACCTGGAGGGGGACAATGACTGGAGTTTAAAAACTAAATGTAATAATAATATAATAATAATAATAATAATAATAATAATAAGTGGTGAAGTCTCATGGGAGAGAGTTAAGCCAGTGAGGGAAGGCCCTTGATGGAGTACCAAGGCCCTGACCTATTCTTCTTTCAGTTTGTACTTCCTGGCTGTCATGAAATAAGCAGATTTTATCTCATCACATACTAATTACCATGATGTTCAGCCCCAACAAAGGTCCAGATACACTGTAGCCAAAATGACCATGGACAGAAATTATGAGCCAAAATAAGGCTTTCCTTCTTTAAGTCGTCTCATGAATTTTGTAACACTGATGCAAAGCTAACTAAAACACACCCATGTCTATACTCTTGAGCTCTACCTGCATATACACACATACACATGCACATATGTGCATACCACATCCCCTTTGGCCATCTCTTAGCCCCTCAGTTGGAATGAAGCAAAATAACATTGTAAAAAAGATAGAATAAAATTTATTTATTTATTTATTTTGGTAATAAAACATGACTTCTACATCAAATCTGCCAAACTACGTTTAATTTTCCTAATATACTCTTTTCTATTTGTGGAAGGGCTGTATGGTTTACATGAATGAGTAGCATCCATATATGTAGTCTGCCTTGAGGCCATAAGGCTTTCCTAATGTTGAATATAAGATAAAGAGAGTCTACGCAACAGGGTTCTGTGATGATGTGTTAACCCATGGTTGTAGGAGGGTTCTAAGTAGTGTTATTATTCGTTTTGTATGTTTTTATGAGTCTTATTCTTTGAACTTTGTATTGTTTGAATTCCTGAACATATATATGGCAGTTTGATCCTTTCCATATACACCCGTAAGTCCTTCTTTCTTTCCTCTGTCTCCTGCTGGAACCCTTCTGATCAAATCCACCCCCTATGTTTATACTTTCTTTTGAAGTCTGGTTTATCATATCAACTACAGTTTCTTACTCATTCATGGGATACTATTCACAGAAGGAAGGACAATTTACCAGTAAGGTCCACAACTGAAACAAATGACACCCCTCTGTCAAGAACAGTTAACTGCCAGTGCTATCTCATGTGTAATTGAGGATCTCTCACCCATCCATGCTGAAATGTTGACAAGGCCAATGTTATAGAGTCCTTTTACTGTTTTTAAATATTTTAATATAATGTTTTGAGATTTCCATGTACACATACAATATATTTTCATCATATTCATCCCTTCTACTCCTAATTTATCCTAGATACACTCCCACTCCAAACCCCTTTCTCAATATCATGTCCTCTTTTTATTTTTATAATCACTGAGTCTAATTCATGGTGTCACATGAATATGGGGCCATCCTCTCAAGTATGGTGGCCTACCAAGGACATTCCTTCATAGAAAACTGACTTTCTTGGAAGCTCTTATCAATAGCTCCTCAACCAGGTATGGGGGGACTCATGATCCCCTCCCTTCCCCAGAATATTGACTGCCTTAATCTTGTTTGCCTTTATGCTGATAACCACAGATGCTGTGAGTTTATGAGTGCAGCACTCTTGCTCAGAGATATGAGTTTGCTCTGATTCTCCCCAACCTCCAGTTCTAATAATCTTCCCACATTTTTTCTGTATTGTTCTTCTAAGTCCTGCGGGGCTATAATATCAAGGTCTCATTTATGGCTGAGCACTCCCCAGACATTGAATCGCTGCACTTTAACCAGCTGTGAGTTTCTGTGTTAACCTCTCACCACTGTACAAGAAAACTTCTCTAATGAGGTCTGAGAGCCGAACTAATTTATGGCTGCAGAAACACAAACTTAAAGGTCAATTTGATAATATACTAAGTTTAAAAAATCATTATCATATGCAGGTTTATCCTAGGGCTTACACTCTTCCAGTCATTCTTTCTTAGCCAGATTTACTGGCTAAGAAAATCAAGTGATCATTCCTTCTTGTGGCGCAGATCTTAAATCCAAATTAGAAAGCAGTGGTTATCCTATAACATTCATGCTACTATTGAACCTATGGATATGTCTTGCTAGCTGGTAAGTATTGTCGCTTACAGGGTTTATAGCTCGGCAAGACTTCTAATGACTTTTCTCGCCAGTAACCTGCATATCACTTACTGATACTATGTACATAAGTCTGCAAGAAGAAAGTTTCCTGTCAGTACCAACTTGATTTCTCCAAGTTGGTTCTGTAACTACAGTGTGTAGTATATTCAGCAATAGGGTCTTATCATCAGGTTCTAGGGGCAAACCATGATCAATAGTGATAGGCTTTTGGTGGAGATGAGGTCATCAGGACATCCAGGAACAATAACTGGAAGGGACTTACACCCCACCTGGCACTGGGCTTGTTATTGTTGTTGCTGTTGACCTATGGAACCTGTGAGGAACATTATTTTCCCCTGTATAAGGTAACTCTAATTAATCTCTGGGCGTGTGGTTGCTTATGTGCATGCGGGGTATAGGGGGGAGATACTAGCAAGCTTATAAAGCAGTAGGTTTCCATATTGCTTTAAGAGTTGCCTCAGTTACCCTACCTTATCATTATTTTTTAAAATTTTATGACATAGAGTTTGTTGGAAGTATGCTTGTTTCAGCTTTGGTTCTGAGTCCAGGTTCTATCTCATCCTAGTTTTATATTCTTGGTCTATACTGTATGGCGTCATGATGTTTCCAGGTATGAAAGTATGAGATATATCTTTTAACCCTAGCAGCATCAAAACCCTATGGTTCTAAAATAATGAGAGAAGGATGTGAGCACCCACTGCTGGGAACTCGTGTGGACAGGATTATGAGCAGGTCAACAGCCACCTATAAGTTTCTCACAGCTCTGTTCTCCTCTCCTTCCATAGCTGCCTGGTGGATTTCCTGGGACAAAAGAATAGGAATTAGTTTAATAACCCAGGTCCCCTCTTGCTTTTGCAGTTCATACTTAGTGTAGCAGACTTGAGGGACAGAATTTAATCCTTCTAAAGATTTGCTTTCTCATTATAAAGGAGGGGGTAGAGCATGGGGGGAGGAAGAGAAGGGAAGGAAGGAAGAGGAAGGAAGGAAGAAAGGAAGGAAGGAAGAAAGGAAGGAAAGATAGTCAAAGTATAATATTATGGATAGAATACAACTTAAACACATACATTTTTATCTTAGACAAATTTTATGTTACAAGCCTGTGCAGAATTTACAGATAAATCTGAGATAAAGGAGATGCAGGTCACTACTGATTCTGGAAACCTCTCTTTTAACACCAAGTGTCACACTACCCTGTGACAGAAAATACAGCACATTTCAGTTAGCTTCCCACCTGGACCAAGCTTCCTTCCTCAGCCCAATATTAACCTTGTGGAAAACTTAAGTGAAAACAAGTGGGACCATTTGTTTATTGGGTGAAACCCAGTTGTCAGAAAACGGTTCTTCAACTTGGTCATTACAATTTACGTGTGTCCCTTTATCACTTGTGGTTGCTCAGCATGTCATCCATTTCTGTGGCTTCACAGAAGCCTCTAAGTTAAACAAATAGAAAAAATTACCAACCACAGAATTTTTATTTCATGGGCTGCTGGCTAAGATAATTACAGCCAGATGTGTAGAATATGGACTTTATTTATCTGTAAGTGTGCTGTTTATTTCCAGAGCTTCGATTTTTGATTGATTGTTCCTAACAGGCATCTGTCTCTTTGTTTATTTTGAACACTTATTAAAATCTCAGACTTAGACACAAAATGCTTATGTTTCCTTCTTCATTTACATTTTGCTTAGATGGTGTTTAGCTTTAGTACTGAAGTGACTTGAGAACTGATTGAAAGAAATGACTAAAGCCCCTACTTTCCTCATCCAGTGTGCTAGGTACTGAGATAAGTGATAGAGTAACATAAAGAATATGAGATAATGCTTCCTGGTAGGGGTCTCCATGGGCAGAGTGGGATAATAGGACAGATGTGTGAGCAGAGGCTAGTATTATCTGTGGAGGGCCAAGGCTGTGGTGGGAAGAGGTACAGAAGTGCTAGGGACCAAATGCTTCAAGCAAGGTTCCTGGACAGCTGTATCAGTCTTTCCTGGGATATCATTAAATATTCAGAAGTTGGACCTATAGTCCAATGGGTCAGAATCCATGTCTCACGAGCAGCCTCGGTAATTCATGTGCCAATTGAACTTTGATTAGCCTTGGTCTTGACAGAGTGAAGCAAAGTCAACATGGATGAGATGATTGCACGTGATATCCCTACACTGAGTAGAAGTAGCCACTCATAAAAATCAGAAGAAAGAAAGTACTATGTCAACAAAGGAAAGATGACTTTGAAGAGCCTGGCATTTCCTGAAGAATTGAATAAATGTGCTGCAATAGAGAAGAGACAGTTTCATGGCAGTGATAGCCTGAGAAGGAAAGTTAGTAGGTGCCAGTTGCACTAGGTAATCTGTGCTGATGTGAGGTATCTTAGGGTCATTGCAGAAGCTCTACAGCCAGACTGCCTATTGCCCTGCTCTGAGATTATGATATTGGTCATGTGAACTGGGCAATATGTAAACCTTAATTTCCTCATAAGTAAAATGGTGATCACAGCACCTGCCCAGGGAAATATTTTGAATTTAGAGATTTACATAGAAACCTTACACATGGTGAGTATTAAATACATGACCACCTTTATTATGGATGAGTGAAGGTTCCTATGTCATGAACGCATGTGGATCTTTGATTGGGTTTTTCTTTGTGTTTCCATACAAAGGTTGCTCTGATAGTAATGGAGATAAATGAGAAAAAGTAAAAGGTATAAATGTGGCTGTGTAAGAAATGAAGTAGAAAGTAATCTGTGATAGCTTCCTCCTGGTCTTCAGTTTATGATAGAAACGTCAGGCTTCAGGCCAGCTTGCACTACTGACCTCTTGTCTCAAGTAAAGGATAAGTGACAACATGGCTAGGCAGGGCCTTTCCAAACTACACCCAAATGTTAGCAGATGATGAAGAAGTGAAGGCTGGTTTAGTTGTTCATTAGAAAAAGGGCTCTAAAAATGGATGCCAGTTCTGAAAGCAGCAGGGCAGAGCTGAGATCTGTGTCACTGGACAGAATAATGAAGGGTCCAAAGACTAGCTCTGTTTCATTTTTGCCTGTGATCATCATGACAGGAGGCTGAGAGGACAAATGCTAAATGATGGTATATTTTAGGCAAGCACTCAACCAATGATGTATTCTTTTAGAACAGGTTTCACTACATTCCTCCATTTGTCCTTAACCTCACTATGTGGACAAGGCTGTCCTTGAATGTGTGATCTTCTGTCTTCAGTATCTTGAGTGTTAGGAGTATAGACATATGCCACTAAATGAGGTCCCAGGAACATTTTCTGATCACCCAGTGATGTGGATTTATTTATTTATTATTATCTATTTATTTATCTATTATCTATTTATCTTATTTATTTATTCATTTGTTCATTTATTTATTATTTTAAAAATCAAATTGTAATTTTTACTTATTCACACAGGAGTTATAAACACAAAAAGGCAGGACATGGGGAAGGGGATGAAACCGGAACATAGGTGTTCAGGGGGAGTACAGATATCTTTCAGAACAGGTATCAGCTGGGTGAAGGTTCAGGTCACTATGACTTTACCTATGATTCACTTGTCCTTATCTAAGTTGGTACTATCCGCTGAGGCTGCCTATTTACAAGACCTATGACTACTCAGACTTGCTAAATTTCCACAGAAGCTGCCTGTTTACAATAGCTTATAGCCATCTGTTTCAGTGTTTTTCCACAGAGACCCAAGACTTTGTGTTAGCATGTATGTATGTCAGGTCTATTGCTGAATTTAGGCCTATGGCTGATTTTAGGCCTTTAGTGTATAAGCAAGGGCTGCCCCTGACATCTCCTCCCTTCTCTAAGTATTGATGGGCCATGGTGATTCTAATCTTGCGAAGGTGGGGATAGAGACCTGACCTCCAATAATTGAAGGGGACCTTGTAATGGCTCCGGTCCTCCTGTGTTGTCCAGTGAGGCATGAGGGCCATACCTATCCCCATGTCTTTTTCCTGGAGAGGGGATACTTTTTGACATCAACCCCATGCAGTCAGGCTTGTCCCTCAGGGAACTGGAGAGATATTTTTAACTTTTATTTATATTCCCTTGCAGTGCTTAGCCTCACAACCTAAGCAAGAATTCAGATCGCCAGTCGGAGGGGGTTCTGGGTGGCTCCTCTCTGTTTTGTCTAGGGGTGGAAGTCCTCTCTTTTAGGTTGGGTGGAAATGGGTTTTGGGAACACCCTGAATAGAATAACAACCTCATCTTGAGTCTCGTGGTCCTCCATAGCTAACTTATGATAATGTAGCTGAATAGGTTTTGCTACCAAATTATCTATCTGTTGTTTCACAAAGTTAGTCATCCTATTTAAGGCCCAGGACCAAAAGAAATAAGCAAAAATAACACAATTAATGGTCCCAAGATGGGAGTAAGTAGGGTTGACAACCATGGAGAGGTTGAAAACCAATTCTTGTACCAGCTCTCATCTTTCTCTTTCTCTCTCTCTTTTCTCAGGGCCTTCTCTGACCTTTTTCATGCTCTCTTTAACCATCCCTGTCTTGTCTATGTAAAAGCAACATTCTTCTTTAAGGGCTGTACACAGTCAAGAGCTGTACACAGTCTTTTCTATTGTAAAATAGTGAATCAAGTCCAATAAAGTCCTTTGCAATTTTTGGAGATCATTTCAGACAGAAAAACGAGAGATATTTTCAAATTAGTGATGTCACTCTCTAGCTGTTTGATGTCCTTGTCAATGGCCCATCAAAGGTCTGAGTAGTATAAGTCCAGAGGCCAGCATCAGGATTAGAACTTCTACCAGCAGACATCATGGGTGATTCATTTTTACCTGAGATACTGCCAGTTAGAGCTCCTGGGAGCCCTGCTTCTGCGGGTTTTGTGAGGTTGGATGCAGAGCTGCCACCCGGGATCTGCTCTGTGCTTGGGCCCAGACCAGAAGGTGTGATGTGGATTTATAAATAACGATTGTGGCATAAAAATTGGGACCCTTGAATAGCCCATTGTAAAACTAGTCTCTGGTCAATCACTTTCTTCAACTATCATATCTATCTATATTAACGTATTGATTTCTTAAACTTGTGTCTACCTACTAATATTTTTATGAATATCCTGCTGTTGATGGCTGTTAGCTTGGGATTGATCAAAGGAAGCCCAAATTAAATGCTAATGTGATGTATCTGTTTTGAAGAAGCTTCCCAGTTTTGTGGATCTGATGCTCACCACTGCCTCCAGTGGAGTTAGACCAGTGGGATTTGGAATGAGGAATACCTGAAGAAATGACTATCTTCAGGAACTAAAGTTGAACATGAGTGGATGAAGGATATCACTAAAGTTTACCTTTTGCATAGGACTGTGGGAGTTTAAGACAGAGTAAGGGATCTAGATCAGACAGGCTGTCTATAGTACACTACACTATGCACTACAAGTGTATTGTTTTAAGTGTGTGCAGAACCCTGAAATGCAGCAAATAGCAGGGTGACACCCTAAAGAGTATCAGAGTTTGCCTATGAGATTTGGTCTCTCTGGCAAGGCTGTCAGAATATGTTTGCATGGCCACTTTTCAACCAGAACCTTGACACTCCCCTGATCCCTTGTTACGTAGCACTAGCCAAGTCCATAGCCATAATATGTAAATAAATAAGTGAGAGTACAAGGATAGGCAATCTGCTGACTGTTCCTATATTTGATGTATACTTTCACATCACATCATTGCACATAGCACTGTTTATGGTACATTACAATCCAGTTGTATCCCAGTATCACAGGTGCAGGAGAACTCTGTCTGCTGTTACAGGGCTGCCCAGGCTCTGCTAAGCCCCATACCTGTGCATAGTTCATCAGAGTGTTCAATAAGAATTCAGTGTTGGTCCTTGGTGCTGGTTCCTCAAGAGTATAATCTCATTCTAGCTCAGGAATGAGACCATAGACAATGGAGAAAAAGTATGTAAGAAGAAATAGGGAAAGATTAAAAAAATCAGGGAGAACTGAGAATGTGCCAGTTGAGTCTCTATTTTAAAAAACGTAATGTAATATTTGTATTGATATTTCATGTACACTTGAAACTATCTAAATGTGCATATGTGTGTGCATTTGTGCATGAATATGAGTACTTTCATTGTACATGTACACATGTGTGCATGTATAATCTATGTATATGTGTGTATGGTTATATTTCAGTGGGTATGTATGCTTGGATTGGTATATATGCATTCACTTGTATGGTGATAAGTATTTGCATGGATACATTTCTATGTGTATGTGTGTGGATACTTTTATGCATGCTCCCCTCAAGTTCACACTGCGTTAGATCTTAGTCTGACCACTTTGACTACAGGATCCATCTAGAAAAGTCTAAGCTGTTTTCCAGATTGGTTTCTAAGCAACTGACAGATTCCTGTTTATATTCCTCTGAATGATTGCTTTTGAAGCCCTGAATGTCATGTAAGAAAAGACTTCTTTTCTAGAGCAACACACAGAAGCTTAAGACATACAGAGAAAGTGGGACCATGTTGGATTTCCCCTCTACTGTCCCCACTAAAGTTCCAGGGAAACAAGAGAAGATATTGTACATCTGGACCTGTTCAGTCACCAACTAAATGCTGAAAGCTGTCGGCAAGTACTATGGTAAACAGAAGAACAGCTGAACCTTACCTCAACCAGGATTATGATTCTTAATAACATGTTGATGGTATGGCATCTATTTGTTTGAGGTAAATGTTGTGACACATCTTTAACTAGAATCCATGGGATCTGGGAGCCCATAACACATCTAAAAGCAGTCCCACTAGAGTCAGGAGACTATGTTCTTCCACATTTCAGTAAATTACAACAGGAGACCAATGGTTGAGGCATGGCTCCATGTTAGGCACTCCAATCAGCCTGGTACAGTTCTATATCCACCTAAAGCAACTGTCCAAGGAAGGAGAGGGCCAAGAGAATGTTAAAGGCCAATGGACCAATGGCAACAACCGATTATGCCTTGTTCTATGAAAAGAAAGAGCATAGGAAATTGTGCAATGCTTTAGGGCACAGCGTCAGAGTCTTAGAGCCAAATCCACTTTCAATTCAATTTTACAGGAATATAAGTCAACAAATCAGGATGCCGGGAACAGGGAAGCTACCTTCCTACAAAACAGCCTACTTTTGTAGCAATATATAGATGGGTTACTTTCCTTTAGTTCTCCCATTGCTGCTCAAGACACATATCTTTGATGGATGATATTGGAAATACAATTTGCAATACTGGTTTCATTCAGGGGACATTTTCTCCCTTGAGTCCATGTTTCAAGTTGCCACAATACAATTGATAAATAAGTCATTCCACTTTCCTTTGGCACTGGAGGACTTTCACTCTCTTTTTCAGATTACTCATTGTCATTTCCATAAATGGAACTAAATTTAGATGTCATTCCAAAGTGTGTAACAACCAATAAAGTTTCAACTCTGCAGCATCAAGTCTCTTTTGGAGGCAACAAGCTGAGATCCAGACACAAAATTCTTATAATGTGTTATCTTCACTTTTATTGTTGGCTTATTCAAGCCCTAAAACGATTAATCTTCATTGTCAACTTGACTGGATTTAGAATCACCTAGGAGACACACCTCTGGCATGTATGTGAGAGTGTTTCCAGAAGAGATTAATTTGAAAGGAACACTCACCTTAAATAAAAAACATTTCATCTGGGAATAAAATCTCCTAATAAATAACTAGCAAAGAGTAGAGCACTAGTGTTCTTTTTTTTTTTTTTTTTTTTTTTTTTTTGTTTCGTTCTGACTCTGGACACAATGTGAACAGCTCACTCACTGTCCTGATATCAGTCACAACTCCTTATCACAGTGAACTGTATTCTCTCAGACATTAAGCCAAAATAAATTCATTCCTTTAAGTTGTTTTTATCAGATATTCTGTCACATCAATGAGAAAATTCCCTGATTACACAGTCTCACAATGTAGCCCAGGCTGACCTTTGACTCTATGCACCTGTGAGCTGGGAACATAAGTATGCATCACCATTGCCAGCTTCTTGATCATGCTTTTTGTCCAAGTCTAACCTGTAGCAGCAGGAGTCATTCTTGCTGGACTCATCTTTAGAAAATTCTGTGGAATGTGACTCAGAACTGTCCACAGGAGAGAAGAAAGGCATGTTTCCTACCATATTCACTCAAGCTATCAAGGATAACCCTAATGCATCATCCCCCTACATTTCAGGTAGTACATGTATCCCAAGCATGCCTGATGCAGAAAGTAAAGAATACAGGACTCCAGGTTTTCAGTAGCTCTAACACGGTCACTTTGCTACGTTATCCCATGTATGCAAGGCTGGAGGAAGGGCAAGTAGAAGATATGAGGTCATCTATGGGAGAGGTCAAGAGGAAAGGCAAATATGAAATGCTTCTTGCAGAGATAAGAGGCTACAAAATAAAAAGTGAAATGTAAACAATATGACTGGAGAGAACCAGAAGAGAATGCCAGAAATCGACAATACGGTAGAGAAACAAGACAAAGAGGTGGGGAACATGAAGAGTCTGAGATCAGAACAGAAAGAAGAATCAGAGTGATTCCCAGGGAGATGGAAAGGGAAGCAGAGCTATAAAGAAAGAACCTGGCATCAGAGTGGCTTTAGATGTCTGCAGCAGTGAGCTGTGTTCAAAGAGAGGGGAAAAAATGAAATGATGCTTTCACTCTCAGAAAGAAAGGATCCTCAACCAATGATTCTATTCTCAAGCAAATTAGCAATGAACACAAGAGGACATACTTCATAAGATGCTGTTCTCAAAAGGTGTTGGCCATCTGTCTGTCATATCCAAAGGAAACACAAATGGCTAACTGTGGTGCTTATTAACATACCAAAGTGCTGCTGGCCTCCAGACATTCTCAGCATCCCAAGTACCTGTTACAGACCTCATATTGCATCTAGCTCTTCTTAGTTCTTCTCACCTTTCCTGTAACTTCTCCAACTCATCGGCCTTTCATTTCTGCCAGGCTATGAAAGGGGCTAAACCAAGAAACAGTGTGGGAGAAACAGTGGGGTCTGTATGACCACAGCTATGCCTCAACCCCAGGAAACAAGCAGACAGAAAGACCAAGTAAAAAAAGTCTTCAGATTTTATCAATGATTTATGCATGTACATAGTACTGATATCATTACTATGTAGAATTAGTATATTGTAAATCACAAAAATGAAGTTTGTGCAGTAACCATCACACTTGAATGACTTTAAAAAAACATTTTTTCTTCAAAAGATCAGATAGCAAATGATTTAGGTTTTATAGACTAACCTCAAAACTACTCAACTCTAACATTGCTGGGAACAAAACAGCCTTCAATGTTACATACATGGTAACCTTGCTCTAATAAAGCTCTTTGCTAAGAGAGAATCAGGCAAGCTCTGACCCACAGGTCATTGCTTTCTATCCTGTTTTAGGTAGCTGAGTCAGGATGATTTATTTGTGATTGCATGTATCCTGATCATACAAAAATCCAGTAAATTTTTCAGCTCCATGGAAACACATTTTTTTCAAACGCGGTGCACACAGACACACACGTGCTCCTTCGGGTTTTCTGTCATGACTTCTCAGAGCACACCCTCCCCTCTGGCTGGATAGAATACCTAAGTCTCTATGATATAAACATATCCAAAATGGAAGATCTCACAAGGGATGGGCAGAGTGAGGCTGTGCAGAGTGGTAGAGAAGCGCGGTAGAGTTGGTGGCAGAGGAGAAAGAAAAGTTGTCAAACATTGCTGTCAACCTTGAGAAGTATGGGGGCTTTCTTCGTTTTTTTTTTTTTTAAAGAAGCTTTTGTCTTATCTACTGTGACATTCAACCTTTGGATGCCCTTGGTTATTCATTAATTATACACATGGTCTGCCAGTTTTCCAGTTGTTCTTGAACGAGTTACAAAGACGGAATTGACTTTATAATGAGGACTATTTCTTTAAGAAAAGAAAAGTTCCTATTCAAAACCTAGCTGATCTCATCGGGTGCAATACTAGCTAAGTTAAAGCTAGAAACCTACACTGTCACTTTACTGAGATTTCTGAGTCTACGTTTCATATTGCCTTTAATGTAGCAGTAATGTCTTTATGCATTTGTTTCTTTGCACTGACATTTTGTCAGATATTAAAACTCTACTTTTTATGACACATATTAGCATATAAGCCTTTATTCCAAGAGGTATTTATTTTTTCACTTGTAAAAAAATAGTTTCCACATTAAAAGAAACCCAACTCTGTTATATCCTAGATGACTTCTGTCTTTTATATTCAGGATAGTAATGACTTTAAAGCAAACTGGAAAAAAAAAGTTCCTGGAACGGAGTGGCCATCTACAATGTTACATCCTATGTGATAATCCCTAGGATATTGACAATGGATTTGGTAAGGCAGGAAGACAGTCAGTTTTGACTCACACTTTGTTACACTGATTTATAAATTTTGCTTAGTCATGTTCTTGTCCCAGGCCAGCAATGACCAAGCACACCTGTTTGGTTTGCCTTCATTGGTGGGAACCCAACCTGCAGCTGCCTAGTCAGAAGGATCAACCAGAAGAGCCCTAAGAAAGCTCTTGAAAGAAATTCTAAGACACATCTCAGTATAGCTCTTGACTTTGCTCTCTAGCTCGTGGCTGTGACATTATCTCTGCCTATTACAGAAAGCAATGTGAGCCTAGGTAGATTGTATGAATAACACCCTTCCCCAGGAGAGGCCATGAAATATCCTGAGGTCTGAGGATAGATGATGTTAAGGGCCTGATTAAAAAACATGTTTAGGAAAGCCTTGCATAGATTCCAAGATCACAGGAGGCTGTGTCCTGCAAATTCTGGGAAGGATATATATGTTCTACATGTCTCTGAATGTCTTGCCGTATCCTGGCTGGAGTTGAGGAGTTAGACCTGTGCCTCCCGTGAGCTGGTAATTCTGGGGAATGCCAACTTGTCTAAGGTGCAGTATATCCCAGTAAGTGCTACAAGTTCCACTGCCACTTGTGGAAGGATTCTAGCCCCAGGGCTGAGCCCTGCTTCTATTTGTGCTTTCTGCCTTCTATCAGATTTACCACAGCCTCCTTAGTCATTCTGATTTCAGTAGGAGCTTGGGTAATCTCCATGATAAACTGTTTTACCCAGAATCTCAAAGAACTCATATACACATCTGGATCTTCTATTAAGGAACTCAGGAAATGGATATTCAGAATCACTGGGGAAATTAAACTATAGGAATACAAAGTATCTCACTCAAATTCAAACAGCCATCCAGAGAGTAAATGGTGGTGAGGCTATAGAATGTGGACCCTATGAACTCTTCACGGTTTCTGGCTAGGTGCCAACTCCTGAACCACCGGCAGCATTTGTCCCTGTCCTATCTCTGTAAGAGTATGGTGACCTAGTTTCCTGGATAGTTGCTGGGGACAGAAGTGGTAATAAGGGATCAAAATTCTTCTCAAGTATTTCACAAGACCCAGGAGGCAGGGGTAGAGCTGGGACTTTAAGCCAAGTCACACATCCCATGACATCCAGCAGCATCTCTTTACTAAACTATAAAAGAGACTATGACATCTTGCCTTAAGGACATGGGGATTCACAGGTGGAGCTGGTAAACTGTCTCCCACTGTTTAAAACAGAGGCCTAGCAGGATGGCTTCTGGCTGCTTTGCCCATTTCCAAACTAAGGAAGAAAGGATTATACAACACTAGGGACTCCTGAGTGTGAACTTCTCCACCCAATCCTCAAAACAACCACAGGAGAACCACTTGTGAGTGAGGAGCAGAGAGGAGTATGCCTCAGTGCAGTCCTCTCTACTGCCATAATGAACAACCAGGAACTATGGAATACTCAAACATAACCAGTGTCACTGAGGGGCTTAATTGTTCAAACTCATACTAATTTATAGTCTATAAAGCCACTCCTGTGTAGTGACTTATTCACTGCACACTGCACACTTAGGCAGTAGATGGAAACAAAAGTGCACATAGTTGACTGTATCTTTGTCACTCTCTGCATTCTGGGCCCCATTTCTGAAAATCCAGTTTTTGTTACTTTCAGGTGATAGAAGAACTAACCAGTTTCAGCCATCTGCTCCAGAACAGGTGTGCTGACTCATGTGTTAGAGCGAGTGTGGAGCCACAGAGGGTGTGGGCGTAGAGCATGTGTATATGTATGTGTTGTCCTTACTGAGTGCTCTGATCAAAGGAGGAAAAGTGTGAAAAATTCATGGAAAGCACAATGTTGGGAAATATTTGTTACCAGGATGAATAGTAATTGTCATGGTGACCTATTTTTGTCTCTTTCCCCATTTGTATCTTGTGTCATTCTCACATCCCTTTGATGGAGCCATCTTCAGTTTAGAGAATTAAAACTAGGCTGGGAAACGGGAGTTCAAGTGAGAACTCTTGACAGCTGTTGCAAAGCTTCAAGGATGGAAATTTCAGTCCCTAGAGCTCCCGTGACTGTGGGTGACAGGAAATGGGTTCCAAAGTCTCCACCCTCCTCCTTTAGTTCTATTAGCCCAACACAGCAATTCTTTCTTAGGCTGATGGCAGCAAGCTTGTTTTCGTTTCAATTATTTTCTCATTGTAGGTATGTACATGGACGCACACACAGAGACACACAGACACACACATCTGTGGAAGCACACTACCTCTGTACGTTTCCATAGCTCCTTTTATCTTTGAAGACATTATTTCAAAGAATTTCTTCTGATTCCTTAAGATGAAAGATATAATAAGCCTTTATGAAAAAATAAATATCATGGCTATGTAGGTGACCCAGAGAGCCTCATATTTTAAGTACTTAAAGGCATGATACGAGTTTAAAAGCACCATTAGGAAAAAGGTCCTTCGCCTACGACTTTAGAAAACTTAAGCTGAAAGATTCAAGTTCGTCAATTTTTTTTATTGTACTGGTTACATTGCTTTACAGACTACACTCTCTCAAATACCATTATCTAGCTTTAGCTTACCCGATATGTTAGTGGCTTTTATGTTCCTGTGACTTGACAGTAACATACCTGCTGGAATAACATGGTGGAAAAAACTCACATTGAGATGGGTGTTAGTCCAAGTTGCTTGAGGCCGTGCACAGGAGCAGAACCCATGGCAGAGGCTTTCCTTCTTGTCTTAGCAGAAAGGTAGTGGCATGGCACAGGAGGAGACCAAGGAAAAGACACCCCCAAGAGCTTGCCGTACCAACGATATATTTTTCCATCTAGACCTTATACCCTATGGTTCCAGCAACCTCACAAATGGAGACTAAGCTATCAAAACGTGAAGCAGTTGGTTCATTTTTTTATTCAAACCACAACAGCAGGCATAATTCTGACACAGGTGAGAAATATATGCTTCATATACAGAAACCATGATTCCTCTTGTTGGCATTATAGGAACAGGGAGTGGAGCCTGTGCTCATAATTGTTGTTGGTGGTGGCAGTGCTTTCTTTGTTTTATTTTTGTTTTTGTTGTTGTTGGTGGTGGCAGTGCTTTCTTTGTTTTATTTTGTTTTTGTTGTTGTTGGTGGTTTTCATTAATAACATAGTAATATTTGTGGTTTTGAATAATAATTCCAAAAAGTCATCACCTTCTGTACTTGACTTGATGGGCTATTGACTAATAAGTTTCTACTTGAAGGGATACAAGACTCCAAGTCCACTATTATTCTAGATGAATAAGCAGTCTTCATGACCTCAGAAGACTTCCACCAGTAGATGCACCACCATCCTTAGGGTAGCAACAAAATGTGTTTCCTCTGACATGGCCCAGCTCCCAACTCAGAGACAGCCACCTGCCTGCTATGGTATTAGTGGCCCTTGTCCAATGGAGTTAGAAATCTTAGGCTCTAAACAGACATTTGTCCCCTTTTGCTTATGTTCAGAAATGTCTTCAAAATCTATCAGTTGCCTAATAGAGAGCACAGTGCCTCAGTTCTCCAGGAGCATGCACAGTTAAGTGCCTGGAGAGAAAGGCTGTGAGTAAGCCTGGTAGGGAGAGAAGAGAAATCGGAGAAATCCAGGTGCTTCAAGACAGCCTGAATCTGGACCTAATACTCATGCCTGGAACTGCAGATGAGATGTCCAAAAGAAATATCCCAATCACATTAACTAATCTGGCAGTGTGGTCATGAGTCTGCATCTCTATCTATGCCCCCTTGTGATGCTGCTCATGCTGCTGGCCTGAAAGCCACAACAGGAGACCAGTGAGCAGTTGCATTGCTTCTCTGTATCACATGTTCATACCTCAGAAAAGGTACTGTGTGATTGCTTAAAAGTCACTCTGTCGTATAAAATGTAATGTGACTTGTCAGGTGAAGCTCCAGCCAGAGGCCACTACTACATTAAGGAGAAAAGAAATTTATCTCCCTAAAAAGAGGCAGCTGTGTGACTGTTCATTAGCTCAACAATTCTAGAGGGGTATTAGTGAAAATCAAAATAGTAAGATACACCTGCATTATGTATATGTATGTAAATACAGTTTTATATTCACCGTGTTAAATCTTACATGTCATCAATTTAAGCAATCTTGTCACACAGCCCTTACTGTTACTTTTATAAAGGATATATAGTGTCTCTCTAAATAATAATTCCTTCACTAGTATAAGGTTGTTTAATTTACCTTCAACATGTTTCTAATATAAACAACCATGTATAAATTTTAAAAAGTTATCTGTCAGTGTTAAAAGTGAGAAACATACAGTTGCAGGCTTTATGTCTCAAACTAGCCTTTATAATGTACCATTATATTATCCATGGCTTCATTATCATAGTTACCTAAGTAGGATTATCATTTCATTCTTTAAACTCTACACCCATGGAATCCCATCCTCTGAACCAATCATAGAGCCCCTTCTCAAACCCAGCCCTCTTTCCTATTCCCACCCCCCCCCGGCTCATTTTACATTTGTATCCTTTGTTTCTAGATGGTCAAGTGTCACCCATTTGGGGTATCAACCAGTCTCTTATTTTCCTTCTGACTACCTTGAAGTGATTTCTTTCAGAGACACAGACTGTCTGTCTTGTTTTTTCTAGCTTTAAGAGCTTTAAAGCACTATATGTCCTATGATGGCTTTGGTCTGTAACTAAACCATAAGATAACCAACATCCTAGCCATGGTGTTTATTTGCTGTTTGCCCAACCTACTGCATATATGGCAGTCTTTTGGTTTGGAGGTATACTCATTTTCCCTGCCAAGGAAGAAACATCACTCTGCAGCATCTGACCCAGAGGTAAAGAGAGGTAAAGAGACCCAAAGAGGCTGATTGGATCAATTGATGGAAACGTGACGAATCCTTCTGTAGAAGCAAGTACATAGCTCAGCCTCTGATATCTTATCCATTAATCCACAGTAAGAGATTTAAGTATCTATATGGGAAGGGGGCATGGAGATGCGTCTTGTCTCCTACTTTTATCTATTCTTTATAAAATCTAGGTGGTTATATAAGTGCCCATAAACAGGGATGAGAGTACTAGTTGCCTTTTCTCCCAGGTATAGCTATAGCGATGAATTTCTTTCTTGCTCTTTAAGATGGTCTGGGATGTCCTCTGTCCTGACCATACCCTACTTTTATGCCTCTCTGTTTTGCTAACACACAGAATTTTGCCTGACCCAGAGTCAAAACCTCCTGAGCTTTATGCTCCCAAGTTATTCTTAACTGATGAGGGACAAACATATTTGGATAAATGAATAATGCTGTGGGGATTCTAAGATGCTGTTGGTGTGGTTCAGAAATGGATTGATTCTGACTGGCCATATCAGTAGTATCATCAACACTGCTATCCATACATCTTTCATCTGTTTTACTTATTCACAATTCCTAGGATTCCCGGGAGGAAAACTATCTGCATGCATAAACACACACATACACGCACCGCACGCACACAGGCGTGCACACCACACATCAATTAGTGATAGCTTTGAAAAAAATCCAACTGAAGAAATGCTACAGTTTGTGTAGTTTCATCAAAACTCACACTGGAATTCAATTACCAAATTGAGAGGCACAGAAAAACAAAGGAAGACAAGAGCTGCAAGAGAGATGGCTTACTATCTCAAGAGCCTGGGTACAATCAGTGGGCATCACAGGATTTAGTTAATCCTCAAGAGGGGAGTGGCTATAAGGCAAGGATACACTGGACTAAGCAAATCTCTTTCTCTTATTACTGCCTCATTCTCAGTTATTCTGTTATATATAAATTATTAACTGTTCACATTAGATTTATCTGCGAATATTTATTCCTTATATCCAATCATCTTAAATATTATGGGTCTGAGTGGGAAAGGATAGTAAAAGACCCACTTTCTACAGTTGTCCACTAAACTTAATATCCATGAATCATGATGCAGCTTAGCTACATGGAGTTTCATCTCTTTCATACTCATATGCCCCTGGAGTCTAAGGAAATCAACAATCTGACAATGAAAATTAGAGATGGAATTATAAATATTACTTAGAATTTATAAATGTTCTTAGAACACCTACCTCATGGAAGTTTCCATGATTCTTGTCCAATGCTCATTACACAGATACGTAAATGGAGGCCAAGGATAGAAAAGAACTCACCTATATTAGTCCTTCAGCACATTGTCAAGACCCAGTCATTTTTAGCACTGTGTCACTGTCTTGATTATTTCTTCTTCCAAGCTGTTAAAATAAATGAAGTGGTATTATGCTTGGTGTGAATTTGTTACATTTTATTGATCATGAGGAATAAACGTGCTCTGAGCCAAGCTCCTCCATTCAGTATGCACTTACAGCTCCTGAATAGCACACATCTCAGCTGCTTTGTCAGAAGGGCTCCATTATCTTGTTATTATAACGCCACCCACATCCCTGCCTTCTCCTCAGTTAATCTGACAGGCATGCTCTATACCAAACCTTACTTCATTATCCAACTCTTAGCTCTGTTCAAACGCATTTTCAGGGTGCTTTTCTCTCCATACTTTATCCTCCATATTTTTTCTCCTTCTGGGACCATATATATATTTTTAATTTCAAACTAAGTTAGTCTCTGCTATTTACAACCTGACTACCTGGCTCCTGGACAGAATGGCTAGAGTGAGTTTTCCTTGCCATAGTGAAGGTCAGACCATCCTCTAAGGAGCCTGGGATTTTATTTGTTTTTTAACTATTTCTGAAATATATTTTCTCTGGATTCCTATGCTCTCCAAACATATAAGATAGTCCTTGGTGCCCAGTAGCTTATTTTCCCAATCAAAAATGATTTTTAATAAATATATCACTAATAATACTTGTTTCATACTGTTGTCCTTATGGTTTTTGTTTTGATATCAATATTTTTCTGATGACATATACAGAGATTTGCTTCCCCTTAGACATGGGTATATGACAGGGGCAACAGAATTCTTCAAAAAGTGCCCTGATGAGGCAGATGAGTGTGGTCACACAACTTATCCTCAGGAGGAAGGCATGGCAGCCTTAGGTGGTACTTTCTTAGGGTGAGGACAACCAAACTATACATGAAGTAGTGACTCCACACATGAAACCTCTGGGGAACAGCATCTCTGCAACATCATGCCATGTTATGCAGCATCCGTGGAACATCAGCTTACAGAGTGTCTATGACTAAGATCTTTAGTGTAGCTTAAAGGCCTGAGCATGAAAGGCTTGGTTCAAAGCTTCTGACAAAGCAATTTATTGGAAAGTACTGTAACTCTTGATAGGTGGAATCTGGTGGAAAGAAAGGAAGAAGTACAAGAATCTAACTTCCTCCTCTCTCCACTTCTTAGTTCTCAAGAAGATAGTGTTTCTCCCCATGGCAGCTACCACCTTGTTGTCCTGCCTTGAGTTATGTCCAAAAGTAATGGGACGAAGTAATTACTGATGAAACCTCAGAAACAGTTTCTTATTTTGTTACAGTGATGGAAAACTTACCAATACCAGAGCCTGAGAAGGCTGTCTTGACTTAGGAACTTAGGAGTCCTGTCATTCAGGGGCTTCCTGCAGCCTCTTCCAACTCCTTAGAGCTCAACTGCTAAGCAGTTAGTTGTCCTACAGTATGCTGGAATCACCTGGTCACAGAACAGGCTGACACCAAGGACCAACCAATTCATCCTGGTTTGTAATCAGAAAAGAATGTTATAAGTTTGGATTCAGGTTTTTTTTTTTTTTTTCATTTGTTTTTGTTTTTGTGGCTGCGTTGAAGGCATAAGAGGTTTAAGAATGAAGGGCTAATGAGGGGTTGTTATAACCTCATAAAAATCTTTCTAGCTTCTCACTTCACCATGCAATGTGCACTCTGTATCCTCAATATTCAAGGTGGTGCATGGGCATCTCAAATTCCTTGTGAAATCGGATTTGGAATCAATATCTGGCAATTAATGGAACTATGTTAAAAGAGACTGGAGATAGACATAGATATTTAGATGTCAAAAGCAGATCTAAATAAAGAAAGATAAAGAAGTGAATAGACAACTTTAGAGAATCCTCAGCAATTATGAATGACTTTGAGATTCTTTTCTTTTAAATAGTGAGATTTTGGTGATTATAACTCTGGGTAAGAATTGGGGGAGGGAAGTAACCGAAAGGAATCTGATATCACAGATCACAAATACTTCTGACTCATGGATTTAAGTCATTACTCTTGCACTGTAGTCTATAGAAGAAGAAAGTTCTAAAGGAATTTGTGTTTTGTTTTGGCATGTTCTTCTTATGCCACCCAAGCTGGTTTTGAACTTACGGTCTTCCTGTCTCTGTCTCCCAAGTGCTTTAACTGTAGCTATATACCATCACATGCAGCTGTCCAGGAGATTTTAGAAAACAGAAAATCCAAAACATTAAGTAAATGGAGGACTCAGTAAAATCTCAAGGCAGCTGTATATGAAACTAGCAGATGGAAGTCAGGAAAGAGAAAGGGTTCAGGATGTGACCCCTTACTGAGATAGTTTCTTAAGTGGGACCATGCCAAGAGAGAGAAGATGACTGGTTTTGGTTTATGGAATCCAATCTAAGTACATTTGGCCTTTTTCATAAAGGAATAATATTTGAATTTTTTAACTTTATATTTGTTTTGCCTTTGAAAATTGTCTTCCCACGCTGCTTAATAGCTATTTTAAAAATGGTAACATCAGGTTTAAGAGAGCAAAGCAAAATTTCTTTGTTAATCTCTTTTTTTTTCTTAATTTGCTTTTTCAAGCTGTGATAAACCCAGTGACCAAAACCAACTTTTGAGAGAAAAGGGTTTATTTAGTTCACACTTCCACATTAATAGTATGTCGTGGAGGGAAACCAGAGCAGAAACTCAAGGCAAGATCCTGGAGGCACAAACTAAAGCAGAGAACATGATAGAATTCTGCTGACATGCTTGCAATCCATGCTACATTAAACTACCTCTACCATACCTCCCAATATCACCTGCCAAGTGGTGGCATAACAATTATTTATTAAGAAAATGTGACCACAGACTTGTCTATTGTTTCTTGTGAGAGGCAATATAAGCCCATGATAGGTCTCCCACCTTTCTCTTGTTCTTGACAACTTTAAAGTCTCATTCAAAATAAAGAAATGTACTAGTTTGCTTTTAGGCAACTTGATACAAGCTAGAGTCATCTGGAAAGAGGAAACCTCAACTGAGAAAATGCCTCCAGCAGATGGCTCATAGGCAAGTCTGTGGGGCATTTTTTTGGTTTTGATTTGGTTTAGGTTAATTTGGTGTTTTGTTTGCTTTGTTCTTATTAATATGTTTTCATTGTTGTTAGTTTGTTTTAGGGAGTTTCCATTGTTTGTTTGTTTGTTTTGACTAATGATTGCTGTGTAAGTTTCCAGCCCATTATAGGAGTGAGATTATTCCACCCATATCCTTGGATGTGAGACAGAACCCACCTGGCACTTTATTCTCTTTGGACACTTTTCCCCCTCTTTCTTCCCTCTTTTCCTCTTCCGCTGCTTCTCACCCATCTATACACACTTCCCCACTCTGTGAACATGAATCATTGGGTACCTTCGAAAGGAATCCCAAGCCACTCACACTTATCTCCAGTTCTCTTCTGGGGAGTCCAACCCAGACAGATATGCTCTCCACAAAGTGTCACATCGACACTGGCCTTCCAAGAAAGCTAAAAGAAAGTAGGTAAAGAGATGCAGCTGCTTATGTAAAATAAAATTTACCTCTGATTGAATGAAAACAGGTTAAAAAGAAATGGCCACAATTGTAGTTAACTAGCTTTCATTCAAATATAAAGAAATCAACACAGAAATTGAATCTGCTTTATGAACATAAAATCTGGTCCCATTTTCACCCAGCACAGGTTTCAGAACAGCACAGTTCCTTGGAATGACTGGATCTTCAGGTTTGGACAGTAATCTGGGTTACAGCAAGCCCACTTCATGCATGCACATGGGAGTTCATATCAGAGGAAGATACAATTCTCAACCCCCATTCTGTCACAAGTTACCCAGGCTACAAAATGTCCATTCATGCACAAATAAGCCCTGTTGCTAAACTTCCAATGCCTTGTCTGGATGGCTCTGTGCTATGGACACTTTCTCTTTACAAAAAGAGCTCATCTTAGCCAAGAACCTGATAGCAGGATGCTTCCGTATAAGGAAGCTTTGAGGGTTATGGTCACTGCTCATCATCTGAATCTACTCTTTTGGGTGCATTTGCATGTAAGACTAAAGGCACCACTGAGAAATTACTTTTGCTAGAAAGTACTGACTCCTCATTTGGACCTATAAGGAAAACTAAAAACCTGTTCTTCCTGCTTTCATTTTCTGCCTCTCTATTCCATTTACTTTGAAGTCACCAAAGTAAATAATTGTCCTCAACCTTTCCTCTTTAATCATGTGTTCCTGGTACGCCAGGCCATCACAGGACAGAACCCTATTCCCTGCTCCCACCACTCGGACACACACACACACACACACACACACACACACACACACACACGAATGCACATGGGTGATGATCGATAAGAGCAAGCTTCCATCCTAGAGCAGAAGGGATCATCTTGCAGGAACCAATCATATTGGTCAGTTCAAGTGATAATGGTGATAATGACTTCATAGAACCACCTTGCTGAACCAGAACAGCTGCAATGAATCAGTGAGCCCAAATCCTGCAAAAAAAAAATGCTTAATTATTCACATCATTTGTGCATAATTCTCTTTCTCTACTTAAAGCCTCAATTCATTCTCTATTTAAACCTAGAGCTCATGTCTCCAACCCAAAGGACAATTAGGGGTTACTAGACCCCTCTTTTTGTTCCTATTCAATACACCCCCCTCTACTTTTCACCATTCCTCTTCTACTTAATCAATCTTTGGTGAGTAGTAGCCAAGCCTAGCTAGTTGAGGCTTCCAGACTCTGTGCTTGTGCCTCCAAAACCTTTGGTTACATGGTAAACTCTCTGCCATCTGTGCTCAACTGCCTCAATACTTTGTGGACCCCAGCCTGATGAACTTTAATATCTCCCATCTTTTCACTATTCTCAAAATCCCCATTCCTTTATTTCTAAACAATATCGACAGGAGGGTAGGTGGGGGTACACCATCATAGAAGCAAGAGGAGGGGGAAGGGATAGGGAGCTCCTGGGAGGGACGGGGGGAAAATGGGGTAAGGGGAGAACATCTGAAATGTAAATAAAATTTCCAATAAAAAATGGCTATTAACAGAAAACCAAAAAAAAAAAAAAAAAAAAGAATCATGTTATAAATATTTAAGGGTAATATCAGTAGGTTAGACTACATTTAGAATACAAAAATGATAACATACACAGAAAAGAGTTGTAGTTAATTGTCTCAGTACTAAGACCAATCACCTGACAAGAAGAAACTTAAGTGAGAAGGGGCTCATTTTGGCTTATGGTTTACAGATATATAGTCCATCGTGGCAGGGACAGAATGATGCAGGGGCAATGACTCTCTGTGGCTCAGAAAGCTATTTGATGACATCTTGGTGGGTCAGGAATTAGAGAAGGCTAACACCACTCACCTAGCCTTCTCCCTTTTACCTTTTTATTCTGTTCTTGGACACAATCTCATAGGATGAAACTACTAACATTCACAGTAATACTTTTCTTCTTTGTTAGTAATCTCTAGACATTACCTCTCTCTCTTTCTCTCTCTCTCTTTCCCTTTCTCTCTTTCACACACACACACACACACACACACACACACACGCAAAGATGGGCTTCATCTATATTCCAGGAATTTTGTAATATAATCATGTGGGAAATCAAAACTAAAAGTAATTATCACAATTATTAAAAACTCTTAACCCTGAAACCACACGATGTCTCCCAGAACTTGTCTTTTGAGAAAGCAAGATATTGTTTTTTTTTAAAAATTATAGTTTTTATTTTCTATATTTTACTAAATTTAAATTTCTATTTCTTTATTCAAGTTGGGCAGAAATTATAAGATTATCCACTAAAATGAGGCCTCTCTCTTAAAGTTTTATTTCAAAAACTTAATTTTCAAAAGCATAATTATAGGATTGAAAAATAAAATCATGTGTATCAATTATGTTCTCACTCCCAGGCTGGCCTCTGGCTCTTAGTCCTCCTGCTTCTATCATGATGCTGGGATTACAGGGATAGACAACTCTTAAGTATTTCTTTTGCAAAGTTGCCCATCATTTCTCTGAATTTGCCACTTGCCTTCTTAACTATATCTTCTTGTCTCATTTGTTGGGTTTTGTTTTTTAAGCAAATCATCTCTTAGTGTTTCTCTTCCTTATCCTGCTTGTGCTCTCCTGTTCTAAAACCCAGTGTGAGCTTTTCCAAATACTAAAGAAACCCTAAAATTGTTGGAGACTGTCACACTGTACCTGGTCTGTTTAAACTTCCCAGAGTCCCTTGGTTGCCAACAGATGCCCTGAGTGTCTTTGGGGTCCTCAACTAGACATGATCAAGCTTCTCCTCACTCTTGAAGCTCTTTCATCTCCACTGCTCTGGAGTAAGAGGCTTTTCTGTCCTACTTTGGCTCCAAATTTACCTTACCAGGTCTGAGGTATACCTGTTTCTCATGTCATTCCCATTTTCCTTGAATGCAAGGTCCTGTGGAAAAGTGTATGATATTTCCTCTTGGACCTCAGAATGCCTTGTGTAAACCAGGACACCCAAAAGGGAGTCAAATGAAATTGTCTATTAATTGAAGCCTGAGTAGACACCTGGTCTCTGAAATTCACCATGAATGTCATTGCATGACATTCCTCCATGAGCCACTGGTTGCCATGCAGAATGATTATGGAGGTTTCAGTAAGACCTTTGGCCTTAAATTTTCCTATAATCTTTGTGGCAAACCCATCTGAAATGAAAACCCTTATATACTGTCTTCTTTCTTGGAAGCAGCCCCTACTGTGCAGCTCTCCAATATTTCCATAAAAATGACCAAAAATTTCCACTATCAGAACTGGATCATGTTTCTCATGCATAAATACTATGACCAATTTGGAGAAACAATAACCAAGATTCCATTGATAAAACACAAAAGCCTCCAAAAGCAAAGCACATACTTTAATCTTTGCTGTATATATCATTCAGTTCTCTATACCCCAGATTCATAATGTCAGGTCAATTATCATGCAAAATGCAAACCTTTGGTCCTCTGTGTCTCTGTCTTGGGATAAATGCACAAATAAAATTGTTTGACCTGGATAAATAAAAAAGAAACTGAAAATTTCCTTATGCAGTCATTCTGAGTACCACATGTCTTCAAAGAATAAAAAGCAGAGTATCTGTGTCTAAGTCCAGGAAACTTCTTGAGAGTGGATGGCAGATTCAACCCACCCTCATAGGTCAACCATCTGAGACCTCAGCATACTTCTCATTGTTAATGTACTTGGATCACAAAGATGGTATTCATGGGCTTCTTTGAACACTCAGTAAGAAATCATGGCTAGAAACACCAAGCAGGAAAGGGGAGACGTATCATTAGGCAAATGCTGATCACAATGTTTTAGCCAAACCCATTAAAAAGCTACCACTTTGCTTGTCTTATTTGAAGGGTTTTAAAGATGGTTGTGAAAGAAGTAGATCTGATGGGTGCTCAAGTTAGAAGATGATACTTACTAGCATGGCTAAGCAGACAATGTGCCATGAATGAATAGATGGAGGTTGGTGGCTGGAATTTTTGTAACAGGGAACATGTGGAAGTATGTGTACATAGAAGAACAGGAGAGATCTGAATACCTGATTATCTGAGACTGATATACAAAACCAGCATTGTTAAAGGAGAACACTAACTCCCACAAGATGTCCTCTGATCTCAACATGCATACTTAGCCAATGTGCTTATAACCCCCTTTGCATATTCATAATAGAACACATAAATAAGTAGATATGCTTTTTAAAGGGGAAGTTCTAGTAAATATGAGAAGTCTGAGAGTCAGAAATGAAAAATGGCTAGTGTGGAGAAATAAGACAAGCTGAGACAGGGACCCAACACAACTGGCAGAAGCTGTCGTTACAATTCCTTAGAGTGGCCTGCATTTCTTTCTAATGTGGAGTCCTCTACTCTCTTTGAAGATTGAAAATCTTCAGATATGTCATTGCTAATGCTGCAAGTGTACTATGGTCTGCATGTGTCTCCGATAACTCATAAGCTGGGGATCTGTTGTATGATTTTCTCTGAGAAGATGTAAACAATGTTTTTCTTACTCCAGATAGGAAACCAAGAAAAGAGCAAAGTAAAAATTCTCCAAAATCCATTTGGCAATTCCGATGAACTAATTAGAATTATTTGCAAGAATATAAATGAGAGGTTTCTAGCAAGGGGCTTATACAACTTACAGGCAGCCCTATCATCAAAAAGTTTTCCCCAAATATAGATGACTCACAAAACCAACATTATGCAATCCCTATCCCTAGTCAAACTATCACCTATGTAGCTGTAAGGAGATGGAGCTATGACTGGAACCTCAGGCAAAGGTATTCTGATTTTCACCCCTTCTTCCTAGAAAGAATTGTTAACAGCTTTATTACCATTATTTACCACAGACTTAGCTACCATTTTATTCTTTTGCTTATTTTATGCCTATGGTTGAAGTGCAAAAGTATTTTGTGGGTCACCACTGTGTGCTGGGTAGTTTTAATTGTCAACTTGATATAACTTAAAATCACATGGAAACAGTCTTCCTGAAGACAGATTGGCCTAAGGCATGTCTGATTTGAGGAGGGTGTGGCTTGACTGTTCATTGATGTAGGATGAAGGGATCACTGTAGTCAATACCCTAGGCAATGGGTCCTAAACAACATAGGAGAGTAGAAAGTTAGCTGACAGCAACCAATAAGTTAGGGTCTATGTACTTACTCTCTCTCCTCTTGGTAGTAAATGTGATGCCTCAAGTTTCTGCCTTAATTCCCCCACAATAATGAACTCTAACCTGTAACTGTAAACCAAATAAACCTTTTCTTTCTTCTTCCCTCCCTTGCTCTTTGTCAGGATATTTTATCACAGCAATAGAAATGAAACCAGGACACATAACAACGTTGTTCAATGATGCTCATGGCCGTGTGACTTGGTAAAAATAACTTTATTAAAACTGTCAGCCTTTGTCTTCTAGTCGGCCAGTCATCAGATTCAGCACCTTTGTCATAATTTCTCAGCTTCCAGAAAAGTGAACAAATGAATCTATGTTTTTCATAAATTATTCAGCCTTAGGTATTCTGTTACAGCCATACAGAATGGCCTACGAAAACTTGTTTGCTGTCGGGGCTTCCATAAAGCTACATCTCTTGTGTCTATTGATCTGTAGATCTGTAGCCTCTCTGAATCCAAACTGTGGCCTGAGCATGGAGGACCCTGAGGAACAATTTTGTTGAAGGACGGATACCTGTCATGAATCTTTTCCTGAGTTCTTGAATAGCCTCACTCATTCTAAATCTCTGATCCTCTCCCCGCCACCCAATGTATGTTGTCTTATTTCTTCCACAAGACATGAGACAGGATAGTAAGACAGTGCAAATTAGGAGGCATGAGAAAGAAAAGAAAAACCTCACTCTGAAATCTAGTTTAAATTTACTGCTCACTAAGAGTACAGAAACTTCATTTACTACAAATGGGAAAGCCAAAATTCCTTAGAGAAGGAATGCATGTTTTCCTAAACATATCAAAGACAGGGGTGTTTAGAACCAGTGAGTTCTGTAGACTTTGGGTCAAAACATCTACATCAAGCTCTTGAGTTGTACTGTGTTTGTACTTTCTCACTGCTAAGCCTAAATATGTACCTTATTAAACTACCTTAAATTCACTTATGAAAAGAAAATCATTAAGAAAAACGAGCCAGTTCATTCATGTTACTTAATTTTAAACTTTACTTGGAACTGTGTAATTTTTAGCAATTTGCATCTTTTGTGAAATATAACTTTAAAATCCACAGGATCATGTATGTGTATATACATACACACAAATGCATACACACCACACACACACCCCTAACGTAATGATCCCTAAGCATCTCTCTCTCTCTCTCTCTCTCTCTCTCTGTACTATAATGTTCCTAAGCATATCTCTCTTTAGGGCAAGTGGAACCATGTCACCAGACAAAAACTGAGAAGGTTGAGTAGACTCTGAAATCTCAGCAATTCTCATATCTCAGAACAGTAGGCACTTCATCTACTCCTGACCTAGTCTTATCCTGGAGGGCATGATCATGACACCCCACATGAGGATCATGAGATCACACAGCACAGAGCAGAGTTCTCCATACTAATGCAGTATCTAGATGGGCCAGCCCCAAGGGTTTAGTCAATGAACATCTCTTCCTGGACATTCTTTCCTGCAAAACACATTTAGTCTCTGGTCCACCCTGAGTAAGTTGTGTGCATCAATTTTCCACTATGAATAAAGAGTTTGAACAAAGACTGTCTCTCTCATCAAGAACCAATGTGAGCTATGGGGGAAAGCCTTCATCATACAGAGCCATGCCGCCTAAGTCTCCCACAGAAGGCCCCTCCACACACTGGAAACTCACTCTTTAGCTAAGTCAGATTCCCTCTGAACTTGTCAATGGCTGGCATTCCCCCTTGTTGTCAACTCCTTGTGGTTCCTAGCAACATCTGGGTTCCTGAGAGTATGGGATCCCCAACTTTGGCCTCATCTTACACCATTTCTCACCCTGGCTAGGGCCCTCATCTTAGGCTGCATTCTGCTACCCTCAGTGGAGGTTGATGTTCCATGAGCCCAGGATCCCAATTCAGCGTAGTACCTCCCCAATTTATCTGCCCAAGCAGTGTTCACACATCCCAACTATGAGGCAGAACACAGACCGATCTCTCTCTCTCTAACTTCCCATACTTTAAAGTGTGTTCTCTCCATTATCATGATGAATTCATTAACTGTACTCTGATTCCTCCTGAAATTCTTTTCTACAATATTCCATCAAGGTAGCATATGACTTTACTTGATTACAAGTCCCAAAAGAAGAGAACTCCTTAGGCTGCTGACAGGATTTTTTGAACTATGTCTCCTTGGAATCCCTGGTGTAAAGAGAGCTTATATTGTCTTGATCCCCAATGAAATCATTAGGGCTGGTGTACCAAGGGCAATATTTCAGATGGCTTTTAGTTACTAAGATTAAAGTTAATGGTATTACTTAAAGTGCTGGATATAACCAAGTTAAAAAAAAAGACAACTAGAACATTCCAAAGGACACATGGTGAATCATTGTTTTAATATGCAGGGATAGTTATTCAGGCTCTAAATGAGCTAATCTTCGAAGAGTGCCTCATCTATATCATGAACATGGAAAATGTTAGCATAACACAGGAGGCTGAATTAAAAATGAACTAACTTCAAAAGTATCTCTCCAAGAAATTTAATACTCACCGTTCATTTGAGTTTCTTACACAGTGGGAGTAATGTCTGAGAGAATATACTTGCAATATATTGGTGTCATGTTTCAGTTGTCTACTTGATTTGTTAACACACCATCTCCTCCCAAATGATACTTGGCAAATCATGAATAAAACATGAGCATTCAATTGAAAATTCTCAAGTAGTCCTATTGCTGACTACCATGACACTATATAATAAACATGTCCAAACTTTAGCATCCTAAAGCCAGGGTTAGTTGTTATTGCTAAGGACTGGCTGGGGACTGGTTGATGTAACTTGTCTTGGCTGAATGACTTTGCATTAGACTGTAGCATGCTGTAAGAGCTTCTGCTTCCCTTTGCATTGAAGACTATCTGGAAAGGCCCTGACTTACCTGTTTATCACTCTTCATGCACCAACATGGTGTGTTTTCACCCTGTAATGAAGCATGAATTTTAACAGCAAGAACAACAGAAAATGAACAAAGTTACAAAACAGGCAGTCCTAACCTAACCTCTGGGCTGAATTGAGTCATGTTGTGAATAAGCACATTGTCACTCGCCTTTAACTCCCATGAAGAGTCATGTGAATGATAGAAGTGCAGGTATGAGAACTCTATGTCTTTAACAAGAGGAGGTTTGGTGTTAGATGGCAAAGAATGTTGACAGAACTGCAGAATCTGAGCCAATAATTCAACTATTCAATGAGCTTCATCCTGTTGTGATTCTTCCATTAGCCATGTGCTCTAGTCTCCAGTGAGCCACAATATGTGCTTTCTCTAGATCTTAACTCTCTATATCAGTCCCAGTCTATCCATTACTGGTCCATTTCTTGGTCTTGAAGCTTCCCTTGCTAAATTGACTCAGTGGACAGTTTCCTTTGAAAATCAGTCTGACAACTGCCAACCCCCCAAACTCAGATCTCCCCAAGCTCCTGCTCCCTATCTCCTTATGAATCAAGGCTTCTATGACTTCCTGGTTTGAGAGATGGTACAAAGTCTTATCATCACAGACACCAAAATGAAGCAGGCAAAGCAAGGGGTGGCAGCAGCTGCTCTCACTTATTGAACAGTAATTGCCAATCTCGTTGCCCTGTAGATGGGTTAATTTCATGTTCTCCTACCCTTGACGTTTCTATGGAGTTTCTTAACTTAATATGAGATTATAAAAAGAGCATCTATTTCCGAAAGTGATGTGAGGTGTTCAGACCACCTGCTGCCATGGGCAGCACAATGAACCTGTCCGTTTGTTTGCTTTGCTTCCAGCCACATCCTCAGATCATGATTGCTACAGGGGATGTAGAGCTCCCACGGGCATCTAGTCCTTATTTGTCTTGGGATTTTCAAGGTAAAGTAAGTGAGGCCTCATGACTAGATAATGAGAAATGAGGCACAGATACAACTGAAATAAATGTAATTTAAAAATCCCCCTAAAGTTCACTGTATGAAATAGTAATCCACATATCCATGATATTTGTAGGAGGGGCCTTTAAAAAGTAATTAGGATTAAATGGACTTTGAGAATAGGGTTCCCATGATGGCACTGGTGGTGGCTTTGGAATGGAATGAGAGCTGGGCTGGCACATTTGCTCTGCCCCTCTAGTGATACCATGGGCCACAACATGGACAGAGCAATAAAGCTCTGGGCAGATATGCCATGTGTTTGGGTTTTGCAGATTCCAGAATGGTGAGAAATATTTTTATACAAGTTACATAGTAAAGAGCATTCTATTCTATAATAGCAGCCTCCAAAGACCAGACAAAGGATTCCTATTTGCACAGTGTATATCTGTAAAGGAAGGGCATCAGATCACACAAAGTCCAACTCTTTCTTGTCATACAAGCTTGTGAGTCTGTCATCCACCTACATTTTTTTTTTTTTAATTTGTAGCAAGTCTTCCTTTATCAATGCAAGCCTTGGCTCAGAACCTTTTAAGTTTTGTCTGGTTAGTTTGCACTTCACGAGTTTTAGAATTTCCTGCCAGATGATCACACATTCTGTTTGTAGTGTTCTGCTTAAAAAGCAGATTATGCATTTCCTTTGTGTCTGTGAAGTAAGTATGGTGTGAGCTATTAGATAAAAAGAACACATCTAAGTATCAGTGAAGCCTCTCGGTTATCTCTCCAAGAGTCATTTTGCCTAGTACATTCATTCAAAATCAAGTATTGCAATCCATCTTTAGGTCAGACTGACCAACACAGTTTACTACAGGGCCCCATCTTGTGGCCTCAAAACATAATAGGTCTTTGGTGAAGTTGGAGTTTCAGAGTGGCTAGACTGAAGTTTATATCCACCAAGACTACACTTCTGTTTAGTTCTGTCCCTATCTTATTTTGCTTCTTTCCACCTCATTACCACGAGAGAAGATTGTGTATTAAGAGCCCCCAAATTTCTGTGAAACTTATTTCAAGGTAGTTAGATATTGTTGCTTTTTGTTGGCCTGAAAAGAGATAATCAGGGGTACTCAGAAAAGAAGAGATGGGGAAGGATTGTGGGAGGGGGTGACTGGGACGGGTTATAAGGTGAATAAGCAAAAAAATAAAATTAAAAAAAAAAGAAAAAAAAGAAAAAAAAAAAATCAGACTTGCTTTGTTGTTGTTGAGGGGGAGTCACAGGCCAAGGGGCAGACATAGAAGGCTGGGAAGTGAGTGAGATGGGCTATATGATGTGAAATTCCCAAAGAATCAATAAAAATATTGTGTTGAAAAACAAAAAAAACAAAAACAAAAACAAAATTGTTTCCCAGAGTCATACCTTAACAACAAGAACACTGGCCCTTGCTTCTAAGTCAGATTGTTTCAAATTCTCTACACATCTTTCTGACTCACTAAATGGGCTGCTCTAAATACAGTAGTTGAGGTACTGGGCTTCCACACCACAATCTAAGTTCTAACCAGACAGACCCTAATGTGTAAAGGACCACGAATGTAAGTGGAAACCCAAGGACTACATGTCTAAATATGGTGAAATGGTAAGTAATGCCACTGATTTGTAAACAAAATGTGTCCCATCATTTTACTGGGTTAAACTTGCCTTGACAGGAGGGCCAGGTTTAACCAAAACTCTCAGATTTCTCAGAGTTCCAAATAAAAAAGACGATATGGCTATGACCTCTGACGGCAATCTCTGACTTTTGTCTCAAGTTCAAGTCACATTTTGAAGTGATTAGGAAAATCTTTAAATAAAGGGCACTGGATCACTCAAGGTAAAGATCTTTCTTGACCTGCATGGTTGGGATTCAGTCCTCCATGTATATAGGAAATGTGCCAAACTCTCCGTGCTGCCATAAATAAGAACAACAGAGGAAATCTTGACATTCAGTATGTAAAGGGCTTGGAGAAAAGCTAGCCTGTGAGTGAGTGTCCCTATGGACCTAACACTCAGCCTCTCAGGGAGGGCACCATTCCCAAAGCAAGTGTTTCATGTCCACTGACTACTAAGTAACTGCTACTTAAGAACCTGTGAGCATCTGGCTCCACTGAAGCGTCACCTAACATAACAGCTGGCAACATATTTGGAAAGGGAATGCCTATTTTAAAACAGGCACAGTCACAAATATTAAAACCTATTCAGTTGATTTTTTTAATGTTTGTTTTACACTGGGTTCTTTTTTAGACTCGATGTATTTGCTTCATTGATGTTTGTTATAGGTCAGCAAAACCTGGTGAGTGTTGCTGAGAAATGGTATCCAAAAACGGTTAACCAGGGAGGAGGTCACAGTGAGGCTTCAAACAGGGAAACTATTTTCTAAGCTCAGAAGTATGCATCCACACGAATCGCGAGGAAACCAAGCATAGCACCAAAAAGCCACTAAGATAGGACTCTGGTGGTTAGGTGTGCTTATCAGAAAAAGTACTGTGCAGGTGCCTTGTGAGCCTCTCATGCCCACACTCTTGGTAGGTATATGGCACTGATGCTTGGCTCTCTGGGTTAAATTTCAGGCCTTTCGTAGAGAGATAGAAATCGTTAGGGGTAGTTTTATTTACCAAAAAACCTTGAATAATATAATTAGGGACGGGTCAAACTCTTTTTTGTAAGACTGCCTGTAAGGCAGGAAGAAAAAGTTAACAGTTAGTACAGAGTATTGGACAGTGGCTGGAACCAAGAGAGCCTGAAAGTAACCAATCCACTACTATCAGTTCTAAACAGTGTCCCTGGAGGGGACATTGCTCTTAAGAAATAACTTATGCTGTTTAAAAATGATGAATTAAGCTTTTCTAACTTTCTAATGAAGCAATTGAGTTCGATAGGAGTTAATTAAATCACTGATTGTGTAGCAAGTAGCAAAATAGAATGTCTGGTCATAGTGAATATAAGGTCAAAGCTCTATTAATTGGATTTTGTGCATTTTTATGTATTTCTAAGTGAGTTTATTAAAGAATCACCTTAGTGATATTGGTGAGCATTGCCTTTCCTATCTGCAAGTCTAGAGGATATTGAGTCAGCCTTCTCACAGCTGGTGCCATACCCATGGGAAAAGTTGACTGTCGCCTATGTTACAGTGCATGCTCATCACCACTGCATAGCTTCTGCCACCTAGACAGGCTGAGAAGGCCATGTGGCCCTGACTGTGTGTGCTTGAAAATGCAGCAGACAGAGGTAAATGGGCAACAGCCCAGGCCAGAGTTTGTGAGACTCAGGATGGAGCTCTGGTTTCCCCTGCTATCAGAATGTCACCGGGACAGTTTTCTTCTTGTTGACGATTGAAAATTCCTGTCTTCTCTTCCAAGTGAAAGGAGGTAGATGTGCAAATGAGACACAACATACTTTTCCATGGGGATTTTTTTCCCAAGGTGGACTGGGCTTGCATTTGACTCATTTTTGTCTTCCATATTTTTATTATATAAAATTAATACTAAAGGATGTCAAAAAGAAGTTAATCCCAGTGACCCCACACATGTATTTTCATACCTCAGAAGCCAGCTCTAGGCTGTATTTTTCAAGAAAGAACCTGACAAGGACATTAACAAGGTCAAGACTTGTGCTAGCACATGGGAAGTTTCCTACATCCCCTCATAAGTTCTTATGCTTGTACAAGTGTTTATGGCATGTTCACTTTCTTTGCATTTCAGGAAAATTTGTGAAATATAATCATGCTTACAACTCCTGCTATTGTAAAGGCAAAGATACTATTTATTAAACAAATTATCCTTCACTCCAGGTCTTAGAATAGACAGTGCGTCCAAGAAACAGGTGGACTGTCAGTGGCTTTCTTAGGAAAACAGAGAAGCAATGTATATCATAAGCTTTGCATTTCCTCTCATCACAGTCTAGGCCCCAAACAGAGCTATAGGACAGTGGATAAATCAGCCTGCACAGAAACCCTAGATGATGAGCAGCCGATTATATCCACAAACAAGTGGAGAAAAGCTAAAGGCTAAGGAAGGCTAGTACATTGCCTCAAAACCAGAGTTCAAAGAAGACTGTATTTCAAGTTGACTTTCTTTAAGAAATACCTCTGGCCCGTATTGGTTTATTTCAGAGCTTGTCAGAATGAAAAATAAACAAAAGAAATGATGCCCATCATTACAAAAGAAAAAAAAAAAAGGAAACAGGAGGGAGGGGAAGTAAAGGAAATAAATTCAGAGCCCAGGAATAAGGTCTCTTTGGATATGTTTTTGGCACCCTGCCTTCTTGCTGGAGCACTGACTGAAACTTCATTAGGTCTTGTGTGTACCTCCTTAGAAAATTCATCTTTGCACACATTCCCTGCCAGGCTCCCACCATTTGGGGCCTCAAGTCTCTCAAGGGCTACACACATCTTCTAATGAGGCCAGAACAGGCAGTCCTCTGCTGTGTATGTGTCAGGGGCTTCTGGCCAGCTAGTGTATGCTGCCTGGTTGGTGGCTCAATGTCTGAGAGATCTCAGGGGTCCACGTTAGCTGAGACTGCTGGTCTTCCTATGGGGTTGTCCTCTTCCTCAGCTTCTTCCAATCTTTCCTGAATTCAACTAGAATACAAAATATTGAGATTAAGGTTGCTACAAGAGCAGAAGGCCCAAGTGAGGATGCCTCAATCCCACTTGGGAAGGAGAAGAAAGTAATCATGGGGGCAGGGAGAGGGGGGAGCTGAGTGGGAGAGGGGACCGTTGAGGAAAGGGAAACATAATCAGGTATTGGGAGGGTGGTAAGGAGTGAAGCCATGAGGGCCAACAGAAAGAATGCAAACAGGAAACCTCGGAAGGTAGGAGGTAGGGGGACCCTCTAGAATGTAACAGAGACCTGAAAGGTGAGAGATACTCAGGACTCAGAGGGAGGTAAATTAGATGAAATGCCCAACACTGGGGAGAGGATACCTGTAGAGTCCACCTCCAGTAGAAAGACAGCGCATCCTGTGGAGGGATGGGGTTGATATCCCATAGTCAAAAAACTCTGACCCAGAATTGACTCTGTCTAAAAGGGACAGAAATGGAGAAGAACCTGAGGGAAAGGAGATCCACTGACTGGCCCTACTTAGGTCCATCTCAAGGGAAGGCTCCAAGGCCTGAAACTATTACTGATGCTATGGTGTGCCTACAGACAGAGCCTAGCTTGGCAGCCCTTTGAGAGACCCAAAAGCAGCTGAAAGAGCCAGATGCAAAAAACTTACACACCCAACCAATGGACAGAAGCTGGTGACCCCTGTGATTGAATTAGGGAAAATATGGAAGAAGTTGAGGAGGAGGGCAATCTCATAGGAAAACCAGCAGTCTCAACTAACCTGCACCCCTGAGATCTCTCAGACATTGAGCCACCAACCAGGCAGTGTACACTGATATGAGGTCCCTGGACCATATACAGCAGAAGTCTGCTGGTCTGGCCTCAGTGAAAGAAGAAGCACCTAACCCTTGAGATACTTGAGGCCCCAAGGGTGCATTGAGGTCTCATGGGGTGAGGTGTGGGGGTGGGTGCTAGGGTAGGGACATCCTCTTGGATGATGGAGGGAAATTAATGAAATTGGGAAGGAGGAATGGGATGAGGAATTGTGGGAAGGTGGACTGGGAGGAGGGTAATGACTGTAAAAAAAAGATTAAAGAATTATGATAATAAAAATAAAATGAGTAAAAAAGAATTTATACAACTGTTGATTTTATGCTCACTTAAGATTTTATTTTTTCAAGATGAATGTCCAAGAGTAAACAACTACATTACATGACAGTAATTGAAAGCTTAGTATTTTTCTGATTATTTGTCTTTGGTACTATAATTGATTTGTTTATTTTTATACCATAGTAATACTAACTTCATTCAGTGAGTTGGGAAGTGTTCCCTTTTCATATTTTCTGGAAGAGGTAATGAAAAATTGGAATCAATTGTCCCAATAAGCCTTTGATAAAATTTTTCACAAAACCATGTTTACCCAGAGATATATTTGGGGGAATGTTTAAATATAAATTCAATTGTTTTCAATTGTGTGAGTTAAAGCCTTTGCTTCCGAAGGAATTAGTTACCTCTAGTTGTCAAATTTATAGTTGATCATAGTTTCTGGTATTATCCTTTTGCTACCAGGGAGTTAGCAATAATCCTATTATATTCTTTTCACTGATGAATTTTGTCTCATATTATATTTTTGCCCTTTAATTCTGGCTCAATGTTAATCAAATTTACCCATATTTTCAAATACCTGCATTGATTTTTCTATATCTTTATTGTGTTTCTGTTTTGTATTCATCTATTTCTGCTGTCATTCTGATTGTTTACTTCCTTCAACTTGCTTTGGGCTTATTTAATTTTTATTTCTCTTGATATTGCGTGTGAGCACTTGAAGTGCTGATTTAAGGATTTTCTTTCTATTTTATGCATTTTGTTCTGGAAATTTCCCCTCCATCCCTGTTTTGTTGTTTCTATGGTATTGTGCTTTTTGGTTTAGTTCAGTGTTTACTCTGAAACTTACTTTACAGCCCCGAATTATTTAAGAAATACATTATTTAGTTGCATTGTTGAGAGATTTTTTATCATCTTTCTGTTATTTATGTCTAATTTGATTTTATTGTAGTCAAAGAACAATATATACTGTAAGGTTTTAACTCTTGAATTTATACAAGTTTATTGTACAGTGGAGGATGTAGTTTATCTTTGTAAATGTTCTGTAAACTCCCAGGAAAGATAATACTTCACTGCTGTTGAGTGAATCATTTTATCCCACTGTTTGATGTGTTTTTAACCTCTCCTTTATGACCAATTGATTTCCTATCTAGTTAATGTATCATTTGTGAAAAGATGAAGACTCCAGCTGTGATTGTGGACTTACCCCCTCCTTCTATTTGGAACTTTAAAGACTTGAAGGCTAAAACACCTTCAGGCTTGCTATACTGATGTTCATTCTTTAGGATTATACAAAGTTCCTACCTCTGGTAATAGTCTCCTCTCTGAACATCTTCATTTACCATTGACTGTTAACAAAGGACTTTTACTTTTCTCTTAATACTATTTATATAATTATGATATTATGTATTACAATTTATACAAATGTTATATTTATTTTTATTCAAAATTGTATTAAATATATGTGTAAGTGTTAAATATGTGTATATATGTAAAAGATGCCAAGATTTATAGAGAGAGACCCCAGATCGGGAGTTTAGGACAGCTGCTAAAGAAAGCTGCAGGCACAGAGTGGAACTGGATCAAGAGAGGCTCTGTGTGTTACAGATGACAGAGCTGTGGGAATGGAACTGTTCAAGACTTTTGGAGCATAGATGTTTCTACCATGAGCTATGGCGTGAAATGGTTTGGTATTTGTTTTTCTGAGTTTCCATTTTCCTTGATATCTTCACATGTGAATATTTATTTTGTTCCATTGTACATTCAAATGTAACTTGTTTATTTTATAGGTGTTTCCAATTAATAGTTTGTGTTGAGTCTCAGAAGAGAATCAGCACTTTTAAACAAGATTGGAACTGTTAAAGATTCAAGGACTTTTGGAGACAGACTAACTGCATTTTGCATTATGAAATGAACAAGGCTTCAGTGCTCAGGCATTGAATCTTATGACTATGAGTGGTGTGTGTCAGTGGAGGGCTGGAGTTGTAATGACTAATCTTTAGTATTAACTTGACTGGATTCAAATCACCTACAAAATATGTCCATGAGCATTACTATGAGGGGGTTTCCAGAGAAGTTTAATTGAGATGAAGACACAACCTGAATGTGCACAGCACCATGTCATGGTCTTGGGTCAAGATCAAATAAATGAATACTGGAAAAAAGCCTAATATGGATCTGCATCCCTTTTCTCATCTTTCTGACTCATTCAGATACAAATAAGCAACCTCGATGTTCTTGCTGCTAGTCATGAATTGCTTCTACTACCTTACCTTCTACACAATGGTGGGTTATAACCTTAAGCAATGAGCCAAAATAAAGCCTTCCACTTTTTTTTTTCCATTTCTTCTAAGACATTTAGCCATAACAATGAGAAAAGTAATTAATACAGAATTCAAGTGATTGTCCACACCTACTGTTTGGATGTTTTTATTCACTTTCTGATATTAACTCTCTGTGACTGTCACAGAGTCCCACATGTGTGTTGAATTTGAAACCACCCAAACAAATATGTGATTGCATTGTGGCCTTCAGAATTCTAGGAGATAAATGCTTTCTCACGGATGATTTAACATCCACAAATATTCACTGGCTTTTAAACACTTCATTAAAAGTCTTCTTAGAAAATAGCTTGTTATTTATCTTTAGAAAAAATATACTGGGATTCACTACAGAATGGGAGTGTGGTTCCTACATCTTAACTAACTGGAAAAGGTCTGGGAAGGGAAATTGGAAATGAAGCATTTTGTTGTTTATGAACCTACCGTGAATTAGCACAGATTGTTTCCAAACCTGGTAAAATTTGTTCTGTGTAAAATGTCTTCCATTTGGAAAACAGTAAATATAAATAAATCGTGAATGTATAGACTTTCCCACAAAATTCATGTGAATATTTTTACAAACTCCTCAACCTAAAAATACAATTTCTAAGGATACTATAAAATAGTTGAAGACATTACTGGACCAGAAAAAAAATTCCATCTTCTTGAGTTAATTGGCATAACCACAATTCAACAGGATCCAGCAGTTGGAATGAACAAATATTTAGCTCCAAGTGAAAAAAGCAAATAAAACTAAATCCAAGCAATTTTGCTTGCTTTATTTCTCTTTCAAAGATAAAAATAAATTAACAAATACAAAATCCTGAGTAGCTTAGCTTGGTTCTCTCCTGAGCTGACGTGAACCTTCTCCATGTTTACCTGTATGGGAGGTGACAGCCACCAGTAGTCCAGCACGTGACCTTAAATAAATCACTCTTAGACCAAGAATTTAATAAGCCTCCAATGATGGCTAGTCTTAGTTGTCAACTCAATTGGACCTTGAGACTACTAAGAAATAAATCACCAGACACATTCGTGAGGGATTTTTTTTTCTATTAGGTTAATTGACATGAAATGATGTGGTATCTTCTAGCAGCAACCTAGATACAAGGGGTGAGGATTGAAATACTTTTGCTTTTTTAAATCTGTTTGCCTTTACGTTTGTATTTGAGTTCATCTTCTTGGTTTCTGTTGCTGATGTCCTTTGTTGATATCAAAATCCAGCTTCCTTGGCCTTCCAGAAATTCTCTAGATCTTCAGAACTGGCTAGACTGCTGAGAAATTCAGCCTCTGGACTGATTAGTTAATGTTTGCCAGCCTCTCTATTGTGAAGACAGAAAATGCTGGGCTACTCAGACCATACGGCATAAGCCAATTTAATAATTCTCTTTTGATTTAATTAATTCCATCACTTCTGTTTCATCAGACCTCTATTCTCAACACCCAATAGTCCCAACTGGAAGATTGTTTGTGATGTGGAATAATGAATAGGTATAATTCAAATGCTTAAGCACAGAGAACTTGGGAAATACTTTCTTAGTGTTCCTTATACATACCAACTAAATGACTGAGTCTGAGATTAGAGCACACTATTTACCTCATTGTATTATATCTTAACTTATAACTTATACTTTACAGTTCACAATTTTTCAGGTCAGGAATTCAAACAAAGTTTAGATGAGAGATTCTTCTGCTAAACAAGAAGTTTTTCAGGCATTTAATATTATTTATATGATCAACTGGCCTTAAAGATCCTTAAAAACAGTGCTGTCCCCTTACTCAGCCTCTTTTCTTTCCAGAATACTATGTCAATACTAAAAGTTGCACTAGGCTCATTGACTGATAAGAATCTCATGACTGTGGAAGTTGGAATATTATAGATCCAGAGCCAAATTATCTCGAGTGATCTTTTGTACCCTTAATAACCATATATTACTCTTCCCTGTGTCTAAACTAATGTTCTTATGAGTCATGTAAAATCTTTGGGAATGAGTTAGCCTAACTGACCACTAGCTTCCAATGACCCAATAGCTGTCATCAGACTTCCACTGAGAGTTACAGCTTCATGTAGCCATCATATGATGTTGCCATCAGTGACTGTGGAAAATGTCTTGATTTATGATTCCCTTTCTGTTCATGAACCCATTTTCACATTGGCGCCTTCCATTTGCAGTACCATAAATCCATATTCCTGGCCTATGGTCACTAATAAATTGACTCAAGAATAAACAATTTACTTCCTCCTCAGCAATAGGCAAAGAGAAACCCTGGTTGGGGTGGTGTTCATACATCAGTCAGGGACCAAGCAGATGACAGTCCTTTGTTCATCCTAGCTTGATGTCTGGCTTATTGGGCAAAGCTGTCTTATACCTCAGACTCATAAAAAATCAAATTAAATCTAGGCAGCGCAGTGTGGGAGGAGGAAGACACGCATAGATTGGTGGACCACCATGCTAACCGCAGGCCTGCCCTCCTGCTCATGGCACAGGCAGGCCAGACACACCCACTTGCTGCCATCCCACATAGCATGGGTGGAGGATGTCTCTGAGAGGCCTGTCAGATATTTAGCCAGAATTCATCAGGAGCCACCACAATATGCCATATGGGAGAGAAAGAAAAGTGAAAAGGCTTGAGATTATAAAGAGAGATGAACTAGACACTCAATGGTGGAGATGAGTAGCCAGTTGTGAGTGACCAGTCTTGACACAGTGGCACTTGAGGTTCCAGTCAGAGCTGCTGCTGAGGGCCATGTCTGGGTCTGTGGCTACACAGCAGCAGGGCTCAGTGTTGATGTCTGTGGCTCATATAGCTCATCTATTGAACATGGGATGTCTCGGTCTGGTAAGCCCCGGAACCATGTGGCTACTCATCACTGGATGTGGATGTACCACTTCAGAAATCAGGCTGTGCACTTTGCCATCCATACAACACAGTAGAGCTAGCCCTGGTGGCAAGGGTTAAATTGCCTAAAGTAGTGTGAAAGTAGAAGAGCTGACCCGCCACTAGTCTTCCATGAAATGGCATGAGTCATGAACATCTCCCTCACCCCTTCCACCTGAGGGAGTCAGGAGAACTGACCCCAGGGCCATGAGAAGTAGGTGAGTGGCTCTGTCCATCACTGGACAGTTGCAGCACTCAGAACAGTGGCCTGGGATACTTTGATAGTGCTACCAGTGTGCTAGCCCTGATCAAGGGGGAGTCAGTAAGCTAGCCCCAGGACAGAGGAGAGGTGGCTCCACACTAGTCTTCTGTAAGGTAGCATGGGTACAGAATGATGATGTCCCTCACTCAATGCTCTTCTGTGACAGTCAGGAGAGCTGGGACAAGGGTCATGAGAGCTGGTGAGCTTTCGCTACTCCTTGCCAGCTGAAGCTCTCTGGACAGAGGGCCCTTCACATCATCTGGGCAGCATAATATAGCTGGCCCTGGTGGAGTGGTTGCAGACAAACTGGTCGTGAGGATGAATGAACAGGAGAGTTGCCCTTCTCACCACACTCTGCCTTGAGGTGGCCTGGGCAAGAGGAATATTTTTTGTGGGGGCAATGCCCTCTACTCTCTACTCTGGTAACCTAAGGCAGTCAGGAGAGCAGACTCTGGGGTTGCAAGATCGGATGAATGTTCGCTGCCACTTGCAGGCCTCAGCACTGAGGAGAGCAGGCACTTCTTCTCTTGGCAAGATAGTAGACCTGGCCCTGATGGCAAAGGAGCAGGAGTTCCAGCTCCTGGGGTGTGATAGTGGGAGAACTGTCCAACCCCTCAAAGGATGCAGCACTTGAAAGAGTGGCAGGACGGTGGAGCTGGCCCTAGAGTCTCGTGGATGAGCTGGCCCTAAGGACATGAGAGCTGGAGAACTGACCCTCCTCTGCTGATGGCAGCATTGAGAGGCCTAGCCTAAGCAGGGCTGGTTAGCTCCCACTAGCAGTGTCTATAAAGGAGAGAATGCAGGTTGACCAGCTCAGCTACCACACAGGCCCAGATGCAGGGTTCTAAAATGTGGCCACCCCAAAACCAATATCATCAGGAAATGATTGGGATGCATGAAAGAGCCAGTCCAGCTGTTCCAAAGCTTCAGGATCTCTATGATACAGGGCAACAACAGGATAATCAGGAGGAGTCCTGATGAGGATCTAATATTGATGATGTCACAGAAGCCAGAGATCTTGAACCAGACCACTAACACATTGCAATACAGCTCTGCAAGTAAAGATGTATGGACAGAGAGATATGCTGTAGGATACATTTACATACTACAGCTTCCACAATGAGATGTTATCTATGCTTTGTTTTTATCTTGTTGTTGTGGTGGTGGTAGTAGTGGTGTGTGTGTGTGCATGAGCTTGTATTTTCTCTTGAGGGGAGACGTTGCAAGGGCAAAGGCAGGATATGATGGGATGGGGAAAGGACTGGGGTACATGATATGAAACTCACAAGGAGCTAAAAACCAAAGAAACAATCTTCTATTCCCTGTGACGTGAGAGTTGAGTCTTACATCAACACCATGGAAAACACTGCCAGTGAGTTTGTACACTTTCCATTTTTCAATTTCTAGAACCATTGGGACAGGTTTCCTAGCATCTAGAATCATTTGGTCTTTTGGGACTTCCAGCACCCTGCATGGTTTCTAGCCCATCAGTGTTGGTTGATAGAGTTAATAAATGAATAAAACTCAAACACCTGAAGTAAATCTATTAAAACTAGTTGAGGGACCAGAAAAGGAGCTCAGTGTGGCTGCAGTGTGGCTGGCCAGTTGAGAGGTGCTCTAGTTTTGACTCTTCGATGCTGTGATACCACACTGACCAGAATCAACTTGTGGGAACAAAGGCTTATTTCATATAACAGTTAACCAATCACAAACAATTTCTGAAGAAAGTCAGGCCAGGAACTCAAAGAAGGAAACTGGGTTACAAGAACTGAAGCAGTGACCATGGAGTAAGAGTGCTTACTAGCTTGAATTTTATGGCTTCCTCAGCCTGCTTTTGTATACAAGTCAGGACCACCACCGGGGATAGAAACAAGATGGAAATAATTCCTCAATCGAGATTTTCTCTTCCAGATTATTATACTTTGTGTCAGCGTGACAAAAACATATCATTACAAGAAGTGTGATAACCAACTTTGCCTCCAGACCAGGAAGGAAGGCTATTTGCATGCCATAAGCCAAGCCATTTCATTGCCTGCCTGGTGAAACCTAAGGAAGCATTTAGATCTCAAGCACATAGATCTTTAAGGAGCCTTTCACCTCCTTTCTTATTTCTTTTTTTTCTTTCTTATTTCAAAAAGCACCTGAAATTGTCTTCACATCATCAAAATGAGCTGGCCAGGGTAAGATCCCTATGTAATTCACTCATCTAATGGCCCTGAATCCACAGAGCCCAGCAACTACATAGCTAAATTTTATGAAGCCCTAAAAATGTCTGATTTATCATTAACAATGGTTTGATTTCTAAAATGTCAATGATATTCTAAGGAAAACAGGAACAGAATTTGTCTTCCCTGAAATTGAATTCTTATTCAATAGATAAGTCTTATTGATGCTGAAGCCTTCAAGGAAGGAGGTTTATGAGGCCTGCATGCTAACAAAAAGCCCAGGACAGAAAAGACAAAGACAGATGTGTTCTTTGGCATTTTATACTGAGACAGTAAGAAAGATGATCAATGAGTCAGAGGTTCTGTCAAGGCTTCTGAGAAAGGTGTAAAGTTGTGACTCAAAATTATGACTATGAATTAGGTATAAACTTCATGAACATGAGCCCAGAGCACATGTGCCTGTGACCTTGTAGACAGAGATCCTGAAAGGCTTGTGGGGAGAGTTCAGAGTACAAAGGGAAATCATAATTTGAAAAAATATAGAATTCGAGAGGTACAAGAGATAGAGTTTAGTGCACAGGCATACTTGGCACTCACCCTCAAAGCATACTTGGGCAACATCTTTTATACTTCAGCCTTTCTACAAGAAACACTGCTTCAACACTAATCCCCAACACTATTGCTGATGAAGTAGTGCTTGCAGCCAGGAGCCCAGTAGGGTTGTCCTCTGAGAGGCTCTTCTAGGACCTGACTAAAACAAATGCAGACACTCACAGCCAACCATTGGACTGAACCCAGGGACCCCAATGGAAGAGTTAGGGGAAAGACTGAAGAAGCTGAAAGAAATTGCAACCCCATAGGAAGAAGAACAATATCAACTAACTGGAACTCTCAGAGCTCCCAGGGAGTAAACCTCCAACCAAAGAGTATATATGGATTGGTCCATGGCTTCCACTACATAGGTAGCAGAGGATTGCCCTATGTGGCATCAATGGCAGGGGAGGTTGTTGACCCAGCAAATGAGAATGCTAGAGGGATGAGGTGGGAGTGGATGTGGGTTGAGGAGTACCTTCATAGAGGTAAAGGGGAAGAGGGATGTGATGGAGGGTAGTTGCAGATGGGAGACTGGAATGGGGAACATTTGAAATGTAAACAAAATAACCAATAAAAACAAAACAAACAAATAAAAACACTGCTTCTTTAGTGCTTCAACTCATGTAGCCATCCTATTGTAATTGCACACAACAGATTGAAAGGACATAAATGTATACTCACTGCAGATGAACCTACATGCTCCATAGTGACTAATTTTGTGCACTACCCTCTCCAACTCTGAGGTCTTTGTACAACATCCTCCTATTTGTAGGAGCAATGTCAGCACTGAATGCCAACTTTTTTTTTTTAGGTTTTATTTGAGACAGGGTTTCTCTGTGTGGCCCTGGCTGTCCTGGAACTCACTTTATAGACCAGGCTGGCCTCGAACTCAAAAATTCGCCCGCCTTTGCCTCCCAAGTGCTGGGATTAAAGGCATGCGCTAACACTGCCTAGCAAATGCCAACATTTATCAGTGACTGGAACATAATGATTAGCCAATAAATATAAACTGAACATGCCAATACAGTGAAAGAACATGTCTACGTCCATTGTGAACTGAAGTCATCAGAAAAGCAGTACATTGAAAGATAACTTAAAAATTTTATATAACCAAGAAGTAGAGTATCTAGTGGTAAGAGAACTTTGGAATTTCCCTAATAAAGGATTTATATGCTGGGCAGTCTATCTTCTCTGATTTTCCTGAATATAGTTCCAGTCCACTTTTTGAAATCTATGAAATGTTATGGCTCTCTCTGTCTCTCTTTCTGCCTCTCTGTCTCTGTCTCTGTCTCTCTGTCTCTGTCTCTGTCTCTCTGCCTCTGTCTCTGTGTGTGCCTGTGCATGCCTGTGTGTGTGTGTGTGTAAGGTCACATGCTCACATATGATACTTACTCTGTTAATGGAGGTAAGGTAATGACAATAGTGACTTAGAGAAATATTAGTCTGATCCTTAAACTCAAATTTGACAAGTTTCTCACATCATTTTATTCCCCTAATACTTGTATTCTGATGATAAAAGTCTGAACTTTCCTCCCTTTTCATTTTTAATTGATATAATCTCATTTTTACCTCTCAACCCTTACATCTTTTCTATCTTCAATCAATTGAATCAAAATGTGTTCAAATTGTGTCAGGATCACCAGTGCTTTGTCATTATACTGCCTATTGCTTAGTTCCTTATATTCAGGATGAACATGTCCATAGTAGAAATTAACGTCTACACACACTTTAGAGTAAGCCCTTATTCTAGATTTCCATCTCATCAAATAGTGTATTATGTGCCAGTGTGATTTGAGCCAAGGCTCAGTGGTTATATCAGACTAAGGGTACCTTTGCTCTGAGTTCTTTCCTCATGTCTTAACTCTTCTAATCCCTCTCCATCTGCCCCCTGCATCTGCCTTCTCTCCCTCTCCTTTTTATTTCCTTCCCTCTTTATACATTTAGAGCTAAATAACCATATTGTCAGCAGTGGAGGCACCCAGCCAGTAGCGATCATCTTTAGTTTCTTTCTCTTAAATTACATCTAATTAAAAGGCAACTCCTGTTGGCTCAGTCTCTAAAACATTTCCCAAAGTGAAAATGTGCAGCCACATCCAAATCTTAATATAGGCTACTTTGTCATATTTTTTCTCCTAGGCATCAGTGTCCCTCTCCTTCCTGCTCTAACACACAATTTGAAGTGTCACCTAAACATTGCCACTTCACTATCAAACCTTTTCAAGGATCCCCTTTATACTTGTAACTAAAACACGGATCTTACGTTAACAGAATTGCCTGGATCAGATTGCCTTTCCCAACGATGATCAAACCCACAAGTTTATCACCTCCCACAAACTTACTCTCACAGTGGATTTTTCTTGCCCTGAGGAATGGTCTGGCCTTCACGAGTCTGGGACTAGACTGACAGAATACAACAGAACTATACTCTGAATCTCAGAAGCTCTATCAGACTGAAAACACCTTCACTCTGAGATCTTTCTCCATTTCTTTTTTTCTAATCCCACTCCAACTACCAACTGCATCTGCCTTCTCTCTCTCTCCTTTTTATTTACTTCCCCTTCCACTTATTTAGAAACCAAACTTTGAGCAGTAGAGTCACCCATCATGTAGCCAGCAGCCAGCAAAAATGCCCTATCCAGATTAGGAAGCTCCCATACACTGGATCTTCATCCCTAGCGAAGCCATTGGCAGCCCAGTTGGCTTATAGCTGAAGCAACATGGAAGGCCCTCAGCCAGAGCTGTATAAGAGCCACTTCCTTGGTCCTTAAGCAATGAAAATCATAAGACAAATAACTTACTGTTACTATGGCTATAACACACTGAGTTTGGGTCTGATTTCTTAAATAGCATTTGATAATGAACTAAACCTAGTACTATGACTGTTTTAACACCCTCACTGTACTCAAAGAGTGAAAACCTATTTCTGCCTCTATAACTTTGGATTCCTTGTTTTATTTTCTCCAAATAAAGTTTTCATTTCTTCTATCTCTTCTCCCTTGTCAAAATAATTGTGAAAATGTTAGATTCCAGATTCTTCTTTAGAGCCTAACCAAAAAGAAAAACAAAGAATCTCCTTCTCTTCTCCACCACCCTTGCATGTTATAGGAGCTGAACTGACCTACTTTTTACTTATATGTTATCTGACCCTCTCACTAGAAGGTAGATATGCTAGAAAGGGAGAATTAGAAGATAGAGGGGAAAATGAAACTAACCAGCCTAGAACCTTTTGGTCTCTTACTGGCAGAGAGTGCAGAATCTCAACACATCAAACATTTGTCAAAAATGCCTACATAGAAACAATATCCTTCTTATAAAGTGATACTTCAAATAAGAATGTTAACATAGCAACAAATCATATTTAAGGCCTAAGTGTCTATGATCTTGGAGTTGAACCCAAGTCTTTTCCCAGTTATACACCTTTTCTCTTTTCTGAGTATCTCACATGGAAGACTAGAAACTCTGTAGTCAAAAAGGTATGTCTTCACTAGCTACTGATCTAAGAGTAAGGATTCCTTCAACTCCTGTGACACCATAAGTGTATAATCCTATCCAGTATACCTCAGAAAAATCTGTGATCTGTCACTAAAAAGAAAAATATTTCTTAGAAGCCTATTGCAGGTGGCAACTCCATAAGACTCCAAAACTGTAAATAAGAAAGTTTTAAAGATAGATTTTGTACAATATCCTCTGGAGAAGCCCAGAGCCACTCTGAGATGCATACTATTCTTTTCTTAGACACACCCTTCTCCCTTAACATCCATGCTTAAATCTATGTTTAAAACTCTTTTTTAAAAATTCCAACTTCTGTCACACTGATTCATCCTGAATTTTTTCTATGATATAGTTAACATTCTCAGCACTATTTGAGTGGGGATCTCTGAAATTCATTCCCAAGGCTACTAAGAGCAGTGAGGCAGGACTGTGCCTTCAGCTACAGTGCCCGTAATACCATGTAGACTGCAGTTTAGAACTCTTATATGAAAAATACATTATTTTTCACTTTAAAATTTTTATTTGTTGTTGAATTTCATACATGAATACTGCATTTACATTATTCATACCCCCTTCTTTCCCTCCAACTCCTCCTATGCCCCATACCCACTCTAATATGTGTGTTCATTTTCCCCTTTGTGTGTGTGTATGTGTGTGTGTGTGTGTGTGTGTGTGTGTGGTGAATGCACAAGTGGGTGCATGTGTGTGTGTGTGTGAACTAGTGTTGCTCAAGGTATTTTGGCTGACCACTGGGATTATATAACCTGCTAGGGAGCTCATCCACAGAGAAGACTGATTTTCCCTAACTCAGCAGCCATTAATAGACTGTGGAGATTCACTTAGTCTTGTCAGTATCTAAAAGCAGTGCTCAGCATACATGAAAGAGAACACAAAGTCTCTCAGTTAGTATATGATAAACAGACATAACCAAATCTACATTATGTTCTTCTATAAATGAATTCTATAACATATGAAGAATTAAACAAGCTTCTTCAGCTTATTTTTATAAGTAAACATAGAAGACAGGTGGTGCAACTTTACTCTGTACTTTGAAATACAATACTTTTACAGGACACAGGTTCACAAACCCACAGCCAAGTTTCTTTATATTCTAAAAGAAATTTGGAAACACCATTTGGAAAGATGTGTATTTATAGTTTGAACAAACCAACTGTGAGTGTGTGTAGGGGGTAGTAGGGTGTCTATTTTCCTCCCCACAAAGTCTGTGACCATCTTAAAATTTATAAGAAGTTATGAGACAAAGACTAAGAAAAGTGTCTCTCTTTAAAGTATTTCCTTTCCCACCACAGCTTCAGAACAGAATCACAGTCCAGTATCTAATGAATGTTTTTTTTTTAATTAAGTAATTTGAAGGGTGTCTCAGGGACAACCAAGGGTGTCTATTAAATTTTTCAACATTCTTTATTATCTAGTTTTGAACATATGAAGGGAAGGGCTTCCTAGGCTGTGCTCAAAGGGAAGCAGGATTTTTATGTGTCTGCTGAGAGATAATGAGGGCTATTGTTCTGTGTGAAATGTGCTGTAGAAGGGCAGGCAGCATTCAGAAGTGCCACATTTCCTTGGGCATTCCATCAAGTAGCATCTGGAGTCTACGGCACTCACTTTGACTGTAGCTGGCTCTGGGGGTACTTTAGCTAAAAGACTATGTTACACTGCATGTTTAGATGCCAGGCCGTAGGAACCTTGTTGCTTTTGTTCTCCATCTTTTTAAAACACTTGTACAGGAACATTGAATCTTCCTGTAGAAAACCTGACAATCCTGCCACTGAGACCTCTAGATGACTTGGTAATGGAGAAGTGACTATGTAAATCCAAGCTTTCAATCTCCACCCACCTGTCCCAAGGTACCACCCATTTAAGCAGACACAGCTCTTACTTAACCCCTGCAGACCAAGCCTGCTGTCAGCTGATCATCATCTACCAGCCAGTAGCCTAGGTACTTTACATTGCTTTGACAAAATAACTGAAAAAGCAACTTTAAGGAGCAATCATCCATTTTAGCAGATGATTTCAGGGGGTTTGATTCATGGTCACTTACTCTGTTGTGCTTGCTCAGGACATCAGAATAACAGGAGTATGTGGCAGAATGTAACTGTTCACTTTTTATTCAACCAGGAAGTAAAGAGCAAGGAAGGAAGGAAGCAGTGTAATATACACCCGAAGAATTCCCTCTCCCCAGCCCTCAACCTCCACTGTCACTTAGAGACCTGCTTTCTTTAGTTGGGCAATACTTCCTGAAGTTCCCACAGCCTCCCAAAACACTGCCACAAGCTGGAGACCAAGCATTCGATACCTAAGCCTGGGGGTTGGGGGAGGTCTTTCATATTAGTTCATTATACCTGGCAAATAGTTGATAGATCAGGGGAATGACTTGTCTAGACCTAACAAGGATGCCTGACTCAAGATGAGGGGCTATAGACAACTGTAATTTCATCTCTGTACTTTAGAGCTATTTATAATAGAGTAGCAAAGATCCCCTGCCCTTTCCTTGCCTATGATCAATGCTTAGTACACAGCCCTTGAGAAGTACACCATATTTCAGAGATCTTGTGCAAAGAATAGCTCAGGGAATCATCACAGAAGCCCTTGCTTGCTAGCTTCCCAGGCCCCATGCTTAGCAGAAAAGAGAAAGATACATCAAGAAATAATTAAAGTCACACTTCTAATTCTTAACGTCTTTTAATTGAGATCATCAAAGAGAAATAGATTTCATTACAAACACAGCAGGATGACTTCATTCTCTGGAGTGCATGCTTTATTCATTCAAATAGTTACATTTCACCCAGTGTTTTGTTGCAAGTAAGTGACTGACACTGGGATAGAGGAGAGAATAATTTAAACTGGAAAATCAAATCTAATACTTGGAGGATTACTCTGTCAAGAGAGGGACACTAAAACTGAATCTTTAATGACTAATGTAAAAATTTAATACTGTGTATGTACCTCTGGAGAGGTGATGTATTTAATTAAAATCAGACGACCATGGCAACATTTTTTGCTGTAGAGAAATACATCTTTCTAGGTGGAAATATATCTTTGCAGTAAGTTTCCTTCTCCTTTTTTATTTTTACTTTTTAAGGAATTTCTTTACTTGGGTTTTAAATAACATACCATTTTAAAATTTTACTGTACCCTTGATACTTTTATTGTCAGAAATGTGGAAAATCAGTGTGGTGAAGAAAGAGATTCAGCTATAATTCTAGCATATACTGCAAAACAAAATTAGCACTGCTTTTCTCCTTGCGTTTCTATACTTGTCTATCTCATCTTCCCTTTAGGGGACCAAAGACTTATAAATATTGTCTTATGTATTACAGGCACTATGTTTTTTACTGTGATATTTCATCCACCAATATATATTTATTCTATTAAAACTAGAATTATTCAATGTTGGTTTTCTATCTTAAGGATGATGTGTCTGAGACATTACTTATCATCACGCCCAGGCTGGTCTGACCAGGGCCACGAGTCAAACAACAGTGTGTGTGTGACCAGCAATATGTAGTATGCACTTGGAAGGTACATAGATAGATAGATAGATAGATAGATAGATAGATAGATAGATAGATGGATGGATGGATAGATAGTGGTGTATGGAATCTAGATGCTTCTATGAAGGGCGAAGAGTCAGTGGTGAAAAGTCAGGCTTCAATAAGAAGGTTTTATTTTAATATGATTAATGTAGTGATAGAAATATGTCCCAATTAAGAAAAGGTGAGCAAAGGATTATGTGCTGCCCTTGGCACCATTAGAATTAGATCCTGGCTAAATGACTTTAATTATTTATAATTAAATAGATTACCACTGGAAAGCAAATAATCATTAGATGTAAGAACAAGTCAATGATAAAATATCAGACACAGCTGAGGATGATGTTAATTTCCAAAGAACTCACTATAGAATTTTGGTCTCCATCTGCAAAGAAGTATCATGCCAGATTCTGCTTTGTACCAGCCAGTGAGACACAATCACATGCTATCACCAGCTCTTACATGATTTGCACAATCCAGCTGTTTTTGAGAAAGCCCATTTTTCTTTGCCAGTGTGTAGGGACCACACATTTTATCATACATATCATTGATGCCAGGCACGGTAGTATGCATTTACATTTGTAATCCTAGAACTTGGAAGGCTGTAGTTAGAGGATCAAGAGTTTGAGGCTAGACTGTTCTATATTGTGAAACTATCTCAAAAATCAAAGATATATACAATTAAATCCAACTAGAACTCTCTGCCCATATATAGATTTGAATTATGTTTTCATTTTTGTTACTAGAAACTATATAAAAATTGAAACACAAACTGTGTTGTCAAATTCAGATTGCTACTTCTAGAACTGAATGGTTTTGCCCATAAGATGCTTATTTGTCAGTTGGTTGTTTTGTCTTTTCTTTAGATAGGATATCATCATATAACCCAGGTTGTCCTAGAACTCACAATTCTTTGGTCTCAGTGTCAGTAGTGTTGGGACTGCAGGTCTGAAGCACCTCACTTTGCACATAGCAAGCTCTAAGGAAATGTAGCTTGCGTTTTGGCTGAGGTGAAAGGTTCTAGCTTCAATATCCTATGGCCTTAGTAAGCAGCCCTGCCATCCTGTAACCTATTGGTGGTTGAAGTGTCTCCTTTGTCTCAGCTTTCTTAGGAGCCAAAGAAACTACTATGCTTCTCCCACAAGAATTCCTCAAAGAGAGAGAGCTATAAAGTCTGTGGCAGTCCTTGTACAGTGGAAGCATCAGTCCTAGGCTTCACACTCAAAACATCTTGTGAGCATCTCACTGTGTCTTAGCCACTTTCTGTTATAATAACAGAATACTGAAAATGAGCTGAACCATAAATCATACGTCTATTTGACTCATGATTTTAGAGACTGGAGGTCCATGAACATGGTGGTAGCTACTCAGAATCTGGTGTAGGTCTCATCCTACATTTGTAGATAACAGGGTTTCACACAGTGAGATGGGCGGTGCAGAGTATTGGCTTGGTTTCTCTTCTTTTACTGAAGACACTACTGTCTTCCGAAAGACTTCATCCTCATGATCACATTTAATTCTAAGAACCTCAAAAGACTTTAATGTGTAACTTTGAGGCTTTGGTTTCCAAATATGACAGCTGAAGAACACATTCAAACCACAGCATGCTGCTAACCCATGCTTTGTCTGGAAGCTCAGAGTAGAGCAGTAGAACCCTATGGAAATTTATTCATGACCAGAACAGACTGAATTTGAGCTAGTTGAACTAACTAAAAGTTCACAAACCCTGACTCCCTACCCTGATTAGTACTCAGCCAATTAGTGGCCACAACAAACAAAAATTCTCTACCATAACTAAGATGCATTAGACAAACCTGGTTCTAATTTATAATCTATCTGCAGAACAAGCCAATAATGGGTTTTCACCTTCCCTAGGGCACCTTATCTTACTACTAGCTTCTCCTAGGAACAGGTTCTTAGTAAAATTACAACTGCCCTTGATTCAAGGATAGCTGCCAGATTCCTAGTCTGCTTCAAGATCATAAGGGCCAACCCCACAGGGCCCAGCTTTAAGATTTTCCTTAAATCCCAATCTGTCTCAACCCTCATCCCCTTAATCTTTAGCCTTCATTCTGATGCTTCCTCATCTTAGTCTGATTTCCTGATATAAAAGTTAATGAATAATATATCATGGGTAAATAGAGACATTTTATTACTGTTCTCCTTTAAATCCTATCAGTAAGCCATTTAACTTCAGAGCCAGATGTCAGCGAAGTAAAAAAATAAGATAATAAAGTATCTACAACTTTTCAAGGTGAGCTACATGCTGGACACTCACTTATTTTTAACAATGCAAACATTATTTATCAAATTCCCATGCATGTCAACCCATGCCCTGTCTGGAATCTCAGAGTAGAGCACTAGATCCCTCTATTATACTATAATCATGGGAAGGTAAAATAGTGTTCTGTACAAATTACATGGTAGAAGACTGTGGGCACTGAGACCAGTCAGATCTTGGCTGCTGCATCCTGGGTGGATGGCCATTAAGAAGTTATCTGGGGAAGAATGTTTCCTTGATTATGAAAAAAGGGGAATAACAGCTGCTTTTCTTAAAGGCTTCCATAAAAGTCAGACACAGCTCAGGTTAGCCATTCCTCAGAGTTTTAGTTCTATAAAGGTAGTGGTGATATTTGCTTCTCCTTGTCACCACACTATATTGACATAAATAATTGACTTCACAAGATTAATTTACTGATGGTCATTCATCCAAGACTTGGCCTCATCTAAGAAAGCTGCTGAGAACTCATGTGAAGTATGAGGTTCCCATTGATTACAGTAGTGAGACTAACCCAATCAACAGTCTTATATATTGAATCTTTAAAGAGTAGACAGAAACACAAGAATTTCATTACTCCATAGATATTACTGCTGTTAATACCAGTTTACTTAAAATACATAATTTGCATTTAATATATCATGTTAGGTAGACAAGACATACTAAGAGGCAAAGAGTCCATTCAGCCTTAGAAACTGAATCTTCTCACCAAGGTGAACACCAGGTACAGTTGTGAGCTAACACACACTATCTCCTTTATATTTGTTCCACCAAGGTGCAAGTATTTTACTTTTATTAAGAAGACTAAATTTTACCCCCAAATTGATGAGACATCAAATTTCTATCCCCTTTTAAAGGTATGGTATGGAGAGATAATATGCACCATAGCCAGAATTTGGAGATGGAGAGTCTTGAAGATTAAGGCACAGTGTGACTGATGACTCCATTCAAATTTCCTAGTACCCGAAACTCTATTTTCCATCTAGAACACAAAAGGGAATTCATGTTGTCACTGACAACATATTGCCTTAGCCTGCTCTTGAGGATCTACATTCTCATGAGCAATTAAACATGTGCACTCATTAACTAATTCCACAGGAGTATCTAAGCCACCATTGTGGAGATGTAGTTATGTGGCTATGAAAGACTTTATTACAAGGTGGAGTCAACAGCTACCCTGATGAGGCGTGTGGTTCTTTACAAATTCCTCAGCAGAAAAAAAAACTTCTTTTGCATTCAGTGTGGTCTCTCAAATATTCCAATAATCCATTTTGATGTGAAAAAAATAAACTTTTGAACCATACATTTCAAAAATGTACTAGAAAGCAATGAAAAAATGAAAAATGAAAAAACTCTATGGAAATCCCAAGTTTGTACCTTTGGTTTGTTAATATACACTTTGGGGTGGTAATTTTTTCTAAATATTCATTATAATGAATGAAGCAATTGAACTAGGTACCATATTGTCAATGTTAATATGCTGGAGAAACATCTCTTATCACAACACTGGACATTCTCAGCCCTCAGCCCATTGTGGTATTGTTCTCTGTAGCCAGCCCCTCTCTCTTGCATTTCTTTAGCAGTATAGTAATGAAAACTAATTCAAGTATTGTTGCAAGATCCCTGTGAGCTTCCTCTTTACTATCTATTTGACTGGACTTGAAATCCACTTCTATGAAGACGCATATGATGAGAGGATTAACTGAGATGAGAAGAAACATCATGAATGTGTGAGGTCCTTAGCCATGGCTGGAGTCCCATGGGGAAAAAAAGGGAACAAGAAAAAGAGCAAAACCAAAACATTGAACAGCAGATCAGTCTCTTGACTGACAACTCAAAAAGGACAAGCCCACTCAGCAGTACCACAGTTGGGAGCTCGTCCTGCTTGCATGCTTTCCCCAGTGTGGTGGTCTGTATTCCTATGAATGTGAGCCAAAATAAATCTCTACTTACATTAGTTGCTTTCTGTCTGATATGTGATTGTAGCCAAGAGAATCATTACTGGAACATTCCCTGTATCCTTGCATCCTGATACAATACCAGCAGTGGAAACCACAGAGACAAAGTTGATATGGACAGTATTCAGCACTTACATATCTCAAAGGCAGGGCCAGATGGTCACCAGGGAAAGAATTTTATTTGTTTCAAAAACTAATCATCTCCACTGCAGTAACACTACAGGCAAATATTCCCTTTCAAAATTCCATATTTAAGGATATTACTTTGGAAGTTATAAATTGCCAGTGATTATTTGCTTATCTCAGCTTGGAGCTTGGTGCATAATGACTTCCGTGGTGGGCTGCTGAGCTGCTAACTCACAGCCTCTTTCTGAAAAATCTTTTCAGGAAATTTGTAACAAACCCATTAAATTAAAATGAATCCGTGCTATATTGAGAAGTAACTGAATCACATGGGGCCAATCCAAATGCCATTTTGATTTTTTTCTCCCACCCAAAGACCTTTCCATTTGCTTCTCTTGGTGAAAGAACATGCACTACGCTTTGATAGTCAGGACTCTTGTAGTGGTATAGAAGGTAACCAAATCACTTCTGAGATGCATGGTAAAATGCAAAGGAGATATTTGTGCATTAGCAGTCCACAGATTTTTTTTTTTTTTTTTACAGAGTGGAACCTGAAGCTACTTTCAAAGAGCTTTTATGATTGGTGTTACATATGGGAGGACAGCAGGTTACACTTCCAAGCTGCACCCAGGGTGCATTGATGGTTGCTTGGAATTTGTTTCTTTGTTTGTTTTAGTGTTGGGAATGGATTTTAGGGCCTTGCCCATGCTAGACAAGTGCTTTCCCTGAGCTATGCCTCAGCGTCCTGGAGTCTTAAAGCTACAGATGCTCGGGCTATACACCAGAGCACAAATAACTTAGATTATAGCATTTTCAGCCCTCTCCTTGTAATTGATTTCTAATTTCATTGTTACTGTGGTGAGATAATAACACTGAGTTACTCTTTGAAAATATTTTAGTATGCTGGCTGAGTATGCATCCAGGCTTAATTAAAATATATAAATGACCTATTCATACTTGAAAGTAATATATAGTATATATCCTCTATCCAACAAATCAGTAGTGGTTTAGCTGTGTAGTTCAAATCTTACAAATCTTTTATAATTTGTCTGATTGACATCCTAATAATTAATAGATGCAAATTAATATAGACTGTTGCATTAGTAATTTGTCCCTTTAACCTCTAGAAATCAAATAAATGTATACAGTACATACTGTAAGCTCTTTTATAGGCGTGGACACGTTTTGATTTATTGTTTGTACTTCTTGTTTTTTGAAAACTTAATCTTTCTCCAATGTCCTCTTCTACCTGTGTTTAGTAAAATCTCTCTTGTTAGTGGTCTGGCAGTGTCACCAGCTTCTGTTTAGTTACCATTTGCTTGAAATAGCTCTTCCTATTCTTCCCCACACCCTTACTTTTGATCAGAAATATCAGTCAGGTATTTTTAGAAATTTCATCTGAGATTTGTCTCATGTTATTCTCATGATTATATTAGGAATTACTGGGTTTGCCAGGAAGATTACAGAGGGGAAAAGTGACATTTTCCTCACAGTTTATCAAGCAAGAATGCATCCTTTCAATATAACATCTCTCTCCCAATACTGATGTGGCTGAGACACTGTCTGTCAGGCTTCTGTTCTAAAAGCTACACTTCCTGCCTTTTCTACACAGTATTATTTGGAAGGAAGCCATTCAGTATTCTCACTCTTAAGAAATCAGGCGCCAAGCTTTGTTTCCTCTCAGAATTCAACTGCTACCTAGGCTCCTTGTAAATCCTCTGACGGGCAGACATATATTCTATGCTTTTGGTTCATTTACTCAGCCATTGTATTAGTTAGTCGTCTGATGCTGTGGTAAAATACCCAAAAGTAACTTAGAGGGGAAATATATTTATTTTAGATTTTTTTCCAGAGAAACAGGATTTGTCATTAAAAGGAAAGGTGTGTCAACAAATAGGAAAAGCATGGTAGCATGAAGGGAAGTGGGCTAATCAACTTTCTTATGCACATAGGGGAGGGAGAGAAGGAGAGAGGGAGGGAGGGAAGGGAGGGAGGGAGGGAGGGAGGGAGAGATGGAGAGAGGAGATGGAGAGATGGAGAGATAGAGAGATGGGGAGAGAGAGAGAGAGAGAGAGAGAGAGAGAGAGAGAGAGAGAGAGAGAAAGAAACAGGAAGTAGGGTGAGGCTATATGCCCACAAACTCTCCTCTAGACATACTTGCTCCAGCAAGGTCCTACCTCATAAAGGTCTCATAAAGGCTCCATAGGCTTCCCAAACAGCACTGTCAACTGGGTACCAAGTGTTTAAATACATGAGCCTTCTCATTTATATAAAATAACCACATTTAATATGAACTCATGAATGTCTGTTCTGCACTCTATGGTATAACCCATGACTGTAATCCAATTGTACCAGCTTTCATTGAGAGGTTTTTTTGTGGTTGAAACCTATGTAGTTTTGTTTATTTTACCACTCCCTCACTTTATAGAAACACATTTGTATTCTCATTTTATAATTTTAATGGCTCTGTCTCAGAATCAGCCATTCAGCTGAAAAGCTCCTGCTCCTGTTATTAAGAAAAAAACAAAGGTCTGGACTCTAAATATGTCCACTGCTGCAGGGTTATTGTTTTTTCCAAAACCATCTCATCCCATAAACAATTAAACACATACCTGTCCACAAACCCATAGCTCTCTTCATGTAAACATTTGTATCTATAACAAACTAAACATGACTTCTACCAGTGTTTCCAAGTGAGCAGTCCTAGGTTCTCCTTTCTTACTATCATAGTATCTAGTCTGATACTATGTAGCCTTATTTCTATCATTTACCATTATTTACATATGTTACATTCTAGTACTCAGTATCACCTTGTCAGAGTTGGTGAAGACCACCAGGAAAATGGTACTAGAACACAGTGCTTTGATGTCCTTCCTTCACCTAAAGCCTGCTAGTTGCAAAGCTGCTGATGTACAACAGTCCTTTTGTTTCAGATGCATGTAGTTATAATTCTTATTTCATACCTGTGTTCATCTTAGGGCTCTCAAGTCTCTTCAGCAACTTTTGTAAAATTGTACACATTTTTAAATTTTAGTTATATCTAAGGATTATGTCTTGTTAATGTGAAGCACCATGCATTTACAATTATTGTGTGATTTCACTGTACTTTCATTGCAACCAAAATTTCATCTGTGCTTCACTTGTTTAAATCAGCAGCCAGACATCTCTGGAATGGTCATGACCAGAGATGGAGCATTCTAGAAACCAAGAGGTCCTCAGTGCCCTACAGGAAAGAGAGTACAAAGGCCACACTTGTCATAGTAGGACTATGACACATGGGCAACTGTGGGGCAGTGGATTGTGCCAGGAAACTTTGTAAGGTTGGGCGGGTTCAGAGACCCTGGCACCCATCTTAGGATGGTAGTCATTTCCCTGCTTACTACCAGATTCCAGGCCTAGAACATGTTACCACACCCCATATAGGTATAACCAATGGTCACATAGATCAGAATAGAGTTCTCTATGCGAATGAGGTATCTAAATGGGCCCTGAGGGTTTAGACAATGTTTCCCTTCCTGGATATTCCTTTCTGCAAAAGGTATTTGATCTTTGGTCCACCCTGAGGAAGTTACATGGTCCCATCTTCCACACTGAACAGTCAATAAATTGTATGGATAAGCATGGACTGCCTGTCTTATCAAGAACTACCATGGGGAGCTTTGTGGGAAGCGTACAGAAAGCCTTTGCCTACAGAGCCAGGCTAAGTCTCCTGCAGAAGGCCCCTCCATGCTCCCAGAGAATCATGAGCTAAAGGCAGCCACCAATGAGCTAAGCCAGAAGCCTCCCACCCACCGCCCTGGGACTCATCCTCAGCCTGTGGGCCTCCTCCGTTCCTGTCCTCACTTCATGATTTCCAGCAGCGTATGGATGTCCGGGAGTCAAGGAACCTCAGCTTCGGCCTCAGAATGTACTGTTTCTCACTCAGTCGAAGGCCCACACTTTATGCTGAGTTTTTCCACCTGAGTGTTGTATCAGCACTCTCCACAAGCTCAGCACCTGATGGCAGCACACAGTAAATGAAATCTAGCACTCTGCACTTAGTCTTCCCAGTTGACTCCCTCACATTGCAATGAGGTGGAATGCAGGACCACAGGCAACAAATTTTCCCAGTGGGGAAAATCAAAGTTATCAATCATTCTAGAAATTGTTGAGAATTGTCATGCTTAGACTTCAACATACATACATACATACATACATACATACATACATAGTAACACATTTCATAGGTTTATTTTATTTTTTTAAATAAAAATTTATTTATTATGTATACAAGCTCTGTGTCTGTACTGCATGTATGCCTGCAGGCAGAAGAGGGTACCAGATCTCACTGTAGACGTTGTGAGCCACCATGTGGTTACTGGGAATTGAACTCAGGACCTCTATAAGAGCAGCCAGTGCTCTTAACTCTGAGCCAACTTCTCCAGCCCTTCATAGATTTCTTGGAAATTACATTCCAAAGTATGGAATGAAAACTATTTGTTGCTGAGTATGTGCATACGTGTGTGTGTGTGTGTGTTGCTAATCTGTTACAATAATGTGCAAAATAATGTGCAAGAACAACTGAACTGTGGTTCTTTGGCGTGTTTGAAATTCTCTTTTTAATTAATTGCAAGCATATCTGACAAAAATATCATTTTTTTTTGAAAAACACATTTGAAAGAGTATCATGGGGAAACCTTTCATACAAATTATCAATTTGTTTTTAAAGCATTTTAATTTTAAAGCATTAAGTTGACTGAGAATGGAATTTAAATTTTCCATCCTGGATCTAAGTCTGGCTTTCATTATCTGTAAAGCATGGCTAGTGCCTTAATGTTCTAGAATATGTTAAATGTCTTGAAGCCTGTACAGTGAGATATGTGTCCTCTCAGACTCCATCCAAAATTATCGTCCTCGCAGATGATAAATGTCAGACACACTGAGTGTAACACATCACATCACTCTCGCAGGGACGTGTAGCTCCTAGACTGGGCTGCACTGACAGCGCCACCGTACCTTAAGCCACGTGTGTTTCAGGGTACTAAAGATACTCTTCTCGCTTTCTAACACAGTGTTCCAATGTTTATTACATTGGGACACCCACTTTGATTTCATTAACTAGAATTTATTTGGGCGAATTTCATGAACAGTAATAATATTTTTCTGAAGTGGCACAACTTTCCTAGAGATTCCTATTAAATAATGTATTTGAAATCCAATTTGATTCTTTGCAAAGGAATCTTAATCGTATAATTATTATATTCTATTTCTGGGCCTTTATAGTTTCTAAACATTTTATGTACACTTTTATTTTTATACTATGTTGTATGACCCAGGTAAGTCATACAAACATTGATTTTATAAGACTTTCATATACTTTCCTTGTTTTAATTTAATTTAACATTTTTTTTATTTCATTGCAGTGAAATGCCAACTGCCTCTTTAATTCCCAAACTCAAAAACACATGCAGTTTTAAAAACACCCAAAATATAAAGTTAATACTTAAATATTGTTAGTGTAGATAATTCTTTGTGTTCCTTCACAATTTTATTGTCTGTGTCATTTTTTACTTTTCCTTAGAGAATAATTCAGAAAATGAATTTCAGATGGTACTGTAAGTGTTGTTTAACTTCTGTTTCTAAAAGTGTCATTAACATACAACTCACAAGTCATTAAATTCAACCACCTAAATGTATAATCTAATGATATTTCTGGACTTGTATTTCCAATCTGATTAAAGTCACTAATGTCTTCATTTCCAGTAGTAAACAAGGCACTGAGAAGGGATAGCAAAATCCGTTAATATAAACAAACATAATATCACCATTGGATACTTTCAATCAAACACTGATGGAAAGCAAGGATCTAGATGACTGTGCAGATAATACATTCAAATGCTTTTGTCAGGCTACCAACTGTAATGAGGGTAGCTGATTGCTTCTTATGTTGCTAGGCTAGAGAAAAAAAAAGATGCACACACTTTAACAGTAGGCACCTGCAAGGGAAGAAATTTAAATTCTGCTATAACCGACCATTCATGGGATAAAATTCTAGGTTTCATTTTAAAAAAACCCTCAGCCCTACAGCTGCAGAATATAGGCAGTTAGTGCAAGCATAGAAGCTTTCAAGTATTTTATACAGCAGTTGACTTGCGACTTTGAATCTCTCAGGCCATGGACCAATCCTACGGTTGTTTCCTCAATTCTAAAATGCATACATATGGCAGATACACTCTTAAGTAAACAAAATCTTTATACCAGTCTCCTGACCTGTGACGTGAGGGCTAGTGTTCTACTTTCATTTTGTTCCTGTGATAAAACTCTCTGACCAAAGGTGACTTGGGGAGGAAAGGAATAGTTTGGTTTACATTTCTAGGTTACAATCACTGAGTGAAGTCAGGACAGGAACTCAAGCAGAAACCATGGAGAAACATTGCTTACTGGGTTGTTCACTTGCTTAATCTCAGCTAACTTGCTTATAAAATCCAGAACCATCCTCTTAGGGATGGAATTGGGGAGATAGCTTCTCAAAGTGAACTTGTCCCTCCTACATCAACTAGCCACCAAGACAATACCCTTCATGTATGTCCTCAGGCAAATCATACTCAGGATAGTTTCAATTGAAACTACATAATCTCAGGTAGTTCTAAATAATGTCAAGTTGGCAATAAATACTAACCAACATTACTATTATATTAGGACCAGCTATAAAGAACACCACAGAATGTTTTCTACCTAAGAAAGTAGTAAGCTAAAAGTAACAATATATTTTGGAAGCATTTAGAGGATTAGCACAAACCTCAGAACATGAATGATGAAAATGAGATAGTTTTCTCTGTACCTCCTACTCACCTATAAGCCTGAGCAAAAGACAGATGGAAGTTGGTGAATGACAGTAGCATGTTATAAACTTAATTAGATGGGAGACCCCAATTGCAGCTGCAGTATCAGATGTGTTTCTATTGTTTGAGGAAATAAATATATCTCCTGTTATGTAGTTATTCTGGCAAAATCATTTGAGGGCCAGAACATTATACCAAACCCATCAGAAGTTTGATTTCAATTGGGAATGTCAGCATTACATAATCACGGTCCCAGCCTCAGGTATCTATCCAGACTCCAGACCTATGTTTAGCTTGCTACAAGATACCACACTGGTCTGTTATATAGATATTCTGCATAGAACTGGTAAGGAAAATACAACACTGCTCTATATTTACTCATGTACTAGAGTTTATAGGTAAATCTAACAGAGATTCAGAAGCCATCAAATTTTGTGAAATTTCTAGGTGTCTATTCACATAGATTGTGTTGAGAGCCATTCTAAAATGAACAAGTTATTGTATCTGATCATTCTTATAACTGACAACAAGAGACAGTGAGTCTTTGAAATTTGGAGGCAACATGGTCTTCATTTGAGTATGTCACCTCACTCCCCTTGCTGAGTGATCCTAACAGCTACTTGTTTTTAGTGGGGGCAGAAAGAGAAGATTGTTTGGAGAGACGGGGCTGACTGTCACACAAGATGCTCTGTCTATTCAGTCATGTGATGCAGAAGAGCCAATGACACTTGAAGAGTCAGGTTGACAGAAGATTAGTATCTGGAGCCTTTGTCAAGCTCCTTTAAGCAAATCATAGTGCATTCCATTGGAGATGCTGAAAGCAGAGTTCCCATCTATTGTGGTTTGAATATAAAAGTCTCTCAACATAAGCTAATGTCTTTTAATGTTTGATCACCAAGTGTGGTGCTATTTGGGATGGTAGCAGCTGGGGGAAATGACTCACAAGGGGTGAGCTTTGAGGTTTTATAGTTGGACCCCAAATCCTCCTCAAAAGGCTTCACTCTACTTCCTGCAGACCAACCAACCTCTTCCTTCTGTGGTCAGCAAAATTCTGCTAATTCCACCATGCCCTTCCTGCCTACCATAATAGATTGTATCCTTTTGGAAATGTAACCCTAAATACCACCTTTCTCAATGAGGGTGATTTTGTCAGGGTATTGAATTAAAGAAACAAGAGACTAACTAACATATCATAATGTAGATGATGACTTTCCATTTGAGACTCAGATTTGGGTTATTTGGAGGTCTTAGTAGGGATGAAACACTTAACTATGAGCCACAAACATATCATGTGACCTCCTCTGTCCATTATGAACTGGGCATTATCTAATTGACAAAGGTCACAAAATTAGGCATGTACAGATGTACAGTACCATATATATATGTGTGAGTGTGTGTGTGTGTGTGTGTGTGTACACAGGACATAAAGACCTGTGATCTGTGTATGTTACATTAAGTGACATGGTCTCTACTAATAATATACTGTCTTTCCTCTGTTTGTCTGCACCTGTAAATTTCTGGAGAGTTCTTAAAATTCAGGTGACTGAGGATGGGAAAATTGGAACCTGATCTACAGAATATTTCTGCATGACAAGCATGCATTACCTCAAAGCAGATGGTTCTAGTGTTACAGATTTTTGTAAGACATTCATGAGGGTTGATGATGAAAGAAAATCATAGAAGCTCACACAGTGCCCCTGGTTGTTCATATTCTTGGAAAGAGAAGCTATAGATATATGATTATTACAAATTCATTGTCTGATCAATGAATGGTTTAGCTAAATAGCCAGGAACTTGAAGTATGATTGGAAATCAGTAATATAAAAATTTCAGAAGCAATATGAAGATAGATCCCTCTGAGTGGGAAGAAAATGATATTTCTATTTCTTGTAAATGTTCCCCCAATCATGACATCAGTAGGAAACATTTTAATAATGAGAGTAGGATGATTTATTCTATAGATTGCAGTCAGTCTTTCCTAGACACTTCTGTTATCATCCAAGTTCAGTAGTAAATGTTGGAACACATGGGAGTTTCACCAATACCAACTCCCAAAGGTGACCTCTGAGTGACTACCCAATATGCCAAATGGAGATACCATTGAACCACTAGCAAGGATCAATTGCCAGATGTAATTAACATTATATTGAGCCACTTTTATCACAGAAGTATGTTTTTCTACTAGAAGGCATTCTCTAAGTTTACATTTGCCTTCTCTGCCTGCAGAGCTTTTGTCAAACCACCACCTATTGATTTACAGAATGCTTTATTCCACATTATAATATTCTACACAGTATTGCATCTGAGGAAGGAACATACATCACTGTAAATGAAGTATGGCAATAGGCCCATAACTCCTAGAATTTACTGGTCTTAGCATATTCTATCATCTTGAAGCAACTATATTGATAGAACCATAGACTGCACTTTTGAAGATTCAGTTAAAGCAAGAAAAAGATGGCAATAATTTGGAATGCTGAAGCAAGGTTTCCTAGGATGTTATATAAATTATGACTCAGTATCAGTATATTATAAAAACGGTCTATGTATGCAAATGGAGTCATGACACTTACCACTAGTAAAATACTAACATCTTTTTGATAACCACAAACTGAAGCCCACATATAAAATGCTTGGCTGACTGGCTGTGTTATGTTGTAAGATGGGAGAACGTTTTAAAGAAGTGATCCTAATGAGACAAAAACCAAACATCCCTCAAACATCCTAAAGTTACTGTAAAGCTAACAATTGCTTTCAGTATTACTATGACCTGTGAATACATGAACAAAAGACTATAAGGAAGGACTGTTAATAGCCCTCTGGACTGTTTAAGAATAAAGATTTGGGTCAGTCTACCAGGTTAAAAAAAAAAAAAAACTACCTAGAGATGAAATGTGTTATAACAAAAGCACAGACCACAGGAGATCAGTAGTTGAAAAAAACTATAACTTCTAGTCACATAATCAGTTACAAAAGTGAAATAATCATCATACATATTTCTTCCAGTTTTTATTATGTATACCTTTGTTTGTATATTTGTGTATGTAACAAAATATAAAGAACAAATAAATATATAAAAATATATGCTGCCCATTTACATTTTAATTCCATTATTACATAACACATTACACATCCACTTTATCATTTAAGAATTACCTTTCTAACACGGTGTTTAAGTTATAAGATATCAATGGGAAAACAAGCGTATTTACACCTACTTCTGTAAACAGATCATGTTTGTGCTCAAATTCTATTGATTTTGCTTCTGTCAATTCAGTATATATTGATCCTGTTTCTCTGGAGAATGTGGACTAAAATACAAGGCAGAGAATCTCCTCAGATGTGAAACTGAGATCATTTTAGTGTGGTAAACAACATGTGGCAATAGGAGAAGATTGCAAGATACTGTGTTTCTGAATTCAGTGCTCTGTGGCTTCATAGAGAGTTTCTCATAAATAGTTAAAGGTGATCCTAGTTTCTTTTTTTTTTTCTTGTGATATCTTTGTCTAGTTAGGAATCAGAATAATCTTAGGCAAATAGAATATGTTTAAAAGTATTTCCTCTTCTAGTTTCTGGCAAGAGATAGTGAAAATGTGATATTAGTTCTTTAATACTCTACAATTGTATTAAGACTATCTAGAGAAAGAGAACTGATAGGATGAATATATATACATATATATCTGAATAGATAGATAGATAGATAGATAGATAGATAGATAGATAGATAGAGAAAATTTATTACAGTGGCTTATAAACTCTAGCCAGCTATTCCAGATAATCCAGCAATGGCTGTCTACTGGAGAAAAGTCCAAGAATCCAGTAGTTACTTAGTCCACAAGGCTGCATGTCTCATCTGGTCTTCAGTATATGTGAAAATCCAGAAAGAATAGTTTCTAATGCCAGTGTACGAATGAACTTTTCAGCTAAAGCTTGGGCAAACAGCAAAGAGTAAATTTTCTTTCTACTTTGTCTGTTATAGACTGCCACCAGAAGGTGTGGATGGCTCAGATTTAGTGTGGGTCTTCCCACCTCAAAAGATTTCTGGTAAGTCTTCCCACCTCAGAAGATTTAGGATGAATCTTCCTACTTCAAAGATTTCAATCAAGAAAAATCCTTCACAGGAGTACTCAAACTGCTTGCGTTTTAGTTAATTGCAGGTGTAGTCACATTGACAACCAGAGTATTGCAACAATCCATAGTTCACAGTTAAGGTACTTAGACCTCAAGTTTTGGTTTATAGATTTTTGTTTGTTTGGTTGGTTGGTTGATTGGTTGGTTGGTTGGTTGGTTGATTGGTTGGTTGGTTGGTTGATTGGTTGGTTAGTTGGTTGATTGGTTTCTTTTTTGTTTTGGTTTTTATGAATTGATTTTCAGGTTTTCATTCTGTTTATTGTTTTTATTACACCTCCTTAGGCTTTCTAAGGCATGCTAATTCAGTTTTCATCCTTCTAGGAAGTTGCTGAGCATCACGTAATTAGTCTTTCTTGGATATCTGTTATTCAGACATCATGGTCTTTAGCGTGTACATATTGATGTCCTCTTGTTTGATCTTGATTCCTTTGGGATGTGAATATTTTTTTCCTGATAAATCTCCTTGAAAGTTTGTCTTATGTACTTATCTTTGAAAGAACTAACTACTGCCTTGCTTACTGCCTATGTTTTATATCCTATCCCAGTAATTTGCATTATCATCCTTCTAGTTTCCTTTTTTATGCCGTTGATGTAGTTTACTCCTTTTCCCTGGTGCTCAAACTACTGATGATATCATTGATTTGAAGTTGTTATCATTTTAATACAGGGAATTACAACAGAAATTCTTTGAACTAAGCATGGTTCACTATCTTTTGGTTTTAGAGTGTCCCTTCAAAGTGTTTTCTTAATTATCTTTTGTTTTCTACTTGATTTAATTTTTACATGGGAGAATCTTCTAATTTCTAAATTTTTCTTTTAATTTCTAAAAATTAAAAGAAGATTTTAGTTTTCTTAATTAATTGATAAATTAATTCCATCATGAATGGAAAACACAGTTGATTATTTAAATTCTTTTCAGTTTACCGGAGCTTCTAAAATGACCTAGCCTGTAGGTATTCTTGGAAAATGTCCTTTCTACAAGTACATGAGAAATGTGTGTGCTCTGCTGTCTATTATCTGCTTAAGAGTTCTATGTGTGTCTGTTAAGTAATTTTGAATCATACTATTGAATTTTTCTGTTTTTATTAATGTCCAGATATTCTACTAATTACTGAAATAGAAGTATTGACATTCATAATTATTCCTCTTATATCTGAGTTGATGCTTTATGTTTGAGGCTTTGCTTTTTGGTTGGTTCACGTGTTTCAATTTTTTAGGATCTCTCTCTCTCTCTTTCTCTCTCTCACTTTCTCTCTCTCTCCCTCCCTCTCTCCCTCCCTCCATTCTGGTACATACCTGCAATTGTAGTACTTAAAATTGAGCCAGGAAGATAAGAAGGTCCTGGTCAGCCATTGCAATATAGAAAGACCTTTTCTCAAAACAAAAGTATGTATCTTATCGTCTTATAAAACATTTTCTCTCAAATGCTATATTACCCATGAGCATAGCCACTTCATCTTTACTGAGCTTGGTGATTGGATACAACAACTTTTCCTATACTTCTATTTCTATTTTATTTTCAGCATTCAGTGTGAAGTGCTTCACCACAATGTGCAGTGTATCACCACAATATGCAGAACAATGCATCAACAAAAATAAAGTGCCTTTATGCATTGTACATCGTATCTCCACAATCTGCAGCACATCACCACAATGTACAGAACATCATCACCTATCCATTCTCTCTCTCCCAGGCAAATGATCAGAGCTGCAGTGCATTATCACAATATGAAGTGCATCCTAACTATATGCAGTACATTACCATGATACGCAAGGAAGCATTTCAGTGTACAGTGAGTCACAACAACATGTGGAGCATTGCTCACAGTGCTGTGCATTTCCAAAATGTACAGTGAATTACCTAAAGACAGTATAGAGTTGGGTCATGTTTTTAATTTGCTCTGTCCTTGTGTACCTTTTGAGTAAATTTTTATTTTTTTTCAATTAGAGAATATCCTCTGATGTTAAATAGTTATATGTTAACAAATAGATAACAAGAGGCTTTGATATCCCTACAGTCATCACTTGGCCTTGTTAGCAGTGTCTAGTTCCTGTGTCTGTCTCTTTGAATTTCACCTTCAGAATTCCCACTCATGTCAGATATCATAGGCAAACAACAATTGTCCTTTCTCTGAGATTATTAAGACAGTCTTGCATTACAAAGAATTCCTCCATGAACTGTGTCTTTCTGAGAGTGGGTACATTTTGAAGCACCTAATCAGCAAAGTACCTGTCTTCACTCAGAAGCTGACAATTAAGGATGTCCTGGATTTCAATGTGTCATTTCTCCATGACATGACTATTAATGTCTGTGGAGGCCACAACAAGGTACAAGGTGGCTCTATTATTTGGCTGGTATAATAGTGGGCCATCTTTGAATTTTTCTTCACTAAAGATAGCCTCTGTGTGGACTCTGCCCCCAGAAAAGCAAATGCCTCAGTTTCCATGCTCAGTGTCCTTTAGAGGGGTTATGGTTCGTTCCACTTGAACTACTGTGACTACTAAAGGAGCACTTTGTTCTTTCTTCACTCTTGATTCCTCCTTCCCTGCCTCTCTTTATCCCTATCAAATCCATCCCTTCTTGTTGT